>CM028377.1:15811609-15985358 GCA_013146195.2 Codonopsis lanceolata
AAACCATTTCGAGACCGAAAGGGCGGGAGCTGGGTGCCAAGACCTCCTAACTCGTAACTTAGCCTCCGAACCCGCTTTTCTCCTCGTTTATTTTTTCTTTTCTTTGGTTTTGCTTTTATTTGCCTTAAAATAAAGATGGCGACTCTAAAACTTTCGGATTCAGCTGGGGCCTCGCAACATTCCCTTTTCAGCATTCTCTCCCTGCTCTCCCTAAAAAGGGAATATGAGAATGGAGGGGTGATGCATTCCCATATCCCGGTATCCCCTAAACAAGGGATAACTTGATGCGGAAACCCAAAGCTCCCATAGTAATCCGAATGGGCCATAAGGCTATTTTCAATAAATCCATAGTGGGGGCCGCAATATCCTTTTTGCACTTTTCCGCTTCCCAAAAAAGGGAAAATGGGAATGAAAGGGTAATGCATTCTCATATCCCGGTATCCCCTAAACAAGGGATAACTTGATGCGGAAACCATAAGCCTCCCATATTGGATACAAAATCCACTCAAGGCAACCGAGGCACATTCCAACGTGCTAACATATAGACAAGACTCCTCTCGCACTTTTGATTTCGCTTTCCCTAAACAAGGGAGGGTGGACGAGAGCGTGGTGTCCCGAGATCCGCATGCAAGCACTCCCCTATCCTGGCGCGGGCGCTGAGCACCTCGGAACCTCACAAGGGCGACTACTGGGAGTTGTTTTATTTTAAATAAAATGGAGGGCTAGACTCGTAAAATAAAACTTTTTGTTTTTATTTGTTTCCGTCAGCAGTATGCTTGTCATATTAATTTACGCATTTGAATAAAGTGTTCCCATACGGCCGTGGCTATATTTGTGGATATGATCCTCCATCTTGCAGTTAGCTTGCCCGATAATCAAGTATTGCATGTTTAAGAATAAAAAAATTCAAAAAAATATATGAAAAAAAATCGAAAAAAAAAATAAATATATATATATATATATATATATATATATATATATATATATATATATTATATGTTACAATAAATTCCTAAAGACAACAAAAGAGTCGGGCTTTACTTCCTATTTCTATATTATTATTTATTTTGCTTATTTTCTTTTTTTTCACTTTATTCTGCACATTTGTACATATTTGCATTCATTCTGTCATTTTACTGGGGGCATAGGACCAAAATTTGTAATTAATAGGATAGATAGTTTCCCCACTTTTCTTTCTATTTCTTAATGTGATGTGCTTGCTTGCTTGCGCTCAAACTAAAAAGCCGAGAAAATCCACACAAACAAAGAAGACATGCCATATATGTTTTATTTTTCTGCTTATATATCTGTAATAAATAAAGATTTTATCGCTTTCTAGATACCACACACACGCACATGCATATAGCTATATTCGAACTGTTACTCCTACACCATGGCCACTTACCTCCGCATGAGCCAACGTTAGAATGCATATAGATTCTCGTGACACTTCATTGACCGACCGGTTTTTGCATTCGAATTGTGAGTCACTCCAAAAAAAAAAGATATATGAAAATAAAATAAGAAAAAAAAAAGCAAAAAAAAAAAGATAATAATGTGGGCCGATTTATTATTTCTCTCGATGCTCGACCTAGACCATTTCGAATGGTGGATCCCTGAAAGAGTATAGGCCCTTCGCCTCGGGACCATTCCGCCCTGGGAGTCGAAAGGCGTGGAATACGTTGGTCCTATACTGAGAAAGAATCCACTGCTCCAGAAAGTCCCGAGACCGCCAAAATAAAGCAAGTGCTTATCCGGCCAATTGTAGGAACAAAAACAAACAATAATAAAATACACTAATAAAGGCACGCTGCATCTAAACCCGTAAAGCCTTCAAACCGGCCTCACGATACCTCCATAACCCATTTTCCTCGAAACTCGGCCCAAATTTGGAAAGGCGAGAGATAGTATCGCCGGTTGATACGGAAATAAGCACGTAAATCGACTGTAGGGTATCGATGTCGAATCGCATACAAAGGGCGTAATCGATGCAGAAAAATAGATCCGAGTAGTATGGCAACAAATGAGCAGTCCGATATGGGTACAGATTCAGGGGGCTCCGGGATATACTCCGACCCGAATGCAAGCAGGCCGATGGCTAGACCAGAACTGATGCACGAAATGAACGCTTGCTAAGCCAAATAGCAAGTCTTATACAAGGTCAAAAACCCAAGTGAGGTGAATTCTTCCCTACAATCCCCCAGAAACATCAACATCCCACGTGCCTCCAAACCCAACTCCTCACCAAACACTAACCCACCAAATACCGCTACCCCAAATCCCAATCCTCCACCAAGTCCCTACTACCCAAATATCAGCCTTACCCGTCATATCCTTCATATCCCGCCTCCAAACACCAAAATTCCCCAAAGCCCAAATGACCTCCCTGTTCCCATAACCAACCCACTCCAAAACAGCGACCAACATATGGACCCACAAAATTATAACCCGCCAGCCAAGTTACCACTTATTTACCTTATAATGATCCCTGGCCGAAACCATCCAAAATCCACCTACCCAAAATCTACCAACCCAAAACCCTTATCCTACCCAAGCTCCACCCGTAATCCTTATCCACCCAAAATCGTATCCAACCCGTAATCCACCAATATCCATATCCAGCCCCAAAACCCTTACTGACACGCAATTAAATTAACCCAACCTTCCCTAATCCACCAAGATATACCAAAAGCCAACTCCCCACCACCAAAATAGAGGCCGACGTGGAAAATATAAAAGCTATGGTACTCAAACTTCTCAACAAAGGGAATTTTCTAGCGGGCACGACATTACAACCCCGCGGCAAGATGCCTTTCAAATTCAAAATGCCCGACATAGAAAAATTTGATGGGACCGATGCCCTATATCCCACTTAAAATCTTATTCCACCGGCATGCATCAAGGGAGCTAGCTTTGAGGCTATGGCTTCCAATTTTCACCTCACCCTAATAGGGCCGCCAAACAATGGCTAATGTTGTCCGATAGCAAAGACCATGAATACGTGGGACCAGATAGTCGCTGCTTCCTCGAAAGGTACAAAGACAACACCACCCGAAAATAGAAGGGACCTTGAGTCGTGCACCCAGAGGGAAAAAAACCCGCGCTGAAGTTCGCCGTGGAAAAGAAAGTTGGCCCAGACTTTCGACAGACTGATCCAAATGAGTCATGCCGAATGTTTATCAAAAACCTCCAAATTTCATTTACCTCGAACACATGGTACCTTCCCTACACCAATTTTAAAGAAATAGTAGAGATAGGCGCTCGTATAGATGATGATATACTGGACGGCCAATTACAAGTCAATACGCCTCCTAGCTCATTCCGTTATTCTAAAGGGAAGACAACCACACCCGCACTAACCGTCAATGCGGTAGGAAATGCATCGACCCTTTTTCTACCCAAAATTATGGCACTGTTCCATGGTCTTATGGGGCGGACAGATCTGTCAACACCGTCGGAGGAAATAATGGTCCGAATAGAAATTTCAGAAATCAGAACCACCATTATGATGAGCTGCAAGCCTCCCAGTCCGTAATCCTGCAGGGGCTAATGGCACAAGGAGTATTAAAGCCTATGGAAAATTATAAGCCACTGCACTCCCCGCCCAGACCTCGAATCATGCCCAAGATCTATGAATATCATCGCCGCAGGGTCACCTCACCGATAAATGTTATCCGCTCAAAAATGCTATTCAGATCTTATAGATGATAAGGTTATTGAAAAGCCCACTCCTGCACCAAATATAATCAATAACCCTCTACCTCAAATCAACATGATTGAGGTTGATGACAGCCTTCGGCATGATAGGCGAGAGGTACCGATTATGAGAAGCTCCCCGCCGGAGTTTGGGTCTACTTCTAATAAACCTTTGCAGAACTAGTATACTACGACTGGCCCACTTTTGACGCCCGCAGATCTGGTGGACTACTTCGGATATATTACCCCTATTCCTTTCCCTAGCCTTACGGATTTGGTCATCTACCAATCCGCTCCCTAAAATTGAGGATCTCAAACCCCAGGTCCTCAATAATGTAATAAACCCTGTACGGTGTGCTTTTAATAATAATCTAAACGTCTTTACTTATTTCTTAGTTGCACCTACATTAAAAGACGCATTAAAAAAATAATTATTATTATAATAATGAGTCATTTAATAGGACCCAAAAGATAAAAAATTATTTGCTTGAGCTTGTAAAGTCAGCAGAGCACCAAAGACGACATCATCAACAGCAACTGAAGACTGATCCACTATCAATCTGGGGCTGGACAATCAAAAGAAGTCAAAGTCGGCAACTCCCTGCAAAGCTCTGAAAAGAATAACACTCATAGATCTCCTCAAAAGAGTTCGTGGACATGCTCACCTGGTCTTCCGAAGAGGTGTCAAGGGTAGTTCCAGCCATAGTCGAACACCGGATCCCCACATGTCCGGATGCTCAGCCAATCAGACAAAAGCCCCACCGCATCAAAACCAGAATGGTCACTACAAGTTGAAAAAAAAAATCATAAAACAAGACGTCAACTTCATTCGTAAAAAAACAAAAAACAAAAAAACAAAAACAAAAAAAAAAAAAAAGAGTAAAAAAAAAAAGAAGAAAGAAAAAATACCCGATCTGGCTGTCCAATATAGTGATCATTCTCAAGCCCAACAGTTTCCTTATTGACAGCATGCTGGGCTATAGTTAAATCAAAAGCAGCAGGAGACCAAGAAAAGACCTCATTCACCACCCCTTGGGGAGACCTACTGCTATCATGTCATGCCGTCTGGGCTAAAAAATGTTGGGGGTTACTTATCAAAGGCTGCTACCCCTCTCTTCCACGATGTGCCGTATATTGTCAAAAGGATCCGGTCAGGAGATGACGTACTCCCCACAAGCCAGGAAAGAAGACCTTGTTCAGCCCTCCAATCTCAATGAGCTTAAAAGGTATTATGCTTGAGACACTCTATCCGGCAAGTGCTTCCCTCTCCAGCCCGATAGGCTGAAAACCCGAAAGGGCGGCCTAGGAAAAAGTTAGGGCATATAAAAAAAATCGAAAAAAAAAGAGAAATAAGGGCTCGCTAGGCTGAAAACCCGAAAGGGCGGCCTAGGCAAAAGTTAGAGCAAATAAAAAAAAAGAGAAATAAAGGCTCGCTAGGTTGAAAACCCGAAAGGGCAGCCTAGGCAAAAGTTAGAGCCAAATAAAATATATATCAGGAGAATAAGGAGAGGGAAGGCACTCTTTGAAACCTCAACATCCTACCTCCAGATCTTCAGCAGGCAAATGGGCTCGACTGATAGAAGGAAAAAAAAAAACCACGACATCAAGCTCACGTTAAAACACTAAAATATAAAATTCCCGGGTCCTAAGGTGCAACTTAGGAATAATTGCTAAAGAAATTTAGATTATACATTAATTGCCTGTACATATCTATTATTGCCTATACCCCCTTTGTTTCCCCCAGAAACTATCCCTTCTTTTGCAGCTTAAGCCCCAAGGTGGTCCATCAGTACCTGCGGCGTCCGCCCGGCCGGGCTCATATACTTCTTCGGCAAGGCACAGAAAAGACTCAGTCTCATCAGAAGGAGAAGCACCAGAAGTGTACTCGTCCTATTCATCATCTGCGTTGCCATAGTCCTGAAACAGCCGGACGACTTGGATTCCGCCCATTCACTGCTGCTTTGTCTGATCGCGAAGAAAAATGCAGGGGCTATGAGAATAGCCTTATGCCAAGTATAACCCTGCAACAATGGTATGGCCGAGAACAACAGGAGGAAGTAACTGCCTTTTTCTCTCCCCGCATATACTCATAAAAAATAAAAAAAGGAAGCCTGTTCGAACCCGAAGGTATATTCCTTTAAAATCCATTTTGGGGATACAGCGTGCCATTACCCATTAGACATCGGCATAGCTTTGCTTTGTGCGTGTGTTTTGAGTATGCATGTTTTTTTTTATTTTGCATCATATAAAATTATACTGCATTGTAAATGATTGTACAGGTTTTCAAAAAAAAAAACAAAAAAACAAAAACAAAAAATTTATATGTATTGTTTTGCATCTAAATAAATGTTTTTGCATTCTAGGCATTATAGAAGTGTGTGTTGCATTTTAAAGATATATACTACATTTTGCATTGTTGCATGCATGATAAAATAGGAAAATATCCATGCATCATGTTAATAGGCATCCTATAATTTTTAGGCATCACATTTGCATTAAATAAAGTAGTACATACATCAATCATGCGCATTTATTATCCAATAAGTTGTATTAGGGGTATACTAAAAAGAAAATAAAATGCCACCAACCATGAAAATAAATATATTCTTATGACATTCACTATGTCCCTGCAGCATAAACATGCATCATATAGTCCCATTTGCATTATAAATCATGCATGGTAGGGTCAAATAGTGACCACTAGTTTAATCATGCATCGTAAGAATAAATTTCATGCATCATTACTTAATTGCATCATTTAGACATAAATAAGACATGCATAAACATCATTAATTAAGTCAGGAATGCTTCAAAAGTGCCAAACAGTGCCAGAATCTAGCAGATCAGAAGTATTTCCAGGCAAAACAAGACAAAAAACAAAACAAAACAAAACAAACAAAAAAACAAACAAAAAAGACAAAAAGACAAAAAAAAGAAAAAAAAAAGAGGTAATAAGCATGCAAATAAAGAAAAGTGACAAGCATGCAGAATAAAGAAAAAAAGAAGAAAAAACAACAAAACAAAAAAATCGGGAGAGGGAAAAATGCATGTACAAGAAGGAAAAAATTTTCAGGTACATGCAACAAGGAAAAATGCGGCGGCAGAAGAAGAAATTTTCGACTAAAACTAGAAAATCAAGCAAAAAGAAAAACAACAGCAAAGAAAAGATGATTTCACCGATACCAAGTGATACCAAGAGATGCTTTGCAACAAAACATAGAAAAGAAGCTTCGATTTTCCAAGAAAGTTAGAACGGCGAAAAGATAAAGAAAATCAAAAAGAAAATTTTTCGAAGTAAAGCAACGAAAACATAGTGGAGCAGAAGGAAAAGATTTTCCAAAGGCAACAAAGTAAAAAGAAAAATCAAGAACAATTTGCGCGGACACGACAAAGGTAAAGGAAAGGAAGGTATTTTCCTTTTTAACAGTGCATTTGTATGATGTTTGGAAACTTTCCTTTAAGGGGTACACAGCCCCGGATTGATAGGGAGAGGTTTTGTTCTCCGTTGAAGGCTGAGTTCCTGAGGAGGCAATGCATTCCATACATTTTGGCTATGTGGGAAACTTTCCTTTAAGGGGTACACAGCCCCGGATTTATAGGGAAAGGTCTTGTTCTCCAGTAGAGGCTGAGTTCCTAGGAAACAATTCACTTCGCATAGCCACAAGACGAACTACGTTTGGTCTGATTCCTTGACTAAGGATACGTAGGCAGTCTATCACGGTAGACGCGACCATCACAACACATATTTACCCTTGTCGTACTCATTTGATAAAGCTTTGCCGCACTTGCTCATTTAGTATTGTCGCACTTGCACCACAACACTTACACCGCCACATTTAGTCCCCAGCTGAGTGAACTACGTCTCGGTCTAATTCCTTGTTTAAGGATACGTAGGCAGCCTATCACGGTAGGCACGACCGTTGTACAAGTGATAGTTTAGGTTTTGGCCTGAACTACGTTTAGTCTGATTTCCTTTAATAGGGAATACGTAGGCAGCCTACATTAGTAGGTCCGACCATCAGAGCACTTTAAATTCATATCTGCTTAAAACTGCGATAACTTTTTATAACCGACTAAAAATGTCTAGGTTATGGAGTTTGGATAACATGTTAACTGTGCATTATAACTGCTACCAATTGCATTCTCCCGTTCTTAAATGAACGAAATTGGAGAATCTATTGTTTATCAACGATGTTCGTCTACTCAGTAAGCCTTGGGTTACCCGTAGACTCCATCGTTGAGGGGCTCTGTAGACACCCCAATTTCGTACCCCTGGTATGTGACTGACATAAAATATCAAGAACTGTTAAAACTTAACAAATGTCAAGTTACAGGAGTTAAAAATGCGAAAGGAAAAGCATGATGCGCGAAACAGTGAACTGCAGGGGGTAAAAGTGTGAAAAATTGAAAGATGAAAGCTTGCTTGGTGCCGCACCAAGGGTCTCCTTGGTGGCACCAAGCACTTCACTGTTGCATCTCTCAGAAGCCGGAAGGTACAAGCTTTGATGCCCATGGTACAAGTCGCTGATGCAAGAGGAAGAAACTCATAAATTCCAGCCGTGTCCTGCTCTCCCACTATAAATAAGAGGCCCCGGCTCTTCATTTGTTCGCTCATATTCATCGCAACGCGCGAAATTCTCTCAGTTACGAGAGGTGCGAGATAGGTGAGTGGAAGCCCCTAGGATCTCCAAACCCCGTCCAAACTCTGCCAAAATAAAAACCCATAGGTTATAAGTAATCCCTAGCCTAGTTGTTAGGTATCCACCTCATTTCCCCGACCCAAAAATCCCAAAGTAAGCCGTTACTCTGCCCGAGTAACGAGCTGAAAAACACCCTAAATAAGTCGTTATTCTGCCCAACCAAAAAGGCCAAAACCACCAAAACTAAGCCGTTATTCCGCCCAACCAAACAAACCAAAACTTACCACATATAAGCCGTCACTCTGCCCAAATCAAAACAACAAACACACAACAAACAACAAAAAGGCTCCCTCTCCCCGACGAAGCGAAGCACACCGCCGCTCTAAAAGGTAAAACCTTTAAGGGCGCTATTTATTGTATTTATTTACTTTTTGTCTTTTATTTATTTTTAAAGTTGTTATTTAAATCCGGCACAATGTAGCCAATATAAGCCGTTGCGCTGCCCGGATTAGATTAGGAAATATTTTGTAAAAGAGCCGTTATAATGGCCAAATATTCTTAAATGTGTTTGTAATTATTGGAAGGAAACGGCTGCGAGTCCGTAAATAATGTGGCCACGAATGTATTTGTTTAAATTTCTCTGTCATTTTAATACCTTATTTATTTGCTAAATAAATGTGACAATAAGCATACTTCAGCCAAAAACCATTTTCGAGACCGAAAGGGCGAGTTGGGTGCCTAGCACCTTCCCAACTCGTAACTTAGCCTCCGAACCCGTTTTCTTTTTCTCTGGTTTATTTTTATTTTCTTTGGTTTTGCTTTATTTGCCTTAAAATAAAGATGGCGACTCTAAAACTTTCGGATTCAGTGGGGCCTCGCAACATTCCTTCTTTACACTTTCCCGTTCTCCTCTAAAAAAGGGAAATATGGGAATGGAGGGGTGATGCATTCCCATATCCTGGTATCCCCTAAACAAGGGATAACTTGATGCGGGAAACCCAAAGCTCCCATAGTAATCTGAATGGGCCATAAGACTATTTTCAATAAATCCATAGTGGGGGCGTCGCAATATCCTTTTTTGCACTTTTCCGTTTTCCCCTAAAAAAGGGAAAATGGGAATGAAAGGGTAATGCATTCCCATATCCTGGTATCCCCTAAACAAGGGATAACTTGATGCGGGAAACCATCAGTTCCCATATTGGATACAAAATCCACTCAAGGCAACCGAGGCACATTCCAACGTGCTAATATAGACAGCACTCCTCTCGCACTTTTGATTTCGTCTTCCCCTAAACAAGGGAGGGTGGAACGAGAGCAGTGGTGTCCCGCAGTCGCACGTACGCGCACCCCTATCCAAGGGCGCGCGGGGCGCGGGAGCACACCCCGGGAACCTCACACCATGCACTGATCGTGAGTATACGCCGTCATTTAATCAGCCGTTTACTTCTATAAATAGAGGCTTCGGGCTCTCATTCTCAACACACCACAACATGACCACAATTTCATCCCGCATTCACACATTTACACATTTCCTTCCCGAATGCTCATTTGCTGTAGAAGAAGAAGAAGAAAGCCTCACCGCTCTGTACCCCGCAGCGAGCCATTCGAAGATCCAGTCACTGCCCCTCAGAAGAAATAGAGGGGCACTTACCAGTTTCTTTAACAAAAATAGGAGCTTTGTTATCATTCTTAACAAAAGTGGAAACTTTAGGAATTTTATAACCAAGACCAACTCTACTTTCATTACTAACTTCTAAAATATCTTCAAGAGTAGCCTTACCTTTATTCATTTTATGCAAGGTTCCATTAGACTTATCTAATTCACTTTCCATCTTTTCAAACTCTACATCTTGTCTGGTTAATAGAGATTCAATACGAGGTAAAGCCTCTTTTTGATCATCATTCAAAGTATTTAACCTTTTATTTTCAACACATAAAACGTCCTTTTCTTTTGTAAGATTTTCATTCAAAACTTTTTGTTTACTCCAATTTTCAAACAAAACATTATAGTCATTTAAAAGAGTTTGATTTTCATCATCAGAGTCATCACTCAACTGCGGAATAGTTTTGGAGTAAGGAGTAAAATCAAGCTTAACATAAACAAGTCATGTTTTCTTTAATGTAGTCACGGATGATATTTCATTTGACACTTCATTCCTGGGCAGTCTCAACGGGTTCATAGGAATTGGTCTTTCTTCAGGGAAAGTGAATATGGGATTCACATGAATAGGTTTTTTATGGGCAAATAAACTATATAAGTTATCAGATTCTTCCTCATCACTGTCACTTAAGGTAGTAGAATTTTTTTTTTACATTTCTTCATAAGTGTATTAGCACACTTGTTTGCATAATGTCTATATCGTTTGCAAGCATGACATTGCACAGAATCAATGTTCATTTGTTCTCCTTGACTTACTACATTTGAGCTCTCTTGAAACCTGCTAGGATTAGACTTTGACATATAATCACTAGTATTTTTAAAATTGGAAGAATTTTTACCTTTAAATATTTTACCAAACTTTCTAGCAAACAAAGCCACAGATTCATTACTCATATCAGATTCGCTCATTTCATTACAAATCTTAAGAAACTCATCATCCCTTTCAGTTCGAGTTTTTAAGGCAATCTCTTTCTACCTGCCTTTAGATTTTTGAGTGAGGTTTAATTCAAAAGTTTTTAAAATACCTATAGACTCATCAACACATATGGAAGATGTATTATAAGTTTTCGAACTAGAATAGTTGGTACCATCAAGAATGATAATCTTGTGATAGCGAATATTTTGAACATTCATCATAGCTAAAATCATAAAAACAAGGACCTCCTCTTTGTATGTCAAGAGTTGACTTTGATACTAATTGAAAGTAAGTATATTAAAGCAAAGACGAAAAACAGAATAATCAAGTAACAAAAATAAATAAAACGGTTTTGATATATGATCTGGTAAATGAAGCTTACAATGATGAGTTCATTGAAGACTTCATTGAGATATTAATGTTGCAGAATTTAAATAAACAAAACAGGAAGGAACAAAACTGAACACAAGAGATACTTTGATCAATATGTAAAATAAACATATTGATCGAGCCTCATGGCTAAAAATATTCCACTAGTAAAACGGTTTAAGCTCATTACAACGAAAGACTAACAAAGTGGAATTTATGTAAAAACTCTCTAAAAAGTAGATATGGCTTTGTATAATCCTAACACCTCAGACTACCTAGACTGATGTACGCTCAATAGCTTTTAACATAACAGTAGGAGTTGTAAACTAGAAAAATAGTGCTGGGACAGAATGGATGAAGACTGAAATGTAGCTTCATTCAACAATACATTTAGAACAGGACAACCACTAAATTCACGATCTATTTTCTGTCTATCAATCTGTGTTGTGTATTTGCTCGGTCTCGTCTCTTCATCTTCTCAACCTTGTGTCCTCTTATTATACTTGCATCCTTAACCTAGAAACCTTGTAGAATAAAAAAACCAGTTACTATAAAAGATTAGTAGATTAGTACAATAAACAATCTTACCTCATAAAGAGTTACCAAATATGTAGGATTCCTTATCTAAATAAATCAAGTCAAGCCGTGTCTCATAGACATAAACAAACGGCATACAGTGACTTGTATTAAGAGAATATATAATCCTACTAGAATAAAGATTCATATACAAACCCTAAAACACTAATTGAAGTATAATCTCCAAAATAACCTTTCTATAAAAGATGTAACACTAATAATTAATTAAGGCAAATACCAAGAAAGGTAAAACAAATAACTAATTAAAATAAACCAATTAGAAAGTACAGTAACTCAATTAATTAATATCCAACAAATATGCTTTTAAAGTGTATTTAGTCCAAAAAAAAGTCTTTTTATATATATGTATATTGAAAATAACATTGCTTTACATAAATGTTATTTGAGCATGACAACAGCTTATATGTGTATTTATGCCAAAATATTAACAACATATATATCATAACAATTATATAAACTTAAACTAATATATATTATTTGCATGCATAATTACTTTATATATATTTACATTATATTATCTAATTATAATATTATTTACATTGCATGCATAACATTAATATTTATATTATTTGTATGTAACGGGAAAAGACAGTAAATTAGGGCTTACCTCTTGAAGCGTGAATGTCTGACCCGGTATATACGCCTAAACTTTACCCCACTAGGTGCTTGAAAACTTTAAGTGTGCTTCCTCTATCCTTCCGAGAAAGGAAGTATTTTTTTCTTGTTGTGTGTTGTAGTGTGTTGTGGTATATTGTGGTGTGTCGATATGCTTGCCGGGGGGCAAAGACTGGATCTTCGGATGGCTCGCAGCAGGGCGAGGAGGCTTTCTTCTTCTTCGGCTTCTTCTGCAGAGAAGGCTTCAGGAAGGCGTGTGAATGTGAGTGTGAGTGTGTTGTGTGAATGTGGAGTGAATTCGTGGTCAAGATGTGGTGTCTGGAATGAGAGCCCGAAGCCTCTATATATAGGAGATGAACGGTTGATTAAACGATAGCGTTCTTTCATAAATGTTGCATGGTGTGCCAGGTGGAATCCTGGGAGCGAAGACAGTGCAGAACACACGAGGCGGCTGAGGAAACGACATCGTTTCAATGTGCCTGAAGGAGAGGGGAGCATGGAACGGCTCCAGCATGTGGGGAGCGGCACCAAGCCTTTTGGAGCGGCTCCATGTGTGGTTTTTGGCCAGATTTAGACTTTTTCAGTAAGGCCCTTGTTGTTGTTGTTTGTATGTTTGTATTTAACACCGTTAAGTCCAGTTAACTAAAACGCTAATGGAAAGAAACGTTTTTTTGTCCGGTTGTTTTATAAAATATATGTTGTAATTATTGTATGACATTATATCGTAGTGGTACGAAATTCAGGTGTCTACAGAACCCCTCAATAACGAAGTTTGCACGTGAACGCGAATTCACAAAATAGGTGAATGGGCTTTACCGTGGGCCAGAAAAATAGGTAAAAATAGGACAATTTGGCCCATCCAAAGGGTAGAAGCATGGGCTAGTCCAGTTGGCCCGGTGTTTTGTGTCGGCTTGAGGATTAGTTTGGAAGCCCGGAAAATTTTTGGGTCGAGCCTGCCCGACCTGATTTTAACGTTTGGCTCAATAGGCTTGATCCGGGTATGGCCCGCCAGGTCCATTAACAGCTCTAATATCATTCATCAATATTAAATGTACAAAATACAATATATGTTGTAATGGGATACAGACACACTCTCTCCTTTTTCAAAACAAGTCCTTCTTTATTTTTTAGGTTGTTTTTTTTTTGTCTATTTGTAAATTTTTCATTGATTAGAAGTTGCCTTTACTATTTTACGTTGATTTGATTCTCACTCTAATTGATGGATACACTCTTACATAGATATCCTCGGGAAATACATAATATCTAATATTTATCATATAGTTAATTATCTAATATTTATCATATAGTTAATATCCATTAACGGCTCTAATATCATTCATCAAAATTAAATGTACAAAATTCAATATATGTTGTAATGGGATACGGACATACTCACTCCTTTTTTGAAACAAGTCCTTCTTTCTTTTTTAGGTTGTTTTAATTTTATTTATTTTTTGTCTATTTTTAAATTTTTCATTGATTAGAAGTTACCTTTACTATTTTACGTTGATTTGATTCTCACTTTAATTGATGGATACACTCTTACATAGATATCCTCGAGAAATACATAATATCTAATATCTATCATATAGTTAATTATCTTTTCTTAAATCCGTAAGTAGGGTTTAGGATGACATTGTTTTGAAGAGAGAGGAAGGGTGTGCTTATATATATTAACTAGATTTTGTGCCCGTGCCTATGGCACGGTGCCAGTATGCGACTTCATCAATGTATGGAGCGAATAATATTTGAATAAATCAATATTTGTTTTGATTTTATTGAGATTGGATCAATTTACACTACACAAAGAAAATTGGATAAATCTAAAAACTAAAAAAACAACTGCCCTTCGAAGGGAGAAGAAACCGGCGTTAAGGCTTGAGAAAGATAAAGAAAAAAAGTTGGAGACTTGGAGAGAAAATCGAAAAGAAAAGGGACGTGGGTTGGGAGGAAGGATTAGCGGCCAATAACCATTATTCACATGCTTGGATAATTACGGCTGTAAGATCTCAGTAAAATAATAAATCTCAGTCAAAGATTGGCTAACACTTTGAATAGCACACAAACTGAGATATTCAAAAACCAAAAGAAAATTGCACAAAAAACACCAAACAACAAATATTTGAACTTCTAATTAGATCTATATTATGTGCCACTGGTGATACAACAATTAACATTAATTTCGGCTCTCTCACCCCTTCCTAGCTCATTTCGTAATCAATCTTCATATCTTTTCATAGGCTTGCCCCATCTTTGACCTCTATGATGCCGCCATATGTTGTTACTTTCAATTACTACAAATAACACACAATTTTAACAAAATTAGTGAAAATGCACAATAATGCCCATGACAATAATCTTAGGTTAGTTGATGCATAGATCCAAACCAAACAACAAATTAACACAATAAATTTCGAGCACACACTATCTTGAAAAAGATTTCTCCTACGTTCAATCATATATTATCTTTAAAAGTTAATCAATGATTAACCAAAAGAAGCGCAACTAATACCCATTAAATACCCAAAACTCAACAATCATTAATCAAAGATTACCAATTCATATGGATGTGTCTATGTGTGTATAGAGAATGAGGGGGGTGTGAGAACCCGAACCATACTTGTTTAACATGCTCTCGTTGTTTACTTGCTTTTAATTGCTATATTAGGTTCCAAAGTTTTAAATTATTCTGGCTTTTTAGCACCGAGTTATACTACATGTCTAATGTTGCGTCACGTCATTTTTGATAATTGAGTCCTTGCTTGCCTATCTTGTCCCTATTTGGACGGCACGACCCGCGATCCCTCCTCGGGGTCGGGGTCGGGGTCGGGGTCGTCACAGTTGGTATCAGAGCTATAGGTTAGCTATCGACCAGGATAGGTTCCATGACCTAGGTGGGTTAGTACTTGTGTGATGTTCTAACATCGAGTGATTTCTTATAGGTGTATCATGGTGGGTCCTAGACCAGGAGCTAGTAGCGGTGGAACTAGTATTAGCCGAGGCAAAGGCAGGCTTGGGAGGGTTCCTGTTGAACCAGAGGCTAGAGTTTCGTAGGATGATGACAGTTATGGATGAGATGGCATAGGGAGGTCAGGCGGGAGGTGTACCGCCACTACCACCACCAGAACTGGAGGTGAAAGCTTTGCCACCTCATAAAGATGTACCACCAGAACCTAGGGCCAGAAACAATGCTACTTTGGAAAGGTTCTTGAAGATGAAACCTCCATCTTTTGAGGGAGAGTCAGATGCTGGTAAGGCAGAGTTATGGCTAGAGGACTTGGAGAAAATTTTTGCAACTCTAGACTGCACTGAGGAAGAGAAGGTGGTGTTGGCTGTGTATAAGCTAAGAAGGGCCACGAACCATTGGTGGAGAGTATTGCTAGCAAGCTGGAATCTTAATCAGGTTCCTAAGGTTTGGTCTAATTTCGAGAGAGAGTTCAAGGCTTCCTATGTACCAATGGTAGTGAGGTGGAAAAGAGAGAAAGAATTCCAGGATCTAGGACAAGGTTCTATGACAGTGGCCTAGTATTCAGATAAGTTCACCGAGTTATCTTGTTATTGTGCACATCTTGTACCGGATGAGTCCCAGAGGGTTCTCAAGTTCGTGAAGGGTCTGAAGACCGAGTTTAGAAGGCAGCTCGTATCTTTGCAGTTGGCAGATTATCGGGGTGCTGTTGATCGCGCCTATGAGATAGAGAGAGATATAGAGGAGCACAGGCAGAAGCCTGCTGTGCAGTCCTCGCATCAGCAGTCGTCGCAGTAGTCGTCTTAGGTGACCTCGTAGCATTCTGGGAGAGGTTAGTTTTCGGGTAATAGGTCTAGTTATCAGGGCAACCATCACAACGGTGGCCAGTCTAGGCGTCCGTCCGAGAGTCGTGATAGTCATGCTTCATCTTCGCAAGGGCAGCAAGGCTAGCGGAGTGAACCTGTTGAGTGTTCCTATTGTCACAAGCCGGGGCATTCGTTTAATGATTGTAGGACCAGACTTGGGCAGTGTCTAGGATATGGAGATACAAATCACCGGATGAGGGATTGTCCTAAGTTTAAGGCTACTCAGTCCGTGGGTTCCGTTTAGCAGTCGGGTATCAAGAGGGATAATGGTGGGCATTGGAGGTATTCTCTTAGTCTTCGATCATAAGGCTCGAGTTCTTATAGATCCAGGGTCTTCTCATTCCTATGTTGCATCGTATTTCATTGAGCATTTGTGCGTGCTACCTTCTCCGTTACCTTATGTGCTTGAGGTGTCTACACCATTGGGTGATCATTTGTTGGCGTCGGAGGTTTATAAGGCTTGTGATGTGTTTGTATGTGATTGAGTCTTGCATGCGGATTCGGTAGTTTTGCCTATTCGAGACATTGATTTGATTTTGGGTATGGATTGGATGTGTACTTATCATGCTTCAGTTGATTGCCATCGTAAGAGAGTTACTTTTGACATGCCTGGTATTCTGGAGTTTGTGTTTACGGGTGATCATGCCATGAATAGTATACATGTTATTTTTTCTTTACGAGCTAGGAAGCCTTTATCTCAAGGGTGTACGGGTTATTTAGCTTGTGTGATTGATACTAGCATGCCTACTACTTCACTAGAGGAGGTCCCAGTTGTTAGTGAGTTTCCCAACGTGTTCTCGATCGAGTATGCTTTACTTCCCGATCGAGAGGTAGAATTTTACATTGAGTTACTGCCTAGGACTTCATTGATTTCTAGGGCACCATACAGAATGGCACCCACAGAGTTGAGGAAATTGAAGGAGTAGTTGCAGGAACTTCTTGATAGGGAGTTCATTAAATGGAATGTATCTCCGTGGAATGCACCGGTGTTGTTTGTGAGAAAGAAGGACGGTAGCTTGCGGTTGTGTATTGATTATCGGCAGTTGAATCAGGTTACTATTAAGAATAAGTATCCTTTACCTCACATTGCTCATCTCTTTGATCAACTGCAGGGGTCAGTGGTGTATTCCAAGCTAGACTTGAGGTATGGTTATCGCCAGTTAAGAGTTCATGCAGAGGATGTTCCGAAGACAGCTTTTCGGACACGTTATGGCCACTATGAGTTTGTTGTGATGTCATTTGGGTTGACTAACGCGCCCGCAGTTTTCATGGATTTGATGAATCGGGTATTCCATAATTATTTAGATTGCTTTGTCGTGGTTTTCATCGATGATATCCTAGTGTACTCAAAGTCACGAGAGGAACATGCTAATCATTTGAGAGTGGTTCTTTCCCTATTACGAGAGAAGCATCTTTTTGCTAAATTTAGTAAGCGTGCATTTTGGCTCAAGCAGGTATCCTTTCTTGGGCACGTTGTTTCTAGTGCTGGTATTGTCGTGGATCCATCTAAAGTGGATGTTGTTACTAAATGGAAGACTCCTAGTATGGTGACCAAAGTCCGTAGTTTCTTGGGCTTGGCGGGTTATTACCGTAGGTTCATTGAGGGATTTTCCAAGATTTCTACTCCTATGACGAACTTGACTCAGAAAAAGTCTACTTTTATTTGGAGTGATAAGTGTGAGGCCAGTTTTCAAGAGTTGAAGAGGAGATTGACTATAGCTCTTGTTTTAGCATTGCCTAGTGGATGTGATAACTTTGTGATCTATAGCGACGCTTCATTAGAACGCTTGGTTTGCGTGCTTATGTAGAACGGAAGGGTCATTGTTTATGCTTCGAGGAAGTTGTCACCTTACGAATAGAATTATCCTACACACGACCTTGAGTTAGCAGCAATTATTTTCGCACTTCACAAGTGGAAACATTACCTTTTTGGGGAAAAGTTTGTAGTGTTCATTGATCATAAGAGTTTGAAGTACCTCTTCTCGCAAAAAGAGTTGAATATGAGACAGAGGCGTTGGATGGAGAAGCTTAAGGATCATGATTGTACTATTCTTTACCATCCAGGGAAAGCAAATGTTGTTGCGGATGCCTTGAGTAGGAAGGCTTTTATGTCTTGTTTGATGATGAGAGAGTGGAAAATGCTAGAGGATGTGCTAGAGCATGGTATTATCTTTGCTAGCGTTCGTGCTACCCCTATATTGTTCGAGTTGATCAAGAAGGCACAAGTGTTAGATCCAGATTTCATGAAGATTATTGATGGATTGGCGAGAATAAGACTTCCGAGTTTGTGATGAATAGTAGTGGTATCTTGACTTTTCGAGGAAGAGTTTGCATTCCTTCTACCGATGGAGTGAAACGTATGGTTCTTGACGAGGCTCATAAGGCCAAGTACACGATACATCTAGGGGTACTAATGTAACGCCCCAAACTCGGTACTGACACTGCGGTCCCACATTTTGACCACGTCACTTACAATAACATCTTAAAATCATATATATTCCCAACTCAAAAATAAATAAACCTTAAACCATCTATAACTAGAGTCAAATAACCCAATAAAATTTACTACAACTTGATGCTAAATAAAAAGTCAATCATTCTTAATGAGTTATCATTTATTTTAAATAATGTCTAGATCCAAAATCTCTCGGAACCGTCATCATGGTTTGTCTGAGTCAAGTCTCCTCATAATTCCTACTCATTACCTGAAGAAGGAGAATTTGAAAGAAAAGGGTGAGCGAACAATGCCCAGTAAGATCATATACAACCCCTCCGGTTACTAGGGAGGAGTTGACAAGAATAAATTAGAGATGAATAAATTTCAATATTCTAACTTCACAGTTCAAGTATTGATAAGCGGAAGCAATTTATCAAATTTTCAATTCAAAAATAAAAAGGAAGTCAAATGAAAATTTTAACAACAAAACGACTCGAGTGATCAACCGTCACCAACCGTCCCATACCGATTGGAGACAGTAAATTACTCACAGAATCTCATGATCATAAAACAAATTTTAAATATTTACTCCGAAGAGTATCGATAAGCAGTTCAATAATTACTCCGAAGAGTATCGATAATTCGACCATGTTTGGTATATCCGGATAACCATATACCACTAGCTAGGTGGTATTCGATAAGTTCGATCATTCAATAATTATGCTCACATTTTATGTGGCATTCGATAGTCATAAAAATCATTTAAATGATCATGGTAGAATTTGAAGGAAATGATAATCAAATTTCACTACAAGGGTCATGCATCACAAAATTTTACATCGCAACAATCATATATTTCATGTAGAAAGAATAACTAACATGAAATTCAATAATTAAGTGAATTCAAACGTGAATCAATTCATGATTTTAGAAGAAGTACAATCGACGGAATTCAAATCATCTACCAACCCAAGTCGGCGTACGTCTAAAAAAATATTGATGTCAATAAAATAATTGGAAGTCTAACGGAGGATAAAAAAAATAGAGACTATAAGAGGTATAATCCCTTACCTTAGTGATACTGCTAAAAAATATCTTGAGCACAAAGTACCGCTACCCACGCTTAACCAAATCTAAATAAAATACAAAATATAATTTTGACTTTAGGGACTTTTAAATAACATTAACAAATTTAAACTATAATTAATCTCTTCTAAATATATAGTTAATGAAACTATTAGGGATTGTTTAACAACTTTTGTAATTTATGTTTCCTAAAGTTGTTTGTGGTATACTAAGACTTCCATTTTTATAATATTGTATATATATATATATATATATATATTTTTTTTTTCTTGCTTTCCTTTCCTTCTTCCAGCCGTCCTATCAGTTTCTTCCTTCCATTTCTTTTTTTTTTCTCTCTGATTTTTTTTGACTTTCTGCACACACACTCATTTCACCTTCTGAACACACACACCTAATTAATCTCTCTCTCTCTTTCACTACTTCCTATCTCATTTCTTTAACCCATTATCTCTCAACTCAAAAATCAAGTTTCTTTCTTCTCCCTCTTTATATGTTCCAGTGCATACAACCGGAAGAAGTCCTTTCTTTTCTTTTCTTTTTTTTTTTTAAATCTTGGTTTCTTCTACTCTGAATTCGTCTCCTCTTCTGTTTCTTGCTCTCTCGTTTTTCTTCCTCTTATTATTACCACTTCTTTGATCTTAATACCAACTCCCTTACACCCATATAAAACCCATTTCTTTTCTTCCAATTCGGCAACCATAAGATAATACCCGACATCTCTCTCCTTTTATTATTATCACTCTTAGCAACATTCATCTCACTCAACCCAACATGGAAAAAAAAATTCTAATTATCATCCCCAAATCCGGCCTTTAAAATATGGAATCATAATTCACTTGCGAATCATACTACGGCAATTTAAGAGACTGAAGAAGCAGCATCTTACCTCCAATCACGATTCACGATTTCGTCTAACGATTACTCGGTGAGTCGTCGCCGATTCCTTCCACCCGGAGATCTCGTCGACGACTTTCTGTCCGTGCTCCCTCTCTCATTGTCGTCTCTCTCTTATTTTTTTTTTCTAGAAGAACACTCAAAAGTAATCCAAGTTTGTTCCAACCCTTTTTATACCCATCAAGGGTAACGATCTCTCTCCCCAAGTTCATTCGAACTCTTGATCTTCCGGCCGGCATTCCCTTTCTTTTCTTTTTGGTACAGAGAACCGAATTTCTTTATCTTCCATTCATTTCATTTAATTTATAACTATTATTACTATTATATTATTATTATTATTATTATTATTATTATTATTATTATTATTATTATTATTATTATTATTATTATTATTATTATTATATATCACAACTATTTATTATGAGTGAAGGAAACTCAAATTGGTGAGTCAAGCCCAAACTCAAAGTATATTAAATAACTAACATCAAGCCCACTAAAATACAACTCAAGTGTACTAGGCCTAACCCAATTTTAATAAACTCCAAATTGAATAGTTAAACCCACAATAATTATTAATATTTGGTAAAAATTAATAAAAGAAAATTTATTTTAATATAGAAAATTTGGGGTATTACAACTAAGATGTACCGTGACTTGAAAAGACAGTTTTGGTGGAATGTCATGAAGAGGGAAATAGCGGATTATGTATCTAGGTGTTTGACTTGTCAACAAGTTAAGGCCGAGCACCAGAGACCTGCCGGTTTATTGCAGCCACTTGCGATTCCAGAGTAGAAATGGGAACATATCACGATGGATTTTGTTACAGGGTTGTCGCGTACTCATAGAGGTTTCGACATTGTTTGGGTTATTGTCGATAGGTTGACGAAATCTTCACATTTTATTCCTATTGTGATTACTTACAGTTTGAGTCAGTTGGCAGCATTGTATATTCAGGAGATTGTTAGGCTACATGGTGTTCTTGTTAGTATTGTATCAGATAGGGATCCGAGATTCACCTCGAGAGTTTGGCATTCATTACAGGAGGCCTTGGGTACGAAACTTAACTTTAGTACGACCTTTTATCCTCAGTCAGATGGGCAGTCGGAGAGATTGATACATATATTGGATGAAATGATTCGTGCTTGTGCCATGGATTTCAAAGGCAGTTAGGATTCACATCTACCGTTGGCTGAGTTTGCGTATAATAACAGTTACCAATCTAGCATTGAGATGGCTCTTTATGAGGCTTTGTATGGGTGTAAGTGTCATTCACCAATTTGTTGGGACAAAGTTGGTGAAGATAAGTTATGGGGTTCTGAAATGGTACAACAGTCGGTTGAGAGTGTGAAGCTGATTAGAGATAGATTGCTGATAGACGTATTTTATACGTCTTTATCGGGTACTTTTATGACTTAAAATGAGCAATTCCATGAGGCTTTTGGCTACTGATATGTGTTTTTGAGCTATGTTATAAGTTTCGGGGTTTTAGATGAATTTATGAGATTTATGAAGCTTTTAGTGAAGATTTCGAGGAAGGGGCTAAAGTGCGACATTGAAAAAAAGGCAAAAAGAAGATTCTGGCCACCTTGCGGCCGCAAGGTAGGCAGAAAGACGTCAAGCCAGAATTAGACCCTTGTGGACGCAAGGTCAAGACCCAATGCGGCCGCAAGGTCCCCAGAACCGACTTTATGGGGTTTTCGAGCTGGATTGAACCTCCTATTCCCCTACAACTCCTTGGTATAAATAAAGGACGGTAGCCAAAGCCAAGGGACGTCCAAGAAGTAATTTTAAACAGCTTTAGCTTAGGAATTAGATTGTATTACGTAGATTAGTTGTTGTAATTACAGTTTTGAAGATCGATCCATATATTCCTTCATCTCATTGTGCAATTCTTCTTAAGGATGAACTAAACATCCATTAATATAGGAGTTGGGAGGTAACTTGTATCGAATCTATGGCTTAATATATATTTTTATTCATTCAATTCTTGTTGATCATGGTGTTTATCAACCCCTTTATTATCTCTCTTTAAACAAATGAATGTAATCGCAAGTAATAAAGGCCTAGAGGTGCGGATAACTGCACAGCCATATGCATATGTCGTACACTGGCTCACCATCATGATAAATTGAACCTATCGAAGCACGAGAGTGATAAGTTAGGGTTAGGTTCTATATATAACTTAAGTGACAGTTAGGATCCATATGTTCTTGTGCTTAGGATATAGAATGGACGAATTATTTGGAGATGGAGACTGAACGGTAATTCGACAGGCTATATCTATCTTTCGTGAACGAACCCAAGTTATTGAATGATACTTTATCTAAATAAGCTATAGAGTAGATACAAGTGAAACCCTAATCCTAGATTTCCCTCCTCCATCAGATCTCTACAATTGTGATTACTTCTTAGTTAATTAAATTTATTGTTTTAGTAGAATAATTAGTTTAGATTAAATCAATAAATAAACCCCCCTTAGTTTAAAAATTGCTACTGATACTCTTACTATTCGTATTTTTCTTGTCTCTGTGGTTCGACCCTTGCTTCCCAAGCTATTCTACAATAGTCTTGTCCACTTGCAAGGAATTAATTAAAATAAGACACGATCAATTGCGTACGGCATAGAGTAGACAAAAAAGCTATGCGGACAATCAGAGACGCGATCTTGAGTTTTAGGTTGGTGATTTTGTGTTCTTGAAGATATCACCGCGCTGTGGTACTAAGAGGTTTGGTAAGAAAGGGAAACTTTCACCGAGGTATATTGGCCCATTTGAGATTCTTGAGAAGGTTGGCTCTTTGGCTTACCGAATTACATTGCCACCTATTTCGGGTATTCATGTTGTGTTTCATGTTTCTATGCTTCGTAAATACTCGAAGGATGAGTTACGTGTTCTTGCTTATAAGGAGATTACCTTTGAACCCGATCTTTCCTATGTTGAGAAGTCGGTGAGGATTCTTGATACTAAAGATCAGATCTTGAGAACTAAGAGGATAGCATAAGTGAAAGTTTTGTGGAGGAATCATGACATCGAGGAAGCTACGTGGGAGACCGAGCTTGAGATGAGGGAGAAATACCCATACTTATTCGAGATGACTGGTAAAAATTTAGGGACTAAATTCCTTTAAGTGTGGGAGGATGTGAGAACCCGAACCATACTTGTTTAACATGCTCTCGTTGTTTACTTGCTTTTAATTGTTATATCAGGTTCCAAAGTTTTTAATTATTCCATATTTTTAGCGCCGAATTGTACTACGTGTCTAATGTTGCGTCACGTCAATTTTGATAATTGAGTCCTTGTTTGCTTGTATTGTCCCTATTTGGACGACACGACCCGCGATCCCTCCTCGGGGTCGGGGTCGGGGTCGTCACATGGGCACTATATAAAATATCACGGTTGGCGACATGTAAAACTGAAATAATGGTCCACTCTTCGTTTTAGGGGAGGCAAGGCAAGATACCAAACCCTACCACTATTATATTTTCCTTCACCACAGACAAACTGATATACCTTAAAAAATGATCAATGTCTCCATATTCATATAATTACATATCCAGATTCTCAAAATCAAGAAACCAACTTAATCAAATCGTTGCCCTTCAAGTAAGTCCTAGAAAGACCAAAATTCCAGCCAAGTACATGTAATATTTGTTAAAGCTTAAATCTTGATCAATGCCGGCAAAATAAATTTCCTTTTTGAAACAAAATCCACCAAATTCATTAACTTTCTGATTATATTTTTCTTTAACAATATAATCTAATATAATCTAATCTATCTAACTACCTATAAAAGTCTAGGTTGTCTCTTAGAACTTAATGTATGTACAAACCTCCCATTTCACTTAATACATCATCTATCAATTAATTAAAGACAATACACGTAAATTTACCATGTCAAGCAATAATGATTGGAAAAAAATAGTAATAAAGATAATAAATCACTCACCATTACATAAGGCCAAAAGAGTAAATTTTTCAATGACTAATTAATTCCATGAATAATTAAATAATAGTTTGATCCCTTGACTTGTACCTATTTTAAAGTTAGGTCCTATATTTTTTAATTATATTTATTTCGTCTTATATTTTGATTTTCTTATCAGTTTCCCCCACCTACCATGATCATTACAAATGTCGCCCAATATTTTCTAACATAACAAAAATACTTACTCAGTCGAGACACTAAAACTTTATTCGAAACTAAAAAATAATATTGTTTTACTTTCTTAAATATGTTCGGGAAAGACATTATTAGATTTATATGAAAAATTGTATCGATAATAATAGAATTGTCGGTGAATATCGAGATATTAAACAAATTTGTAGTATGTTTAGTTATTACCCATGAATAAAATAGGAGAAATGAGTTAAGAAAATATGTCATAATGTCAAGAAGATGAAAAAAATGAGGAAACATTTGATGAATTTGTGCATTTTGTTAAGGACGATACACATAAATTTACCATGCCAAACAATAATTATTGGATAAAAATAACCATAAATATAATAAATCACTTGCAATTAATTAAGGCCAAAAGATTAATTTTTCATAGACTAATTAATTCCATAAATAATTAAATAATAATTATTTGATTATGGAAATACATACGCTTTAACTTAATACATCATCAATTATTTAATTAAGGACAATACACGTAAATTTACCATGTCAAACAATAATAATCGGAAAAAAAAATTAGTCATAAATATAATAAATCACTCACCATTAATTAAGGCCAAAAGAGTAAATTTGTCATAAACTAATTAATTCCATGAATAATTAAATAATAGTTTGATCCCTTGACTTGTACCTATTTTAAAGTTAGGTCCTATATTTTTTAATTCTATTCATTTCGTCTTGTATTTTGATTTTCTTATTAGTTTCTCCCACCTACCATGATCGTTACAAATGTCGCCCAATGTTTTCTAAAATGAAAAAAATACCCTTACTCAGTTGAGATACTAAAACTTTATTCGAAAATAAAAAATAATATGATTTTACTTTCTTAAATATGTTCAGGAAAGATATTATTAGATTTATATGAAAAAATGTATCTATAATACTAGAATTTTCAGTGAGTATCGAGATATTAAGCAAATGTATTGTAATGACCCGACTCGGACTTCAATGCGGAATCCCAAGGTCGTACCGTCAAGACAGGCTAAAATAAGGACAAACACCTGCTAGCATAATGGTGCGAGTCAACAGTTGAGCCAACAAGCTCGAAACAGGAATGTAGAGCCATAACGGCAATACGGAACAACAAAAACTAAAACCAATGCGAGGTTGAGAGACAACTATCTCTCGACAATTCTACGACATGAGTGACGCATCATTGTGCACGGGCAGCAAACCATCGGCAACCAAAGGCCGGCGAACCAACTAGATCCCAACCTGATAAACAACCACTCAATGGCTATAACATGCCGGAGGGACAATCAACTAAAAGAATAAGAGATTAAATACTAACAACTAAACCAATATCTCTCGACTAAAGTTACCGGAGATAACGACAATAACAACAACAATACTAGAATATGCTAGCTAAAACCTTGCTTGGAATGACAACAGGAATAACTTCTAAAAGATACAATAGCTCGACCATACTAGTCGGCTCCCAAACAACACAACAATAGAATGCTAATATAATCTACCCAAGTAAAGTCTACATAACTTTACATCCGTGTCTCACTAATAAATAACAACAACAATAATAATAACTCCAAGTTTATTGCCCGAAAAACCACCTGCTAGAGATCACTATCCGAAGTCGCCACGCGTACTAACAGGATCACTACACACACTAAGGAAAACAAACACACATAGTGAGTCATAATGACCCAGTAAGTTACTAAATGCAACTGTATGACATATCATGTCATGGCATGGCATAATGCACAAGCATATATAAGAATCATGGTATCATACTAGTATACCAACAATAAACATGTACTTAGTTATCAAAGCACATAATCTCACATAAACCACATAACATATTGTCTTTCACATAAATGCTCATAAGTAAACATGTAAAACCAGAATCCGGGCCCAGCCCTTAATATTCAAACCATGGGTCCAACCCTCAATTGATCATATTATGGGTTCAATCCTCAAATGATCACACCTTATCAGTTTTCTTTAATGAGTATTGCGTTACATGCATCCAACCCTATGATGAGAAATGAGAGCTCAATATCAGGCTAGATGGCGCTAACACGAGACCACATCCCACTATTGGCCAAATAGTGAGGAGAAAAAGACCCAATGCGGCGATTCATAGCGATTGTTTCCAAGGCTATGAATCGTCCCATTGCCAACACAACGACCAAGACGCCAGCTGGACTCAAACCAAAATGCTCAAGTAGATATTTACTTTAATAAACAAATAAAAACCAAGTCCGTCAAGAGCGGACTCGTCAAATCAAATAGGTCATAATGCTCTATAAAAACCCAATAAACAATGAACATAATTGTACACACTTAACATGTTCAACTAACTTGTAAGTTTAGTCCAATAACCACATATTGAGGTACTCATAATCCTCAAGTCAATCAAGAATAGCATATAAGCTCAATAAATCACAATGTGAGGTCTAATATAATCATCTACTCAAGATCAAACCAAAGACTATTATGTTAGTCTAAGGACTATACTCAAGAACATCAAGACTACCCCGTAGTCACTCCCTCGCAAGTGCATTCATGTGCACGCGACCAAATTCCTTAAAGAGAGAATTCATTCATTAATCAGTGTTCTAAAAATCGGCCTAGGCGGGCGCCTAGGCGCTAGGCGCCACCCCGACGCCTAGAAATTTGGCAAATCGGAGAAAAAATCGGCTAGGCGGGCTAGGCGGCCAACTGCTGATTTTTCCTATTTTTTTAGTTTTTTTTTAAAATTTTGGCCATAAATAATGTCATTTTGAGTTTTTAAAATAATAATAATAATCAATATCAATTTAAAATTATTAAATTATTTTTATAAATTTGTAATTGTCAACGGACCTATGGATAATTGAACTATTGACTATTTTTGTAATATTTTGAACCGTAGATGATATTAAATTTCTAGTTTTACCTTTAAATTTTAACATCATAATGTAATTATTACTTTTAAATTATTAGGTGATATTTAGTATTAGTATAATTTTAAAAATTATGTTTAATAATTAGGTTATAATAAAAAATATATTAAAAATCAGATATCATGTCTTATTTCTCGACCCTGCCTAGGCTCCGCGTATATCCCGCCTAGGCGCTAGGCGCTGGTCTGGCGCCTAGCGCCCGCCTAACGATTTTTAGAACCTTGTCATTAATCATCTATTAAATATACTCGAGACCATAGGTTGATCTTTAATGCTCCGTGCTCTACAAGCACGCTCTAAATATATTCTCAATAAGTCTCTATAGCATGAGTGTCTCAATTGGACACAAAACAAGATGCTCAGGTGAGCACAAACATCACTATCCAAAACCCGAACATCGTAGGGTTTCAACCCAAGGCTCGTTAGTGTATTATTGATCTTACAACGACTCTGTTGAGTCTTAATTCTACATTTCATTCTTTATGTGTTTCATAAATCCACAATCTAACATTCCATTCGAATTTACAACGAAATCCCAAAACTCATTCGGGCTTGATTCCCAAGCCTAAAATTCAAGAACTCATCATAATCATAGTCAAACGCCAAATTTCGTAGGATTTCAACCCAAGTTCATTAACACATTATTGAACTTATAATGACTCCGTTGAGTCTTAATACTAAGTTTCATTCTTTTCACATTTCATCAATCTCAACATTAACACCCACTTCAATTAATAACAATTTCCCCACTAATTCGGGCTTGATTCTCAAGCCCTAAAATTCATAAAAACTCAACCTAAATCATAACCCATTTCTTACAACACATAATATCATTCAAATCATCCTATTCATGATATTAACAAGTTCATACTTCCAAAAATCCTCAAAATAGGCATACATAGCATACTAGCTAAGTGTTCATTGCCCACAAATAGCACATAGATTGTTTTCCTTAGGGCCAATGAACCAAAATCAAAAGAAAGTAACTTACCTAGCTTGAATGAAAACTCCAAAGAATGAAAATTTGATCGGTGAAGGTGTTCTACTCGTCGAGGGCTTCAAGAATCCGAAGTTTGAAGGCAATCCGATGGTTGGATCTTCGTGGATCGAAGGAAGAAGAAGGTTAGGGCTCAAAGCCCCCAAGAACTCTCTCTCTCTCTCTCTCTCTCTCTCTCTCTCTAATACGTATGAAGGAAGGGGAAAATGAGGAAGATTTTCTGAAAATTGGAAAGGGTTTAGGTATATATACCTCTACAAACCAAGAGGGCATAATAGAGATTCCTAGTACAATTAGTATAGATTAGGAGTAATCACTCACTAATCCAACCTTAATTAACTCATCAATAATGTTAGGACATGATTAAGACTAAGTATGGGAGGTTAGGAAGGGTTTAGAGGGGGTTTAATGAGGGTAGGATAGGTAATACCATTCAAATCACAAAACAGGGCAAAGCTGAGTCGGGGGACCATGCGGTCACATGGTCCTCAACCCATGCGAGCGCATGCTCCATGGCTGCCCAATGTGTTCTTTTCTGTTGACCTTGCGGGGGCAAGGTCATTCCACCTTGCGGCCGCAAGCCTACCAGAGCAAAAAGGGCTTAGAAATCAATCCTAAATTACCCCAAACACATAACCAAATCAAACAAGGTTCAAACCTTATCCAAAGTGGGTCTAGATCTCCCACAGAACACTCACAAACAACTCCCGAAATAACTCGAAGCGAAACTGGGGCAAGGCACAACAACGTGCAACTGAAACGACGAATGAACTAGCAATCGAACGAGCAATGAAAGGAGACTTAAAGCAAGTCTAAAGACTAATGAATAGGCTTAAATACTTCTAAGAAGGTAAACAACAACAAGGAGAATAAGGGCTCCCGAAGGAGAGACGATTACTCGACTTAACCTCGAACTATGCGATAGAGACGAATGATATCTCCAAAGCTTTCAAATCATCAATAGACTTAAGGAACACCTCCAAATTGAAGTCTAATACATCTAAACATGTTAATCAATCATCATGTAAAGGTCTAGGACCAAACTGAGGTCACGAACACAATATGCAAGCAAACTCTCAATCGCGTCGCATTCCGACTATCGTCGAGTTACGACTTGTGACTTTAGCAAGTCAACAACTATAGGGCATCTCTTACTAGTGTTTTGGTCTTAATGTGGTCTCTCATACACATCTAGACTCTCTCGCAAACCAAAATGCAGTCAACAAAGGAAGAAGTGCGAGTATTGCACGCAAATCAAACTAACCAAGGAGCGGGGTGTTACATTTATAGCATGTTTAGTTATTACCCATGAATAAAATAAGATAAATGAGTTAAGAAAAAACTTGAAATAATGTCAAGAAGATGATAAAAAAATGAAGAACCATTTGATGATTGGACAAACCTACCCTTTAACTTAATACATCATCCATCATTTAAGTAAGGACACTACACGAAAATTTACCATGTCAAACAATAATGATTGGAAAAAAATAGTAATAAATATAATAAATCACTCAAGATTAATTAAGGCCAAAAGAGTAAATTTTTCATAGACTAATTAATTCCATGAATAATTAAATAATAGTTTGATCCCTTGACTTGTACCTATTTTAAAGTTAGATCCTACATTTTTTAATTTTATTCATTTCGTCTTATATTTTGATTTTCTTATCAGTTTTCTCCACCTACCATGATCGTTACAAATGTCGTTCAATATTTTCTAAAATTACAAAAATACCCTTACTTAGTCGATACACTAAAACTTTATTCGAAACTAAAAAAGAATATGATTTTAATTTCTTAAATATGTTCGGGAAAGGCATTATTAGATTTTTATGAAAAATTGTATCTACAATAATAGAATTGTCGATGAGTATCAAGATATTAAACAAATTTGTAACATGTTTAGTTATTACCCATTAATAAAATAAGATAAATGAGTTAAGAAAATGTGTCATTATTTCAAGAAGATGAAAAAAAAGGAACCATTTGATGAATTTGTGCGTTTTGTTAAGGACAATACACATAAATTTATCATGCCAAACAATAATGATTTGATAAAAATAGTCATAAATATAATAAATCACTTGCCATTAATTAAGGCCAAAAGAGTAAATTTATCATAGGCTGATTAATTCTGTTAATAATTAAATAATAATTATTTAATTATGGAAAAAACCTACGCTTTAATTTAATACATCATGCATCATTTAATTAAGGACAATACACGTAAATTTACCATACCAAACAATAATGATTGGAAAAAAATAGTCATAAATATAATAAATCACTCACCATTAATCAAGGCCAAAACAGTAAATTTGTCATAGACTAATTAATTCTATTAATAATTAAATAATAGTTTGATCCCTTGACTTGTACCTATTTTAAAGTTAGGTCCTACATTTTTTAATTTCTATTCATTTCGGCTTGTATTTTGATTTTCTTATAAGTTTCCCCCACCTACCATGATCGTTACAAATGTCGCTCAAAATTTTCTAATTCTAAAATAACAAAAATATCCTTACTCAGTCGAGACACAAAAACTTTATTCCAAAATAAAAAATAATATGGTTTTACTTTCTTAAATATGTCCGGGAAAGACATTATTAGATTTATATGAAAAATTATATCTATAGTAATAGAATTATCGATGAGTATCGAGGTATTAACAAAGTTATAACATGTTTAGTTATTACCCATAAATAAAATAAGACAAATTAGTTAAGAAAATGTGCCATAATGTCGAGAAGATGAAAAAAAAAATGAAGAACCATTTGATGATTGGACAAACCTACCCTTTAACTTTATACATTATCTATCATTTAATTAAAGACAATACACGTAAATTTATCATGCCAAACAATAATGATTGGAAAAAAATAGTAATAAATACAATAAATCAATCACCATTAATTAAGGCCAAAAGAGCAAATTTGTCAGAGACTAATTAATTTCATGAATACTTAAATAAAAGTTTGATCTCTTGCCTTGTACCTATTTTAAAGTTAGGTCCTACATTTTTTAATTCTATTCATTTCGTCTTGTATTTTGATTTTCTTATCAGTTTCCCTCACCTACCATGATTGTTACAAATGTCGTCCAAAATTTTCTAAAATGATAAAAATACCCTTACTCAGTCGAGACACTAAAGTTTTATTCGAAACTAAAAAAAATATGGTTTTTACTTTCTTAAATATGTTCGGAAAAGACATTATATTTATATGAAAAATTGTATGTATAATAATAGAATTGTCGGTGAGTATCGATATATTAAGTAAATTTGTAGCATGTTTAGTTATTACTAATGAATAAAATAAGATAAATGAGTTAAGAAAATGTGTCATAATGTCAAGAAGATGAAAAAAAATGAAGAACCATTTGATGAATTTGTGCGTTTTGTTAAGGAAAATACAAATAAATTTACCATGCCAAACAATAATAATTGGAGAAAAAAAAAGCCATAAATATAATAAATCACTTGCCATTAATTAAGACCAAAAGAGTAAATTTGTCATTGGCTAATTAATTCCATGAATAATTAAATAATATTTTGATCCCTTAACTTGTACCTATTTTAAAGTTAGGCCCTACATTTTTTAATTCAATTAATTTCATCTAATATTTTGATTTTGTTATCAGTTTCCCCCTCCTACCATTATCGTTACAAATGTCGCTCAATATTTTCTAAAATGACAAAAATACTCATACTCAGTCGAGACACTAAAACTTATTTCGAAACTAAAAAAAATATGTTTTTACTTTCTTAAGTATGCTCGGGAAATACATTATTAGATTTATATGAAAAATTGTATCTATAATAATAGAATTGTTGGTGAGTATTGAGATATTAAACAAATTTGTAGCATGTTTAGTTATTACCCATTAATAAAATGCACATAATTTTACCATGCCAAATAATAATGATTGGATAAAAATAGCCATAAATATAATAAATCACTTGCCATTAATTAAGGTCAAAAGAGTAAATTTGTCATAGGTTAATTAATTCCATGAATAATTGAATAATAATTTGATCCCTTGACTTGTACCTATTTTAAAGTTAGGTCCTATATTTTTTAATTCTATTCATTTCGTCTTATATTTTGATTTTCTTATCAGTTTCCCCCTTCTACCATTATGGTTTCAAATGTCGCCCAATATTGTCTAAAATGACAAAAATACTCTTACTCAATCGAGAAAGTAAAACTTTATTCGAAATTAAAAAAAATATGGTTTTACTTTCTTAAATATGTTCGGGAAGACATTATTAGATTTATATGAAAAATTGTATCTATAATAATATAATTGTCAGTTAGTATCGAGATATTAAGCAAATTTGTGAAATTTTATAAAGAAAAGACATTTTTCTCTCTAGCAGTCACGACTTTTTTTTTTCCAAAGCCCTAATTAGGGTTCCGTGGATGTTGTGGAGGCTAGGCCTCCGGATGTCCAAAACAATCCCACGCCTCAACCATCTACAGCAATTCCACTTATTCCGGCATCCAAAACATATGCTTCTACGGTTTCACAACCAAAGGGTTTTGTGGGCACTAATGCTCCTGTTCTGCAAGCAATACCGTTAGCTCCACGATAATCAACCACAGTTAACGGAGAACCAGGTTGCATATTTACTCCTATCGAATTGGAAGCGGCGGATCGACAGTTCTCTAATACGATTGTCCTTAAATTTTCGGCTGGTCATCCCTCAGTTTATGCTATCCAAGAGGAAATAACTCGTTCATGGAAGCTGAAAGAGCAGTTTGTGGTCGGTCTCTTAGACCCGAGACATGTCATGATTCGTTTATCTTCGGCTGAAGATATGGTTTTGGCTCATTCCAAGGAGTCTCATATGATACAATCTAGCATGTATCGGTCCTTCAGATGGTCTCCAGACTTTGCTTTCAGGAAGGATAACACGAAGGTTGCTGTCTGGGTTAGACTACACCAGCTACCTTTGACATATTTCAACCCTTCCTTTTTGCAGTGCATCGGGAGTTCATTGGGTCAATTCTTGGGGGCTGATGAGAAAACCCTTGCACTTTCTCGCCCAGCCTTTGCAAGAATCTGTATAGAGATCGATGTTTCTAAAACATTGCCTTCACGATTTTGGATTGGTACTAGTAAAGAGAGTGGATTATGGCAGTCGTTGGAGTTTGAGGGTAACATTTTGTATTGTGTTGGATGTGGTCTATTGGGGCATACAAAAGACAGATGTCGTAAAGGTCAAAGAAGATCGCACGTCCATGATGCGGTGGTTCCAGATGAGATCCAGAAGAAGGCTGCTCAGGTGCTACAATCTGAGAATAATAATGGTTTGCATGGGTCGGTTAATTTTGCTGCAAAGGGTAAGGAAAAAGTTAATGGCATACTTGAGGATGGTTTTATCCCGCCAGTCAAGAGATGGGAGCCAGTTAAAATCTTGCAAAATCCTCGGCGTGTCTCAGATTCAAAGACTACTATTTCAGAAGGGTGCTCGATGAGGGACACAATGGAAGAGGTTGTCACGGCTACGGTTAAGGGGGAGGAAAAGGCTATGGTGAATAATGTTGTGGAGGAAGACATTGTTTTAAATAATGCTTTTGCTTCACTAGTTGATCTGGATGAGGAGGAGAGGTCAATGCCTACCGAACAGATTAAGGATGATGGGGTTTCTGTACCAGTTGAAGTACGTAAGGAATTTCTTTCTCCAACTGTTTAGGAAGATAATGTTGATAAGGGCAATGTGACTGTAACCTCGGAATGTGGCTTTAATAATGTTTCTTCCATTTCTGACTTTGGAAATATGGGTAATGGCAGGGGTTTGAATTCCCCAAAATCTGTGGATCACTTTGAACATAAAGTTCCTGTCAAGCTTACCCGATCTGCCTCGCTTGATGACTTACGTGAGTTTCCCCATTCGTCCTCAGTGAAAGCCTTTCAACAGCACTGCAAGGAACAGACTAATGCTAAGAAGAATAAAAAATCTAAAATGAAGCAAAATACTAAGAGGCAAACTAGGGCTAAAGCTAAGGCCCAGGTACCACCTTCTTAATTTTTTTAATGACGATCATTATTTGGAATGCACGTGGAGTTGGCAACAAGAAAACTATTTCGTATGTGAAAAAGCTGATTTCTCAGCATAAACCTTTTATGATTGCTCTGTTAGAGCCTAAGATTGATGGTACTCGTCTTGGTAAAATTGCAAGAAGGCTTCGTTTTCAGAACATCATGCATTATGAACCCATTAATTCCCATATTTGGCTTCTTTGGGATAATAGTGTTCAAGTGGATTTCTTCAGAGTTTCACCTCAGCAGGTTAATGTTCGAGTTTCTGGGACCAATACTCTTTCCTCTTTGGTTACTTTTGTCTATGCGAAATGCACAAGGGGTGAACGCCAATTGTTATGGCATGATTTGCTGGATATAGCAGGTAGTGTGAATGAACCTTGGATGTTAGGGGGTGATTTTAATACTATTTCTTCTTCATCAGAAAAGTTAGGAGGGACAGGCTATGATTTCGGCAGCATGGATGATTTCAGTAATTGTATGATTCAGGCAGGTGTCATGGATGTGGTTTTTGAAGGGTCGGCCTATACTTGGTGCAATGGTCATCATGGCAATGGTAGAATATGGGAATGTCTTGATCGTGTCTTAGCCAACGGCCTTTTTAAAATCTCTTTTCCTTCATTAAGTGTCACTCATCTGAGTAGGGTGAAGTCGGATCATTCTCCACTATTATTGGACTTCCATTTAATTCCGAAACCCAAAGGATGTTTTAGGTTTCAGCGGATGTGGACTGATCATCCGGAGTTCCATGATTTTGTTCAATCTGTGTGGAGTAGGGGCTGTTTAGGGACCCCTATTGACATCCTCCATAGGAAATTAATGATGCTTCATAAGGCCCTCAAGGAATGGAATTGGGCAGTCATCGGGAATGTTAAAAAAAATTGCAATTTTCCAAGACACTATTCTTCGTTTAGACTTTAAGTTGCAGATGGGCTGGGATGATGCGACGGCAGCGCTGCTCAAACAAGCACATAAAGAGCTTGATCAGTTTTTGCAATGGGAGGAGGAATTGGTACAGCAAAAGTCTCGCAATAGTTGGTTGAAAGATGGGGAGATGAATACGACCTTTTTTCATGCTTCTATTCGGGATAGAGCTGCTAGGAATATGGTTCGTATTAAAATGCCCGACAATTCTTGGTGTTCAGATGGTCCTACGTTAGGGGATATGGCAGTGTCATATTTTTCTAATCTGTTTTTTACTACTAATCCTACAATGGATGAAGACTTATTTGACTCGGTTCACAGTAAGATTGATGAGGCTGATAATCATCTTCTGACTTTAACTCCGTTAGCTTCGGAAATTTGGGATGCAGTGAAAGGTTTAAAAACTGATAGTGCTCCTGGTCCTGACGGATTTACATGGTGACATTTCTTTCATGCGTGTTGGGACATTATAGCCGGGGATGTTGTTAAAGCGGTTCAGGATTTTTTTCAGGGTGCTAGTCTTCATCGTGGTATATCGTCTACGGTAATGGTTCTTCTTCCTAAGATTAATCATCCCAGCTCCTTTGGAGATTTCCGCCCTATTAGCTTGTGCAATTTTTCTTGCAAAATTATTTCTAAGATCTTGGCTAATAGGTTGGTTGGTATTCTACCTAAGATCATTTCGTTGGAGCAATCGGGTTTTGTGAAAGGTCAGGCTATCCAAGAAAACATTGCTTTAGCTCATGAACTCATCTCCAAAATTAATAGTAAAGTTTACGGGGGGAATGTAGCTTTCAAGCTCAATATGTCGAAAGCCTATGATAGATTGGAGTGGCCGTTTCTTTTAAGGGCTTTAGAATCTTTTGGATTTAGCTCTCATTCATGCAGTTTATTTGAGAATATTATTAATAACATTTGGTATTCGGTGAGGATTAATAATTCCAATTATGGTTTCTTTAAATCCTCACGGGGTGTACGACAAAGGGACCCTTTATCACCAATGTTGTTTATCATTGCCCAAGAGATTCTATCCCTTGCTATTAATAGAGGTTTTGATTCGGGGATTCTTGTGCCTTATCGACATGGTCGTGGGAGTATGATTATTTCACATCTATTATATGCAGACGATATGATTCTTTTTAGTAATGCGGGAAAGAATACTATCATCTCTCTTCGTCGTATTTTGTCTCAATATGAAAGGTCGTCGGGTCAGCTCATTAATATGCAAAAGAGTGGTTTTTATACCTCGGTTCATTGCTCTCGACAAAAGATTCAGCGTATTACGGGTTGGTCTGGCTGTACTCATCGAACTTTTCCTATGACTTATTTGGGGCTTCCATTATTTCAAGGAAGAGTTAAGAGATCTTATTTTAAGGCTTTGGAAACTTGCATTAGACATAAAATCGATGGCTGGAAATCACAGTTACTATCCTTTGGTGGTAAGATCGTTCTGCTCAAATCGATCCTGAGTAGCATTCCTGTTTATGCTCTTGCGGCTCTTAAGGTCCCTATAGGTGTTCTTCGTCGCATTGAGCAGGCTATGGCAAATTTTTTATGGGGTAGTATGGACAACAATATAATTCATTGGGTGTCTTGGCATAAAATCTGTCGGCCAGTGGATGAGGGTGGTTTGGGCATTCGTTCTTTGGTGCAAGTTTGCGATACGCTTCACGCAAAATTGGCTTGGGGAGTCTTGCAAAGGAATAGCTTATGGGCTAAGTTCATTGCTACTAAATATAAGCGTGATAATGGTTTTGTGGTTCCTGTGGCAGCGTCTCATGTTTGGTGGGCAGTTCATGATCACATTGGTTTTCTGTTACAGAACAGCAGATGTGTTATTGGTGAAGGTAAGGTATCCTTTTGGAATGACAATTGGATGGGAACAAGGCTAGAGGGACCTCAACCCATTGACCTGAATCTTACGGTGAAGATGGCTTTTGATAATATTTCAGACCTGCTCCCTCACATCGCTACTGTACATCATGATGCCATCATAAATATTCAGCTAGTTGATAATATTATCGATAGGTTAATGTTTTGTGAAATGTCTTCTGGCAATTTTGATACAAGAACATATTGGAACTTACGTCGAACTCGTGATCCTCCTCTTTACTGGGCTCAGAAAATTTGGCAACCGTGGATACCCATGAAGATCAGTGCCTTTGGGTGGAAAATATTTTATGCTGCTCTCCCGGTTGATTTGCGTTTGCAGACGCGGGGTGTTTCATTGGTTTCCCGCTGTGTTTGTTGTCGGCAAAACCTAGACAGGGAGACCATAAATCATTTGTTTTTGCATTCTGAAATGGCTCGCGAGTTATGGTGTAAATTGACCTGGCCTTTTAATAAGATCGATCGCTACTCTTCTATTCCTCATTTGTTTCAAATATGGCTTGAAGGAGTTACTGTTCACAATCAAATAGGGGCAGTTCAGGTTGGTATTCTGGTATATGGTTGTTGGGTCATATGGAAGGCTCGCTGTCTTGCTATTTTTGAAGGTGCCCCCTTTTTCGGAGCTACGCTTTACAATCAGGTTATGAATGGACTGAAGGATATTCTGAAGTTGTTCATTCCCAAATCTAATAGCACGGCCATTGGTAGTTTGTGCCTTCGCAACATGGACCTACAGTTTCGAATGGTTAATTTTCTTAAAGGGGGATGGGTTCGCTGGCAGCCTCCTGCTCCAAATTATGTTAAGTTAAACACAGATGGTTCCTATATGGCAGGCATTGCTACTGGTGGTGGAGTTATTCGAGACTCCAATGGTCATTTCATTTTCGATTTTTCGAGATTTTATGGTACGAGGTCTAACACTAGTGCATAATTTAAAGCTCTTCGCGATGGTTTGTTGCTTTGTCGAGATTTGAATTATGATAAGGTTCATGTGGAAGTGGATTCTTTAGTGGCAGCATCAGCCATTAAGGGCACACATGGATGTCCCTGGCCATTTATTTACAATCTTCGGCGATGCTTGACTCTTATGGGTACGAATGAGATTCATCACGTTTATCGCGAGGGGAACTTGGTCGCTGATCGCTTAGCAGCCCTAGCCCATGTTACAAAGTGTGATAAAAATTTTACAGCAGTTCGTCAACTTTCTGGGAGGTCCGTCGTGCTCTTCAACATGATGCTCTTGGTTTATTTTCATTTCGTAAGTTATAAGCTGTTTTGTATTCTTTCCTTTTAGAGGCCAGGCTCCTCTGTCCCCCCTTTTTTGGGTAAGGCTAGTTGTCCCCCTCCTGCTTGTATCCTTTTTTATTAATAAAATTTGCGTAGGGTGTCGTCCCTGTTTCCTTAAAAAAAATAAAATTGTAGCATGTTTAGTTGTTACACATAAATAAAATAAGATAAATGAGTTTTAAAAAATGGGTCATAATGTCAAGAAGATGAAAAAAAGGAAGAAGAATGATTTGATGAATCTGTGCGTTTTGTTAAGGACAATGCACGTAAATTTACCATACGAAACAATAATGATTAGAAAAAAAATAGCCATAAATATAATAAATCACCCACCATTAATTAAGACCAAATGAGTAAATTTGTGATAGACTAATTAATTCTATGAATAATTAAATAATAATATGATCCATTGACTTGTACGTATTTTAAAGTTAGGTCCTATATTTTTTAATTATATTCATTTCGTCTTGTATTTTGATTTTCTTATCTGTTTCCCCCTCCTACCATTATCGTTACAAATGTCATCAAATATTTTCTAAAATGACAAAAATACACTTACTCAGTTGAGACACTAAAACTTTATTCGAAACAAAAAAATAATATAGTTTTACTTTCTTAAATATGTTCGGGAAAGACATTATTAGATTTATATGAAAAATTGTATCTATAATAATGGAATTGTCGGTGGTTATCGAGATATTAAGCAAATTTGTAGAATGTTTAGTTATTATCCATGAATAAAATAAAAGAAATGGGTTAAGAAAATGTGTCATAATGTCAAGAAGAAGAAAAAAAATGAAGAACCATTTAATGAATATGTGCGTTTTGTTAGGAAATAAAAATCAAAATCTACAGTTTATTTCTTTGAATTTTCAGACTACTACAAGCAGTCTTAAAATCTATCATACTAGTCCCAAACTTATAGATATTACAAACAAATCCAATTGTAGTAATCACAAATAACTGTGTTCAAATATTTTACTCCGATGCATAACTTTGTTTCAAACCTCAAACCTCTTTTGCTCTTAACTTGCTTGCTCCTCTTCATAGGACCCGAGGTAGTTACATATGGGAATCTCTCTATTCCCCTCCCCTGGCTATCGATTTTTTTTATTCTACCGCAACTCTCCTTTTATTGGAAGATACTGCCACCGACCGACATCCTTTCATGTAGTCTATCCTAAAATTAATTAGATTATCTCCTTGCTTAGTAATTTGACATTGAAAGTGGATAGGAACTAAGAAATAAGAGACGCTTTAAGAAAAAAGTCCGACTAATCGGAAGCCAAAAAGATTCTATGTCTCCATTTGAACAAGGCGAGGTGAAGTCATTTCTTGGTGGTAGTGATAGTCGTACTGACGACTGTAGGAATGGTGGTGTTAGGGGCGGTGGTGGCGGCAATTGTAAGGATGACAGTGGTGGTTTAGATGAAATACAACATTGTGGTATTTCCAAATCATTATATTTTCAAATATCCACATGGGTTTTGATTTGAATTTGAATATTTGAAAATTCAAAAAATTGAATTTGAGTATGTAAAAAGTGAAATTTAAAGTTGTGTGGTGATGTGTCTATAAATGATAAGTTTTGCAAATGAGTTATTTTGAAGGAAGGAGTAAAGAATCAAAAAATGAATCAAATCAAATAAAAAATTAACTTTTAGGGGGGGATGGTTAATTTTGTCACTGTACTATGTTTTGAGCGAAATTGTCATTATACTTTTAAAGATATATGCAATTTGGTCATTATCTCTAACTGTCATCCAATTTTAACGGTGACTTAACGGAAGCTAAAGATATTTTATCTTTCCGTTTTAGCAAAGCAAGGTGAACGCATTTTTTTGGTGGTGGTGACTAGTGATGGCGGTAGCGGCGATTACAGAGATGCTGGTGATGGTGGTTAGGAGTGGTGTTTGGGGTAATTGTAAGCATGCCAGTGGACAATGGTGGTTTAGGTGGAATATGACATTATTAGATTTCCAAACCATCAATTTTTCAAATCTTCATATGGGTTTGAGTTTCAATCTTCAAATTTGAAAATTCAAAAAAAATAATTTGGATTTGTAAATAGTGAAATTTAAGGTTGTGGTGGTGGTGGGTCTATAAATGACGAGTTTTGCATATAGGTTAATTTGAACGAAGGAGTAAAGAATTAGACAAAAAATAAAATAAAATAAAAAATTGATTTTTGGGTTAATGGTGTTATTTGAGGTGGTAATGGTGGTGGGTCTATGAATGATGAGGTCGATGGAAGAAAGCGAATGATAACAAAATAAATTAAATTAATTCTAAATTTCATTTTTGAGAGTAATGAAATTTTTTAATATTTAATTTAAATATTAGAAAAATTATAATAATAATGTTGCTAGTCTTACAACTAATTTTATAACTTTCATTACAACTAAGCCTTGAAAAAGAACAAAAATGTCTTTGTCCAAAACAACTTTGCACTTCTTCAAAACTTAGTTGTAAGGAAAGTAATATAATTAGTTGTAAGGAAAACATTTTCCTTATAGTTATGCCAAATTACAATTCCCCTCAAAAGTATCCACCAAATCACATTGTGCACCCCAACCCTAAGGTTTGTCCCATAATAGTATCTAATGTTATTATTATTATTTTCCTATTTTTCAGCCTTACCACAGCAGTTAGAAAAGTCACATTAATTTGGCATTTCCTTGTGGGTGTTAACTCGAGAGAAATATTAGTAATTTAGTGTAAACTTTGGGGGTGCTAAATGTATTTTAGCCTAATAAAAATTAAGAAATAAAATACAATTTTCTAAAAAAATTATATAAATGTGTGTATAAAGTTAAAATGTAAAAAAAATGGAGTGGGGGTCCACCATTCCTTTTTTTCTTGCTGAAAGAAAATCTAGAGAAAAGACCTGCCATATTTTCCGATCTTCAGTCGTCCTCAAAACAAAAATTAACCCAGAACCCGATCTGAGTTTTGTCCACACCCTCCAAATTTCTCTATTAAATTTCTCTCTCTTAACCTAGAAGATAGATACACGTTTGATTTCATTATCAATTTTTTTTTATCTTGATGCGAAAACAAAGTACGCAAACAAAAGATATGAAAAACTTTTACCCATAGATACACGTCTCATCTCCGATTTCTTGTATGAAATTAGATCCATTAACCTTCTCTGATGAAACCCAACCACCACTGAAATCAATCAATTTCTCATCCCCCCTTTCATCCTCTTACATGACTTGACTTAACTTAATTTTACATTTTCTCTCATAATTCTTTAAATAATCCAACCCAACCACCATGACAACTGCTCTGAGGTCGAAATAATCTAGAATCATAGGTTCTTCAACATCCTCTCAATTTCGATACTTTGTTTTAAGTCATACGCAAGCCGATCGTATGCCCAATTTTCTCCAGCCAAATTGAAGAGTATTTCAATAAAACCCCTTACCATTTTTCTTAATTCATGCCCGTCTCTCTTTCTGATGAATTCGTCGATATGGGTTATTGGTTTTCTGTTAATCCCATGTTTTTATAAGGGTTTTAATAAGTATACTCTATAGCCTCTGATTGCTACTTCAGGCATGACTTTTGCAGGGGACATAATAAAGGAGATCGAAGATGGAATTTGGCTAAAATTAAAAGAGGTAGGCGCTAGAGCTGTGATAGGAGTGACTAGAGTGGGAAGGGTTTAGGCTGGAGATGGTGACTTCTATCTATGGTGGGGCTGGAGATGACAGCTATTACGGTGGAGCCGAAGATGGGATTGCACCAGGAGATAAAAGAATGAGAGGATGTGAGATTAGAGCTTTTCTTTTTAATACATTTACACTTTAACCAGATAAGGGAAATGTCATTTTTCCCCGCACGTGGAAGATCACGTGCTATTTAAAGTGAATTTTCTAATGTCTGTCAAGGGCAGGGTGGAAAATGGAAAAAAAAAATGTAGCATAACATACCATTATGGGACAAACCTTAGGTTAGGGTGCACTATGCGATTTGGTGATACTTTGCAGGGGGAATTGTAAATGGGCCATATAATTATTTTTTGATTATTGAAACAATTATTTATTATTATTATTTAAAAACATATTTTAAATACATACTAAATGGGTAACTAAATAATGAAGTTATAACCAAATCCCATTTTGCACCCCAATAAAAATGATCAAAATAATCTTCATGTGACATGCACATACCATTTTTCGTTACTATTTTCAACACCCATAGACGGAAGGGGGCAAAGTGGGACAAATAGAAAAATAAGGTATGAAAGTGAGACACTTCGTAGGTTGGGGTGCAATGTGAGATTTATTGTGTAATTTTGGGAGCTAATCATATTTTGACCGCATCGAAAGTAGTCCAAAATACAAATTTCCCCCTAAGTATACACCAAATCCACTTTGACCCTCAACGTAATTTTGTAGCATTTCCATATTCCATGTCAAATTTGGTGATGATGATGTCATGCCTGGTAATCGTAGTGATAAACACGGTGGCGAATAATGTATAAGATCAATAATTTGGTCCAATCAAACCATAAACAATATCAACGGTATAGATGAGAAATTTGTTAGAGTTGAAGCTAGGGACGATGAAGACGGATTGAACCATGACATGCTTCATCTTTGTCGTATACATTTGTGATGGGTTCAAATGTTGGTTTTGAAATTCGTGGTGTATGCTTGTGTATTGTGTTATACAAGAGAGAAAGGGAGAAATGTCGGGGGCTGTGACGGTTTTAATTTTTTATGGGTTCTTATTCGTGGCGGCCTTGACACATGATTGTGATTATCTGATCTTCAGTTATATCTCTCTGATATCTGATATGATTCCGCTCTATTTTTATTTATTTTTCAATATAAAATTTTGAATAAAAGATTCATACACTCTTGAGTTTTATCTCAATTAAAATTTATATAAGAGGTTATTGATGGAGAAGAAGCAGAGAAGGAGTTGTTGGAGAAGAAGAAAAAAAAGTTTCTCTTTGGGTAATAAAAGCAGAGAAAGCGTTGCCAGAAAATGACAAAAATGCCCTACACGTGAATTCTCATGTGCGCCTTAATGTCAGATTGTTAACCTTCGTCGTGACTAGGGGGTAAACTAGAAAAAAAAGTTATAAAATGATATGAAAATGACACAAAACTTAGGTTGGATGTGGCAAAGTGGGACTTTATAGATACTTTGGTGGAATTTTGTATTTTTTAGTGTAACTATATACTTTGGGGTTGAGAGTTTGATTCTCCAACACAATATTTTTTTTTAAAAAGAGCCAAAAATTCCAGAAACGACATAAGTAATGTCTCCAACAACAATGTGCTTATCTAAAATAGTAAGTTTGAATTGTTTTCAATTTGCACACTGATAAAAATGAATGAATTCATGTTTTGTATTAAAAAAAGAGATTTAAAAACAACGAACAAAAAAAACAAATGTGTAGGATAAGTTGCTATACAATGACTAAAAGCACACATTATAAATGACCAAAAAACAAAGTAAAAGAAATGCTAGACACACAACATAATTTATAAGTCAAAAAAACTGTAAAGATTAAAAGACACAAAAATCTAATAATTAAAAGCCAACAAAAAAAATGAAGGAACTAACAAATCACTTTTTAAAAAATCATTAACACAACGTGCAACAAACGTGAGCCTTACTAGTCATCCAAAAATTAGAAGAAACCAAAATAGGAAATTAATCTGCGCCCCAATAAAAAAGCAATAAAGCCCAAATAGTCATATGCAGATTAGAACACATGTAAGTAAAGAAGAGCAACATTTACCTTTCAAATTGTGGCTGAAGAACAAATATTAATGCAATAACTGTAAAGATGTATTTGTCAAGGAGAGAAGAGTGTTCGATTGGGTGGGGGGGCTTGACTGTTGAGTAATGAAAGAGGGGTGTTTGTTATAATTATGAAAGAAAAATTAAATTAGTAACAAGCCAAAAAATTGATAAACTCATAAAATTGACAAAAACATCAAAAAAATATGTTGAAAGTATGTTCCCTCAACCTCAAGTAGCATACTTTTGTAAACCCAAAAATGAGAAGAGATAAGATGTAAAAAAATCTATTTTGAACTCCTTTTTTTTGGAAACACACACATAAACTTGACGCACTTTCGACATACTTGTCCAAGGAAAAAAGAAGTAATTATGCAAAATCTATAATTAGAGCGAAATATTAAGAGAAATAACTGATAAAACCTAATAGTAACTGTAAGACACTGAACCTTTGTGTATTTGACCTTCTCGTTTTGCGTGACATTTAACCGTAGCCTCGCTTACTTGACTTGAGGAGAGCACCTTGATTTGTGTAGGAAGGCTATCTAGAAGCCAATACCTTAATTCTATATGTTCCGTAGACTTTAACTGATTAAAGTTACAAGTCGTAAACTGACGTTGTTCGTTACTTGACTCGGTTGAGAGTTTTCTCGCGTAGTTCTTTCCTATGACCTCGGTTGTACCCTTGGTCATTCCTCCATTTGTCTTGAGGTTTATTTGACCCTCCTAAGGCCTTAGTACACATCTTTTATGCTTGGTTGATTTGCATTTACCCAACGTGTTGTTCACCTTCGGTCCTAGACCCATTTGGCTTTGTTTTAGACTAAATCATTGTTCAGACTTGACCATCGAACATTTTGGGAAATGTTCGGCCAGCCCAACCGAACACCTTTAGAGATGTTCGGCCACCTCAACCGAACACCTTCACAAGTGTTCAACCAGCTCACCCGAACCGTTGTCCCGACATCAGCTTTGTGCTGGTTTGACTTTTGACGTGAAATTCTTATCCTACCCTTATTTAACCCTAGCCCCTTCACCCATTTGAGGGTATTTTAGTCCTTAAACATCCTTATAACCCCTAACACCCCTTCCCTCTCTTCATTTGTGACCGTCTTTAGCCAAGAACGGGAGAGAGAGAGTGCGTGCGATTGAGTGTGAGATTAGTGTGTGTTTCGTCAATTCCTGGAGTTTCGGCCATCTGTTTGACGATCCGAGACCACCATCGTGAAGCGCTCGCCGAGTAGATCATTTCCCCTTGGTTTGTTTTCCTCTTCCTAGTTGTTTGTGGCTCGATTAAGGTACGTTACCTAAACCCTAGTTTCTCTCTCTAACTCAATATTGATGTTAAGTTGCTAGAGACTTGTTTCTCATGATTTGTCATTGTTGTACATGTCAAAAGGATATGTTTTTGATGTATATCAATATATGATAGTTAGGGTTTGAACCCAAATGATTTTTATTGGGTATATTGGAGTTGTTATGGTTTAAGACCGATTGTTATTGGGTTTAGAAACCCGGATAACTTGTGAATCCTTAATTTATGCATTGACCTAGAATTTGAGACTTTGTAATTTGATCCAAATGGAGTCAATTAATTATATAAGTTGTTATTTGAGTTTTAGGGTAAATTCCTATGACTACTTGCATTTATTGAATCTCAATCATGAAATCTTGAGATTTGGTCGGGTGAGACCGAATTGGTGTTAAGGTTGATTTGTGGCTTAGGACTCTAATTGAGGTCCTTGATTGATGTTAAATGCAAGATTATCGCTAGTCCTTGGATGGTATATGTGTGAGTCGCGAATTCGTAACTCGAATGAAAGACGTTTTGAATCGGTTCAATTATGAACTAGAACCAATGATACTAGTTGGACTTTAAATGAAGTCCCAAGACTTGTAGGAATGTAATCTATGAATTGTGTATGCCTTAGTACCCTCTATGATGAGAATCTTGAGACAAAATCTTATTTTAAATCCTTGTTAAAACCGTGAATCTTATCTCCTTTGATATTTGGTAACAAATTCCATGGATTTGGTAAGTTGTTAGTATTTCCTTTTTACTAATCCTTTTCCTTGTAGAAGATGGATTATTTTTTGTGTGTAGGTCTTCGCTCTGTTATATATAAAGGAGCTAGGACACGGGTATTGTGCAGAGCTTGAGAGAGAAAAACAAAGCCATAAGCTGTGAGCAGATTCATAAAAAGTTCAGAAGAAGTTTTTCAGTCCAGACGCACTGCAGTTGATTGTTGCTCCTGATGTTATAACATCGGCAGTAACATTGAAGTTCTGGAAATCTGTTTTATCTTCCTGTTTCAGTTTTAGGAAGTTGTTTTATTTCTTCCCACGTTTGGTCTACCTTGTTTTCTGTGGGGTTTTTGTTCTCCAAGACGTGTTGTCTTCTGAGAGTGTTTTTGTTAGTGATTTCACAATAGTTTTTGTAAAACGCTTAATCTTTTTAGTGAAATCTTTGTAGCCTTGAGGCTAGGTCTACAAGCATAGTCTTGTAGATTGTTTTGGTAATCTTTTGCATTCAGTTCATTGTCTGATTATAAGTCTTCCGTTGTTTTGTTCATCTTTGACCATTGTGATTCCCATTATAGCTACATCCACAGCTACATTGGAAATTGCATTGGTTTCTCTTGAGAATCCTAGCTATTGTGTTCTTTCAATATGGATCTTAAAAATGTAGTGTTCACTGTATAGCTATAATGCTTTCTCCATTTAAAAGGCAGAAGCATATCTAAATTCTCAATCATTTCATATATAAGATATCAGATCTTTCATACTCAAGTATTTTTAAAGTGCAGTTAACCAACCAATAGGAAGTAATATGTTGTTCATATAATTCAGTTTTCAAAGTAGTATTAAACCTTCCAATGAGGAAACAGATTCAAAGGAGTAACCTTACAATTGCAAGGGTGTGTCCAAATTCAAGTGCACAAATTAGTAACCTCTCAATTGCAAGGGTGTGTCCAAATTCAAGTGCACATACAGATATACTGAAAGATACACACATGTATCCATAAGCTTATAGAGAAAGAATACGAGAGAGGGAGAGAGAGAGAGAGAGAGACGTGCTTACCAAATGAAATCTCTAATGCTGCATATTTATTAAGCCATATGGGATTTCATTCTGGAGCACTATGCCCCCCACCACAACGGCTTCCTACACCTGTCTTACATGGCCAAAAATTTCAAATAAGGTATGCATAGAAAGGTATACGAGTCTACTTTCTATTCCAATTTACAGGTCAAGATTTCAGTATCTCTAGCCCATGTTATGGTCAAAACAGTATCAGGTGTCTAGAAACAACTTCTGAACAGTCACAGTTTTTGGCTCCCAAAACCAGCTCCAAACTCTCTCTAAATCAACCTATTTTCACAAGAGTTCAATCCCAACATAAATTAGGTATACCAAGGTTGAATTAGGGAAAGAAATGGACCAAAAATAATGTCATTTGATAGGTCAAAACCTATGGAAAAAATTGCTAAAACTCAAGGCTGTCCAAGAACTTGGCAGAATTATGCCAACCTCCAATAAAATCTGGTACTGATCCATGAGGCCAAAAATTACAAATAAGGTACCATTGGAAATCTCTATGAGTTATCTTTCTAACAAAACAAACGAAATGCAATTTTGCTAACTCTACAGAAAGTTATGACACTTCTAGTAACTAGTGTCCAAACAGCATATTCAGAGTTAAAATGATTTCAAATTCAAACTTAAAGGCTTTAACACTTAGACTTAAATCCATCAAACCAAGACCACCATATGGCTATAAATTGAAGGTTAATTTATCTAATTAATCCACACTTAAACATGCTCAAACAGACCATTAAGCACATGAACATCATATAAATGAAATTAACTAAATGCAAGTGATCTCGGGTGTTACAAGTAACATGGAGGGTAGAAAGGGCCTATGTGTTGGTTATAGGGTATATGGAATGTGAGAAACGAGATTTTTTTTATGGACTGTAACTCAGTATGCATTATTCACTACTGCTGCTGCAAGTCCAATTCTCTTTCTTTATTTATTCTATGTAGCAGACCTCAAGTAATTGGGAGGAAGGCTAGTTGAGTTGAGTTGCATTGTTGTTGATATGTGAAGTTTTTCCCAGCTCAACACATAAATTGATGCATATATAGATGTGATTTCTCGCTCCCACCAATATATAATAGGAGAGCTTCAGGGAAAATTTGGAAATCCTACTTAGCATGTAAACACGACCAAAGGAAATAAAAGAACTACCTTAAAGAGTAAGGAATGTTAAAAGAATATCTCACTTCACAAATCACATTTAGAATGAAACTGGAGATTATAAATATAAGCAAATTTTCCTCCCTGTTCTGTTCTAAATCTTGGGCTATTAACTATCATTCACAAATATAAAAGAAAAGGATTGAACACCATACTAAGGAAACACCATACAGACAAAAAACAAATTATCTGCACTCCTAATATATCATTTCAGAATACACAAAACTTACCATTTCAGAATGAAACTGGAGATTATAAATGCAAGTAAATTTTCCTCCCTGTTCTGTTCTAAAACTTGGGCTATTAACTATTATTCACAAATATAAAAGAACAAGACTGAACACCATACTAAGGAAATACCATACACACAAAAAAACACAAATTGTATGCACTCCTAATATATCATTTCAGAACACACAAAACTTACCATTTCAGAATGAAACTGGAGAATATAAATGCAATCAAATATTCCTCCATGTCCTGTTCTTAAACTTGGGCTATTAACTATCATTCACAAATATAAAATAACAGGACTGGACACCATACTAAGGAAACACCATACTACGGAAACACCATACACACAAAAACCTATTTTATGCACTCCTAATATAGTTTTAAGCCAAGACATGACAAGTGTAGCAGGACAAAGTTCAAGAAACACCATACAAGTAATAGAACAAGAGAGAGAGTTGCTCACATAAGGGATTACGTAACAGCCCTAGCAACGAGATAGCACAAAGACATAGTGCCTGTAATTTTAGGGCGCAATAGTGCAAGGTAAGTTAGGGCATCAATTAGGGGAAAATATATAGAATATGAGAGGGAGAGAGAGGTTCTTACCAAAGGGATTCCCAAACAAGTAATAGAACGACAGAGAGAGAGAGATAATTGTTCTCAGAAGAGATTCTGTAACAGCCTGCCCTAGCAACGAGATTGCACGAAGACAACGTCCTGTAATTTGGGAAAATTAACAGTTTGTTAAAAACTAGGGCATAATAGTGCAAGCTAGTTTAGGGCATAAATCAGGGGACAATAGAGAAAGAATACAACCCAAAGGGAGGGAGAGAAAGAGTAGAGAGTGTTCTTACCAAATGGATTCTCAAGCAGTTGCTGCTCACAAATAAATACAAATGAGAGAGAAAGAGAGAGAGAGAGAGAGATAGAAAGACGTAGTCCAAAAATTTTCAATAAGAAACGAAGTGGAGGGAAACAACCGCGGGAACAGAAATTTGTATGAGTTTTGGGATTTAAACGATTTATAAAAATATATAATTAAGACATTAAAACATTTAGGACGGGCAATGGTTCTATCGTACTAAAAAAATTCTATTTGGGAGGGGAAGTGGAATAGTGTACCAAATACCAAGTAGCTGACTACTCCCTTCCAAAACAGGGTATTTGGGATGGTTTTTTGGCCCTCCCAAATAAAGAGGGTCACAAATAGAGGTTTTTCTTGTAGTGTGTACTCATATCTTGAACTCCGCCCATAGACAACGTCTTCCAAAACACATGGATTTGATGGGGTTCAATTGGGACATTTGTCTTCTCCATGTGCCACATTTCACAACTACATGGTAAATCGTAACTTGTCCTCAACAAACACCCATACCTTTTAGAATCACCCTTAACTTGATTCTTTATACATTGTGTCGAATTCCAATCGTATTCTAGCAACTCAAGGGCATGAGAAGATACCTTAAATCTCAATCAACGAAGAATAAACATTGAGGATGTCAAAGGATGGGCTACATTCAAAGACCTTTCAAATAGAGTCAAGATCTCATTGAACTAAAGCTCGATAGCATCGTGGATTTGATCGAATATATGATCGAAACCCCCATCTGACGTGCATAACCATCTTTTCATCAGAGAGTGTGCACTCTCAACTCTGTAACATATTGCACAGTTATAAAAAAATTACATAATGTTCATAAACAATAAATATATTGCATTCATAAACGTATAAGTTTTACCTGTCCGTCGTTTGATTGCCGAAATGCATGTATTATTTGGTCCAAGCACAAACAAATATATCCTTATAGGGCTCCAACCAAGTCGAATTAACATATCGAACAAATGCCTGAATATTTGCCCACGACTCCTCCATATCTCGACAATGTTTTTGTGTATTCTTCCTCAGTTTTGGATTCAACTATATCCATCGACCTTTTCATAAATATTGCATCATAACTTCTCCTTCCCAACAGGTTCCTTACATACTTCTCAACATCCTTCGCTATGTGTCTCTTACACAACATATGTTGAGACGTTGGAAAGTAATCTCGTATTGCATTCATGAGAGCCAGCTCCCTATCCATGACAATGACATTCGGTGGGCGAACATGAACTAATAAAACACGCAACTGATGTAATGCCCAACCAAATGTTTCACTTTTCTCATTCTTCAAGAATGCAAATGCGACATGAAAATTCTTCCCCGCAGATGTAACTCCAATGATTTCTAATAACGACAAATCATATTTATTAGTCTTGTATGTTGAATCCATAAGAAGAACATATAGAAATAAGGCTAACATCTCTTCAGCCTTCGGATGAACAAACATAACATCAGTCAATACAACTTTGTTTTTTTGGGCAAGTCTCTTTGATCTGAACCTTAAAATATATCCACGTCGACGCATCTCATATAAAAAATACTCCATTTTTGATTTATTTCACATTTTCTTCTTTCTTATACCTACCAAAGCATTCTCTACATGCTTTCTCGAACTTCTGTTATCAGGATTTTCCTTTTTCAATAGATTTAATATCTGTTTCGGCTTCACATTAGCACTATAAAAGTTGATCAACTCTTTCAATCTCAGCCTTTGTCAACTTTGATGCAGAAGTGTGCCATTTTTCTCCCATTGAAAGTGGATGGTTGTGAGCATTGTTAAATTCGCTAACTTTAACTCTCCAGCCATCATCTTTTACTTTCTGCAAATATACTTCAAATTTACACAAAAGCTTCTTCGAACCAATTTTCTTTACATCTTTTAATTTTTTTTACCATCGTAGTGAGGTTTTCTACCATTCTCACAACTCAATCAAACTTTACGAGTGTTATCAAATTTAGTTTTACATATCTTTGGCACGTTTGGTATCTCTAACCCATTTTTCTGTCGCTTCTCGATCAATAAATTTTTCACCCGTCACAAAAAAATGAGATACATCAGAAAATAAATTATTCTCATTTTCAAACTGGTAATCCTATAAACAAATAACAATAAAACCATATTAATAATTAATAATATAAAAAAAACAAATTTCCAGCAAAATCAACCAAAGAGCGCTACAAAGTAGCGGCTATTTTTTATATACATCCGCTAGTGACAAGCGATCCTAATTAAATACATCCACTACCAAAAAGTGAACCTATTTAATAACATTCGTTTTAAAAAAAAAAACGAATCTACACCTAAAAATCCACTACTTAGTTGCGGTTGTTCACTAAAACATCTGCCGGTGACTCACAACACTTTGGCAAAATATCCGTTGTGTCCTAGTAGATGTTTTGCCCAGTTACGTTTTTTGCAAAATTTTAGTGAAAATACATTCAAAAATCAATATTTACCTGAAAATAATCATTCTTGTTAGTATTTTCATCTTCATTAGGATTACAATCATAATCCATTATGAGTTGAGTGGAGGAATTGGAGAGTTTTTATTTTTTAAAGATAAAGATGATTGTAAGAGATGAAAATAGATTGAGAGTAATGAAAGTGTTTTTAAATCAATTGGGAGTAGTGTTGGTTTGGGAGGGTGGTGGTTGGTTAAAAGAATAAATAAAGGGGAGTAAATTATAGCATTTCATATTAATTGTCCTTAAGAGTATTAAGGTAATTTCAATAGTTAAATGACGTTACTTTTTGGGTTTTCGGTGTTGCTTTAACAGTCCATTTAAATAATTTCTCACAGTTTCTTCCCCTCGTCAATGGCGACCTCACGCTCCTTACTCCGTTCACCAATTTCTAAAACCCTAAAAACCATCCTAACCGGACAGCCACACCGCCCCTTTTCCACCACTGCCGCCGTCGGCCAGTCACACCACAACGACCACAAACGCAATCACGAGTTCCTCTCTCCCAGCGACTATCTTAACAGCTGGAAACCCCCCAAAGATCCCAAGGAAGCCGAAGCACGGCTCGCTCAGCTCCGCCGCGAGTACGCTAAGAAAGTTAAGGAGGTCCGCAAGGACTACATTCTCGAAATGGAACTGCAGAGGCTCGAAAAGAAAAGGAAAGACGAGGCCAAGAAGGAGGCACTTCGGATAGCTAACGAGGAGCGCAAGGCTGCCAAAGCCGCCGCTAAAAAAGCCAAAGCCGCCGAGCGCGAGTTGGCACAGGAGGAATTCCGCAAAACCCTTGTATGTTCCCGATTCAGTTTTAACATTTTTTTATGCAATTGTTTGAAATGTTTAGTGGGATTGGACTAATTTTGTATTGGTTGTTGAATATCATTGAGAATTAGGGGTTTTGAAGTTTAAGGGTTCTGTCATCAGTGGTTATTTGTTTTTATCTTGTTAGTTAAGAAATTCGGCTAAATTGATCTTGAATAACATCTGCATCAAATCATCTTCGTTATGCACCTAAAATCCAATCCAAGTAATTTGTTTTTATCTTGTTAGTTAAGAAATTCATTGATGTGTTTGCACTTATGTGCATGCAGGCGAAAGAAAGAGCAGAAAAGCTCGAATATTGGAGGAAGAGAGAAAATGCAGTTCAGGAGAGGAAGGACAAGAAAAATGAGCATTTACGTAGGCAAAGCTCCATATGGGTTGGTGAACCCGAGTTGGAGAAGAGGATATTAGAAGCCATTGTGGATACTATATCCATCTGAGCCTTCGCCTCACAAACTTAGGTTCTTTATTTTGTTTGCAATTTCAACTTCCCCACCAGGTTGCTTAGAATGCTGGGACTTGGTCCATGTTTCCAACATTTGATTACTTTTTTTCGATTACAAACACAAGACTTAAGTGAGCTATTTAGGTGAGCTATGTTATAGATTTTTTGAAACTTTATTTTAAGATTGGACACATGAGAACTGCAGTCATCAAGTAACAAGTATGAGCTAGGTTCAAAGTTTCAGCTTACAAAACACGAACAGCATTGTTGAATGCATACCCCTTGCCTAAGCGAGGCGTTGCACTTTTAGACCCTTGTGTAGGTTGATTGAATTATCCTGTAAGGAGGCGAGTACTCCATGTGCCTAGCTACCCAAGCCTGTGGATGCCCAGGAAAAAGTAACTCTTTTTTTAAAGTCATTAAATGATTCTATCAATTTCATTATAATCTGAATGCCATGTACTTCAAATATTTAGAAACAACTTTCATGTGCAGTTAGTTCTTATAGGCCAACTGAATTCGGTGAAAGCGCAATACAACTGTGAAAAATCTCTAGATTAAAGCCATGCCACTCACTTCTCCACTCTCGATCCTTCTTATTCTTGTCTTTCTTTTTCCTTATTTCTTCTTTCGCTTCACGGCTTCTTTCTCCCATCTTCGTCATCTCACTTTATTTCTCTTCATCTTTTTCTCTTTCCTTTCTGTTCGCTGGTCTTCTCCCTTTTTGTCAGACTTGCTTCTACTCGTCGACTTTGTCTGAACTGTTTTTCTCTTGTTTTTTATTTCTGTTTTACAGCTTGCTTTCCCAGTGTTCCCTCTTTACTTCACTTCTCTTTTTTCTTCTCTTTCTAACTCACTTGCGTACGGGAATATCCTCTTAAGTGATTTTGAATAGCCTTTACTGCCGAATTGTGCTGAATCTTTTCAGTGTTTTATTTTTTCAGTTTAAGGTGAAACATGAAATGTTTTACACCTGGGCTTCGCATAAATTAGACCCATACCTTGCATAAATGCAGACCGATGAGTTGCCCTACGAGGGGGCAATAGTTAGTTTTTACACTGAGATATGGCCTTACTGTAAATTTTCCAAAATTATAAGAATGTGTGTTCGCACGGTACTGCTTAACACCGAGGAAACATTGTATATATAAATATGAGATCTTGGGGAACTGAGGTTTGTTTGAGGGGAGTTGGGGTGGCAATAGTATAATATATTTGTAAACGCCTGATAATGATGGGGCAAAAGTATATATTATTCATCAGATAATTTAGTTGAAGTCGTAGAAATTTGGATTTTATCGGCACTCGTTATGTGCCCTTTGATATGCTGGAAGACGATTTTACTAATCTAGTTCACCTGGGCAGGCTACTCGGTTCAGTTCCCTAAACCAAACTGGATTTTCGACTTCATTCACAGGTGCCGTCTACTCCGGCGCTGCTTCTTGTACGAGACAATGCTGGAAAACAAGGACACGGATTTGGTTTCCTGCTACTTCAAATTGTTAGAAATGAGTTTGATGTGTAAATAGTTCTTATAGGCCAACTCAAGTCTCTAGGTCAACCTTCATCCCTCTGCTCCCTATCCTTCTTATAGTTATTATTTTTTTCATATCTTTCTTCCCCCGGCATAGAAAAGGCAGCTATTTCTTTGCCCATTGCCACTCTCTGTTCTCTTCATCTCTTCCTTTTAAGATACTGGTTTAGTGCCTCCGGAACTGCAAACATGAATAAAGGGATTTGTAACAGGGTCTGATTTCTAAGTTCATGTTTTCAAACAAAGCTAATATTTAGGGTTTATAAAGCAGTTAATTTTTTTTTTGATAATGCAGCTAATTCTTTTTGAAATGCCACGTTTAGAAGGTTGTAGATGTAGAGTTAGCTCTGTTTTGTCTATGGAGGGTGGTACACCTGTTTGGAATCCCACGTTTAGAAGGAATTTTCATGATTGGGAGATTGATTCAGTAGGGTAGCTTTTGGAGAGACTTCTGAGCAAAAGATAGACAGCGGGGATGATAAGGTGGTCTGGAAAGGTAAAAGGGGTACTGCTTTTTCTGTCAGATCGTATTACCTCAAGCTCCTTAACAGTGATAGAACTTCTTTCCCTTGGAAAGCAGTTTGGAATTCTCAATCTCCAAAGAGAGTGGCTTTCTTCATGTGGGAAGCGACCCACGAAGCTATTCTTACGGGGGATAATTTGTGGAAACGTCACATGGTTTTTGTCAATAGGTGCTATATGTGCAAGGCTAGTGAGGAAAGTGTGAATCATCTGCTCCTTCACTGCCAAGTTGCTGAAGAACTTTGGAATTTCATGCTGGGGTTGTTTAAGGTGACTTGGGTCAGGCCGAGATCGATTCTTGATCTTATTAGGGGCTGGTCTTTTGGGTACAAGAATAGGAGAAATCATATTTGGGAGACAGCTCCTTTGGGAGTGTGTTGGACTATTTGGAGGGAGATAAACCAAGGGCCTTTGACAATGTGGAAATGTCTGTCCTGGATTTGAAGAATGTTCTGATTCGAACTCTGCATTTTTGGTGCTCCGAGGCAGCTCATTCAATGTCCTGTCCAAACAGTACTCTTGTAGATTTTGTTTATAATATTGATAGTGGATAATTCTTTTGGTAGGGTATACTTCTAGTGTACAAAGGCCGCATCACCTGCTTTGATGCTGTTTATATAAATTTTATTTTACTTATAAAAAAAGTATATAAATAAAAAGTGGGCGCCAAAAGAGGAGGAAGAAGAAGAAGAAGAAGACAATAATGTCTTGCAGAACTTGAGGGGAAGGAAAAATAAATTATAAATAAGAGAAGAGCTAATAGTAGAATTTTTACATGAAAATAAATTGATTGTGACTAGTAATTATAAATAAATGGTTATTGGCTGGAGGGAGAAACATCTTAGAATATTCTAGCCTGGTCTTGTTATTCTGACACTTTGTGATATAATGGAGTTTAATGTAGTGTAGTCAGTGTATCAAAATTAAATCCAATTGAAATTAGCCTGTATTCTCCTCATTGTGCATACTGCATGTGTCTGTGTGTTTGTGCAAATGCTCCCCCTTTTGTTCCTTGTACACCAATGCAACGAGGTGTCTTGTTTCCTTGGGGTTTCTCTTTCCCAAAATTAGTGTGCTCTCTTCAGATGCTGTTGTATTGTCGATAAATATTGCTAACTGTGCAGCTACTTTTGGGTATTTCATCCTTAAAACATTCTCCACTTCTCTCTTTAGATATGTGTCAAATATGTTCTACACTTTCCTTTCTGGTTTCAGTAAATTCTCACTCTTCCAGTGTGTGCTCTGTACAAAAATTAGTAAACTTTTTTGTCCATCGATAAGAGGGTAAATCAAAATGATGTCACAAAAACATTGTCATGTGGGGAATTTTGTATATTCTCTTCGTAATTGAGATCACCTGCTCATTTAAACCATCTATAATACAATACAGCTCAGTGTTGCACGCTTACAATTGACTTGAGATAAAAAGGAGTCAGGATTTACTGTTTTATGGTGATCCAACGGCCAGTATTTTCTTCAACTCTCACATGTGTGAAGGCCGTTACCAATTCCCTTCTTTCGCTGTTTACTGGTTTGTGATTTACTGATTTCCTGATTTTTATAATTTACTGATTTGTAAGTTACTAAGATGTGCGAAGGCCGTTGCAACTCCCATCTTCCGCCATTTATTGAGTGTGATTTACTATGATTTACTGTTTCACAACTAGGTTTTACTAATTTAATAAATATTTAATTTATAGATTTTTAATTTAGGTTTTACTAATTAAACAAATATTTAATTTATAGATTTTTAATTAGTTTTTGCGAAAATTAGTTAACTCTTTTACTGAGATATTACGGTTTTACAGTTAATATTTTACGGTTTTACAATTTTACAATTTTATGGTTGCGAAAATTTGTATTTGTATTTTTTTCTTTTTAATTTTTTTCGTATACAAATTTAAAAAATTTAAAAAAAATCGTAAGTTTTGTAATTTGAAATATTTGTTTTTTTTCTTTTTAACTGTTATCATAATTAACATAATCAATTTAATTTTTGTCCTGCCCGTTTTTTCCTGCCCGCAATTTCGTATACAAATTATTAATTAATCCCTCCGTTCCGGGCAAAGAGGCTCCATTTGAAAGTCAATTTTTTTAAGAAAATAATATTTTTAGTAGTTCATTTCCACAGTATCTGCTTCATTTATTGATAAATTCTCAAACTGGCGCCGTGCCATCGGTATGGGTAAAAGTACTAGTTTATGATGTTTGGTGTCAGTATTTCTCAAATGTCCAAGTTCTACACATACATTTGGAATGAAGTGAGTTCTTCAGATCAGAAAATTTTGGAGAATTTGTGTTCTGGAGCGTTCATATATGTTCCATATTTTTACCGTTCTACGCATGAAGCTGTCCCTGGCTCATTCTTGTCTGCTCAAGAAGTATATTTGAATGATTCTACGGGTTCATTGGAGCAAATGAAGTTGCTCCATCCTCGGTATGATCGAAATATGAGTCATCGCCCCTTCAGCAAAATGTTATGCAATGTTTATCCAGCCCTTCGCAACTTCTTTGTGGACATGTGTGGAGTAACCGGGAACCCTCCTCTCGTCAGTTACCTTCAGATTTTGCTTCAGTTAGCAGCTGGTTCTTTGCCATCACAGGCTGCTCAAACAGTAATTCACTCAACTATTTACATATATCGCATGCATAATGTTACGTATATTTGTATCTGCATTCTTCACACACACACATGTATAGGTAACTGGTCCATTGATATTATTGCTCCATGTGTTAGGTTTTCCAAGTTTTCCTAAAGTGGGCTTATGAATTAAAATCTGGATTATTGAGTCCTGAAGATGTTGAATACTTGAAAAAGAGTCTTGAAGAAAGGGAATTTTTGGTGCTTCCAACTGTACAAGACAAATGGGTTTCACTACATCCATCCTTTGGCCTCGTATGTTGGTGTGATGATGATGAGCTAAACAAAGAATTTAAGAATCTGAACAATATTGATTTTATTTATTTAGGTGAACTAAGTGACGAAGAGAAAGAGATGCTTCAGGAAAGGTTTCTGCCCTATTTTGCAGACTTGGAATTCCTGCAATTTCAGAGGTATTTCTGTGTATGTGGGCGTATGTGTACACGCTTGTAATTTATACCGCTAACTTATCTCAAAGCTGCCTTTTTATTTTACTCTTATAAAAAAAAAACTTATCTCAAAGCTATCATACGATTACAAATCTCCAGATGCATACATGTGTGAGTGAGTGTGTTGTATACAATCATCTTTTACAAACCATAAGATAACATTGGATTTAAGCCTAGCTCTGAGATGCTTAGTATGGTGGGTACTATCAGAGTAGAATACTACAGTAATTTCAGAAGGAAAAAAGCTGTAATAATTTTTCACGCATGGCTCTCTGAGCATTTTATTATATATATATCAGAAAAAAAGAAAAGACTTCCCCTTCTATGTCATCACACACACAGACAGTTCCTTGACCCAGCTCTGCTATCTTGCATTAATAAATTTCCTTTCTGCAGGTTGTAACTCGGGAAGCGATTTATTATGGCCCAGCTGATAGTAGTTTTAAAACATCATTGGTATCCTGGGTTCTTCCATTTGCTCAGCGCTACATATATAGTGTGCATCCCAATGAATATTCTCAACTTAAGCTGTCTGGATTTGAGATCCTAAATTGTCTGCAAATTGTTGTGGTTGAAAATTTATTTTATAGGAACGTTATAAAGAGATCTGACATTGCATCTAATAAGCGATTCCAGTGTGGCTTTCTTTTACAGGTTTGTTTTCTCTATATTTTTCATGCTTCTAGGTTATATGGCATAATGACCTATACTGCAAGTAAAATTCATCTGCCATTTTCTCTCATCATTTACCTACTAATTTGAACAACCTAGTAAAGCATTGTGAGTTGGCTGGTAGTTTTATTACTGGTTTGCTTTTAGAATGCTTTCTAATCCTAGGTGCATCTTTGTGTCACTGAACTCTTAAAGAAATTGAGAAGATTATGGGTTTTTTTTCCTGTAATTATAATTGTGTAATCAGTTATAAGTTAAGACCCTGTTTGATGGCATATGAAGATTGGTCCTTTTTACATCTTTGTCTACAGGGTAACATCCTGTATACAACTAGGGAATCAGATTCCCATTCAATATTCATGGAGCTTTCTCATTTTCTGGTCCCTGGAATTCCTAAGTTGCACTTAGCAAATTTTCTTCACATGATCACAACTATGGCAGAATCAGGATCCACCGTGGATCAGACTGAATTTTTTATTCTGAATAGCCAGAAAATCCAAAACTCCCTGATGGAGAAAACACTGTGATCCCTTGAATCCATGTCATCGTTAGCAGTGAACGAGGAGGAGCCAATCTCAAACTCTGGTTTCACAATTGTTGATGAGCCAAACTCTACTAAATCTAAAAGGAAATCTGGGGTCAATTCAAACTGGCCACCAGTCAATTGGAAAAATGCACCTGGGTTTAGTTTTGCATCTAAGACACAAGCATTCTGTAGCCATCATGTGAAGGACAGGGATATTACTGAAGAAAATGCTTCCCAAGCAGACACGAGATCGTCAATCGACATTAATGGTGATTGGACTATAGAAGAAAATCCAGCCTCAGCTATGCCTGAAGTAATTTTATGTGATTCTGTAGCTTCGGAAGGTTGTTCAGTTCTTGTAACAGATTTGGGTACTTCTGCTATGAAAGTTGTATTTTCAGTTGATGTTAATCCAGGTTCATCCAATTTAAGAGAGAGAGATCAGCTTTCTGTTGGCACAGTCAATGCCCAACGGGCATTGTTGACTGGGAGATTAGGGGAGATTGTAGCATACAAGTACTTTTCCGGAAAACTTGGTCAGAAGTTTGTGAAATGGGTCAATGAAGCCAAAGAGACTGGGGTGCCTTACGATATTATTGTCGAAGACAAGGAAATGGGAAGGGAGTACATAGAAGTTAAAGCAACCAGAGCAGCAAAGAAGGATTGGTTTGAAATATTGGTGAAAGAGTGGCAATTTGCAGTTGAGAAAGGTGAATCATTTAGCATTGCACGTGTTGTTTTGTCTGGTGATAAATTAGCTCAGATCACAATGTACAAGAATCCTGTGAGGTTGAGTCAGCTTGGGCAGATTCAGTTGGCTGTTGTGCTCCCAAAACAACCAAAAGAGTTCTCGGTTATATCATAAGACTTTGTATCCATTGTATCATACTACCACGCTGCTTGTACCTGCATCGACCTGAAAGCTATGTGGGACCTGTTTTTTTCTCGAGTCCTTGTGTCGAGAAATTCTTTCAGGATTTGATAGAAAATTTAAATTCACAACGTATACTTTTTATTACTCCCTCCGTCCCTAAATAATCGTCCTAGTTGACCCGGCGTACAGTTTAAGAAAAAACAATTGACTTGATTATTTATATTGGTTTAATGTGTAGTTTCTTTTAAAACCCATGTGTATGTGATCCATAATTAAAGTAGAGTGAAAAAGTAAGGGTAAAGTGATAAAAGTGATATTCTAAAAAGATAAGTTTTAAACTGGATAATTATTTTGGGACGGACGAAAAATGAAAGTAGAACGATAATTTAGGGACAGAGGGAGTATAATTTTTTCTCAGAATCAAGAGGAAATAGTGGTGAATACGTTAGGAATGGGTCACTTTGTACAATTTTTTTCCCTCAGCAAACATGACATGAATATAGAATCCTAGCTGAATAGAAGTGAAAGTATACGTGTATTCTTATATCTTCTCATCCACCAAGTTTATAATAGCTAATTTGCTTTTTGCAAGTCCTTTCCATTTGGTATTTGATCATTGCTAGGTAGAATGTTCAGCTGCATATGAACTCATCATAACCTTCAATAAAGTGGTTTTTCAAATGGGATTTTGTTGTACGTTCTTGCACTTGCCAACCACTGCTAAATTCTGAAACATTGTCTGTGTGAGGATGGTTAGGAGCAACTGTTTTATATTTTGTTATTAACATTACTTGTTATCCTATGACATTTCCATGGTTGTATTAGCGTGTTAGGCAATTCGTCCTGTACAGGTCCAAGAGTCATTACAGCTCCAAGCTCCAAGCTCCATTGACTGTTATGCTCTCTCGAATTTCGGGTTGGACGGAAGTCTCTCTTGTTTCCCCCTTGCATCTCATCTTGATCTCACTTCCTCTATATTCGTAGGTTCCACTTCCAGGTAACTCCATTCCTGTGGCACATTGAATTGTGATCTATGGACTATGGTGTTGTGTTCCATATGAAAATGCTTTTCCAGCCCCAGGAGAGTCAATGTTGCTGTATTTTCCAAATGTGGATGCTAACCACCCCACTTTCTATACTTTATTTTCTGCATTGAGGTATTGTACCTTGTGTTGTACATTGTAAAAAATGGGGTGTAGACAGTCTGTTTGTTTTCCTAGTGAGCTTCCCCTTAATTCTCACCCTAGGCTTTTGGTGATACGCAACATAACCCCTTTCAGAATAGGATTATAAACTTTTCTTATTTTATCTTGGCCCCCTTGAATTATAGATATTGCGATTTTTGTTTTATTTTATGATTATGATACTGAGTTATTTTAAGTCTATTTTGCTTATATTATTTTTCAAATGATTAGCGGCAAAATTAACCATCAAACTTTGCTCAAGGATTTCACTAAACCATTCACCTCACAAAATGACCAAGAAAACAAAAATCAAACTATTCATAGGGCGACAAAAACAACATTTATAAGCAAAAATTAGTCAAATTGACCTTTGCTAAATTTTCCATACGCATACGGTCCTTATTTTTTTAACGAGGACCGACGTTAATATATATATATATATATATATATATCTATATATATTATTTAACACCTTATGAATAGTTTGAATTTTTATTTTGTGTGTGGTTATTTTGAGAATTGAACGATATATTGGGATCCTTAATGAAAGTTTGATAATTGGGTAGGGATAACAACACCCCAAATCCCTATTTTTACACTTTATTTATCTCTACACCCCATTAATTTCTCACATCTCTCTCAATACCCCACCTAACAACCTAATTTACCCTTTTCTATTCAACTCAATTAATAACCCATCAACCAAATTAATTACTAACCTACTCATTCTAACCAACCAATTTACCAACTTGCCACTCTTCCTTCCCAAACCCGGTTGAATTAACAATTTGAAGAATCTGCCATATGTTTATACAACGCCAATCTGCTTGCCTCCTTCGTCCTACAATGCAAACAATAGTGGCATACGCTCCCTCTTGTGCGTCCTGTATCAAGCTTCAACAACAACAAAACTGAAAGGCTCTCGGTTCATAATTTTGGAATCAATAACAACAACAACAACATACTCTCTCTCTCTCTCTATTTTGAAACCTACTACAATATCTTTAAGCGTAGATATGAATTTTCATTCTCCTCTTACATTTGAATACTAGTTATAGATCAAATTTAAGTATCAATAACAATGTAAGATTATTTCATTCATAATTTTGGGTTGCATTTGTTAAAAAATAGAAAAAAATATACAGCCCACGGTTCGGACCTGGTTTGATGAACACCTTTAGTGGTGTTCGTCCAACACTGGCCGAACAACTCTTAGGGTGTTCATCTCATACTGGTTGCACACATTGCCATCTATTCATGCCATGTTGATCGAACACGCCCACTAGTGTTCATCTCATGGTGGTCGAGCACAAGCAAAGGTGTTCATGTCATGCTGGTCGAACGGTTCCCAGGATGTTCATTTCATGCTAGCGGAACATCTCTAAATCTGTTCATCACAAACTGGCGGAACTCTCCCTTAGCTGTTCATCACACATTGGCAGAATTTCAGCCTAAGCACACTTTTCTTGCATGATTTTGTTGTGTTGAAACTAGAACCTAAGTATGATTTATTTTATTTGATGAACACCCTTATTTGATGTTTACAGGAAAGTAATCGCAAAAAATTATGTAAGGACAAGGAGAAGGCTGACTACATCGGCTAGAAAAGAAATGCAAGAACAACGTCAACAACCAGAACAACCGCATGAGATGTTGCAGGGGCAGGGGCATGGGCAGGAACATGAGCATTTTCAACCGGATGTTGAGCATTTTCAGCAGGATCAAGAGCCTTTTCAGCCCGATCAGGATCCTTTTAATAGGATCAGGAGCCTTTTCAGCACAATCGTGAGTCTTTTTAGCACGATCAAGAGCAAGAACATTTATTTGTGGCTTAGATTGAGCGTGGATTTCCCAGTGGTTCGCGTGATACATCGTTGCTGACTTCGTATGAGTCACACGTAGCTGCATATATTTGGCCTGGTAAAGAAGAGTGGGGAATTCTAAAATGCTAAAATCACACACAAAAACTGCTTAATTGGGTCATTCCTAATGATGACGCTTCGAGGGCCTTTCGAGCTATTGTAAGGGGAAGTGCACTACATCGATTAAGGCGGATATGTTATGCTGATGTGAATAAGATGTTGGTTTCTGCTTTTGTGGAACGATGTAACACTTTACATATGTTTTTTGGAGAGATGACTATTACTTTAAATGATGTGTTTTGTCTTCTCGGTCTTTCGATTGTGGGTAATCCATTATCTTCTTCTTCTAATAGGGATGTCAATGCTTCATATGTCAGTCACATGTTGTGAGTGCCACTTGAAGAGGTTTTTGAGGGAATAAGAAATAAGAGGGGGGGGGGCTTCAGTGACATTGAAGTGGCTACGTGTGAGGTTTAATAACGATGTCTCGTCGGATGATGAGTTTAGGGTGGGTTGTGCTGCGAGGGCGTACTTTTTATTGGTATTGGGTTGCACGATATTTGTTGATAAGAGCGGAACCCGTGTACCTATATCATACTTAGAGTGACTTGAAGATCTTGAAAATCTAAGTATAGCACGAAGCATATAGCTGAATCGATGGCATTACTGGAGGTAATAATTATAATTAATTTCAACTTTTATGTTCTGTAGTTTCTATTAAAGTTAAGATGTTTAATTTGATTAATCTCTTAAAATGTATGTTTTATTGCATTTAGGTGTGGATCTACTTGCGATTTCCATATCTGAGGTCTCCACATAATGTTGATTACAAGTCCAGATACCCGCTTGCACATATGTGGATCCCGCAAAGGAATCAGGGATGCCGTGTGGACCGTTTGTTGGTCTATTATTGTAGGTTGACTGGATTTCTTACGACAATAAGGTCAGGCAACGATTTGAATGACATCAGATTGCCACGTATCTGAGATGCACACAAATGGGCAATATTGTCGAGCCATACCATCCAGACAGAGTCCTTCGACAGTTCAGGTATATGCAAACAATTTCGACGACTGTCATTGCTCATAACTGCGGTGCTCGAGATAACTCGAAGGCCTTGCCTCTATGGCTTGGTTTTGCTTTGTACTAGTTGATGTCAAACAGCCATCTCCTATCTGAAGAATGTCTCGGTAGGCGTGTCCTTCGTCCTTGGGATGCACATCCTGGTTATTTAGAGTGGTACCGGAAGCGTTCACATGTAGCTGTCCAGTCCCGTGATAGGCGATCCAGATATGTTAACACCACTACGACTGACGTCGTTGCAGCCGACTCAGATGACATGACGTTGAGAGTTGTGACCACTATGATTGATCCCATAGTGCGGCGCTGGAGATTTGGTGACCGATCTATATCGTATAAGGATTTGGGCTCATTGCTTGATAGAGTTTATACAGTTATAAACGGCCCACCTGATAACGTAGAACCGTCTCATAGGAGGCAACAGTGATCTATCATTGTCGGTTTATGAATTTAATTTGTTGTAAGTTCGTATAACAATACTTTTTATCTAATACCATGAAAGAAATATTTTAATACGATGCCACCAAATGACCCATATCATTTGCATCAAACCAATATGCCTTGGGAGCACTAATGTCGTTGTATTGGAGACTCGCATTCACTTTAGTAACACGATTACGTTCAATTAAGACACGTGAGTACAACTCCTGGTTTGACATCAACTTCATCGACAAGTCTTCTAGAACCCTGCTCCATGACTCCTCAATTTTATAGATAAACCCTGCTACGGCACGAAAACCACAATGACCGTCACCAATGATATTTGATGTGCCCAATATTAAAGACTGATATTCCTTCGGGAATTGTTGAACGTAAGCCACTAGCTTTTCCGGCTATGGTACGAGGTCGCACAACCTATTGAAAGTTAAAACAAATTAAATTCATAATACAAATTAAATTCATAATATACGGATAACAAACCTATTATATAACAAACCTATTATATTCAGATTAACTTCAAAGTAAAAAAGATTAATACATCTATCTTCGATTCCACATGCTCAAACAAATTCGGATCACGCTTGGTTGATTTTGAATTTTTGACCTTCGCCATCTTTGAACGACCATGAGTGCGAGCCTCATCATGTGGCACAATTAAGGAGTTTGTTCTCGCCTCTTTCACTTCCATCATTCTTTTAATGATTAACAACTTTTTCGACTCTGGAGCGTTCTCATAATATTCACGAATCTCATCATACGTGCTATTGAATCGATTTTCCATATCCAGCTTCACTGAAACTTCAACATTCTTAGGAATATGTAACATATCTAATTTCCTCCAAAATGAATCAACCTGATCAAAGAGAATTGGTATGTCATTTCTCTTATACTCAGCAATCTCATGACGACAAGGCAACCCGCATGTCTTTCGAAGTACACAACCACACAACAACGGATTTATATAACCATCTTTAGGTATATTGGTCATCTCATTGTATATCATACTTCAATGCATGAGTAGACACCAAACCTCGAAGGTGTTGAAATAGAACCGATCTGTATTTCGGAAGAACCATTGTAAGTCTCTTCGTGAATGACACCTTGATTGCAATGTGAGATATCTCAATGAGGGTGTGCAAATGTCTCCAACATGTCTCAAAGTCACCTTGACTTGATTTCAGCTGTCTTTTCAAAACTGCATGTTGACTCCCCACCTTGAAATGAGATACAATTAATATAAGTATTTCATGACAAAAGTTATAGAAAACAATGAAATGTCGACAACATTTATATACATGTTTGTTGTGTTGTTGTCAAAGTGCATTACATTATTCGTCCAAACCGACACAAATCTTTCCTTGTACAACCGTATCCATTGTTTCATGATGTACTCAACCGCAGCGGGATGATCACTAAAGTCCAACTGAAATCTCTTCAGGTATTTTTCATATGTTGTCTCATTTTTTGCATCCACTAAAAAATTCCAACACATGCTAAGTTGATCCTATTGCACTTTCGTGCGAAAATATTTCTTACAATTAGACAAGATGTTTTTGTTGATATGCCACCGACAAAGGAAATTTTGTGAGGTAGGAAAAGTTACCTTAATTGCATTCATTAATGCAAGATCTTGGTTAGTTACTATTACAGCTGGCAAGGAGGATTGATTCATCAAAAATTTCAAGATACCAGGCGTACAAATGTAGTTATCTTGCCCCTCCGACCCTATATAGGCCGCTCCAACTAAAAATGTCATATGTGTCGACATGACACCAACAATCTCCAACAAGGGTAACTTATATTTGTTTGTCTTGTAAGTGCAATCAATGAAGAGAACCTTCGGAAAAGAACACAATAGCTCAGCCTCATTGGATGAGCAAAGAGAAAATCTTGAACAGTGTTAGTTTTCTCACATCTCCTATGATGATATTATTATCCATGCTCCATAAATTTTGTCACAAGTTGCTGCATTTGCGATCGACCATCACACTCGATAATTTTATTCTTCATACGAGCGTTGTAAATAGTATGTATTGAAGACTTATTACTTTTAAACTTCTCGTGTAAACCTTGCAAAATGTCCTTGGGCCGAGAATTGTCATGTGACATGTCAAGAACATAAGCCTTCTCTTGGTCTGATAATCGACCAACAAATGAGTGGCCATGCATGTGAGGGGTCTCGGCATGGTTATGCAACCCACATTCAACCTGAAGTTCCTATACTCCCTCACATAATTGTATGTCCTTCAAACGAAATGGACAGCCACATTTCTTCGATCTACGTTCTGTAATTATTTTAAGTGGGGTGTAGAAATAGGATTTTGGGGTGTGGTTATCCCCTCCCTTCATAATTAGCTTTGGCATTTACCCTTTTCAAATTAATGATTTATTCTCACAATCCATGTTGTAAGGCTTTAATATGAGTCCTCTAAGGGGTGGCCCAGTGGTAGAATTGAAGTTTTACAAAATGTGAGGTCTCAGGTTCGATCCCTTCCCATACCTCCTAAGGAAAAAGATCTACAAAAAAATAAAATAAAAAAAAGGCTTTAATATGAGTCATTTCAATCAAAATGTACTTTTTACATGTTATATTTGGAATGGGTTATGGTCTATGTTACAAAAGCTTCTTCAATCCATGGAGCCCAGTCCCACGGCTTTACATGGCATCTGCCCCATCCATAGAAACCCTCAAGCATCGGATCATCCAAGATTCTTGTGCTTCGTCCCATACAAAGTTCTTGGCAAAACATCCCTATCCTCTATGGCTGAATTCTGGTAATCTCTTTCAGTTTGTTATCCCCTCGAGACAATTTCAACGCTTGTGTGTGTCAAAATTGTTTATCTCACATTTGTCCCTTTTCCAAATTCGTAATAAACATTGGTCATATTTTTTTATATTTGTCAATATATAAATAAAAAGTTATCGTAAAAATATAATCAAACATTCTTTTATTTAGTAATCGTTCTCTACTACAAGTACCTTCAATATACTCCCTTCGTTCCAAGCAAAGAGTCCGTTTTGAGATATTCACTTAAAAAATCCACATTCAAAAAATAAAACATAAGTGCCATTTTATTACTAAGGGACTATTAAAAGTATCATTTTCTTAAAAAGTTTGACTTTCAAACGGAGACTATTTGACGGAACGGACGTAATATTTAGGATTTTTCTTGAATGTAACCCCCCCATCCCCAAGGTCGAATTCTACTTCGCAATTGTCCTCACCATCACCCCCCCCAATGGAAAGTGATGCTCGTATAGTTTCATCTGATAAGGTTTGTCCAGATTTTGATAACAACATTATTTTGGTTTTTCATAACTTTTAGCATTTGTGGTATGTCCAGTGTAAGTCACAGAGTCACACTAGTACCAGGTGCATGCAAATTCCATGTTCCTAGTCAAGCCTAGAGGTGCATCTTCAAGAACCAAAGTGTCTTGCAGAAGGCTAAATTGGAAAATTATAACTATTCACTGGTGAATTAGTTTTCATTGCAGCTGCACTACTTTACACGAACTGGAAAGAAAAAAAGTAATCAAATGTTGGAAACATGGACCAAGTCCCAGCATTCTAAGCAACTTGGTGGGGAAGTTGAAATTGCAAACAAAATAAAGAACCTAAGTTTGTGAGGCGAAGGCTCAGATGGAAATAGTATCCACAATGGCTTCTAATATCCTCTTCTCCAACTCGGGTTCACCAACCCATATGGAGCTTTGCCTACGTAAATGCTCATTTTTCTTGTCCTTCCTCTCATGAACTGCATTTTCTCTCTTCCTCCAATATTCGAGCTTTTCTGCTCTTTCTTTCGCCTGCATGCACAAAAGTGCAAACACATCAATGAATTTCTTAACTAACAACATAAAAACAAATGACTTTGATTGGATTTTAGGTGCATAATGAAGATGATTTGATGCAGATGTTATTCAAGATCAATTTAGCCGAATTTCTTAACTAACAAGATAAAAACAAATAACCACTGATGACAAAACCCTTAAACTTCAAAACCCCTAATTCTCAATGTTATTCAACAACCAATACAAAATTAGTCCAAACCCACTAAACATTTCAAACAATTGCATAAAAAAATGTTAAAACTGAATCGGGAACATACTAGGGTTTTGTGGAATTCCTCTTGTGCCACCTCGCGCTCGGCGGCTTTGGCTTTTTTAGTGGCGGCTTTGGCACCCTTGCGCTCCTCGTTAGCTATCCGAAGTGCCTCCTTCTTGGCCTCGTCTTTCCTTTTCTTTTCGAGCCTCTGCAGTTCCATTTCGTGAATGTAGTCCTTGCGGACCTCCCTAACTTTCTTAGCATACTCGCGGCGGAGCTGAGCGAGCCGTGCTTCGGCTTCCTTGGGATCTTTGGGGGGTTTCCATCTTTTAAGATAGTCGCTGGGAGAGAGGAACTCGTGGTTGCGTTTTTAACAAATGCAACCCAAAATTATGAATGAAATAATCTTACATTGTTATTGATACTTAAATTTGACCTATAATTAGTATTCAAATGTAAGAGGAGAATGAAAATTCATACCTACGCTTGAAGATATTGTAGTAGGTTTCAAAATAGAGAGAGAGAGAGAGAGAGAGAGAGAGAGAGAGAGAGAGAGAGTATGTTGTTTTTATTGATTCCAAAATTATGAACCGAGAGCCTTGCAGTTTTGTTGTTGTTGAAGCTTGATACAGGACGCACAAGAGGGAGTGTATGCCACTATTTGTTTGCGTTGTAGGACGAAGAAGGCGTGTAGATTGTCGTTGTATAAACATATGACAGGTTTTTCAAATTGTCAATTCAACCGAGTTTAGGAAGGAAGAGTGGCGGGTTGGTAAATTGGTTGGTTAGAATGAGTAGGTTAGTAATTAATTGAGTTGGTGGGTTAGACCAAGATGTGAGATATTTGTGGAGATGAGTTCGGAAGCATGAATGATGTTGGATTCCTCAAGATAGCGAATCTCTCATTAGATGAACCGAAGTTGGAATTGTTTATTTGTGAAGAAGTCGATGATAATGTTGAAGAATAGTTTTTGTATGTTGAATATTTCTATTTTGGTCCTTATAGTTTGAATATTTATACTTTACCCCACATATCCGTATCCGGGATTTTTCAAAAATCTCATATCTCTGTATCTCGTATCCGCGAATCCGTATCCACGTATCCGTATCCGCGCAAACTAGGGAGTATATAAATAAATAAATAAATAAATAAATAAAAAATATATATATATATATTTGTGTGTGTGTGCGCATTATCTTTACCTATCATCAAACGTATCCAATAAAACAAAATAAGGAATAACTTATTAATCTAGTCCGTCCGTCTGATGGGCTTGATTAATTGTTGGCTCAATACCAACCGTCCGTGATTAGTTGCTAGTTGCTATTAGACCTGTCAATTACAACCTGAAACTTGTTAATCCACCTAACTCGATCGAAAAATTATTCGATCCAACCAAACCCGTTACATTTTTGAGTTGTAATAGGTACCCTTTCAACATAAAAATATTAGCAGGTTGGGTCGGGATAAAGCTGGTTGAACCCGTTACTCATTTTTACTCCGATAGTTTTTACTCTAGAAATGTATGAATTATTTGGAGGGAAATCCGGGTTAAGACGTAGTTACCCGTTTAAACCCAACCTATTTCGACCCGTTTTATATTTAGGTTCTAATGATTTTCGACCCGTTACCCATCTCAATCCGACTTATACCCGACTCAACTCACCCAATTGTCAGGCCTAGTTGCTATTACGAATTTTCTCTTTTTGAATATTTTCAACAAGATAGAACCAATTATAAAATCCCGAGATACTCGTATATCATAAACAAAGAAATCACAACGTCTCAGACGAAGTTATCTTAATTATGCTGATGAAGAAAACTAGAACTTGATTTTGAGAAGTTTAAAAAACGCATAGTAACATAACAAAAAGACCAATAAAGATAAACCATATAATTTATTCTAGCTAAAAGGATGTTCCTGTCTACGATAGTACTCCAACTGGTTCTATTAACTTGTAATATTCGTAGGGGATAACATAACGCGGATCAACGCTTTCCATCTCGTATTTCAGGACCGACAACTGGAGTTTTACCCATATTTTCTCGCAGATCTTCACCGGCCATGCGAGCGAGATCAAAAGTATAAGCCACACTAGCTTCGCGAACCATCGGATCACAAACGCCAAAGGCATTCCTTTATCTCTCATTAGACAAAGGATAAAAGACGGATTGATCGCATGCAAGCTGCCAATTATACAGTAGAGATGCTATCATGCTAGCCAGGGTTATAGAATAAGCATGGCTGTGTTTTGGGAATATGGCTAAGTAAAGATGTTTTAAGTTGTGTTGCTGATTGCTATATATAATGGCTACGTACTTGTATAATAAGATGCTATAATGGCTATATAATTATATATAGTGGTGTTGAAAGTTAGAATGTCTTGTATGTATGGTGCATGCTAGTAGCTAGTTCTGGACTTCTAGTACAATCCAAGATATTTCCCTTTTTATGATGGGCAATTTATCACATGTCAAAATCTTCTTTTTTTTTTGGTCCATTGGTTTATGTTGATTAAATATATATATATTTTTAAAATAAAATTTGAGCCTTACATATAACAACATAGAGATAATTTTCGATATAACTCGGTGCTGATGCAAAAATATTCTACAACTGATACTGAAAGCTGCGGTGTACGTTGGTGATCTGAGGTGTTGAATACATGTGAAATTGTCGTCCAAGAAAAATATCTGACGACATGTATACCCTTTAGCGTGTTTATCGGTCCGATGTACAAAAAATGGAGGGCGTGTATCCCCATGTGTGCGTCGAGTGAGAGAGTCGGAGTCCAACGAGCCCCCAGGTTATGAGTTACTATGCGTTATTTATACTTGACAAATTAGGGTTGATTTCTCGTGTATGAGCCAGACTTATAACCTTTGGTAGCCATATATAATATACTTCATTCGTCTCAAAATTATCGTTTAGATTGACTTAGCACACGGTCTAAGAAAATATATTTAATTGGGTTATTAATATTAATTTGATGTGAAGTTTACTTTAAAGTCTATGTGTATGTGATCCATAATTAAAGTAGGATGAAAAAGTAAAGGTAAAGTGGTAAAAGTGTTGTCTTAAAAAGAATGTTTCAAACAAGACAATTATTTTGGCATAAACGAAGTCTGCGTCTAAGTTCTATCCGATCTGAAAATAATATATTTCTTATTATACATATATATAATATACATAATTATATATGTATGTTGTCTTTCAATATTCATCAATTTCATATTCTAATTGTTTTTTATTCATATATTTATATTTCAGATCAGATCAGATATTTAATATGATATTTTAAATGGTAATGGATTCGGATATGAATTGACATACACTTGATCTGTCGGGATTATCGGATCGGATCGGATCGACGATATAGTTTCAGATTGGATTCAGATTTACCTATATCTGATACACATCCGATCCATCGATAGGCCTACTTCCAGCCAAGGTCTGCACGTTTTGTACATAGATATGGGTTCGGGCGATCCGCTCGCCCGGTTCCAACCCATTTCTCACTCTTATTTTGATCCATTTTTTTAATGAGTAACTCGCGATTTCTAAAAATGGGTTGCCCATGTCTAAACAAAACTAAACACAACTCCATTTCCTTTTTCTATTTGTTGCTTCATTTTACAAATTAAAATTTGTGACACAATCTTACATAAGTTTTTGCTCATAATACACTACTAAAAGGTAAAAACTTAGGTAAGACGGTCTTACACGTATATTTTGTAAGAGGAATTCTTCTTACCCGACATACCCTGTGTTTGTGGGTTGAGCTGTGAGAGAACGGAACTTCGTCTTACGAATTAAGATCCGTAAGACCGTCTTACAGGAAACTTACTCCTACTAAAATGATACAAAATTAGATATATATCAATTTTTACAAAAAAAATAATTTAAAAACCTAATTTTAAATACGAACATCGCGTGTACAATCTCACAAAGACGTTGTTGTACTGAGACAACGAAGCACAGTTTAGTAGTAAGACGTTTCACCTGCACCAAATAAGTTGTGGGTTCGAGTCACTATAGGGGTAAGTGGAGAACCACTATTGATCCTCTTAAAAAAAAACAAAAAACGCTGTTGTACTGATGACTTATCTTCTTGCCTATCTTCAATGCTAACAAAAATACGAACATCACTCGGGAACACAAGTATTCAACAAACATGTACAATCTCACGAAGACGTTGTACTGATGACTTATCTTCTTGCTTATCTTCAATGCTAACAAATAACAATGACAGATAATCATCGTTTCATAAAAACACAAATTTTCCAACAAATTAAAACATTGATATATGAGTTTCAATTCATCAAACATATATATAGACATAAACGTTCACAAGGTTTTTATCACAATCAGTACCAACTGTACAACTTTTTTTTTTTTTATGGTACATCAATCCAACTTAGCACCTTCATTAAGGTCCGTACGCCCGACGACATTCTTAATTAGGACAATTAACATTCGGACTATAACCAACAAAAATAACTCAAACAAGCAGTTGACACTAGCCCAAGCAATTACAACACTTACAATACGAAATCGTTAATCCACCCGATCCAACTTAAAAATTACATTAGTCCTAGCAATTAAACTGATAAATTGTGGTGTAAAAATTAATACAATAAAAACGATACATCATAGTTCAATAATTAATACACCACGATTCATTTTCGTAGCGCTTCATGCTCATTAAAAATATCATAGTCTTTTTTCCTCAAAAATATCATTTTTCTATTTGAAAAAAAAATTATGAGACTGGAGCAATTAAAAACTTTGAAAAGTGGACGAGTTGAAATTATTCCATAATTTTTTGTTCACTTTCGAACTGAAGCTTTCAACTCAGCAGTTGGAATTCCAATAGTAATGTCGTTATGTGTTTCTGACAAGCAGCAAGTTTCTAAAAAAATATCCTCGGTCCCTAAATTATTCTTTCTTTCATTTTCGTCCATCCCAATAAAAAATATCTTATTTGTAAACTTTCCAATTAAGAAAAACATCATTAACATTTTATCCTTTTTTTTTACTATTTTAATATGGTCCTATATGCACATGGACTAAAAAAAAACATATTACTCTCCTTGTCCCCAAATTATTTTCTTTCTTTCTTTTTTCGTACGTTCAAAAAAATTATTTTGTTTGTAACTTTTCTTTTTACGACAATTTTTACAATTATATCCTTACTTTTTTCTTCATATTTTAATTATGTGTCATATATACATGAGTTTTAAATGAAACTACATACTATAGTAATACTTAATAATCAACTCACTTCTTTAATCTGTGAGTCAGGTCAAACAAAATAATAATTTAAGATAGATGAAGTATATACTAATATTAATATCCGAGTTAGTTATTCTTTTGTTAATATGTGTGCTGGTTCAAAGTAATATATTCCAACAATCAAGTTCAACTTGAAATGTTTCACTTGCACCCCTTAATAGCTCTAGCATTACTCTTTTAAAAATTGAGAAACTAGTTGAGAACCGCGTTTCGAATCTCGTTGTAATGAAAGACGGGAGGTTCGAAAAATGTTCTCACAGCTAGTTAACAACTTTGCTAAGGAACATATTGCAAAAAGGAATCGCATTACTTATGCTTATTAAGAAAAGTAGCTAGAACTGACTAGAAGTTTAAACCACACAGCATGATAACTCATATATACCAACATGACAAAAAAGACCAAACCATATATAATATATTTACCTTACGATAAACCATTATAAAAGGAATTGAAGTCCCATATATGATATATCGTACTCCAATAACATGTAATATTCTTAGATAACGTAACGCTGATCCACGTTTTCCATCTCGTATTTCAGTACCGACAACTCAAGTTTTGCCCATATTTTCTCGCTGATCTTGATCGGCCATGCAAGCGTGATAAAAAGCATAAGCCACGCTAGCTTCACAAACCAACGGATCAAAAAACTCAAAGGCATTCGATACTCTTTCATATTGACAATAAGGATTAAGGATAGCTTAGTAGGGTTCCCCTTTTGGGAATATGGCTTAGTTTACATGTTTTAAGGATTGTTGATGAACATATATACTGTAGTAAATATGTTAGTTGGATATAGTTTGTGTAGTGACGTTTAAGGTTGAAAGTATTTTGTTTGTCTGGTGCATATGATGCTTGTAGCTAGTTCTAGACTTCTACTATTATATATCCAAGATAATTCCCTTTCTATGATGGGTGATTTATAACATGTCAAAATCGTTTTATGTTTCTATGATGGCTGATTTATTACATGTCAAATTATTATTTTCCAAGTACACAAGTGTTCTTTTTCTTCTTTTTTTTTTTTGGCAAAAACCTATCATAAATTTAGTTTTTTTTTGTTACGTTTTTAAAAATATATGATGCATAGGTGTCCATAGGCACTTGCAAACCTATAATTTGAACTATAAATGAATTCATGTATATATTTTTTCATAATTGATTAAAGCTAATTAACGTCCTTAATTTTTTTGAAAATAAGGAAATGACTTGGCTAATTTATTTTCGAAAAGCCAAAAACTATATTAATTTTTGTTAGGCCTGGCAATTGGGTGGATTGGGTTGTGATCGGTAATGAGTTGAAACAGTTGAAACTCATTAGAACCCAAATATCAAACTGGTCAAAATGAGTCAGGTTGAATTGAGTCGGGTTATAATGAGTAATTGTCGGATTTTCTCCAAAAATAAATAAATAAATAAACCATACATTCATAGAGTAAAAACTATTGAGTCAAAATGAATAACGGGTTTGACCCGCTTTAACACAACCCATCCCAATACGTTAATATTTTTTAGTTGAAACGGGTTACCCGTTTTTTATCCAAAATTATTAACGTGTTGAGCTGGGTAATTTTCAGATCGGGTCGGGTGAGTTACTGGGTTCTGGATTGTAATTGTCCGGCCTAATTTTTGTGATGGAGGGAGTGTTTCTCTTTGTTGTTTTTTTCATTTTCTTTCGTTATTTCTTAAGACATCTTTTGCAAAAAAAAAAAAAAAGGTCATGTTGTAACGCCCCAAACTCAGTACGGATACCGCGGTCCCACAATTTGGTCACGTCACCAACAATCATAATTTTAATCACAAATATTCTCAAACTCATCACAAATAAACCTTAATGCATCCTTTAACTCAAGTCAAAATAAAACCCAAGATAAGGTATTACAAAATTTCCTATTAAATAAAAAGATCTAGATCTAGGAATCTCAGAACCGTCATCTTGGTCTACCCGGCCAAACCACAGTTCTCTAATAAATCTTACTCATTACTTGAGAAAGAAGAGTATAAAAGGGTGAGCGAACAATACTCCGCAAGTTCATATACAACTCCTCTGGTTACTAAGGAGGAGTTGACCAGAATCAAATCAAAGATAAATCAAGTGTTCAAAATCTATTGTTCAAAAAAATTGATAAGCGGAAGCAGTTATCAAATTTCAAACAAAAAAAATCGAAAATCCGAAGAAAGATCAGTATTCAACAAATGACTCGAGTAGCTCACTGCCATCAACTGTCTCATATCAATTGAAGACAACAGACTACTCACAGATATATACGCAGGATTCCAAGTGAAAGGTAACAATGCAACAAGTAGACTCGAGTAACCATTTGGAAACAACCGTCCCATACCGGCTAAAAACAACGGATCACTCACAGATTCCCATGATCACATAAGCAGTTCATAAATCATAGTTCATAGTTCATAGTTCATAGTGATTGGTATATCCGGATAACCACGCCACAGGCCAAGTGGCGTTCATAAGCATTATAATTCATAGTGTCATAAACTCAAGTTAGTGATCATTATAGAATTTCAAGTAATCAAATACTATTATAAAATCAGGCATCGAAAAAATCATACTTTTCATATAAAAACTAAAAAGGCATCTCACATGAAGTTCAATAATTATATGAGAATTTACAGAGAATCAAATCATGAGTTTGAATGAAGTGTAAGCGACGAAGCTCAAATTTAATTACAGATTTAAAGTCGGCGTACGTTTCAAGAAACATCGATATCAAAAGAGTAATGAAAACCTAACGAACAGTATATAAAAGATTAGAGACCTAAAAGAGGTATAATCTCTTACCTCGAAATACTTAATAAGGATATTCCTGCTACACGTACGATCACCCTAGGCTTGTTTCCCCAGTCTAAGTGCAACGATAACAAACAATAATTACTAACAATAGTACTCGACTCACGTTACGTTAACAATTATTAATAATTTATAGTTGACAGTAATTATAATATATAATTTTGAGAAAATAATTAGTTTTCATTAAAACAAAAGATTAATTTATCCCATTTTACAATTTGGATCATGTACCCACCTTTCTTACAATATCTATTTTCAGTATTTGATAAAAGAACAACAAATGCACACGATTCTTAGTATTATATATATTATATACGTATATACATAATCATCACACTTACTGATTCCACATACAAAACACACACACGTCACACATACCAAGCACACACACACCCTACACAATCAATATTATATATATTATATATGTATATCTACATAATCATCACACCTACTGATTCCACACACAAAGCATACAAACGTCACTATCAAACACACATAATATATTATATTTTTATTATTTTAAATTAGATTATTCAAACACATACACACACATGAAACACAAAGATTTAACTACCTCCAGACCGACTCTTTCTCTGGTTCGACCGCCGTTACCTTCTGTTGTGTCGCCTTCTCTCTCCAAGCCACAAGGTTATTATTACGTGGTAGAGTTTCTTCTCTCCTCTCACTACCCTATTTATATAATCAAAACCCTACACTAGGTTTTGTTGGAAACATAGAGTTGACGGGTCAGAATCTTTACTAAGGCTAAAACTAAAAAAAAAAAATCTTTGATATTTAACTTTAAGTCAAAAGTGGGCCAAGTCTAACTCGCTGTTACTTAATTAGGTCCAATACAGTTTAATTAACTCAAAAAAATTTTATTATTACTTAATTAGATCCAACAAACACGTTATAATAATTGGTACAAATTAATGTTTTTAATTTAAATTATCGGGGTATTATACATATACTTATAACAATGTAAAAGAAAGAAAACAGAAATCAAACACACATAAAAGCACAAGATTTATCGGGGTTCCGCGAAAACAACCTATTATACGTCCTCGATCATTGATTTGATCAATATAGAATACATGATTGACGTTGATCACACCCAAACCCTAATCTCATTTCCACCGCATGTGTTTTCTTCGGTCGATTGCCTTCATACAACACATAAAAAACTATGTTCGCCATAAACATAACTTTATTGTATATGAAAACCATGATGAAAAAAATATGCACTTGGATACTAAACGAAGAATATGAAACTAACTTAGTTTTATGTTTGTGGTTAGGCCAGACAATTACAACCCAGAACCCGTTAACTCAGTCACCAAACTTAAAAATCACCACTAGAAAACGCCAATTCCGGCGGAAATTTCCGAAATTAACATTTCCGCTTTCCCAACGGAACCGCTCGTCGATTCCGTCGAAATTTGGTCGGTGATCACAACGGAACTCATTCCGTCGAATCACGACGAATTTCGCTTCGTTAGTAATTACTAACGGAATGAGTTTCCGTCGGTTTTTGCAACGTAAATTTCCGTTAGAGATTAGTTCAGTTCCGTAATATCGACGAACGTTTCCGTTAGCAATTTTCATCTCCGTTAGTGATTTCGACGGATTTTATATCCGTCCCAATACCGACGAATATTTCCGTTAGCAATTTTCATATCCGTTAGTGATTCCCAACCAAACTTGCTCGTCGGTAATATATTTTTCCGTCGATCGATCTTATCGACGAACGTATCCGTTAGCAATTTCCATTTCCGTTAGCAATTCCTGACGGATTACTCCGTCGGTATTATATATTTCCGTCAGTAATACCGACGAACATATCCGTTAGCATTTTCCATTTCCGTCAGTAATTTCCGACGGAATATACCGTCCGTAACATATATTTCCGTCAGTAGTCCTAACAGAATGTCCGTTAGTAATGCTAAAAAATGCTTAAAATTTTAGCTTTACGAACATAATTTCCGTCAGTAAAATTAAAAAGAAAAATAATATTTTTTATATAAATTAATTTTTTAGGTGCCTGATTTATCATAAATATATATAATAGACTTATGACAAAAAATAATTGCACTACAAAACTAAAACATTAAATAGAACAAAATGTTATTACATCAAATTCGTTTCCCAAATCTATTGTTAATTACGATTGTATTGAATATTCGACACAGAGAAATTATGTAAAGGAATTAGGGGACTGGGTACGAGGAGTGGACGAAGATCCATGCATAAAAGCGGCCATTTGGGCGCGCATCTCTGCTATTTCCCGTGCCTGCTCAGCCATTTGTTTATCTCGTCGAGCCATAGCTTCATCCTGCTGCGCCACCCTAGCTTCCAATGCATCCATCTTGGCTTGCGAAGCTTCATCCAACGAAGCATTTGATCCTCCCGTTAACGACAAACTCGGAGAAGAGGCTGTGGATGAAAGCAGAGTGGCACCATAGTCCCCCAATCCGTAAAGTCTATTCCCCCTTTTTTTTCGTTCTTGTGACGCAACTCTCTGCCATAATTCTATTTTCGACGAAGCGGGAACGGGAGTTCCCTCTAAACTCTCCGTGCGACCCTAGGTGGCCTCTTCATTTTCAATCATCTTAAAGGCATTCTGTCATTTTAAAAAATACAATAATTAATAAAACATCAAACATAATAGATATATGATCCAATTTGATATACATTAAGAATTTTGATACTTACATATGAAATTAAATTCACTTACGTGTTGCTGTGACTAATGACCGGTACCCTCTGATCTAGATTCGCAGGTGGTTGCAGATCTATGCTTTCACCACGAAATCTCCTCTCTAATTAAAAAAAAAGCATCTTTTTTTCTCCTGAGGCTTTCATTCATCAATAATACTACTATTATTTAGAAAGTCAAGTCATCCTTCATTTTCAGAAATGAAAAATAAGAGAAATTGTGAGAAAAATTGTGAAATCAATAAAAATAAATAGATTATTAAAAACAAGAATTACGAACTACAAAAAGAATCATGAAAGCAAATGGGCTATGTTCTTAAATAATGTTATCTGTTCATGCACTAAATATCCTAGCAAAAAGTGATACTAGGTAGTCACCAAGGTCATAGCTTCAACAATAGTATTAATTTCCCTACCATAAAACCAAATATGCCTATGTTGTATTCAAGGTTTTTCTTTTAACTTGAGATGTTGCTGCCTTGATTTTTATCATAAAACTGATAATGGTTGTTGGGAATGGCAGGAAAGTGAAGGAAAATCAAGGGAGATGATGGAGTTCGACGACTACGATGAAGCGGGGACGAAACACTAATACAAAATCTGGTGTTTAGGAAATACTAACTAATAGTGATTTCTAATCAGGTTGTTCTTTTTCTTCCCTAACTAAATTGTTGTTCCAAATTAGATCATCATCAATTTTATGCTTTTTGTGATTCCTTTATAGCTATATCAAACCAAATTCAAATGAGAAAGTATTTTAGGCTAGGAACAATTAACAATGTCGTTAATAATTATCTATATTGCTACAAAATCTCAATGTTGGTGGCTCCAATATCAATCTTTGCCTAATTACAGAAAATGGTACGTGGTCAATTAGTGACAGAATCTCCGTCACTAAATTTGACATGAAACAATTATAATTTATTTAACAAAAAATCATTAATTTTTTATAATAGTGACGGAGAAAACCGTCACTGATCAGTGACGGATCAGATTCGCCATCCGATCGACGGAATAAATCAATTAGTGACGGAATCTCCGTCACTAAATCTGGAATGAAACAATTATAATTTATTCAACAAAAAATCATTAATTTTTTATAATAGTGACGGAGAAAACCGCCACCGATCACCGATCGGGATTCGGCCACCGATCGACGAATAAATCAATTAGTGACGGAATCTCCGTCACTAAATCTGACATGAAACAATTATAATTTATTTAACAAAAAAATCATTAATTTTTAATAATAGTGACGGAGAAAACCGTCACTGATCAGTGACGGATTAGTGACGGTGTATTCCGTTACTGATCAGTGACAGAATAAATCAATTAGTGACGGAAACAAACAATTACCAACGGAAACTCCGTCATTAAATATGGCGCCATTTCAAAGTGATTTTGCCGACGGACTTCCGTTAGTAATTTTAAAATTCCGTCAGTAATTGCTGTCGAAAAATTCCGTCAGTAATATTCCGTCACTAATTAATGACTCACGGATCTCCGTTAGTACTTTTCAAATTCCGTCAGTAATTGCTGACGGGAAAATTCCGTCAGTAATATTCCGTTAGTAAATGTCATGTTTCTAGTAGTGAATTACTTGACCAAACCCGTTAATATTTTTGTATCAAAACGAGTAATCTGCTTTCACCTAAAAATATTAATTCATTACTTGGGTCGGGTTAAAGCGGATCAACCCCATTACCCATTTTTGACCCACTGGTTTTTACTCTATAAATATATGAATAATTGTGGGCCAGTACTCTTTTTAAAAATTGTAACCGCTCTAATACCCTATTTTTTATTCAACGTCATAAGTCCCTTTTCAGTACTTTCTTCCTAAAATGTCCCTCCACCTCCGATCCTCTTCTACTCCTTGCATGTAGCGTGATCATCATATTGTATATGTCATTTCGCGCACAATATATAATTCTTCACAAAAATTCTTCTGATTCTTCATCCAAAAAAATTCTTGATAACAATGCTCAATAGAGCTCATCTGACATGATTCCTAAACTAGATAGAAAATAACATTAAGTACTGGACATTTTCTTATATTGAGTGCGTTACCCTTGTTTAAGTGATTGATACAAAAACCATGTACCAGAATCGGTAAAAGAAATCAACGAATACGAAACGACACGGAAGGAGGATATGAACAATGACACCAATGTTAACGATGAGAGTACCTTCCATGTGAATTACAATTTTGTCGTAGAAGAACAACTTACAATGCCTAAATTGCGGGTGTCGATGCAACTTACGAGTCCCTTTTCATTATTTAGGAACCTACGACGCCTAATTTTCTGAATCCTACCGCTTGCGACGTCCAATTTTCTGCATCGTACCACTTGAAATGCCCAAATTTTTTGCATCGTATCTCATGTGATGCCGTATTTTCTGCATCTTTCTCGTTGAATCGCAACTGAGTTAATTTGAGGTCGGAGTTTGATGGTTTTTAGTGGTGCTTCTTGGAATTGGTGGTTGGGCAGGTGGGTTTGTCGGTTTTTTTTGTGTGTGGAGGAATGAGTCCATTGTTGGGTTTTTTTATGGAGAGAAATGAATAGCAACTTTGATATTGAATTCAAATGGACGAAAATAAAAAAGTGATTATTGTGTATTATTCAAAGTGAGGAGATGAGAGAGAATTGAAGAATTGAATGAGATGAGACAGAGTTATATGTGAAATGATGGGTTTGGGAGGATTCAAAGTGAGGTGACGGTGGGGATTGGGAAGGGGTAGGGGAGTATTAATGAGGAGATGAGAGAGAAAGGTACAAAGATAGAGAAAGACATTAATGAGGAGAGAGAAATGATACATTTCTAACATTTAAAGTACATTTTGTATTACGTAAAGACAAACGATGTCCAAATTGTGAGCGACGCCCTAAATTTTGAGCGGCGCTCAATTTTTTTCCTTGCGATGCCCAAATTTTGGGTAGTGGCTTTTGCATTGCGACGCCAAAAAATTTGAGCGATGCCAAATTTTTTCTTTGCGATGCCCAATTTTTTCCTTGCAATGCCCAAAATTTTGAGCGACAAACAAATTTGAATGTGGCTTTTTCCGCGCGTCTTTCTTTTATTAAGGGTATATTCGTCATTTTCCCTCCAAAAATGCACTATAGTGGTTAAAAAAATTATCGTGGACTTTTGGAGTTATATTTTCTCCACATAGTACTGGTCTGGTCATCACCCATAAATATATGGATTTGGGGGGAAACGTGGGTTAAGGCGGGCCAACCGTTTTAACCCAACCCGATTCACTCGAGTCATTTCGACTCGTTTGATATTCGGGTTTTAATGAGTTTCAATTCATTTCGACCCGTTACATGATTCATACCCAACTCAAATCACCCAATTGTCAGCCCTATTTGTGGCCAAAGTTGCTTCAACAATGACAATTTGCTGAATCCAGTTTTTGTATGTTGTTTAAATCCTTAGAATTACTCTTAAATTTCCAAAACATGAAATTCTTCCATATAATCCAAAAATAGAGGTAGCAATCTAGAAAACTAATGGTGCATAAATTTTATTCCACTAAATAAACCAATCTAATTGTGATTTGGAATACATATATTGTCAATTGGACAAAAATTGAACATGTACCCAATTTTATCACAAGGGTGAGAGAATAAGACATCTGATTTCAATTCATAGTCGTCCACCAAAAAAAGAAGTAAGTGGTGCCTATGAAAGCAAAAAAGGGTAAGGAGGGCAGACAAATATGCGTGCTTGTTTGGTAAACAATAGACCTGACAATTACAACTTGAAACCCGTTAACTCAACCGATTCGACTTGGAAATTATTCGACCCAATCCAATTCGTTAATATTTTGGGTCAAAATGGGTTATATGTTTCAACCCAAAAATATTAATGGGTCGTGTCGGGTTAAAATGAGTCGAATTCGTTAGCAATTTTGACCCGATAGTTTGTACTCTATAAAGGCATGGATTTGTTTGCTGAAAAATTTCGTGGGCAACGTTTTAACCAGATCCGATTCAACCCAAATCATTTTGACCCGTTTGATATTCGAGTTCTAATAGGTTTCGACCCATTACCCGTCTCAACCTGACCAATCTCACCCAATTGTTAGGCCTAGTATACAGTAATGGTCATTCTACGATTAAATTATGATGAACTTCAAACAAAGAAAAAGAATGGAGATTGAACTTTTCAGATTAATTTCATGGTTTACACCTCAATTTGGTCACCCTACTTGGCTTCAAAAGACAATAAGGTAATTAGAGTCATTTATGTTAGTTAAGTTGGATGGAAAACGTTGAAAAGATTATAATGCTCCTTACATTTGAAAGGTGTGTTGACAAATTCAAGTCACACAATAAGAAATTATGTTTGAGAGGAGAAGGAGACCATCAAAACCCCCAAATTTAGTAAGTGGTGTTTTTTGATTTTCCTAACAAAATTAAACTTTCCATTCAAATATACAGATGAAGTGATGAACGTGCTAATTATGTGAAAGTAGAGTGATTAAATTGAGGAAAAAAATATAGAGTGAGCTTAATGAATTTTGGCCGAAAGTAGGGTGACCAAATTGAGATTTAAACCTAATTTCATTGAACAATCAATTAATTTCGTGTGCATAGCAACAAGGCCAAACAGCTATTTAAAGGAAGAAACAAACTAATCAGCCTAACAAACTAACTGACAGAACAAAGCCAGAAAATACAGAAATTCCCTTATTGAATAACTCCAAACATACAGACAAACGAAGAATTACGCTCAACACCCCTTAGGATATAAAACAACAAAATACCCTTTAGCCCTTGCAGTTGCTATTGTCTGAATCTTCAGTTTCCAACTTAGCAGTTTGATGATTCTTCTTGATTTTAACACCCCCCCTTAAGTTGAAAGGAGAGAATAAGTTCTTGACTTTCAACTTGGCAAGGAGATCAGAGAATTGACTCTTTGGAAGAGCTTTGGTAAAGAGGTCAGCCAATTGAGACTGAGAAGCAATATATTTGGTGGAAATAAGATTTTTTTTTGCAACATGTTCCTGACAATCTATTTCAATGTGTTTTGTCCTTTCATGAAACAAAATATTGGCAGCAATGTAGAGAGCTGACTTGTTATCACAGTGAAGAGGAATGGGGTCAGAAAGCATTATATTGAAGTCCTTGAGCATAGTTGTAATCCATATTAATTCATAACAAGTATTTGCCATACTTCTGTACTCAGCCTTAGAAGAAGATCTACTCACAGTCTGTTGCCTCTTACTTTTCCCTAATATAAGGGCATTACCAAGAAAGACACATAATCCAGTCAGAGACTTCCTTGTTATAAGACAAGAAGTCCAATCAGAATCACAAAAGGCTGTGGGAGTTAGAGGGTTATCTGAGGGATAAAATAGACCTTGACATGAGCTTCCTTTTAGATATTTAACAAGTCTTAGACCAGCAATCCTGTGTTCAGAAGCAGGATTGGCCATAAATTGGCTGAGGATATGAACACCATAGGAGATATAAGGTCTGGTTATGGTGAGGTAGATCAATCTGCCAATAAGCCTTCTCTAAGGAGCAGGATTACTTAAAGGAATTCTAGGATTAGTGGCAAGTTTATGATGTTGTTCAATAGGAGTGGACTTAGGTTTGGCGTCTAATAAAAGATAGATGTGTTTTATACGGATGTATTGTGTGTATATTCCTACTTAGATTGTGCTTTTCCACGAGTTTCTAAAGCTACTAATATGGGTTTTTAGTGCTTTTTGAGTTTCAGGGTTGAATTGGAGAAATTGAGGACCTTAAGGATGTTGTCTAAGCTTTTCGGAACTTCATGGACCAATGTGTAAATCTAGAAATCTAAAGAAGTGAAGAAGCAGAAAATCAAGGCTAAGCGGTCGCTTAACACCGGCAGTAGGCGACCACCTTCTCTTGCAGCCATCCTGAAGTTTTAGCTTAGGCGTTAGCTTAAGCCCCTCCTTAGGCCACCGCGCATTTTCTAGTGTGTTGCGCAATTTTGCAAGGCTAAGCGATCACTTAGCCCCGCTACTAGGCGACTGCTTAATGACGTTTTCTGGTTTGGGCCGTTTTGTAATTTCTTAAATATTTTAACCTAATATAAATAGAACCCTAGTATTACAATTTTAGGGATCCGAATTTTGAGAGATCTTGAGCCGTTCTCAAGATGAAAAACACATTTTGTTTTCTTTTCTTTTTCGATTATTGAAGATTGATGATGTACTCTTCTTCCTTTATGATTTGTTCATCGCCTTTGATGAACTAACCGCATCTATCTAGGGATTGGAGGTAATTTGTATCAATTCTTATGTGTTAATTATAATTTCTATTCTATCAGTTAACGTTTGTCATTTAGATTATCATTGGTTTGCATTAAAGCTATCTCATAATGGTTGTGTTAGTGAATTTGTAAACTCTTGGGTATAACAAACTACATGATCGTGTGTGCATTATATATATTAGCCAACCTAAATGATAAATATATCTTTCTGATTTCCTGATCGGGCTAAGGTTAGATCTAGGTTCGCGTGAGTTCTTAATGATCTTAATAGACCCTTAATTGCTGTGTGGACGGGACAAGAAAGCATAGTTAAAGCGGGGTACTAAGGATTGCAAATCTTGATCCGTAAGTTTCAATCCTTTACACTAGTGAACGAACCCGTAATTTGATATATACATTAGTTAAAAACACATAAGAGGCGATACAAGTGAATCTCAATTCCTGGATTATTCCCCGCATATCAGTCTTCGTTGGTACTTTGATTCCTGTTATACTCGTTAAATTAGTTTACTTAGTTAAAAGTTTATTTTAGTTTATTACAAACCAAACCACCCCCCCTTTAGTTAAAATTGTTTTACTTATTTTCTGATTAAATTCCGTTTAATTGCTATTCTCCCTGTGGTTCGACCCTTGCTTCCGCACAACTATACTTTCGTAGACTCGTGCACTTGAAAGGTTAAAATATTACACATCAAGTTTTTGTCACCGTTGTCAGGGAGAATTAGTAATTGAGTTTTAATCTTTTTACTTTGTTTAACATTATATATATATATATATATATATATATATATAATAGTTTAAAGAGTGTTAGTTTATGTCGATTGTGCAGTTTATGCACGGTCGACGCTCGTTGAATCCCACGCTAGCGGATTTTAACGACAATAGTAATAACGTAGGAAGAAATCCCCCAGCCAACCCAGTCAATCAGGAAATTCCTAATAATCGTAAAAATCCAATGGCTGACACACCTGCTCATGCTGAAGCAGTTGTTCCTGCAAGGGGAGCTAATGAAGCTCCCAGAACGATGAGAGATTTTACTCGTCCTAACATAGACTTTACCCCGTCATGTTTAGTCTTACCTGATGTTGTGTGGAAAATTATAATTTTCCAAGTACACAAGTGTTTTTTTTTTCTTCTTTTTTTGGCAAAAAATTATCATAAATTTAGTTTTTTTTTTGTTAAGTTTTTAAAAATATATGATGTATAGGTGTCCATAGGCACTTGCAAAACTATAATTTGAACTGTAATGAATTCATGTATATATTTTTTCATAATTGATTAAAGCTAATTAACATCCTTAATTTTTTTGCAAATAAAGAAATACATTGGCTAATTGATTTTTGAAAATCCAAAAACTATATTTAATTTTGTTAGGTCTGCCAATTGGGTGGGTTGGGTTGGGTTGGGATAGATAATGGGTTGAAACAGTCGGAAATCATTAGAACTCAAATATCAAACTAGTCAAAATGAGTCAGGTTGAATTGAGTCGGGTTATAACGAGTAACAGTCAGATTTTCTCCCAAAAAAATTCATACATTCATAGAGTAAAAACTATCGGGTCAAAATGAATAACAGTTTCGACCCGCTTTAACACAACCCGTCCCAATCCGTTAATATTTTTGGGTTGAAATGGGTTACCCGTTTTGACCCAAAATTGTTAACATGTTGAGCCGGGTAATTTTCAGATCGGGTCAGGTGAGTTACTGGGTTCTGGATTGTAATTGTCCGACCTAATTTTTGTGATGGAGGGAGTGTTTCTCTTTGTTGTTTTTTTCATTTTCTTTCGTTATTTCTTAAGACATCTTTTGCAAAAAAAGGTCATGTTGTAACGCCCCAAACTTAGTACGGACACCACGGTCCTACAATTTGGTCACGTCACCAACAATCATAACTTTAATCATAAATATTTTCAAACTCATCACAAATAAACGTTAATGCATCCTTTAACTCAAATCAAAATAAAACCCAAGATAAGGTATTACAAAATTCCATATTAAATAAAAGATCTAGATCTAGGAATCTCAGAACCGCCATCTTGGTCTACCAAAGCCACAGTTCTCTAATAAATCTTACTCATTACTTGAGAAAGAAGAGTATGAAAGGGTGAGTGATCATGTCTTATTTTAATTATTTCATTTTTGAAGTGCACAAGACTATTGTACAATAGCTTGTGAAGCAAGGGTCGAATCACAGAGATAAGAAGAATACTGATAGCAAGAATATCGGTAGCAATTTAAACTAAGGGGGGTTTTTATTTATTTTATGTAAACTAATTTATTTTACTAAAACTGTAAATCTAATTAAACTAAACAACAATCACAATTGTAAAGATCTAATGGAGGAAGGCAATCTAGGATTGGGGTTCACTTGCATCTACTCTATTGCTTTTTAAATAAGGTATCATTCAATAACTTGGGTTCGTTCACGAAAAATAGATATAGACTGTCAAATTATAGTTCAGTCTCCATCGCAAATAATTCATCCATTCTATATTTGAAGAACAAGAGCATATGGATCCTAACTGTCACTTAGGTCATATATATGAACCTGGCCCTAACTTATTACTCTCGTGCCTCGATAGGTTCAATTTATCATGATGATGAGCCAGTGTACGACATATGCATTTGGCCGTGCAACTATCTGCACCTCTAGGCCTTTATTACTTGCGATTCCATTCATTTGGTCAAAGCTAGAAAATAAAGGGGTTGATAAACATCATGATTAACAAGAATTGAATGAATAAAAATATATTAAGCAATAGATTCGATACAAGTTACCTCCCAATTCCTAGATTAATGGACGGTTAGTTCATCCTTGAAGATGAACTGAACAACGGGATGAAGGAATACATGGATCGATCTTCAAAACTGTAATTACAATGACTAAACTATGTAATACAAACTAAAATCTAAGCTAGAGCTGTTTCCTAATAATTTCTGGACGTCCTTTGGCTTTGGCTACCATCCTTTATTTATACCATGGTGTTTGAGGGGAATATGAGATTCAATCCAGGTGAAAGACCCCGTAAAGGCGGTTCTGGGGACCTTGCGTCCGCATGAGGATTACACCTTGCGTCCGCAAGGGTCTTGGACGGGCTATACAACTTCGTGCCTATCTTGCGAGGGCAAGGCCATTTAGGCTTGCGGCCGCAAGGTGACCAGATTGTCTCTTCTGCATCTTTTCCAATGTTGCGCTTTGCAACCTTCCTTGAAATCTTCACTAAAAGCTTTATAAATCCCATAAGTTCACCTAAAACCCTGAAACTCACAATATAGCTCAAAAGACATATTAGTAGCCAAAAGACTCGTGGAATTGCTATTTCTAAGTCATAAAAGTATCCGAAAAAGACGTATAAAATACGTTTATCAAATACCCCCAAACTTAGACTTTGCTCGTCCACGAGTAAACAATACTTATAAATACAAAATTAAACATACAAAAATTAAGAAAATCTTTTTGGAAGGTGACACTATTTACACTCATTTAGAAACCCACAAACTCAAGGAGATTCTTACAAGCGACTCGACTATGCAGATAAATACAAAAACTAATAAATACAAAATCAAGTAAAAATTACTCTAGAAAAAGCATAAATACAACATAAAACGAAAAATCTTTTTGAGTTTCAATCTCAAGTCACAAAAGCATGACATATCATAGTAGTCACATTAAGATGCTCATCACATATGTGCAAATTAATCCACAGAACAAACCGACTTATACTCAAACTGCTACTGGTCTTAATTTCTCTGTGTGTGTGTGTGATAACCAGTCATAGAGAATATCTTAACTTAAACAGTTTTATTAAGCTAAGCACAACATTCATTCTAAAAATCAGAATTTTTAAATAAAACCAATGCAACACAGAGTATGAGATCTACCATCCAAACCCGGTCTATTACAGAAAGAGAAAACACCAAGGATTTCAAATACTTATACATCCATCCCATGCACTTCCTATGTATGACATACAATGCTTTCAAGTCCCAATTACTTGCAATAGCAAAGATTATGCTAACACAGTGAGCTTGCGAATAATATGAATATATGAAGTTGGGATCAATTTACATGCATTACCATCAAATCAACAAACACAAGCATTGGCAAGAAGATCAATAGGTCTTTAATAAGCTTGTAAGGTAAGGCCAAGGTGTTGGGGGATATGATGGAAATGGAATAGAATTCAAAGTGAGAGAGCAAGACTACCCTTTATCTCAAATACTTCCAAGCAAAAGGAAGTTTTTCCCAATTAGGTTGGGACCTGCAAAGACCACAAATGGGGGGACTTTTCCCCCAAACTTGTTTTGTATAATATATCAAGCTAAAACTATCTAGTATTCTATTTTTCAGAAGAATTTTTCTATCATGTTTTTCTGATGAAAGTTATGCTTTCATTTGAATCTTCTTGAACTCTTCTTCTTCCGTTTCATTTTTCGTCGACATATATATATATATTATATTTATATTTATATTTATATATTTTTTTGAATCATCGACGGGGAAGAAGAAGGCTTCAGAAAATTTTTCTAACTGAAAATTGGTCCTATAAAATTAATTTCCCACCCACATCCTACTCTCTCAATGAGAAATGGTGTGTATGGCTGTTTAGTATGATATCATAATAGTTTAGGCAATTAGGCAGGTAGGGTTTCTACTTTTTAGAATCTTCAATTAAATAATATTAAATAATATATGCCAAAGGTCCAGATCATGCCACTTGTCAAGAGGGCCAAAACATTTAATTAGATGTGCGGGTAGCCCGTCCCCGCACCGTAAAAGCCCGCAACCCGTGCGGGCAAAGCCTGTGAGGCTCACATCCAAACGGTCCTCTATTACATCAGCCCAACCCGCCCCTTTTAGATTGTGGGGCGGGCATGCCCGTGGGCTTTAGCCCTATTTGACAGCTCTAGGGCTGGGGGAGGGGCAGGCGGGTGGGCTGGGGCTGGGGGAAGGACTGGGCTTGGCCCAGGCAGTGTGGGAAGGCTTGGGGGTGGGGGCTGGGCAAGCGGTTGGGCGATCGGTGGTGGTCTGGTGGCGGTGTTCAAATTATTATTTATTTTTATTTTCGTTAAGGGTAATATAGTATTTTTATAACAAAAAGTGTTGTATTAAGTATTTTATAGGTGTTGTATTAAGAATTGTCTTATATATATTATATAAGTATATACATAATCATCACTTATTGATTCCACATACAAAACACACACATGTCACACACACCGTACATAATCAGTATTATATATATTATATATGTATATCTACATAATCATCGCACCTACTGATTCCACACACTAAACACACACACGTCACTGTTGCTGTTGGTGATAAAACACACACAAGCAAGATTACCCCATCGAAACAAGTAATAAAGTGATAAAGTAGAGTGTCGAATCCACGAGGAAGCAATTTGGTTGTTTTTAATGAATACCAAGAACGTTGCAATTTTGACTTTATTTAGACGATCGATTTGGAGTGAATTAACTAATTAATTAAGCTAAAGCAAGAAATTAAATAAAGCAATATTAAAATGTGATTGATTTCAATGAGAGAAGATCTAGGGTTTTGACTTTCAATTGGATTTTCCGTTGTAGTTTAATTAGGGATTGCTAATAAAACTATTCTACTTTTTTGGAAGTCGGAGATTCAAAAAACATCGTTAAGGGCTTTCGCTTTGTATAACGGTGCTAATTAAAAGTATAAAATCACGAGTTTTCGCTACGTATGAATTTATCATATTAATCGCTTCCAAATTTTATTTTATTTTATTTTTATTTTTATTTATTTATTTATTTTTTTTTTAGAGAAGCAGGGCGGCACCTGCGGAATTTATTAATCGAAACAAACAAAGAACAAACTAGAGGGGGACAACCAGCCTTACCCTTAGAACGGGGGGACAAAGGAGCCTAACCTCGAACAGAAATACATCAACAGAAACTCTAAATCAGCCCCTACGAAAATTAAAAAGCCCTAACATATCGTGTCTCAAAGCTGAGAGAATTTGCTTTGGGAGATGCTCGATATCCAAGTAGACAGTATGCCCTCGATGGGAATATGCTTCCGCAGCAAGAAGATCAGCCACCTTGTTCTTCTCATGATAGACATGAGACACCAAAAAACTTGAACTGAGAACTCTACAATCCTCCAGTTCATAATTATACCGCCAAGGGAATTGACAATCCCCAACAATACCCATAGCAACTATTTTGCAGTCTGTCTCCACCTCAACTTCAGAGAGACCAAGATTAGCACAAAGCTGCAACCCAAAACGAAGGGCCGCCACCTCCGCATAGATATTGGAGCCATTACCAAAGAATATAGAAAAAGCAGTCACCAAGCTCCCATCTGTATCCCGAATAATACCCCCTCCAGAGCAAGCCCCAATTGACTATCTTAAAGAGGATTAATAACATTGACTAACCCAACCCAAAGACAACTATGTTGTATTATCCAGACTTATCAAGTCACTTTCATGCACTAAACAATTTTTAAAATCATGTAATAGGTGATCAAATGATTACAAGCAATAAGAGCACAAAATAATACCCAAAAAAAATTTGTGAATAGAAATTAATAACAATACCCAAATTAAAATTACAACATCCAAGCCAATATATATCAAAACCTACATAAGAGCACAAGATTTATCGGGGTTCTGCGAAAACAACCTATTATACATCCCCGATCACTGATTTGATCAATATCGAATTCATGATTACCGTTGATCTCACCCAAACCCTAATCTCATTTCCACCGCATGTGTTTTCTTCGGACGATTGCCTACATACAACACATAAAAAACTATGTACGCCATAAACAGAACTTTATGCTATATGAAAGCCATGATGAAAAAAATATACACTTTGATACTAAACGAAGAATATGAAACTAACTTAGTTTTATGCATATGATTAGGCCGGACAATTACAACCCGGAACCCGTTAATTCAGCCGACCAAACTTGAAAATTATCATACCAAGCCCATTAGTATTTTTGGAACAAAACGGGTAACCCGTTTTAACGTAAAAATGTTAATTGATTGGTCATATCGGGTTAAAGCGGATCGGCTCATTACCCATTTTTGACCCACTAGTTTTAACGTGCGATTGGTCAAATATGGCCATTTGACCCGGTTGATGAACATATATGGACTTTGACCATAAATCACTTGGACGACCACTGGTCGACTTGTCGACCACACTTGTCGACCAAGTGGTTTACACTAGTTTATTGATAAACTAGTTGTCGACCACACTTGTCGACCAGTGATTTCGGATGTTGAGGGGTGCATTTTTACTGGTTTACCGATAAACCAGACGTGGTTTATCAGTGGTTTATCAATAAACCAGGCCATAAAAGAGTTTTTTTTAAGTGAGGCTACAAATGACAAAGTCATCTTTGACTTGGCCATTTTTGTAAATTCCCCAGCTTTAACTCTATAAATATATGAATAATTGCGAGCCGGTACTCTTTTTGGAAATTGTAACCGCTCTACTACCCTATTTTTTATTCAACGTCATACGTCCCTTTTCAGTATTTTCTTCCTAAAATGTCCCTCCTCCTCTGGTCCTCTTCTAATCCTTGCATGTAGCATGATCATCATATTGTATATGTCATTTCGCGCACAATAATTCTTCACAATAATTCTTCTGATTCTTCATCTATAAAAATACTTGATAATAATGCACAATAGAGCCCATCTGACATGATTCCTAAACCAGACAGAAAATAACATTAAATACCGAACATTTTCTTATATTGAGTGGGTTACCCTTATTTAAGTCATTGATAAACAAAAATCATTTACTGGAATCAACAAAAGAAATCAACAAATACAAAACGACATGGAAGGAGGATATAACAACGACACTAATGTTAACGATGAAAGTACCTTCCATGGGAATTACAATTTTGAATAAGAAAAACAACTTATGAGGCCAAAATTGTGGGCGTCGTTGCAACTTACAAGTCCCTTTTCATTATTTAGGAACTTACGATACCCAATTTTCTGCATCGTACCACTTGCGACACCCAAGTTTCTACATCGTACCGTTTGAAATGTCAAAATTTTATGCATCGTACCTCATGAGATGCTGTATTTTCTGGATCTTTCTCGTTGAATCACAACTGGGTTTGAGGTCGGAGTTTGATGGTTTTGGGTGGTGCTTCTTGGAATCGGTGGTTGGGGAGGTGGGTTTGTCGTTTTTTTTTGTGTGGAGGAATGAATCCATTGTTGGGTGTTTTGATGGAGAGAAATGAAGAGCAATTTTGATATTGATTAAAATGGACGAAAATGAACCTTATAGTTACTAGATACTTGACTAAAATTGCAGAATTTTTGAAATAGATGAGGAGAAGTACCTTTAATGTTGAAAGCATTGTGAGATTGCAAATGAGAAGGTAAACATGTAAAGTCGTTAAACTTAGCAGGAATGACTTTATCCCAAACTGGTATGGGAGTTATAAAGACATGGTCATTAGATTCAAGAGAATAATTAGTGGGTTCATGAGTGGTATTAGAAGATTCAGAGGGAGTGATCCCTTCAACACTGGATATATGTATATCATCATTATCAATGATGATGGGGATATCAGTAATGGGAAATAATTTGTCATTGGTAGGTTTGGTTTGATTATTGAATTTAAAAGGAAAACATTTTCACCAAAAACTACCTCACTACTAAAGAAAGTTTTGTGAGTTATGATATTGTAACATTTATAAGCTCTTTTAGTGACAACATAGCCAAGAAAGATGCATTTTTGAGATCTTGGTTGGAATTTATCTCTATTGACAGATTAGGTAGAGGTATAACAAAGACAACCAAGAGTTTTAAGATGATTGTAATTGGGAGAGATACCATGCAAGGCTTCATAGGGAGTTTTGAATTTCAAAACAGAATTAGGAAGTCTGTTAATGAGATAAGTGTCAATGAGAAGGCAATCTCCCCAAAACTGTATATGAAGATTGGCTTGGAATTTAAGAGTTATGGCAAGTTCTAGCAAATGTCTATGCTTTCTCTCAGCTCTGCCATTTTTCTGAAGAATTTCAGTGCAAGAACTTTGGTGAATAATGCCTACAGTGTCAAGAAGAGTGCTCATACATGAGTTAAAGAACTCAGTGTCATTGTCAGACTTTATTTCTTTAACAGTTTTGTTGAATTGGGTATAGATCATGGTCAAAAAGTTTTGCATGACCTAACAGACATTAGCCTTGGTTTTAAAAAAGATAGTCCAAGTAACCCTAGTATTGTCATCAACAATAGTGAGAAAGGAATTACAGCCATCAAGAGTGAGATGCCTATAAGGTCCCTAAACATCACAATGTAGGAGGTCAAAAGGAGCAAAACTATGATAGTTACATAGATGAAATGGCTGTCTGGTCTGTCTAGATAGATGGCAAACATCACAGTTGAATTCTTTATAATTATTGAAGTTTAAGGAGCATAAAGAGTGAATGTGTTTCATAGATTGCAAAGGTAAATGCCCAAGTCTTTTATGCCATAAGAACATAGAATCAACAATAGAAGAACTGGAATAGCATTCATTATTTACAAATTGAGAAGGAACGTTGTTAGGGATGCCAAAAGAAGATTGAGCAGTTTTGACATTGTTCACATTGATCTTTACATGAGTAACAAGGCTCAAGTTTATATAATCATTCAGCAAGTTTACCAATCACCTTCGATGTTTTCTTGACAAGGTCCTGAACATAGCAAAGATTGGAAGAGAAAGTGAGATTACATTTATTGTCATATGTGAACTGGCTTCCAGATAGTAAGTTAAATTTAAATTCAGGAACAAAAAACACATTGTATAAGGTGATATCATTGGACAGTTTTAAAGTCCCTTTGTGAGTGATCCTAGAACACTTCCAATTAGGTAATTGGATAAAAGATTGAATAGCAACAGGATCAAAGACAATGTTAAAAGAGTTAGTTATATGGTCTGAAGCACCTGTATCTATGATCCAGTCATTGATATTGGATTGGTAATTTGATAAGCAAGAAGGATTGGCAGATTTATATATAGTGAAGAGATTGCCTGCCATCTGAGCATCAATATTGTCAAGAAGGGAATCAGTTTCAATGCAATTTGCCTTAGGAGTGATCATTGACAGGATTTGAGAAAATTGTTCCTTGGTAAACTGACCACTATAATTGTTGTGATTGTCTCTTTAGGTCACAAAGTTACTTGAGATAGTTGTTTTGCCTTTCCCTTTGTTCTTTGGCATCTGAGAAAGATCAGGTTTATTGCCATGTTGAGAATGCCACTCATGGTATCCATGGAGGAAGAAACACTTTTATTTGGGATGGGAATCACCATGGAAAAAGTCACAAAAAAATTACCTTTAGAAGTATTGTCATTGTACTGAACATTCTTGCCATAATTTATGCTAGATTTGTTGTATCTATTTCCCCCCATTGTAATTGTTGTTTCTAGTTTTGCCAAACAAGGTTGTTGAAAGGCTTGGTTGACTTGGAGAGGTACCACATTTCCTTTGACCATCTTCTTGAGAGAGCATAGAAACAGTTTTGGATAAGGAGGGCAAAGGAACCATTCTTAATATTTGGCCTCTCACATCAGTGTAAAAATCAGACAGGCCCATAAGAAATTGAGTAATCTTGTAAGCATGATCATATTCCTCATGAAGTTTAGATGCACCACAAACACAATCACAGATGCAGTTGGGAAGGGGAAGAAAATTTTGTAATTCATCACATTGGCCACGAAACTTGGTAAAGTAGGCATTAACAGATAGAGTTTCTTGAGTACATGGGGCAATAGTCTTCCTAATTTGGTAAAGTTTTGGTATATCATTTTGAGAATGCCTGGTAGTGAGATCTTCCCATATTTCACAGGAGGTAGGAAAGTAAACTATACTTTGACGGATTTTAGGGGCCGGTAACAGAGTTAAGAATCCAAGAAATGACCATAGAGTTGCATATGTCCCATGCACTGGTGTACATGGATTCAGATTCAGGTTTATTGAAGGAACCATTAATCATGCCAAATTTATTCTTGGCAGATAAAGCAATGGTGATTGCTAGCTTCCATTGGGTGAAGTTGCAATCAGTAAGGGTGATGTGAGTAGAACATCCAAGTCGAGCTGGGCAGGATGATTGAGCGACAAGGGAGTTTCACAAAGGGAAGGTTCCATCCGAGCATGAGATAGCAAGCACAAGAGCGAGCATAGCGAGCACAGGAGCGAGCATAAGTCACGTTAGGACAACCAGTGAGGAACTACTCAGAATAGGGCTTCTCAAAGGTGGGCCAATGAGTGGATCGTGGACTAAAAAAGGAAACAAGGATGCTCGGCTTAACACCAATGGGCCGAGAAAGGTCAGTTGTTGCTCAGCTGGGAGGAAGTGCTTGGGAAGCAAGGGTCACAAGGAGAACACGGCTAAGAGGTGTGTAAGGTTGGGCCGAGTTGGCTGGTGAAAGGAGGTCGCGAGTTGGCTGGACCGCGAGTGGTGTGGCATGCAGGTTTGTAACAACTTTGGAGCATGGAAAGGAGGCCGACCTCCGTGAAGTCCAAGACAACTAGATTAGGGTTTTAGTTAACTCTGTTATTAAATTAATTGTTATTTAGTTTCCTTAAAAGTTAGTTTCCTTTTATTGTTTTAGTTGGTTAGGCAGTATTTTATTTTGGCAACTAGTTTAGGATTTCTTTTCCACCAAGTTTGGGAGTTATTTTTTAATTAGAATTAGGGTTTACTTTGTAGCCTATTTAAAGGCATCTTTTCCATTGAATAAAGGAGATTACAGATTTTAGTTTTCGAAAGAAAAATCCTCAAGAACACGGTTGTGTCTCTTTGATGATTTCTTCTTCCATAGGTGAGTGAAGCCTAGAAGATCAAATCAAACACAATTCTTTATGTTAAGCGAGTGAAGCTTAATTGGTGAATCCGATCTATCTTTTATTTTATGTTATTTTCATTTTTATCTTTAAAGAGGGTTTTTGGGCTGTTTTGTGAGTTCTTCAATTGTTGGCTAGATTCAAGAACTTGGGGGCAAATAAGGGAGTTGTTTCTTGGTAGAATTTTGGACAGCTTAAGGCTGTTGAGAGATTAAATAATTCGGCTAGGGCTTTGTAAGGGTTTTGGGAATTGTTTAACAAGAAAGTTCGAATAATATTAGGGTTGTTTAGTTCTTGGGATAGCTTGTTGATTCAAGCTTCGGAATTCACATCAAAGGGGTTCGAAGACAAGGTTCATCCCTGGATGATCATGGGGATGAAGGAAGAGAGGGTGTCCAGAAGATAATTAGAAAGTGGATTCAGTGAAGTCATAAAATTCAGAAGTGGAGGTTTTGGTAGATTTAGAAAGAGATGGTTCAAACATGGTGAAACACAAAGATAGATCAAGAGAGAGAGAGAGAGAGAGAGAGAGAGAGAGAGAGTAGAAATCTCTTACCAGTCTTGGCAGAGTCGAGGAGATTCAATAAGAATCTAGAATTGCATGAAGATCTATGGAAGATCTGAAGAACTATTGGCAGGGATGATGAAGGTCAATAGTGGACCAGGAATGCAGGTAATTCGTTGGCTCTGATACCATGATAAAACTTCAAACAAAGAACAAGAATGGAGATTGAACTTTTCAGATTAATTTCATTGAACTATCAATTAATTTCGTGTGCAAAGCAACAAGGTCAAACACCTATTTAAAGGAAGAAACACACTAATGAGCCTAACAAACTAACTGACAAAACAAAGCCAAAAAATACAGAAATACCCTTAATGAAGAACTCCAAACATACAGACAAACGAAGAATTACACTTGACACCCCTCAGGATATAAAACAACAAAATACCCTTTAGTCCTTCCAGTTGCTATTATCTGAATCTTTAGTTTCCAACTTAGCAGTTTGATGATTTTTCTTGATTTTAACAAAATAGCATAAAAAGGAGCATGATATATGCGTAGTAAATGAACATTCATTTGTTTTTCTTGAAGATCCATTCAAAGCATATGCCACGCTAGCTTGACTACCAACTTTAATTCAGTTAAGCTAGACTTAAATGCCGAAATTGAGCAAATTCTTAATCTCGTCAATCTTTTCAGCTTTGTTCGAGCTCATTTGACAAGTGAACTTAGACTTTCAATAGTTTGTTAAACTAACGAACGGTAAGAAATTATGATTAATTGTGGTCCGGTCCCCTTTCCTGAAATTGTAACCGCTCCACTACCTTATTTTTTTCACAACTGCATAAGTTCACTTTTAAAAAATTTCCAATAATGTCGGTCTTCCTCTACTCCGTCTCCCACTTCGGCTTCCTTCAATTCCTCAAAGAGAATCCCCTCCTCTTCTTACTGTAAGGCTCCGTTTGTTTCACGGAAAATAATTTCTGGAAAATGAAAAGATTTAATTTTCAAGTGTTTGGTAAATCTTTTGAAAATATGCCGGAAAACATTTTCGGGTGTTTGGCAAACACATTAAAAATGTTACAAATTTTTTATGAATAAATATAAAAAGTAAATTCTAATATTAATGCTCATATTGAATAGAAGATAGTGTTGAACTTTAATTACTTTTCGTTCAGTAACCCTTAATTTATCATTAGTGGTGTCAAATCAACAAGGTTCATCATTTTTCAATTTTACAAATACAATTAAAAAAATTGATAATTGATATGAAAAAAACTTTTTAATAAAGAAAATGGATAGTGTTTGGGACGTCCTTAAATAATATAGTGGACACTAATTTTAGGACGTAGTGAATATTTATTAAAATTATAATTTATAAATTGTGTGCAAAAACTCAATTTATAATATTTCTAAAAAAATTATTTGCTGAGTATAATATTGTGTGTGTATGTAAATATGTGTAATTGTAGAAAGGTGCCGAAGGGTGCTTGAACATTTAGAAAATGACTTACGGAAAATGAATTTGTAAGTCATTTTCCTGAAAAGATGCTTCATTTTCAGTTGACTCGAAAAGTTTTTCTGTTGACTACATTTTGCAAAGGTTGCCAAACATCGGAAAATGAGGAAATCGTTTTTCAGAAGTCATTTTCCAAGAAACAAACGGAGCCTAAGTACTGCAATTGAAGCCCTTATTTTACGGAGCCTACAAAGATTGTTAAACAATACAATACATGTCTTCGATAGGAAACCTAGAGTAGTCTTACCTCGAAATTCCTTTAGAACAAATTTTCGCGTTTGAGAAATGAATAGGTTACGAATTACGATTTAAGAGCAGTTTCTTGATATCTAGCTTCCATCTTCCATCTTAGCCGACATGGGTCTTGCACTAGCTTTTTTTTAAAACACAAATATTATAAATAAAATAAAAGTAAAAACAAGGAGGGGGACAACCTGCTTTGCCCAAAAGGGAGGACGAAGGAGCCTTACCTCTAAAAGAAAGCTCGACAATCTGCCTACCAAACAACAAAAAGGAGGCAAAAAGAAGCTACACATAAACATCTAGCATCTGCAAAAATTATAGAAGCCCAAACAATCATGCTGAAAGGTCAAGCGAACATAGTAAGGAGTATCCGAAAGCCTATCATAAACCATTGAAACTCGATGTCCATGGCCTTCCGTAACAAGTCTATCAACCACCATATTCTTTTGGAAAAAATGCGGGCCGGTCCACTTTTCAAAGTTTCTAGTCGCTCCAGTAACCTCTTTTTTTTCAACTGGAAAAAGACACTTTTGGACACAAAAAGACAGCGATACCCTTAATGAGAATGAAGCGCGCTACATAAATGAATCGTGGTGTATTGACTATTGAATCGCGATTAATCAATTTTATTGCATTAGTTTTTGCACCGCGGTTCAATAGTTTAATTACCTAGTCCTATTGCACCTCGATTCATCAATTTTATTGCATTAATTTTTGCACCGCGATTCAATAGTGTAATTGTCTATTCTAATTGGACCACGGTACCAATTTTTCTGTACCGGCATAAATTAATTTTTGAACCGCGATACATATATCTAATCCAAGTTGCACTGCAGTATCAACTTTTATGTACCGCGATGAATTAATTTTTGAACCGCGATACATAAAATATTATCAATCCATATTTGTACCGCGATACAAAATGATAATGAACCAGACCATGTCCTTCACCTTCTTCTTCCATCTCCTCTATTGTAAGCCTTCTTCTTCGCCCTCCTCCTCCGCCTTCGTCCTACTGAAAAATTATTTAACCTACCATAGATACATTACAGTTTTGTGTGGAATAATTTCTCTAACCATGTTGCCTATAATATTTTCTGTTGTTTATTACATATATTAGATAAATTAAGATGGCTATTACGAAACCAAATTGTGTTTCCCTTTCAACTGATGAATCTGGATATGTGGCAGTTGGTAGTTGTTGTACTCAGTTGCTTTGGATGAATCAAATGATTGAGGATTATGGTTTGCATAGTGACTCATTACTTATATATTGTGATAATACAAGGGCTATTGATATATCAAAGAATCATGTGCAACATTCTCGAAAGCATAATGACATTAGATATCATTTCATTCGAGATCTTTTAGAAAAAAATATCATACGTATAGAATTCATAAGAACTGAAAATCAACTTGCAGATATATTTACGAAGCCATTAGGTTATGAGAGATTGTCCACCCTACGTAGATCTCTTAGTGTTTGTATTTTATAATATTAGTTGACAATGTGGTTACATTCGTGACCACATTTGTATTCACTGTATATTTTTTGAGACTTTTTATTTATTTCTTTTATATTTTTTTAGGCATAATTGTACAGCATTGCATAACTGTTCTTCTCAATTTTTTCTACAAATCTCACCTTAAAAAAAACTAGTTTTTGTACACTTGAATTGATTTCTCTGAGAAAGCTTATGCTTGATCTTAATGTTTCCTACAAAAAGTTTATAACTCAGTTGGTGTTGTTTATATCCTCTAATGAACAGAGGTACCTTTCAAATTTCATTAAAAAAAATATTCAAGCCGGTTCACATAAAAAAATATATCAGTCTTTGATCATCAATAGTATCTCATTGATTCTGATAATGTGAATACAAAATTGAGGCTCTTTTAAATCAAAGTGTGAAAGCTATCTGCTGGATATATCGTAATTTGTTTTGAGATCAATAGTATCTCAATATAATGACTTTTTGGAAACAAATTTTTAATTTCAAAATGTTTTGATGAATGTAGTGTTCAATGAGGTGACATCGATGAATTCATTGGAAGTAAAACAATTCTCTCACTCTTTCTCATATTTTTGGTTATACAATTTCATATCTTTTAGTCATCCAGTAGGACCTGCATTCTTGGTAATTATGTGTGCTCCTTGAGATGAAGTATTTGCGTTTGCTCATGTATGAAATTCTATTTATTAGATTTTCAATGTTTGATATATTCTGGAATGCGGGATGAATTAGAGAATTTACATAAGACTTTTGATAAATCTTTGCATGCTTATTCGTGTGTAAGAAGCTTGGTATACTAGGTGTTTCCATGACCTTATAGAATTTGTTAATCCTTAGTCTATTTGGTCAACGGTTTGTTTTTACTTTCCATATTTAATTATATCTATTTCCTTCGGTTTTTAACTTCCTAATCCTTACGGTTTTATGATTCTTTAGTAACCCTATTTTCAGTTTATCTCTTATATATTCTCTAACTCTCATTAGTTTTTATATTCTTGTCTCCCTTGTTTACGAATTATTCTTCCCTATATTGTATCTTCTATACTTCAGCATGTCAACCAAGCATGGTTAATCGTGCCCCTTGCATTATGTGGTTTCTTCTTAGAATGATCATGTGATTCATATTCCTCCCATTGACTTTGAATATGGATGTTGTTCTGTCCATGTGTCTGGACCCTCTAGGCTAGATGTACCTTCATCCAAGTCTTCATTCAAGACTTCATTCTTTTCTAAACCTGTTACTAGAGATTGTGTCCTTCATGCCCCGTTTTGTGCCAATGCCTCGTTCCTTCGTGACCGCTCTGATGTGCAACTTGTCCATGTTTTGGATCAGTATGATTCTGTTATCAATTATCTTCACTTTCTTCGCAAGATGTGTGAGATCTACAATGAGTTGCTTCTTTCTGGCAAAACCAAAGGGGGAGATGTTGTGTTGCTTCCTAATAATTTAGGGGGAGCACCTAAGTGTTGTAACACTTGTAGGAGTATGTGTCATAATTGTTTCAAGATCAAGGGCAAAGCCAAAGTTGAAGACTCAAGTGATGATGAGAATGACGACGATGATGCTGCTCATGAAGATGTTGTTGTGGCTGAAGCTGCTCAGAATTGGGGATGCTGAACATTACTCAAAAGTAATGATTCTGGGCGAGTTGAACATATGTTCCTATTGCTAATCCTTGTCCCAGTGTTACTCGTCTTCGTCATCCGTTTATGGCATGTTCTAGACCTTAATTAGATTGTCTAGTTTATGGGGAGTTATTTACTATTTTTACTTGTTTATTATTTTGTTTTGTATGTTTTTTTTAGAAAGGCAAAAAAGGGGAGATTGTTGAATATTAATTAATTGAGTTATTGTGTTTTCTAATTGTGTTATTTTAATTAATTATTTGTTTTACCTTTCTTGGTATTTATTTTGATTAATTATTATTGTTACACCTTTTATAGAAATGTTATTATGGAGATTATGCTTTAATTAGTTTTTAGGGTTTATATGAATCATTAATATTTTAGGATTGCGTGTTCTTGTAACACAAGTTAGTTGAGTTGTTTGTCTTGCTCAAATGAGACACGGCTGACCGAATTATATTAGGTAAGGAATCCTTCTTATTTGGTAAGTCTATATTTGATAAGATCTTGTCCTTATTTATTATACTAACCTACTAATCTTTTATGATAAGTGGTTTTCTTATTCCATAAGGTTTCTAGGTAAAGGATGCAAGTATATATAGAAGAGGACGTAGCTCAGAAAGCTTAAGACGTTTACTGAGCATAAATTATACACATTATTATAAGAGAGAATGAGAGATCAAAGAAATTGTTGCTGCTCCTATCCTGAATGTACTGTTGAATGAAGCCACATCGAAGCCTTCATTCATTCTATCACCAGCACAGTTTTCTGTTTACATATCCTACTGTTTTGTTAAAAGTTTTTTTTAGCATATACCAGTCTAGGTAGTCTGAGTTATTATTATTATTATTCAAAGTCATATCTGCTTTATCTAGAGTTCTTCATAAATTCCATTTTGTTAGTCTTTCGAATGTAATGAGTTTAAACATATATTTTACTAGTGGAATATTTTTTGCCATGAGACACGATCAATAAGTATTTTTGCTTATTGATAAAAGGTTATCTCTTGTGTTCAATTTCGTTCTTCATTGTTTTGTTTTTCTATTTTCTACGTAGAAATCTCAATTAAGTCTTCAATGAACTCTTCATTGTAAGCTTCATTGACTAGTTTATTTTCGGTTTTATGTTTATCATTGATCTAATCGTTTTTCTTTCACTCTTCATTGGAGTGAAGACGGGATCAAACTTAAAAAATATTGAATATAAGGAAGAGCATCTCGAACCAGGAGATTGACATCAATAGGTTGGGGACCAACCAACTTCATACCCATACTAGTTGATGATCACGCCACAAATTGGGTGACTGAGCTGGCAGTCCACGTAGTGGACCTGAGCTAATGTTGAGTGCAAATGACTCTTGGATATCTGGGCTTTGGTTCTTCTCCGTGAGTATCTGATGAATAATGACCTGAAAAGCAAACTTCCGTTAGGGTGCTGGGGGTTTCCCAGCTACAGCCCTCCGGTGTGAGAATCAGTAATCAGGGAATTAATATCTGCCGGAACTAGGTGTTCCTTTAAGCTTCCAGTGAATGCTTTTTTATCTCTTATATTTTGTGTGCTTGAAGGTGTAAAGTAAATCATACCTTTCCTTGAAGGGGAAGGCTTCTTTTATAGTAGTTTGGATTTGGGGTCATGATTGAAGTTGGGGTCCCAGATCGTGGGTCCTGTTCATTAGTCGGCTTGCTGGCAGCTTCTAAATGGCTGGTAGATAGCATGTGATTCATTCATAGTGGGCGGTTGATTAGCCGCTAAGATACGTTGGTTTGCATGGCTTGCCCGCGTCCTGTGAAGGCGACATTTGGATGCTATGTACATGCTATATGTCAGATCTATCAATATCAGGTAAGGTTTGTCGGCCGAGCATGACCATTCTTCATCTAGTTGGTCGGGTCATGTCTGTTGTTCAGAGTGATCTTTGGTCCGTCGAGGATCATGGTCGATCCCTCAATGGTTGCTAGCTATGGTCGGCTTTCCTCATGTCTGTTGTATGGTGGGCCTTATCCATGCCTAGCTGGGAGCCACGTGGTCGCTCCACGTAGGAGGACCAGGTCGGATCCCTTCAATAGCCCCCGAGTTTCCAAGTGCAAGGATTTATCCTTAACTTGGAAAGTATAATTGGCTCTCCACTTGACTGTCGAGCATCGTAACTCTGTTGTGTTTGCTTGGTTCTTTCGGCTTCTTACTTATGGTCGATCTTCGTCGTGATCTTTGCTTGTTTGATGGTGCTCAAGTTCGAAAACCAAGGATGAATTCGGAGTTATTAGTGGAATTATTTGGGAAATTGATCCGTCGTTTGTATTAAATGCATGGTTATCGAGGGGTCACAGGTAATCATTTCCACTTTACTATTCATAATTGTGACGCCGTCATTCTCCCAAAACGTCGTCGGTTTATGTACGAGTTTTGCATGTTTACTGCCTACGTGTCAGCTTGGGAATGGGTAGGTAGGATCCGCGTGTTTTCTCTTCGGGTCGACCCGGCGTCGTCGGGTTTGTATAAAAGGTTCACAAAGCTGGCTTCTTCCATACGCTTCTAGCCTTTCTGCATTTTCCCTCCCAAAACTGCATTTCTGTGAAGGCGAAAAACTCTCTCTACTACCATTTCTCTTATTCTTGCTACTTCCTGCCGTTAGTTTGTCTTGCATTTCTTGTTCCTGGGTTCGCCTTCTTCTCCTCTTTGTTTTGGAGTCAGTCTCGTTGTGTTTGAGTTTATTTTAAGTTGATTTCTGAGTTTGTAACAATTTCCCAGCGATTCTGCTGCTGTTTCTATTATCCCGGTGCTAACTCTGGTGACTTTTCCTTTTCCAGATCCTCGGTGATTTTATTACTCCTTCCTCATTCAATTTCTACTCATAGGTATTTGCCAGTCTCGTTGTGTTTGAGTTTATTTTAAGTTGATTTCTGAGTTTGTAACAATTTCCCAGCGATTCTGCCGCTGTTTCTATTATCCCGATGCTAACTTTGTTGACTTTTCCTTTTCCAGATCCTCAGTGATTTTATTACTCCTTCCTCGTTCAATTTCTACTCACAGGTATTTGCCTGTTTTATTCGCTGCTTTCGTCTTTCAATCTCTAAGGTTTTTAGGGTTTTAGGCTTCATGAGACCTGTCCCCGCCTTCACCCCTAGTGAAACCTTTTTTTCTTCTTCTTCACCTAGCCCTTCAACTGCATCGAGACCGGGGATGAGGACCAAACATGTAAGCCCTGATCCCGTGTATGCCCGATCCCCGACAAATCATAGGGTATATTCGTAAACTGATGGGGCCTGGTCAATTGTTTTGCCGAGCCAAGCAGTGCCTCTTTTGGTGGAAAGGGGGTACGATGTGAAGGGCTTACCAAATCTTCCCAACGAGGAGTATACAGCCGAGATATCTGATGCAGGCAGTCTCGCGCTTGATTATCTCGACCGTTTGGACCGGGCGCGCGGAAAAGGGCATAACTTTTGACTCGGGTGGAGTTACAGGGCCCGCCACATATCAAAACGAAGCTCTCGAAAATACGAACGAAACAAACAAAGTTTTACTCAGTTATGAGAATTTTTTAAGGTCAAAAAATGTCGTTTAGATCGTGTTACGGGCCACTGAAGTTTTTGTTTTGTCCGTTTTTTTTGTGATTTCAACTATTTATTGCTTTTAGGGTTTTAGACATATTTAAACACTTTTAGGGTTGTTTGAGAGGCAGTTTTTGCCATTTTATGAACAAGTTACTTTTCCCAATTCCGGTATTCATTGAATCAACGTGAATTGATGCCTATATCGTGGTAGGTTTGTGAACCTCAATAGGATTTGGAAGATCAACGCTGGTAGTCGTGTGTGGTCTCAACAGCTTTGATATTTATCGGTTACTTTTATTACCTTCCGCTACATCAATATCCCTGCTAGTTCGGCCATGATGGTCTGTAGAGACAAGGAGAGGGCCCTAAGGTGTTTGTTCAACCAATACTACAGGGAGATTATTGCTAAGGAGGTAGTGGAAGCTAACCGGGCCTTGGCTAGTGAGAAGCGGGGAGAAACTTCCTCAGCTATTGCCAGAGTCGAGGATGGCTCAGGTGGGATCGAGGATGCCCCTGTGGCTCGTTGAGTGCTCAAGGAGTTGAGGAACAACATATGGCCCGAGGATGTGGTTACCTGGAATGATAAGTACAACCATAGCTCCAAGAGATTCCGAGGGTTTCCTCCCCACAACTTGCTCGGTCTGGACGAGCTCAGGAGTCAGTGTGACAAGGTGGGTTTCTATATTACCTTTTTCGAGGTAGGTCTTCGACTGCCCCTCGACCCCCTTATCTGCAAACTTCTGGAAGAGGCCGGTGCCCATCCCCTTGATCTTTCACTCAACCTAGTGAGATTTGGTGTCATTTGCCGCTTGTGTTCGGATACTCGGGTTTGAGCCGACTCTTCCCTTATTCAAAACCTACTTTTCCGTGACCAAGTATTTGAACCGGTTCCAATGCAAGCATCACAATTGAGGAATCAACTTGTTCGCCAAGCCTCCTGGTAAAACAGGGCACTGGGATGCGAAGGTCCTGTTAGTTGAGAGTCAGATTGGGTGGAACTTTCCTGTTCCTCGGCTTTCTGTTTCTGACGTTAAGTCCCTTTCCTCGGCCGGGGCTTTAGATGAATATGAGGAGTCAGCCCGAATGGCCATAGAGTCTTTCCTAGGGGTACATAGAACTGGACCCGCCCGAGTATTCTGTTGGAGCTCAGTGACCAAGGATGAGGTTTTGCTGAGGATGGTCGGGATGTCGACCAAAAAGATAGAAGGGTTAAACCTTCGTTGCGAGGTCCCCGAGTATATCCAATATCCAAGGTCGTCAATGCACGAAGGGCAAAGGTTTAGTGAGGACTGTCCCCGATGCAAAGATGATATGTTCAACTTCGAAGGTTGCGAAAAGTATTTGTCGCTTTCATCTCATTTTATAGTCGCTTTGATCGTTGTAGTTTGCTCATAATTCTAACTTGTTACTCTTTGCTATTTCAGATATGGTGGTCGATTTGGATCAAATCTCTGGGAGGGCCGCCAGGCAGACCCGAGGGGCTGCCCGCCGTACGATGTTGAGGGATGCAGCTGCCGATCCCACTAAGGCCTATACTCTGCCCACCGACGAGCAGGGGCCTGGGAGTTCGGTTGCACCTGCTACTATAACCTCAACGGCTCCTCTTCGGGACCACCCAAATTGATTGTGACTATGAGGTCCAAACCTTCAGCACCGGCCCCGACAAAGGACCCGGCAAAGAAAACTCCTGCTACTACTACTGGGCCTGCTTCCGTTGAAAGCGCCCCAGCTGCCCATCCGGCTAAAAGACGATTAATTGAGGATACGCCAGAGGAGGATGGGCGAAGCCTCGAGGAAGTATCTGCCCACTCCTCAGCCACTAATAAATTGAAGGCTAAGGTTGTATCTTCTTCATCCATCGAGGAGACAGTTCCATGGTTGAAGGATGACTTCGCTGTGCCGACCACTCGAGCAGCCGGGATCAAGCTCGGCCAGAACATCGGGGACATCCCGGCTCTGCAAAATATTGACGTGACTCTTCGAGACGCCCCTACGGCCCTGGCCAGGCAAGGAATAATTGTTCGGGCCCAAATGAGGGACATGATCGGGGTTGCCAACTCTCTGCCTACCAATGAAGCAATGGGACGCATCGGGCTATGCGTGAGCGAGGTAAAAGTCATCCCTCTATTCTTCTTTTTCTTCTCTTCTTTTTTATTGGATACATTGTATCTAATTTTCGCTCTTATTGTTTCCTTGTTGTTGTGCTCTTTTGTCAATTCGCTGAGTGGTCACTCTGGTCGGGCTGAAGTTGAGGTGAAAAAGCTCAAGACTCGGGCCCAAGCTGACCAGGATAAGATCGAAATTCTCAAAGCTCGCCTGGCATCTTTGGAGAGCGACCAAGCCCAGAAGGTTGCCGAACTAGTGGAGTCCTCGGCCAAGATAACTGACCTGACCAAGGAAAAAGAACTGGCTGAGACTCGTGCTAGCGATGCCGAGTAGAGGGCTGGCCAAGCCGAGCAAACGAGGTCCCTGGCGGAGAAGGAAACAGATGAGTCCTCGACTAGGATTGCTGATTTGGAGAGGCGGATCAACAAGGTGAGGGCCTCTACTTTTGAACAATTCAAGGATACCAAAGAATTCACCAATGAGGTCATCTCTTACTTTGAGCGAAGGGTCTATCATGTCCTTCGGTTTGCCGCCTTCTCCGGGCTTGATCTTGGAACAATTGTGGATTGGGGAAGTGATGAGTTCGCTAGCGAGGCTGCTCGAGAGGGGCACGAGATGGTTCCCTTTTCTGCCGGTGATCATGAAATGATCAGAAAAAAGGATCTGAAGGCGGGGCTTGAAGAATGGGTACCTCCCATCCCTTGGTCCCAGGATGTCGTATTCTTGATTAATGCCATACGAAATGACGAGGATGTAGAGTTTGATGCAGAGCTCAAATTGAAGCAATTTATGGGCGAGCAATCCAATCGCAACCAATTTGATGGTGAATCTATTGCTGTCGAGCAACGCAGTCTACCCTCCCCAGCTCGTGACGCCGAGGTTGTAGATCTTCCAGAATGATTCTTAATCGTCGCTGTGTCAAGTTTGACTGGGCATGTGTGCCCGTATTTTTCAAACAATTTTATTTAGTACTTGGGTTTGATGTAACTTAACAATTTTATTTTTGGCTCTCTTGGTTTTTGGCTCTGGTATATCGATCAGGGAATGCTTATTTCTATTTGGTTGTATTTTGCTTGTTTTTCCATACTTGTCTTTATTTAGTTTACATTTAGTCTTCCTCGTGTACCGAGGATTAAAACCTTTGTCCCACCTTCGTACAAGGATGGGAATGATATTTTGACTTATCTTAATTGTTGCGACCTTCCTCGCGTGCCGAGGATAAGGCCTTAGTCCCACCTCCATACGAGGATGGGAATGAGCACTTAGCTCATTTCTTTATTGCGACTTTCCTCTCATGCCAAGGATAAGGTCTTAGTCTCACCTCCGTCCGAGGATGAGAATGAACATTTAGCTCATTTCTTTATTGCGACCTTCCTCGCGTGCCGAGGATAAGGCCTTAGTCCCACCTCCATACGAGGATGGGAATGAGCACTTAGCTCATTTCTTTATTGTGACCTTCCTCGCGTGCCGAGGATAAGGCCTTAGTCCTACCTCCGTACGAGGATGGGAATGAACACTTAGCTCATTTCTTTATTGCGACCTTCCTCGCGTGCCGAGGATAAGGCCTTAGTCCCACCTCCATACAAGGATGGGAATGAGCACTTAGTTCATTTCTTTATTGCGACCTTCCTCGCGTGCCGAGGATAAGGACTTATTCCCACCTCCGTACGAGGATGGGAATGAGTCAATCTCAAACATTCTTGATTTGAAAAAATACATCATCATTTATCGAATGCTTTGAACTTTACAAAGAGGTTACATCAGTGATAGTATGTTTTGAGATGATCGGCATGCCAAGGGTTTCTCAAAGGTGTGCCGTCAGGTTCTGCCAGTCGATAAGTTCCTTCTTTCACGATGTTGGTTATTTTGAACGGGCCCTCCCAATTTGGTGAAAGTTTATTTCTTCACATCTTCTTACCAGTTGCCTCTATCTTCCTTAAGACCAAATCACCAACTGCGAAAGCTCTTGGCCTAACTTTCTTGTCATGATGAATCTTGGCAAGTTTTTTTATAATTGATCATTCTGAGGTGAGCTTCCAGTCTTTTTTCTTCTAGATTGTCGAGGTCAAGCTGCCTGGAAGTGTTATTCTGTTCTTGATCGAAAAAGGTGACCCGAGCTGTCGGAAGAGCTAATTCAATCGGACATGGCCTCTCGACCCATAAGTAATTGCAAACGGTGTTTCACCAGTAGATCCCCGAATTGACGTTCTAATTCCCCATAGGACAATTGGCAACTGCTCTAGCCAACCTCCATTTTTATCATCCAAGCTTCTTTTTAGAGCATACATGATCTTTTTGTTTCCTGCCTCTGCCTGACCATTGCCTTATGGGTGAGCCATCGATGATATCCGATGTTTTACATTTAACCTTTCGCAGCTCGCTGTGAATTTCTTCGAAAATTGGGTGCCATGGTCGGAAACAATCATCCAAGGAAGTCCGAAACGGCAGAAGACTTACTCATATACAAACTTTATTGCTTGGTCCTCGGTTATGCTTGCGAGCGGTTTTGCTTCTATCCATTTGGTGAAGTAATCCACCGTGACAATAACATACTCGCATCTATGTTTGGCTTTGGGGATAGGGCTAATGAGGTCGATTCCCACATGTCAAAGGGCCACGCCGTGACCACCGGTGTTTGTAGGACCGAGGGAAGTCGTGGAATGTTTGCATATCTCTGGCATTTGTCGCATTTCCTTACATATTCCACTGCGTCCCTTCTCATGCTAGGCCAGTAATAGCCATGAAAGTTCATTTTGTCCGACAGTGTCCTCGCACCTGTATGTCCCCCGCATTCCCCTTCATGTGCCTCTGCTAGCAGATCCTTCACTGTTTCCGGCCGTATGAATCGAAGAAGGGGCTTTTTATTGGATCTTTTGTATAGCATACCCCCTACAACCGAGTATCTGCATGCTTTGTTCCTTACTGCTTGTGCGTCGTTTTTTTCATCCGGCAGGACGCCCTGTTCGATGTAGCCCTTTATGTCATCGATCCAACATCTTGAAGCCTTCGTAACTACCATAATTTACTCTTGGCCGATGGTTGGGCATTTGAGAAACATGAGTTCAACGTCAGGAGGTACCTCCTTAGCTTCCGAGGATGCGATCTTGGAGAAATAATCTGCTAGAGAATTTCCTTCTCTAAGGATCTGCTCCAATTCCCAATATTTAAATCTTACCAACAACTTTCGGGTGAATTGTTGATATTTGGCCAACACCGGGTGATTTGCTTCCAATTCGCCCAGCACTTGTTTAACCACCAGCTGGGAATCACTGTAAATTATAATGTCGTCAACCCCTAAGCTTAGTGCGAGCTCGATTCCCGCGACCAAAACTTCATACTCGACCTGATTGTTCGAAGTTTTGAATTGAAATCTTAAGGTCATATTCAGTTCTCATGACTCTGGAATAAGAAGTGAGAGACCTGCCCCACTTCTTTCTGTCCCTGCAGATCCATCCACAAACAAGACCCAGTATTGAAGAGGCATGTTCTTCGTTTGTTTGCCAGCTATGGTCGCTTCTTTAGTCATAGGGGTGACTTCTTCGCCACTTTGTTCTTGATCGGCTTTCTGCTTTGTGAATGAAGTTTCAGCGATGAAATCGACCATGACCTATGCTCGGGTTGTTTGCCTGGGCTCATAGTCGATTTTGTATCCTGATAGTTCGACAGACCAGTTTAACATTCTGCCTGCCATATCTGGTTTGTGCAGAATTTTTCTTAGAGGAAAGTTGGTATACACTATTATCGAGTGTGCCTTGAAGTAAGCTTTCAATTTCCGGGCGGCAACAATTAGAGCAAGGACCAACTTTTCAATTTCTAAGTATCTCCCTTCAACATCTGTCAGTGCATGGGAAACATAATAAATTGGCTTTTGAACCTTATCTTCTTCTCTGATCAAAACTGCAGCGACTGCTGAGTCCGATTCTGCCAAATATACATACAACTTTTCCTCTAGTATTGGGATGTTGAGGAGTGGTGGTCGACCAAGATACTCCCTGAGCTCCTCAAAAGCTTTGGTGCAGTCGTCATTCCATTCAAACTTCTTGCCTTGTGACGACCCAACCCAGATCCCAAGACGAGATCCTAAGGTCGTGCCGTCAGGACAAGCTAAGAGACAGACAAGCACCTGCTAAGCATAATGGTGCGAGTCAAAAGATGAGCCATCAAGCTCGAAACAGAAAGGTAAAGCCATAACGGCGAATTGAACCAACAAAAACTAAAACCTGCGGAAGCAAAAACAAAATGGGACCCGACCTAACAAGCTCCGAAATAAAAACAACCAAAGAGATAGTAAATCTCTCGGCCCAAAAATTCGACGCACGTGACGCAACATTAGACACGCGCAACAAACCATCGGCAACTAACAAAATCCCAACCTGATAAACACCACTCAACGGCTACAACATGCCGGAGGGACAATTCAACTACAACAATATAATATCAAATGCTAAACCACCAACCAAGATCTCACGACTAAAGCTGTCGGAGGTAGGAACAACAATAACACAGTACTAGAATTAACGAGCCACACATGCTCGAAATGACAACGGGAATAATTTCTAAAGAAACAATAGCTCGGCTATACTAGCCGGCTCCCAAATACACAACATTAATATACTACTATAATCTACCCAAGTAAAGTCTACATAACTTTACATCCGTGTCTCACAAATAAATAACAACATTAATAATAAATAACTCCAAGCTTATAGCCCGGAAGACCACCTGCTAGAAATCGCTATCCGAAGTCGCCGCGCTTACTAACTGGATCACCGCACACACTAGGGAAAACAACCACACGGAGTGAGTCATAATGACCCGGTAAGTTACTACATGCAACTGTATGGCATATTATGTCATGGCATGGCATAATGCATAAGCATATAAAAATCATGGTATCATACTAGTGTACCAACAATAAACATGCACTTAATTACCCAAGCACATCATCTCACATAAACCACATAGCATAATGTCTTGCATATAAATACTCATAATTAAACATGTGTAACAAGACACGTAAATCGAACCGTTACAATCAAATCCGGGTCCAACACCCAACCAAACTTACCATGGGATTCATCCTCAATCCAAAATCCGGGTTCAATACCCAACCAATCATACCCTAGGGTTTCGTCCCCAAATAATCACAACTCATCAATTTTCCTTTTGAGTACTCGTTACATTCATCCAACCTAGGATGAGAAATGAGAGCTCGATGTCAAGTGAGATGGCATAACTCGAGATCACATCCCACTATTGGCCAAATAGTGAGGAGAAAGGGAACTAATGCAACGATTCGTAGCGATTGTTTCCAAAGACTATGAATCGTCCCATTGCCGACACAACAACCAAACCCGCCAGCTGGACTTAAACCAAAATGCTCAAGTAGATATTTACTTGCATAAACCAATGAGACCAAGTTCATTAATATCGGGCTCATTAAATCATGTAGGACATAATGCTCTACAACATCTCATAAACCATGCATATATTTGCATATAAACAAGTAGGACATAATGTTCTACAACATCTCATAAACCATGCACATATTTGCATATAAACAAGTAGGACATAATGCTCTACAAAATCTCATTAACAATGCATATATTTGCATATGACCAACATATTCAACTAACTTACAAGTTTAGTTCAAGAACCACATATTGAGGTACTCATTATTCCTCAAGTCATCACTCAAATCAAAGGTAGCATATAAGCTTAATAAATCATAATGGGAGGTCTACAATAATCCTCTACTCAAAATCAAACCAAAGACTACTACGTTAGTCTAAGAATATCCACAACTCAAGACTTAATATTTAATCTTTGTTTTAAGTACACCGGACTCAATCATAGTCCTAATCGTCATACATGATCGACATCACTAATTCCATACTCAAGAACATCATGACTACTCCGTAGTCACTTTCTCACAAGTGCTTTTATATGCACGCAACCAAAATCCTTAAGGAGAGAATTCTTTCTTAATCTTCTCTTAATTATACTCGTGACCATACGTTGGTCTCTAATGTCCCATGCTCTAACAAGCATGCCCAAAATATATTTCTAATAAGTCTCCATAACCAAACAAACCCAAACATTGTAGGGTTTCAACCCAAGGCTCATTATCATTTCATTGGCCTTATAACGACTCCGTTGAGTCTTAATACTACATTTCATTCTTTATGTGTTTCATAAATCCACACTTTAATATCTCATTAAAGTTTACGACAAAATCCCAATATTCATTCGGGCTTGATTCCCAAGCCTAAAAATCCATAAAGTTCATCATAATTATAATTCCATTTAAAGTTTGGAGACTATGCATTTCACAACATTAATCAAACGAAATCCAATCGTCGTAAGATTTCAACCCAAGTTCGTTTAGCACATTATCGAACTTATAATGACTCCGTTGAGTCCAATCTACACTTTCCAAAAGTTAGGGCATGGAAGCCATGGGCCTCAATACCCCCCTATGTTCATAACTATCACCAATAACCATATTCCCAAGTTCATTGAACTCACACAAACCCAACAAAACACTTATCAATGCAACATAGAACGAATTCGCCAATTTGTGCATAAATTCATTTAAGTCACCTTACCAATCATACTCTCCAAAACATGAATAAATCACACAACATGGATTAATATACTCTACTATACATGTATAACATAATAATCAAGCTTACAATCATGTTTAATAAGCCAAATCATAATTTGGGCAAAATCCCCTTCCAAGTATCTTCACCAATCATGCTCAACACACATGAACAATTCACATAACAAGGTTTAATAGACCACTTAACATATGAATTTCATACTAATCTAGGTCTCACATAGGTTCATCCAAGAATCTTCATCAACTAGAAACCTAGGGTTCATGGCATCTCTAACAACCCTAGAAATTGCACCCATTGACCTCACTTAGCAAGATGATTGTTTTCCTAGGTCAATGGGGCCAAAAGAAGGAGGAAGAGAGGTAGAAACTTACCTTTGTTCAGCCCCTAACAAGCTGTAATCCCAAATCCTTGAAATCCTTGGTGTTGGTGTTGTTCTCCTCAACCTTCTCTTCAAAACTATGGTGTAGATTGGGGGAAGAAGGTCCCAAGCTATGGCCTCCAAGATTGAACCCTCAAGAACCCTAGAAATCTCCTCTCTCAAGCTCTCCCACGTTTTTTGTGAAGTGTAGGCAGAAAATGAAGTGTTAGATGTGGAGGTTGGGGTTTAAAAGAGTAATACGCTAAGTGGGTGATGTTTAGATTAGTAGGTTTGTTTCTCTTTAATTAACCACACTAATCTCACCCTAAAACTCTAATAGATGGTTAGGATCCAATGTCTTAAGGTAGTTAGGAAAACCATTTAGGAAATTAGTTTAGGATGGGTTTGGGTGGCGATAAATTTTGCAAATTACAAAATCTGGAAACCTAATGCGGTCGCATGGTGGTGAGCCATAGAAATGAAATCTCAAAACGGCTTCAAACGGCCTAGGGCTACAAAATAGCCTACTCTTAGCTCAAAACAAGTCTGAAACCACCCCCAAGTGGGATCCCGAAACGATCAAATCTCGCATCGCGATAAGGGCTACAAAATAGGTCAAATGCGAGGAAATAAAGTCAAGAGTAACAAGGTCTATTACCTTGGTAAACAACAAAGTTATATTTACCACACAAACTCGTGTACCAAGTAAGCACACACACGAAAACTTCTCGAAGTCACACACGAACCGACGTGGTTACTAGTAGTCGTATCGTCTACATTCCACAATTCCAACCTTTAAGCTAAATAGACCAAGGCACAATAGTCTTAACCAACACATATTCTAACGTCCCCAAAACATCAACACTTTAATAATCGCAGTGAAACACCATACTTGTCCGCGAAACCAAAATCAACCGATAAATCACAACACTTAACCTTCTCACTAATCGAGTGTATCCTACTCGCATAATGACCATCAACAATATATAATATTATATTAGTCGCCACATTAAACATGACTCCATTGGATGTACAAGCATCATCTCAAACCAATAAGTATCATCATACAATTCATGTTTCATAGATATATACATATATATACATGTATTCACACCCCGGCTGTGAGAACCCAAACCCCATTTCATGTTTGTCATCATTATAACATGTTTATAATATGTCTTGACATATTTGAGACTTCATTTCATTCATATCATGTTGGCATTGAGTTGGTTGAGCTCATAATAGAATAATGGTCTTCCATGCGTTGCATGCCTTGTGTTGATGTTTCGAGTGTTCTTTGTATTGTGTTATCACCTTGATAAGTCTCATTGGAGTCTTAGTACCTTGCATATAAGATTTACAATGTTCATCTTAGTTGTTGTATGCTTGGTTGAGAGTTTAGAAACATTGTTTCTTCGTTTGAGCCTTAGGGTTTCTCAGGATTGCCTTCGTTGCTTGTATTGTTTGTGTTTTGAACTTGCGAGAAGTTCATTTTAGTTCTAAACCAAGTGTACTAGTATTTCCAATGCTTGCATAATCATTGTTCATAGACTTGTTGCATTTGGAAATAAGATGACCAACATATTACTTCGCAGATTCAGTCCGGTTTGGACAAACTTCGGGAAAATTCTGGTACCAATCTACTAAAGGGAATTTCCTAAAAAATTATTATGTTTTACCTGATTATGTTAGGATAATACCTGTAAAATTTGGTAATTTTCGAAGGTGTCTAAGTACCTCATTTAGGTCTTGACTTACGGCTGTGCCAGAATTCTATTTTCAGGAAATCGGCTTCGGTACTTGATTTTGTTGTAACTTTATTTTGATGAATATAAGTCCAAATTGAGTAATTTAAAATTCTAAAATATATTTCAATGAGTCTACTTTTTGAAAAATAAAAAATCACCTCATTTGGATCTGTGAAAGATTTATGGTAGATTTTACAAGATCAACTATCCAGTAACAACAATCTGGAAATTGGCCATGAATAGTTGATGCGATCGCATGGCTCAAGCACAATGAGACCGCATTGTCCCAGATTCAGGTTTGTGTCTTTTTTTGAGTGGTTTTGGTTATAGGCCCAAGTGCCCTTGCCCTTGGCCGACCTTGGCTACTCAAATCCCTCTTTGTTGACTCTTCTAAGACCCCTTTAAGCCCTTGGATCAATTTTTATCAAGGGTTCACATGCCTTGGCCAATGAGAAGCCTCTTAACACTCATCACTTGGATTGGGGTCTTCTAGGAAAGTATATAAGCCATTTTTTCAACCAAATCAGCCATTGTTGATCAACAACAAGCTGATATTCAGAGACATAACTCCATTTTCGTCCATGGAGGTCACTCCAACTTGAGAGACCATTTCCCGGAGATCCGGTGGTCCGATCGATGAACCGAGACCGCCAAATTGAAGCCATCGATCTTCTCTACAACAATCCTAGCTTTGATCACTCATTCATCCATTAATCTTAGGACTAAGGTGAGTGACAATTCCCTGAGATTTCCATGTTTAAAAAAATAACATGACCCCTTCATTATAGTTGTTTCAATGATGATTATGAACATCTTTTGTGAAGACAAAACCTCCAATTCAACATATAAAATATGTGTAGGATTTTATGAAATCTCTATGAAGTTATGATTTTGACATTTTGTAAAGCATGAATGTTGTTTGTAATAAGCTTGGGAATAACTCTTGTGAAAGAATTCGGTTCAATTCAAGGTTTAACAAAATCACCGAAACTAGGGTTTGAAACTCGGGATTGTGTTTAAGGCTAGTTTAAGAACATGAACGACTTTGTTATCAAGTTCTAAATGAACGGAGAACTTAGAAAAGGGTAATGTGATACATATAGTATCAATGTACTTCTTGGTTGAATTTTAGTAAAACTCACCGGAGTTGAAATTAGGGAGTTATGAACAATACCGACTCCACAATCAATCCCTACGACAAATGTAGTTCGTTAGACTAATGAATTAGCTTACGATACTTTGAGATGGATTGATGCTTATGCCTTGATGTTTGTGTACTTTTAAGACTCGATTGAGTTCTTATGCAGTTTATTAGATCGTGTGAAGTAAATGCATGATTGAGAGCATGTTGTAGAATAATGTATCTATTTGACATGTTGAATTCGCTCTTGTCGAATTCCTATGTGATTTCTTAATGAGTAAACAACTACTTGTTGAATAAGTTCGCTCTTGTCGAACTTGTTCCTTATTTGAGATTATATGACGAGTAAACATCTACTTGGCATTGCATGAGTCCAGCTGGCATATTTGATTGAGTCGTTGGTGTGACAATGCATCGCCGTCACGAGTTATGGGACTCGTGATAGTGATGGGTTGTTATACTGGGTTTTTATCACACACGCCTCACCTTGGCCGGGAAGTAGCACCTTTGCTGTAACCAAAAGAGCACATTGGAAAGTCTAAGTACCAAGGAGAGAGCTTGGTACCCGAGTAGAGAACTCGGCACTTTGATACACTCATCACAGGTATCATTGGCACGAAATATTAACGCTGTGTATTGCAGGATCTACGTAGCGGCACCGGTTCCATAACATATCCTCCTTTTATGTGGTTTACTTTATAGCACTTATGTGAAACAATGTGCTACCATGGATATGTGATTTAAGTGTTTATTAAATGAATACTTTGAGTGACTTGATATTAAAGATGATATCTTGCTATGTATGATGCATAATGCCATGACATGCATAATTGTTAACTCACAAAGTCTTTATGACTTACCCCCTCCCTTTTACTGCTTTAGATCCGAGCCGTTCAGGTACCGCTCGTTGAGGTGTTGCAGGATTCTTGCTTGTCCGTGATCGCACGCGACGAGGTTGTGGTTTATAGATGTCCTTATTTTGTTCTCTTTTGTAAGGACGTTGGGTTTAGCAAGTCATTTAGACTTTGCTTGGGAACTTTGTTTATTTGGATTTATTGTCCTTACTTGTAGTTCATGTATCCTATTTTTTGAGTGCCGACACATGTACGTCGAGCCTTGTATAGATGTAGTGTGGTTCATTTGATTTAACTTCCGCTGGGCATTACTTTAGCTTTTATTTAATTATGTTGTTCTCCGGCATGTTGTAGCCGTCGAGGTATATTTGCATGAACTGCGTAGTGTTGGGTTCCGGTAGTAAAGTCGCCGATGAATTGATATACTTGTCTTTAATTGCTATATCAGGTTTAAAAAGTTTTAAAAATTTCCAGCCTTTTGGTGCCGAGTCGCGCTTCAACTAAAATGTTGTGTCACGTCGTTTTCTATAATTGAGTAGTTGCATGTATTGTTGTCCTATTTGGACGACTTGACTTGTGATTCCATATCGGGGTCCGGGTCGGGTCGTCACACCTGCTCTTCATATAGTCTACGAAACTGTAACCCCATAATACCATCAATTACTATCGCCGTAACATAAATTCATTCCCAATGCTTTTTATATATAGTATAGTCCTATATATACATAGACTACACAAGAATCCACAAACCATGTGTGATTACCTACCGGCAATTCACAAATCAAACAATATCACATACCAACACCACATTGGGGCTTTATCCCGATCAAACAATAAACCAATAATATGCAATACACCATGTAATGAATGTATGTATGAATGCACATGAGCTACCAATAAGACGTGTACCCATAATAACAATAATAGTAGCAACAATATAATATATATACGAGAACATACCTTCCTATTCGGATAAGTTTCAAAACTCCGCAATGGCCCACTGCCACGCGCACACGACCTCAAACTCTAGGCCGACCATCACCATCTCTCTTGGAGCCACTAGATTGTCGACTAGTACTCCCAGACCGATTAACCCTCATCTTCGGGCAATCTTTACGGACATGATCACCGCCACAAGCGAAGCACTTTCCTACGTTACCCCAACATCTGTTCTCGGCGTGTCCGTCCTCATGCAAAAATTACATATCAACTCACCGCCTCGTCGTCTCCGACTAGAGGTAGGAACATCACTCCATCTATCGGATCGTACATCTCTGTGACTAACTATCTGAGGTGCTACCTTCCCTCTAACACCATCACCATTCTTAATAGCCTTCGAGGTTCTCTTTTGAGCATACTCCTCGATGTCCAACTCCATCGCATACGCACGATTCACAGCATCTCGGTACTCCGTGAGTTGTAATGGAATAAGCTGCTTGCGATACTTCATCCTTAGGCCTTTTACAAACCGATGGGCCTTCTTAGCCTCATCTGGCACTACGTAACTACAATAACGAGCCAATTCTGTGAACTTCGCTGAATACTGAGCCACCGTCATATCTCCTTGTTCTAGTGCAAGGAATTCCATTTCTCTTCTTTCCCGAACTACTGCCGGAATAAACTGTGCCCTAAACTCCATCATGAAGTTTTCCCACACTTGAGGCACTCCATGGTGTCTCCAACTATCTCGTAACACATGCCACCAATGGTCAGCCGCACCACTCAACTTGAACACTGCTAGGGTCACCATCTCTTCTGACGTACAACCCATAACTGCAAAGATCTTCTCAATGCTTTCTAACCAATGTTCGACTTTAGAAGCATCGGGCTCTCCATCGAAGCCCTCAGGTTTCAACTTCAAGAATCTCCCAAGTATAGTGGAATCGTCTTCCCCTCTAAACATTTGTTGAGGAGTCACACGCGGATCATTAACGTTTTCCCCTCTCTAATTACCACGAGCGGTACTCGAACGAGGTCCGCTGGAACTCGCTCCACGCCAAGCTCCTGAGATTTTATACCTACAAGGAACACTCGACGTTAAAAATCTCAACAATAAACCCAACCCAACTAGGCCAAGGAACCTATCCTGGCGAAATAGCTAACCAATAGCTCTGATACCAACTATGACGACCCGACCCAGATCCCAAGACGAGATCCCAAGGTCGTGCCGTCAGGACAAGCTAAGAGACAGACAAGCACCTGCTAAGCATAATGGTGCGAGTCAAAAGATGAGCCATCAAGCTCGAAACAGAAAGGTAAAGCCATAACGGTGAATTGAACCAACAAAAACTAAAACCTGCGGAAGCAAAAACAAAATGGGACCCGAGCTAACAAGCTCCGAAATAAAAACAACCAAAGAGATAGTAAATCTCTCGGCCCAAAAATTCGACGCACGTGATGCAACATTAGACACGCACAACAAACCATCGACAACCAAAGGCCGGCAACTAACAAAATCCCAACCTGATAAACACCACTCAACGGCTACAACATGCCGGAGGGACAATTCAACTACAACAATATAATATCAAATGCTAAACCACCAACCAAGATCTCACGACTAAAGTTGTCGGAGGTAGGAACAACAATAACACAGTACTAGAATAAACGAGCCACACATGCTCGAAATGACAACGGGAATAATTCTAAAGATACAATAGCTCGGCTATACTAGCCGGCTCCCAAATACAAGACAATAATATACTACTATAATCTACCCAAGTAAAGTCTACATAACTTTACATCCGTGTCTCACAAATAAATAACAACATTAATATTAAATAACTCCAAGCTTATAGCCCGAAGACCACACTAGAAATCGCTATCCGAAGTCGCCGCGCTTACTAACGGGATCACTGCACACACTAGGGAAAACAACCACACGGAGTGAGTCATAATGACCCAGTAAGTTACTACATGCAACTGTATGGCATATTATGTCATGGCATGGCATAATGCATAAGCATATAAAAATCATGGTATCATACTAGTATACCAACAATAAACATGCACTTAATTACCCAAGCACATCATCTCACATAAACCACATAGCATAATGTCTTTCATATAAATACTCATAATTAAACATGTGTAACAAGACACGTAAATCGAACCGTTACAACCAAATCCGGGTCCAACACCCAACCAAACTTACCATGGGATTCATCCTCAATCCAAAATCCGGGTTCAATACCCAACCAATCATACCCTGGGGTTTCGTCCCCAAATAATCACAACTCATCAGTTTTCCTTTCAAGTACTCGTTACATTCATCCAACCTAGGATGAGAAATGAGAGCTCGATGTCAAGTTAGATGGCATAACTCGAGATCACATCCCACTATTGGCCAAATAGTGAGGAGAAAGGGAACCAATGCAACGATTCATAGCGATTGTTTCCAAAGACTATGAATCGTCCCATTGCCGACACTACAACCAAACCCGCCACTAGGACTTAAACCAAAATGATCAAGTAGATATTTCCTTGCATAAACCAATGAGACCAAGTTCATTAATATCGGGCTCATTAAATCATGTAGGACATAATGCTCTACAACATCTCATAAACCATGCACATAATTGCATATAAACAAGTAGGACATAACGCTCTACAAAGTATCATGAACAATGCATATATTTGCATATAACCAACATGTTCAACTAACTTACAAGTTTAGTTCAAGAACTACATATTGAGGTACTCATTATTCCTCAAGTCATCACCCAAATCAAGTATAGCATATAAGCTTAATAAATCATAATGTAAGGCCTACAATAATCCTCCACTCAAAACCAAACAAAAACTACTATATTAGTCTAAGAATATCCACAACTCAAGACTTAATATTTTAGTCTTTATTTTAAGTACACCGGGCTCGATCATAGTCCTAATCGTCATATATGATCGACATCACTAATTCCATACTAAAGAACATCATGACTACTCGTAGTCACTTTCTCACAAGTGCTTTTATATGCACACAACCAAAATCCTTAAGGGGAGAATTCTTTCTTAATCATCTCTTAATTATACTCGTGACCATACGTTGGTCTCTAATGTCCCGTGCTCTAACAAGCATGCACAATCATAACCAAACAAAACCCAAACGTTGTAGGGTTTAACCGGAGGCTCGTTATCATTTTATTGGCCTTATAACGACTCCGTTGAGTCTTAATATTAAATTTCATTCTTTATGTGTTTCATAAATCCACACTTTAATATCTCATTAAAGTTTACAACAAAATCCCAATATTCATTCGGGCTTGATTCCCAAGCCTAAAAATCCATAAAGTTCATCATAATTATAATTCCATTTAAAGTTTGGAGACTATTCATTTCACAACATTAATCAAACGAAATCCAATCGTCGTAGGATTTCAACCCAAGTTCGTTTAGCACATTATCGAACTTATAATGACTCCGTTGAGTCCAATCTACACTTTCCAAAATTTAGGGCATAGAAGCCATGGGCCTCAATACTCCCCTATGTTCATAACTATCACCAATAGCCATCTTCCCAAGTTCATTGAACTCACATAAACCCAACAAAACACTTATCAATGCAACATAGAACAAATTCGCCAATTTGTCCATAAATTCATTTAAGTCACCTTACCAATCATACTCTCCAAAACATGAATAAATCACACAACATGGATTAATATACTCTACTATACATGTATAACATAATAATCAAGCTTACAATCATGTTTAATAAGCCAAATCATAATTTGGGCAAAATCCCCTTCCAAGTATCTTCACCAATCATGCTCAACACACATGAACAATTCACATAACAAGGTTTAATAGACCACTTAACATATGAATTTCATAATAATCTAGGTCTCACATAGGTTCATCCAAGAATCTTCATCAACTAGAAACCTAGGGTTCATGGCATCTCTAACAACCCTAGAAATTGCACCCATTGACCTCACTTAGCAAGATGATTGTTTTCCCTAGGGTCAATGGGGCCAAAAGAAGGAGGAAGAGAGGTAGAAACTTACCTTTGTTCAGCCCCTAACAAGCTGTAATCCCGAAATCCTTGGTGTTGGTGTTGTTCTCCTCAACCTTCTCTTCAAAACTATGGTGTAGATTGGGGGAAGATGGTCCCAAGCTATGGCCTCCAACATTGGGCACTCAAGAACCCTAGAAATCTCTCTCTCTCAAGCTCTCCCCCGTTTTTGGTGAAGTGTAGGCAGAAAATGGGAGGCTAAGTCGTATTTTGTGGCTGATAAGTGTTAGAGAGTAAATGGGTTTAATTTAAGTGGGTGGGGTTATTTCTCCTTAATTAACCACCTTAATCTACCTCCAAACTTCAATTAGATGTTTAGGATGTGTCTTAGGTTAGTTAGGAGGGTTTAGGATTAGTTTAGGTTGGGTTTGGGTGGGTATAAGTTGGACGACATTTAAATTTTCGAACAAAATACCGTAACACGGAATCAGGGACCAATGCGGTCGCTTGGGCTTCACATGATGCGAGCGCATCATGCTGGATTCAGCACATCTCCAATTTCGTTCCCTTGCTTGGTTTAGGTCGCTCCCCCATGCAACCTCAAGTCTTCCAAAGCCAAAAAGTGACTAGAATTCAACCTTAATGTCCTCATACTCTTAGCTAAACAAAACAAGTATCAAACTACCCTCAAGGTAGGTTCAAAACCCTCACAACAACTCCCGAAAGAACCCGGAGCAAAACCGACGCAAGGCACGACATCTTGCTAATGAAACATCGAATGAAACCACAAACCGATGGGCAACAACCCATGATTGTAAACACCTAAAAGGGATACAAAATAGGTCTGGATTGTGACGACCCGACCCGTATCCCAAGACGAAATCCCAAGGTCGTGCCGCCGGGAAACAAATAACAACAAACAAATAGCAAATAATGGGTAGGGCCATAACGGTGATACGCCAACAACTCAAAACATATGCGGAAGCGAAATAAAACAAAGCAGTGGCGCCCGAGCTAACAAGCTCAAACTAAAACAACGAAAGAGATAATAAATCTCTCGGTCCAAAAATTTGACTCGCGTGCAGCAACATTGGGCACGTAGGACAAACTCCCTGTTATGCAATTCAAATATATAGCATAACATAAACCAAGTCATCGACGAAGCTACGGCCGGAACCCAACATTACACTAAGTCTAAGACTCTAGTCTAACAACTCAACGGCTAAAAACATGTCGGAGAACAAACATAATACTTCAACTAGCAATGTAACATGCTAAACATATTCACCAATATTTACCAAGCGCGACTAACGCAAGTCGGCTACCAATAATACAAGTACTAATAATTATAAGTACTAACAACAAGAGAACATATGGAAATATAACCATAAATATACACCAAGCACAACCACCACCGGTTGGCTACCAAAAGAATAGGCTAACAACATAATTACAATATTACAAATCACATTAAGGTTTGCTACCCAACATGAAGTCTACATAACTTCATCTTTCCCAACGACCTCACCAAAAGCAAAATAAACTATCTAAGTAGCAACCTGCCAAAAGAATCCTTGTCAACGCAACCTTCTTGATTTACTTGGATCCGCTCGTGCGACTCGGATCTAAGGAAAACAACCAACAAATAAAAGTAAGTCACAAAGACTTAGTAAGTTACTAACCATAACTTCCTACCATGGCATAATGTTTAATAATGATTTACATCATGCTATATTCATATAATAACTTTATAAAATCAAGTTATGGCATCCATGCTCAACATTAAATAAATATGTTATCATTATAGTATAACATCTCACCAAAAATTCATGTCAAGGCATATTAGGCATAACAATAATGATTTATGCCTTTAGCATAATACAACATTTAAATAATGTTCATGTGATAGCATTTATGCTTAACAACCTTAATCAATATGTTATCTATCAAGTATAACATTTATGAAACCAAAACAACCATCATATCATATCCAAATCACCAAGCACATTATTCACATAAGCACTTGTGAAACAATTCATATAAAAGGGATATGATACCATTACCAATTCTTCCGCGCGTGTCGCTCCTGCAAAAACACGTGCAAAACCTTTATGTGCCCTCGATATCCCTCTCGTAGATATCGACGTCCCCGAGACAGTCTCCGCTCGAGTTCCATAGTTATCAAAGTCATGTGTATTACTACAACTGAGATAAACTACTTCCCCACCGTGGCCATCGATGGAGGGGTGTGTGCAAACCTGGCACGGCGATCCATCGCGATCACGAATCTCACAATTCGTGAAGACGATGTATCGTCCCACCAAAGACTCAACAGACCGACTCCAGCTGGACTCAAAACACAAGCACAAGTAATATATACTCATATGCTCAAAACAAGTAGGTAAACACTCTACCATCAAACTAGTCATGCTTTTCATCCACAACTAGCATAAATATCACAACAGAGAATCATATAAGCTCTCATAATCAAGTGTGCTTCACACACCTCAAAACTTCTTGGAGACTCGACCTCCATGAATTCTACCCAAAATTCCGTAGGACTTAAGATTATAGTTCCTAGGATTCACACTAACCCAAAGGTTGACTCCGTTGAGTCCAATCTAAACTTTCCGAAAATTCAAGGGATAGAAGCATGGGCTTCAACATCCCCCTATGTTCATAACTATCGCCAATAACCAAGTCCCCAATGTTCAATGAACTCATATAAACCAAACGAAACATTTAACAATGTAACATAGAGCAATTTGCCATTATGTGCATAAATTCATTCAAGTCCTCTTACCAATCATAATTTTCAAATCATGATTAAATCATACAACATGGTTTAATAAACTCTACTAAACATGTATAACACAATAATTAGGCTTACAATCATGTTTAACAAGCCAAAACACAATTTGGGGAAAATCCCCTTCCAAGTATCTTTGTCATTCAAGCTCAATACATATGAACAATTCATATAGCAAAGTTTAATAGACTAATTGGCATATGAATTTCATACAAATCAAGTCTCACATAGGTTCACCCATCTCTAACAATAATTTGAAACCTAGGGTTCATGCATTTCTACAAACCCTAACAATGGCATCCATTGACCTCACATAGCATAAATGGTTGTTTCCCTAGGGTCAATGGAGCCCAAAAGCAAAAGGAAGAGAGGTAGAAACTTACTAAAATTCAGCCCTCACAAACTGCAAATTCGAACCCTAGAGATGAGGTTCTTCTCCTCAACTCACTCTTCAATCTTGCAGGTAGAATTGGGGAAAGAAGATCCAAGGCTATGGCTTCCAAGATCAAAGTCTTCAAGAACCCTAGAATCGCCCTCTCAAGCTCTCTCTCAAGTTTAGCAGAAGTGTTCACAGAAGACGCAACTGAAGAAGTCGTATTCTGTTGGCTGAACAAGTGAGAGAATACGCTGGTTTTTGGTTTAAAAAGGGGGGATTAACTCTCCTAATTAATCCACTAATCAACCCCTAAAACCTCTAATAGATGTTTAGAACAAGTTTAGGCTAATAAGATAGGTTTAGGTTAGATTTAAATTGGGTTTAGGGGGGGTAAAAATCAGACAGTGCGTGAAAGGATTGAAAATCACGTAATCTGCCCCAGGACTTCATGCAGCCGCATGGCTCAATGTGATTCGAGCGCATCACTTCAGCATTCCCTTTCCCGACCTTTGTTGCTTCCTTGCTCGATCCCGGACTCTCCCGCATGCATTCTCGAGTCCTTCCAAGCCAAAAAGGGTCTACAATTCAACCTTTATGACCTCCAAATCATAATCAAAACAATCGAGCCTCTAACCTCAATCAAACAAGGCCAAGAGCTCAGGTAAAACTCTCCTGAACGACAACCGAAAAAGTCAAACAGAGAAGGGTTAACGCCCGAATCAAACTAGCAACCAAACCGCCAATGCAACACGCAACCAACCAACATCTAAGGCATATAAATGATGTTATGAATGCCCTCTAACAATTATCCATATGATAACAACATAAATCACAAACCCGAGACTCAACGCATCTCGCGAAAGAAAAATGCATACGTGCATCTCAAACGACGTCAACGAACATGCTATTGACTCCAAACATATGAGTGAGCTAAATGAACATATTTATGATGATTATAAGTGTATGAATCCATGCATAACACAAGCAAGCCATAATTCAGGGTTTTACATGGATGCCTCTCAGATGATGAACAACCGATAGGATTCGATGATAAGAAATTGCTCAAACTCAAACTAGAAAGGAGAATTGCTATCCTCGAAGCGTCAAAACTTCACTTAAAGAATACATCCAACTAGGTCTAATGCATCTAAACATGTTTGGGCCGAAGCGAAATGCAAGTACTCTCTCAATCAAGGCCGCATTTCAACTATCCTCGAGTTATTGTGACTTTAGCAAGTCCACAACTCTATGACATCTCTTAAAAGTATTTGGGTCTTAATGTGATCTCTCATGATACAATTTAGACTCTCACAACCCAACAAGCAATCAACCAAAGAAGAAATGCAAGCATTGCACGCAATTCAAGCTAACCGGAATGGTGGTACTTACATATTGCCTCGAGGAAGATCACTCTTATGAGAAGAATTACCTCATACATGGCCTTGAGTATTGCATTTTTGCGCTTCACAAGTGGAAGCATTATCTTTACGGCTAAGTTTGAAATATTCACCGATCATAAGAGTTTGAAGTATCTCTTTCACAAAAGGAGTTGAATATGCACTGAGGCGATGGATGGAGAAACTTAAGGATCATGAACTATAGGAAAGCTCTAATGTTGTTGCGGATGCCAGTAGGAAGGCTTATGTCTTGCTTGATGATGAGGGAATGGAAGATGCTTGAGGATGTCCGTGAATGGAGTCCCAAGGTTGTGAGTGAGCATAGGGTTATCTTTGCTAGCGTGCATGCTACTCCTGCATTGTTTGAGTTGATTAAGAAGGCTCATTCTCGAGTTAGGAAGATTATTGATGGATTGGGTGATAGCGATCGATAGTGAGCCCGGAGTTTGCCCATGGTATCTTAACTTTTCGAGGTAGAGTTTGTGTTCCCATGGAGTTAGCGTATGGTTCTTGATGGGCTCACCATGGGTTGATACATAGTACCAAATGTTGGGCTTTTGGTGGAATGGGATGAAGAGAGAAATAGTATGTATCTAGAGTTTGATGCCGCGGGCTCGGGCAACACCGAGGCTTTCAAGAGATCTGGAGTGGAAATGGGAGCATATCACCATGGATTTTGTGACAGATTGCCACGCATCATTTTGATGCGCTTTGGGTTGTTGTGATAGGTTGACAATTCTTCATGTTTTACTATTGCAATGACTTATAGTTTAAGTATATTTCGGGATATCGTGAGGTTACATGGTATTCGTTAGCATTGTTTCGATAGAAACCCCGTGTTCACTTCTAGATTTTGACATTCTTTGCGGTGAGGCTTTGGGTACGGTTGAACTTTAGTAAATTTTCACCCACACCGAAGATTTAGGATTGTGTGCTTTGCTGGATTTCAAAGGTAGTTGGGATTCTCATTTGCCATTAGCCGAGTTTGCGTAATAGCGCTATATTGAGATGGCGCCATATGAGGCTTTATATGGGCATGTGTCGCTCATTTGTTGGGAAAGTGGTGATATACCGAAATTACCAATACAAATAGGCCAAGTGTGAACTTAAAGATAGATTGCTTAAAAGGCTAAGCAACCTGAGACGTGACTTAGAGTTTCGGGTTGGTGACTTTGTATTCTTGAAAGTATTGCTCGATAATACTAAGCGATTTGGGAAGAAAGGTAAGCTTTCACCTAGATTTATTGGACCATTCGAGATCCTAGAGAGGATTGAGTTTTGGCGTTTTAGCATTGCCACCTTCTATATCGGAAGTTCATGATGTCTTCCATGTCTCGCTGCTACGCAAGTACTTGAAGGATGAGTCACATGTCCTTACTTATGATGAGATTTCTATTGAAACTGACCTTTCTTATGATGAGAAGCCGGTGAGGATTCTTGATACGAAGGAACAAGTCTTGAGAACGAAGAGGATTCCGTTAGTGAAGGTCTTGTGGAAGAATCATGATATTGGAGGAAGCCACTTGGGAGACCGAGCTTGATATGAGAGAGAATACCCTTTCCTATTTGATGATCCGTAAGAATTTAGGGACTAAATTCCTTTTAGGGGGAGGATTCGAGTGAGAACCGAAACCCATTACTTGTATAACATGTCTCCTATACTTAATTAATATGTTCATTATGTGTCTTAACATGTTTTAGAGTCCATATTGTTCACCATGCTCGCATTAGGTCAATCCATGATCGTTAGACGAGCCCGACCGGGATCTAAGCCAAGACGGAATGCCCAAGTCGCGATGCCGAAGACAAATAACAACAACAAGTAGCAAATAATGGGTAGGGCCATAACGGCGATACATCGACACTACAACAAATATGGTCTTTCACAACGTTTTTAAAACGTTGTAATAGCTATTTTACAACGTTTTTCAAAACGTTGTGATATGCGATGTTGTAATAGGTCACTTTTTAAATGCAACGTTTGTTCCTAGATTTCTATTACACAACATTTAAAAAACGTTGTGGAAACAAAATAACAACATTTAAAAAACGTTGTCATTTCTTTTTAAAAAAACGTTGTCATTTATTTAATGTAGTTCTTGGATATCTATTACACAACATTTATAAAACGTTGTGGAAAACAAATGACAACGTTTCAAAAATGTTGTCAATTCTCTTACAAAAAACGTTGTCATTTTCTGAATGCAATGGATTTCTCTTACACAACATTTAAAAAACGTTGTGGAAACAAAATAACAACGTTTAAAAAAGGTTGTCATTTCTCTTAAAAAAAACGTTGTCATTCTTTTAATGTAGTTCTTGGATATCTATTACACAACATTTAAAAAACGTTGTGGAAAACAAATGACAACTTTTGAGAAACGTTGTCAAATCTATTACAAAAAACGTTGTCATTTTTTTGAATGCAATGGATTTCTATTACACAACGTTTAAAAAATGTTGTAGAAAACCAATGACAACATTTCTAAAATGTTGTAAATAGTTTAACACAACATTTAATGAGAAACGTTGTAAAAATGGTTAGTACAACGTTTTAAAAATATTGTGTTAGAGTTGTATTACAACTTTTTGAAAATGTTGTAAAAAGTCTTTTACAAGATTTAAAAAACGTTGTAAAAATTGTATTACAACTTTTTAAAAACGTTGTAATAAACGTTTTACAAGGTTTATAAAATGTTGTAAAAATATCTATTACAACTTTTATGAAACGTTGTAAAATGTTTATTACAACGTTTTATAAACGTTGTAATAGCTATTTTCAAAAAAAAAATAGCAATCTTGTTCTTGTTTCAAACCCCCACCTAGCAAAAGCAATCCTGGTTTTGCAAGAAAAAGCAACATAACAATTCAGATACCAACATTGACAACACATAATATTCCCAAGTCATACATAATCAGCCACCGCAGGCCACCTATCTCTGCTGCGGCATCTCTGCTGCGGCAAAGTTTATGACTGACATTAGACAAAGACCAATGAATGCGGCGGAAACTGTCACTGATTTCAAGAGAGCCCATTCTTTTTCATGAACTTGAGGCCAACCCAAAATCACATGCAAAACAACAAGGCTGGATGCTGAAAGCAGAAGCCAAACTAGAAGGCAGCTTGTTGGTGGGCTGTTGGGCATTTGATAAATGAAATAAGGCAGTAAGGTAACTATAGCACCCCATAAGTGAACAATCAAAACTGTTTTTGCAGTGTAAAGCCATCTCCAAGATCTAAAAGTGATGGCAGGGTCATCAAGCGATACTGGGTAAGTTCTCTTGTCTTTTTCTGAGTTGGGCTTGGGTTTATTGGCATCTGAAAACAGCGAAGCTGCAACCACTGGAAGGGGAGCAACGAGAAGCAGGAATGCAATCATGTAGACTCCAACAGACACAAACTTACTTGGAGATGTTAGCAGGTACAAGAAAAAAGATTGATGAAATTTCTCAAGGAGGTTATTTACAGACCGTAAAACTCCCTCAATCAACCTGTATCAGAAAACAAGCGGTTACAAAATCAACAACGAGAGCTTGTTACAACTCAAAGTAATTCTCTTACAATTTTTTTAACAGAAGGGCACATTATATTTAGGCAAGAACTATGAGGGGATATGCTACATCATTTTACTATGAACTTAAAAATGCTTAAATGGAGACAAGGAAATTAGATGGAAAGATTGGCACAACTGTCTTGAAGTGGGCAATGGAAACAAAGTGAGGGAACTTTTTATTTATTGATAAGTGACAAAGTGGGTGAACTTTTAAATCTCTTTTCACCTGAAAATTCAAAAGATCGTCTGCTATAGGTTTACATTTTGAAAAATGGACTATTTTTTGAGATAATACAAAAATAGACTATGCTTTTGATATGATTGATGGAATAACTAGTATGTCTTGAAAATTTAATGACGAAATCAAAATGCCCTTTAAGATCATATGAAATCCTCGTATACCAATGGTACCAACAAATCGATTTTATTAATTTATAACAGTGAAAAGCAGCTGTGAATATAGCTAAATGGCAGATAAGGATTCGTGCAGATGACCACAAGTAGTCGCGAAAAGGTACAATCAATTTGAACTAATTTAAGGATACTGAAAATCAGGATGTGAAAAAACTATCAAAATTGGAAGCCACGTGCTTCGAGGAATTCCGACTATCAAAGAAAATTGGACATTTGTTCATATGGATAACAAGAAAAGAGAAATCCTAAGCACTGACCTGCCACCTCGAAACAAGAACTCATTTTGTCTGGACTTGTAAGTTGAAGAAAGTTTGGGTGAGATCTCCAAAGTAACTGCATCAACTTGATAATCACGAAAAGCACCATGGGCACCGGTGGGAACACCAAGTGCCTGACAGCCAAAATGAATGATATTAAGTTAATAATATGGATATAATCCTGGATGGTTAGTAGTAACTGACGAGTATATCAGTTCTGGCAAAATTTATGTAACAATTAGGATTTAGGTCTATAAACAAGCCAAGCTGAGCTTTGAGTGTTTGACCCGGGCTCTTTGATTTTTATTGAGCTTGAGCCAAGGAACCTATCTTTGAGCTTGACTCGATTATTTCATAAAACGAACTATAAATGAGACCAGTTTGGGGTTTACTCGAGCCTGGTAAAAAATATGCAAGAAATCACATAAGCTACAAGTATATATATATATATATATATTGTGACTGCCAAGCTGGGACTTTCCCCTGGGAAAGAGGAACATAATTACCTGGTTATAAAGTGAGCTGGCAAGTGTAGCAATGCCTTCAATATACTCCGCTCAGGGATACCGAACTTCCACTGTGGATTCAAGCTTCTGGCTACCTTCCCAACTGATTCAAATATTTGACCCAGAGTCTTAAGCCACTTCGACTCAAGCAAGGACAAGAGTTTATCCACCTTTACACGCAAACCCTGCCCATGCACCGCCAGATAGTTCACGATATTGAAAAGGTCTAGGTTTGGCATCTGCCCATTTGATGCCTCATCATAGATGCTAAGAGCATCCTTCTCACCTTCTTCACTTGTATCTGCAACCTTAATGACAAGGGCAGCTGCCATGGTCCCACCATGACGAAAAATTGCTTTTGACTCGCACAAACCACTGCCTTTGTGACACATATCAGCATTTACCTTCTCAAGACCACCAAATGAAGGATTATGATAATCTCTTAGCCAAGCAGCAACTGGGGCATACTCTCCATGCTGTGAGTCTGCAGCCAGCCATATAATATCCTTGGCAAGCCAACTAACTCGCGTCCAGTAACGAGAACACTGAATATGCCATTCCTAATGATAGAGCCTCACCCAAACTGGTCTTGACGGAATTATAAGGAGTCACCAATACAATAGCTTCCTTTCCATCACCACGCGGAGCCCTAATAATCCCAACAGTGTTAATTCCATATGATGCACAAGTAAAGTTAGCTTGAGTTATATCTGGATCAGGGCAAGTAAAAAAGTGCAGCGGGTGGAATATCTTTGGTTGAGGCTGGAACTTGTGATAAGTAACTTCTCCGCCCAAATCTGACATGTACTGTGCTATCAGTCTTGGAATTTCCATTCTGTGATCCAGTACCAATACTGTTCTGCGATACGTATTCATATCCATGTTGCAGTCCACCGTGATGGGATCTGTTCCCATACTCATACTGATGGGCATTTCCCTTCTGTGATTCAGCACCATTTCTGTAATGCGATCCAGTACCATGTTGTGGTCCATTGCTATAACTCTGCCTATTGCTATCCCGCTGCCAATTCACCTGATGTGACTGACTGCTGTATTGCTGTGGCCCATTGCTATACTTCTGCCCATATACCTGTTGTGGTCCTTTGTTAAACTGCGGCTCATAGACCTGTTGAGGTGCATTGCTATACTGCTAGTTCCTCCAAGAGCTTTTTCAGTTTTGGATCATCTGCGTTCACATTAGATACCATTTCTGCATATATTTCCCTAGCCTTGACCAGTAACCCACACCTTATCAATCCTTCCACCATAACAGTATAATGCCCAGAATCAGGAGTTACTTTATAGTCCTTCATACCCACCCAAATCTTCAATGCATTTTCCGGTTCAGCCGATTTGAAGTCAACTAAAATTCAGAGCTTTTTCTTTTCTGTACTAATAATTATACTACCTCCATTCCCAAAATAAAAGAAACTTCCAAAGTATTTTTAATAGTCCCTATCTCTTAATAAATAGTAATGACTACATATTATTCATGAGACCAGTGTTAAGACGAGGATAACAATGGATTGCTTAATATTTGAGGTAGGAACATATATAAATAACCTGAAACTGTTAAGAATTTCCAGCTTCTGCCTTCAAGTCCGCCCTCCTTGACTTCCAAAACTTCCAACCTCATCTTTCTGCGTACAATTCACACAGGAATCAACGAAATGCAAAGTTCCACTGAGCCATAAATGGGAAGAGAAGGTAATAAGCTAGTAAATAACAACAGAAAACTAGTTACCAATTCCTTAAACAATGGTATGCCAATTTTATGGCACATTCTCCGCAGTCATGGCAGCTAATATAGTCCTTTCAACATGCATCCTCAAGGGAAAAAGATGGCATTAGGGCTCTAATAGGCTGCTTCACATAATCCCACTGAAGTTTTCATAACTATTGCATAGGAAGATCTTCCTTGTAAAGCCTGAATTGACTCTCCTACATCAGAAATCTTCAGAACTTTAACTTGAGGTGATAGATGGATGCATACAAGGCACTTCTCTCGAGCAAGTACATATACCAAGGAATTATAAACCTCTCGGCCGGCTCATTGCCGTTCTTAGCCACCCCCTTTATTCAAGAGAGAGCCAGAATCAGGAGTTCATAGTCAACCCACAAATCTTCAATGTTTTCTGCCGGTTTCAGTGAGTCAAAGAGGTTTCCGACTTTTGAGAAGCAGGAAATCATGTGTGTATAAGAAGTGGCATTTGGGAGTGTACAGCATCTGTTCATTTCTCTCCAGACTCTCTTGGCTTCAAATACATCAAGGGATATATCACACCACCCATTCAGAATAATGTTGAAGCCCTCTGTTTCCAGTGGGTAGAGCTTCTTATTTAAAAGCATAAATTCTTCAGCCTCTTCAATGTTTCCGTGTTTACGGAGGATATCTAGAAATGAGTAGAACGCTTTCTCATCAGGACTCAGCTTGAACTTCTCCATTATTTGAAATGTTCTAATAGCCTCGGTTGGATCATTTGCAGCTGCATATCTATTCAAACACCAAGAAACGAGGACAAGAACCAGTATAAATATCTCAATTTCACAATCAAAGTCCATAAAATATCACAAACAAATGGAGATCCTACTCTCTATCTCAGATCCACTATATACTTACCATCACTTTGGATGCAAATAAACAGATACTGAGCAACGGCTAATGGTTACCACTAACAATGGGTTTTTACACCTGCATACAATGGATTTTGCAATATAAAAACAGATTCATGAATCATGACAGAAATCCAATTCCTACAAGTTCAGAAAGAGAAAAAAAAATCCAACAAGTACAGAGCTGAGCAGCAATTGACATAACCATATAAGAGCAAGGAAAAGGAAGTGGGTACTTGACATAAAAGGAGTTGCCATATGTTGCAAAAACATTTTAGTATTATAGCTTTGTTTGATAAAAGTGATTAATGCATTGAATGTAAAAAATGAGCAAAGAGTCAAAGAGTAATGTGAATCAGCAACTTGGTTTTTTCTCTCCATGTAATCATCAGAAACATTAAAAACTGAAGTAGAATATCATGATTCATGTCACTATATCCAAACACTTGAAATGCAATAAACAATCAAACTAATGAAATCTAATATCAGTAAGTCATCAAAGTTTTTTGAAATCAAGTTTGTATAGTGAGGATACATTTTTATAATTTCTGAAATCTAAATCCTGGAGAGGTTTACTCTGTGTGTGTGTGCGATTCATTGTGAGCTATGGTCTTGTTTCTTGATATCTGCTTCTGTGTTCTTTCCAGATTTTCTCTTCTCTTTTGTTCCTAGAGAGATAATGTGAGTGTGAAAAGGTTTTTAGTCTCTGCAGCAGCAGGAGCAATAACAGCAGCAGCAGCCCCACCAGAAGAAGCGGCGGCAACTGCAACACCGCCGCCGCCGCCAGCTGCAATCAGTTCAGTAACATTTCTTCTGCCTTACGTTTGTACTCTCAAGTTTAGGTGCCTTAAGAAACTTATAAATCCTTACAAACTAGATTTTGTCTTGAATGACAACCCCAATAACATCAGGGATGCATCTAATAGGGTCATGAACAGGACAGACTATTGATATAAATATGAAAACACTGCTTACAGATATAGGAATTGCAACAGACCCCAAAAGTAGCAGTTGAAACCAGCACAAAAACCGATAATGATGGTAGCTATAAGAGATAATATCAGAACTCAGCCCTTCAATAAGTAATTCATTCAATGCCTTGTTCACTAAATGCGCAGAACCTGAATATCAGAACTCAGACTCAGCAGGGTTCTTTACGGACTAAAATTCACGGGTTCAATGAATATATCAATATAGACTATAGTGATACCCGACACTATCAGTACAGATCAAAAATAATCAAAGAATAATAGCAACTGAATTGAAAACAAATACACATCAAAATTAAAGATTACAGAGTCCAAACCTTGTCCCAGGAGGCCTCAGGATCCAACAATTTGGCAAACTTAAACGGAGACAAGTGACCGTTCTGATGTTGTTGCTGTTGTTGAAGATTGACTAGCCATGGACAGAAAACATGAAACTGAACCTAAAACAAAAGCTAGATAACATTACCGAACTTGGTGAATTACCCACAATAAGAAAAAGATTTTAACAACTAAACAAAACCCAGACACAAAATCAGCAGGTCTATAATTGCAAAAACTATCACATTCTAGAATAGAAAAAATAGATATTGTAAAGAAACAGAGAAAAGAAGAAAGACGAAGAATATGATTTGGAAGCCTTAAACCCTAAAAAAGGTTAGGCTAGGGTATTTATACATATGTGCATATATTAAGAAGTTACACATAACCCCCTTTTATAATACCCCTTATTCACTAACACTCCCCCTCAAGCTGGAGCATAAATATTCATGCATGCCCAGCTTGTTACACATATATAACCTATTTCCAACCACCGACTTTGTCGAGAACATCAGCTATCGATCACCGGACTTGACATAGCTTGTGACAATAATCTTTTGTTGTAGCTTCTCGCGAATGAAATGACAGTCAACCTCAATATGTTTTGTGCGTTCATGAAACACAGGATTCGATGCAATATGGATGGCTGCTTGATTGTCACACCATAGCTGCATAGGTGTTGAACTACCAAACCCCATCTCCTCAAGTATTTGGCGAATCCACATCAATTCACAAGTCGGTGAGCCATGGCCCTATATTCCGCCTCCGCTTGGATCTCGACACAACCTGCTTTGCTTCTTGCTTTTCCAAGACACTAAGTTGCCTCAACGAATATACAATATCACGTGGTTGACTTCTTACTAATAGGGCATCGGCCAATCGGCATCACAAAACCCTCAACTCTTATGTGCCCGTGATCTCGATAAAGTAACCCACACTGGAGCTCCTTTGAGATATCGGAGGATTTGTCACAACTGACCTCCCGGTGAGTAGATCGTGGAGTCGACATAAATTGGTGACTTTACTAGCGCAAGCGCAATGTCAGGTCTAGTCACGGCTAAATAGTTCAACTTCCCTACAAGCGTGCGATACCTCTCAGGATGATTCAATTCTTCACCATCATCATCTCTAAGCTTCACATTAGCATCCATAGGAGTCTCGGTGGTTTTGCCCTAACATCCCGGTGTTAGTAAGTAAGTCCGATACATACTTCCGTTGAGAAAGAAAGATGCCTTGTTTCGAGCAGGCAGCTTCAATTCCCAAAAATACTTGAGGTTCCCAAGATCTTTTGTTTGAAATCTCTCTGAAGGAAAGACTTTAGAGCATAAATTCCCACACTATCTCACCCGATAATGGCGATATCATCAACATACACAACCAAGAGAATACACCACTTGGTGTCGATAAAAGGCGAATGATCAACTGCACCGCACCGTAAGGCCAAACTCTAACACAACTTCACTAAATCGACCAAACCAAGCTCGAGGTGATTTGAGACCATCAACGACTTTTTAACTTGCACACCATCACGACTCCCGAACAACAAAACCGGGGAGGTTGTTCAAGATAAACCTCCTCGTGCGGTCACCATGAAGAAAAGCGTTTTTGACATCTAGTTGGTGAAGCGGCCAATGGTATGATGCGGCAAGAGAAACAAGCAACGAGCGAAGCCAACTTGCGCGGAGAAAAAGTTTACGAATAATCCACACCATACGTTTGAGCGTAACCCTTCCATGACAGGGCGAGCCTTCAATCGAGCAAGAGAACCATCGGGATTCACTTTCCTTGCAAAACCCACTTACAACCAATTGCCTTCTTATTCGTGAAGGTATCAAATCCCAAGTCGATTCTCCTCAGAGCCTTCATCTCCTCTTCCATAGCGGTTCTCCAACCGGGATGAGCCACGCCTCGCAGAGACTTAGGAATAGGATAAGACTCAAGAGAATTAATTAAGGAAGATGTAGAAGAAGACAAACCGGAATAACTAACGTAGTCGGCGATGGAATATTGTGCACAACTACGCTTACCTTTCGAAGAGCAATCGAACATCTAGATCGGATAGAGGTGGCACGGAGTATCGGGATCTGAGAAAGAGGCGGCTCGGTAGTGACCACATCGGGAGGTGCGAGAAGGAGGTCCCTCTCGTTGGCGAGTAAACTTCTTGAATGGGGGGCGATAAGGAGGTACGAGGAGGTGAGTGCGAGGGGGCTGCCGGATTTGGACAAAGTGATAGACAAGGAAATCATCATCGGTGTCAGAAGAGGATGGGTCAGCAAAGGCGAGAGGATAGAATGATTGAGATTCAAAAAGGTGACATCAAGAGACACGAGATAACGATTCAACTCGGGAGAAAAACAACGATACCCTTTTTGAGGCCGAGTAGCCAAGGAAGATACATTTGAGAGACTTAGGATCCAACTTGGTTATATGAGGTCGATGATCGCGAACAAAGCAAACCACGAGGTGCTGCGGTGACACGGAAAACAACGAGCAGGACGGATATAAGACACGATATGGAATCTCCCCGAAGCAGAGGATGGCATCCTATTAATAAGATGACAAGCGATCAGCGCATCGGACGAGGAATGACTTACTTAGGCACGTGCATTTGAAAGCTAAGAGCCTAGCACTTTCCATTAGATGGCGATTCTTTCTTTCCGCCACCCGTTTTGTTGAGGTGTATCGGTCTGAGAGGAGTCATGAGTCATGCCATTGTTATGCATAAAAGTAGAAAGGGGTGGAGAAATATTCTTTTGCATTGTCACTCTGAAGAGTTTTAATAGGCACACCAAAGCGGGTATTAATTTCAGCACAAAAACCACAAAAATGGAGAATAACTTCGAGCGATTTCTCATTAAATAAATCCAAGTTACACGTGAAAAATCATCGACAAATGTAACAAAGTACAGATAACCAAGTTTTGATACTACAGGAGGCGGACCCCGAACATCGAGAATGAACCAACTCAAGCGGGACCAAGCCCTTTTATTGACTCTAGGAAAGTATGAAACACGATGGTGTTTAGCATCTTGACAAGCTTCACAATTTAATGTAGACAAAGACTCTAAACTAGGACACAATTTCTTCAAATTCGAGAGACACGGATGACCCAAGCGACAATGAATCGATGCGGTGTAAGGGAAGTGACAACTGGAACATGCAACGGGAGAGACAACATCATCCGCAAGTAAAGCCCTCTGATTCGTAGCCTCACCAATAATCCTCTTCGTCGTAAGATCTGAAAGACACAAGAATCGAGAAAAGAATGAGGCAGCTACGGTTGTAATCACGAGTTAATTTAGTGATGGATAGTAAATTGAATGGAAAACCGAGGGAGGTAAGGGCGAGAAGACAAAGGCAGAGATGGAGTGATATGGCGATTCCGCTCCCACGAACACATGCACAGACCCGTTGGCTAACGTGACACTAGGCAATATAGAAGAGGTAAAGGAAGATAAAATACTGCATCACGGTCATATGATCGGTAGCACGAAATCAATGACCCATTTGCGACTCGAGGAGGAAAGACACGCGATGGGTTTACTGAATGGACAAAGTGGCTGAGAAGAGGAAGATGAAGACGGTTGAGAGACACAGGCTGGGTATACCTAGCATACTCTTCATCGACATCATAACCATCTTCAGGTCGGTCGAAGAGGAGGCCCGACTAACGGGGTCGGGATGAGTAGCAACATTAGCGAAGCGGTTACTAGTCGGTTTCCCATGTAACTTCCAACAATTGCGTTGCGGATGCCGTGTCCCATGGTAACATACCTTGACATCTGATTCCCACCACGTCCATGTGCGTCATCACCACCACGACCACCCAGGCCTCCTCTACCACCTGGCGTCCCCACCACGACCACCATGATCGAACCTCGATGCCCATGAAATGCATGCGTGCGAAGCGAGAAGACTTCACCGCATCCCCCTCAGCTGGAGAAGACTTAGGAGATGTGCGTAAAACCGCGAAAGCCTCGGACAAAGAGCAAATATCGATTACCAGACAAAATCTGCGATCGGCGATAGCAAACTTCAGTCGCAATCCGGCCAAAAACCCCGTGACAAGGAGGCTGTTCACGTTGTACTGCATTTCCTTAATATCGGCCGTAATTGGAAGCAAAGTGCACCATTCACGAGACAGTTTCTTAAAATGCAAAAAATCTTGAGTCACGGTGCGATCTTTTCGATTCGTCGAAAGACATCGGTGGATAAGTCATACAAGCGATTGATTATCACGGCCGAATCAACACCTCCAAATACTCCCAAAGATCTTTGGCTGTTTCGGTATGGGAAACTAACTCTGCATATCGATCATGGAATTCATCATCGGCCAAAGAGTAATGCATCATCCTAATCGAACCTTCGCACTTTCACCGGTTTTAATATCAGTGAGATGATCACCCTTTTCCATGCCAATCGGACTCTTGCTAACCACCTTACGCCACATCATATAATTTGTACCATCAAGCTTTTTATCGTAAGCTTATTAGGAGTGGTGATCAACTGCGAAAGCAGATCTCGACGGCGACATAATACGCGAGCGAGAGGAGTCCCAACGCGGTAACAAGAAATCAACCAAGCGACAGCAGTCGCAACAAGCGGCCAAACCAGGAAAACTAACCACGGGTAGACTACGGGTGGGGCGAGAGCAGACGAGGCAAAAATTCCGGCGAAATTCCGGCCGAGCGCCGTGGTGGTCTGCACTCCGGCGGCGCGACTTTTCGGCGGCGGCGAACACTCCTCCGGCGCTAGAGAGGCGAATATGCGGGTGGCGTGGGTCGAACAAGTAACAGGAAATAGCCAAAACACGCATTGCGTGACGAAAAGGCGGCGAGCCAAACCCTTGCGCGAAACTTGCGCACCCTCGGGCACAAACACTACGGCAAACCACAACACGGGCTAGCCGATCAATCAAGGTTGCACACTCGGCAACTCCGAGCATCGCACGCGGCGATAAAGGAACTCGGCGTCCTTACAGTTTCATGCGAGAGAAGGAAAAGAAAAAATAAAAATAAAAGATAAATAAATTAGAAGTGTACCAAACCAAGTTTGTTATTGAGAAACTGCTCGATACCATGTAAAGCAGAGAAAAAAGAAGAAAGACGAAGAATATGATTTGGAAGCCTTAAACCCTAAAAAAGGTTAGGCTAGGGTATTTATACATATGTGCATATATTAAGAAGTTACACATAACCCCCTTTTATAATACCCCTTATTCACTAACAGATATTAAATAGACAACCCTAGCTTCATCATCGTATTGAGTTGGGTCATACTGTGAAATTGAGCTTGAACCTAAATCCACCATTCCCATTAACTTACTCGAAATTTCAAAAGAATGTTATGGATACTAACAATAAACTTAAATGAAACTTAAATGAAATTGAGCAATTGATCGATGTGAAACTTAAATGAAATTTCCAAGGCTTTACTAACCTTAACGAGATGTCAAGCGAAGATGAAACTCAGTTGAAGAGATAATTTAGGGACATTACTTTGTGGCAGTTTGAAGATCAGATTAGATCTTATTGGCATGAACATCCGATGAGGACATCGGACTCTCCTAGTGGGGGAGAGTTTGTAAGCACTTAAGTGTTGAGTGCAGCCATGACATGAGCGGGGCATGTCGTGGCATTGTGTTGGGCAGTAACGATGCAAGTTATGGCTGCGATGGACAGAAACAATGACATAGATTCTGCGGGACAGAAACTGACTTACCAATTGGCTGGCAGAATGCTGAATGCTGGCAGAATTCAGGTTGCTAGCAGATTCAGGTTGTTGGCAGAATTCAGGTTGCTAGCAGATTCAGGTTGTTGGCAGAATTCAGGTTGCTGGCAGGATTCAGGTTTGCGGGCAGAGTTCAGATTGCTGGAGATTCAGGTTGTGGACTGTTGTGCAGTTCACAAACAAGCTGGACAGTTGACAGAATCTGGAGCTGGAAGCAGTTGGTTCAGACAGGGCGGTTGAGCAGTTGGTGACAGTTTTAGGACATAAAACTGCCACCAGATCTGGCAGCCACCTGTCCCGGCAGTTATGGGCAGTTGTTGGTCTCTTGTTCAGTCATTTAAATTGTTGCTGTAAATTGTTTTGATAGACAGAATTCTGGCGTGAGTTAGCCATAGAAAACAGTGTTGTATTCCTTAGTATTATGCAGTAATATAAGGTTGGGTTTGATCCTGTAATTGTTGGCTGCATTGTTGTTTCCTTTGCTGTGAGTTACCATTAAGTTTGTGAGTTAACGGGAAAACGAGAGGGCTGTTGTTCTTAAGTGTTAAGACAGGCCGCATAGGCGTTGTAAATATGAAAAAGAAAATAACCCTGTGACAATTGCATTAAGCATGCAATTCTGATTCTCCATCCTGCTTCTGTTAACACATACTATATATAGACTATTAACAGATCTTGCAATAAGGTCAATGCTCACTAATTAAAAATATATATAAGGAAGAAAACAGCAATTGTTATGCAATAAAAAAAATTCCTACCTTCCCCACACCAATATGCATAGTGAGTGGTCTACCACGCTTATAGCTGCTGTCAAAGACTATGCCATCAGCAAATCTTGCAGTGTAATGAATCTGTAACATGAAACGGAAAAACTGTCATAAGGATTGTCTAAATATGAATTTCATGTCGCGTATAAGTTGGACGTCAAAAGGCAACGAGGAAGAGAAAGGAAAAGAAAAGCACAGAATAGATCAGCTTCTGAAGCAAAGATCAGCGAACAGATTGAGTAGGATGAGCAGTAAAGACCATTCGGCTACTGGCTGTGAACCTTCCCCCTCCTCCTTTATCCGGGCTTGGGACCGGCAATGCAATGCTATAGCAATTACATTGGCGGAGTTAAAAAGGGGTTAGTTACTTAAGTGGTGCATGAGCCTGTAAAAACAATAATCTACAATATCCAAAGCAATTAATAAAAGGCATTAACATAGATTAATAGTCTAAAACTTCACACAAAAAAGTCCCTGCACAAAATATTCACATCCAAAAGAGGCATGCATACTAAACCAAGATTAATCAAAAGTAATGAAATCTTTACGCCATGCCACGGTACTCCCAACTGCATCCTCGATCACCGACATCTCTGAATTAGTCCGGAACAGTGGAGCCTTGGGATCTAAACACACTTGGACCCAAACTTTCCAAACATCCTTTCCGAGTGGAACGAAGTGCACCATATCATTAGGGTCCATAGATGCTACTTCACCTTTTGCAACGGCCATCCCTTGCCAATTAACTAACTTGCATTTTCTACCAACATTGGCATTAATGGGAACATCTCCTGCATTTAAATTAGTGGTACCACCAACGTGAGAGCTACCCACTGAACGAGTAGAGGGTGTATTCACAATCTCATTACCCTTAGAAGCGAGCTGTGGACAAACATAAATTACATAATGTTATTGACTAATAAACTATCTAAAACAATGTGTTTTATGGTAGAATACTTGCCTGCATCTGCATAACTACATTTTCCAAGTTCGCCAATTTATTAGTCACAATTGAAAGCTGGTTCTCAAGTACTTCAACTTTCTTAGAGCTATAGATGCGGGCGCCTAATTGAGAAGGGGTGATACCAAATCCCATCCCCCTAACTCTTCCATTTCGTTCGGGTCCAAGGGTTTGAGCGAGTGCATCTTGAGTGATACTTAATGAATTCCAGGAGAAGTTTGTGAGGAATTGATCTCCTTAATTTTACTCTAGAAAATTTATAAAGAAATGAGTAATTAGATATAAAACAGTCAAACACAATTAGAAAATAAATAATTTAATAAAATTGTACTCTTACCACACATTCGAGATAAAATTTGTAGGTGCATCCCCATTCTTTTTAGTGTGTGCTTTACACCAAACATCTTGTCTCCTTATTTCGCATCTGGACTCTCCTTTCTCGACCAATTTAGAACATCGTTTAAATCGCAAGACAAATTAATAGTCATTGATATGTTGGTAGATTCATAGCAAGTTACCATCTCCTCTTCTAATCGGGCATACCCCTTCACGCTCATGGTATGTGGGGTTTGATTCTTCGCCCTTATTTGCTTGAATTTTTGGCTTTTCACCTACACTAAAATCACGTAAATAAACATACCTTACTAAAATCCTTAATAAAAAATAATCATGTGTACCTCAAAGTCACCAGATAGCTTCTCCGCAATAAAATTATTCCAATCTTCAGAAGATTTTACACTACTCGGTTTAAGGCTAGCATAAATAGACTCCTTGTTAGGGAGTTTTGATGCATTTCTAAGTGATGTTATCAGCCTAGACTTGAACTCTCTCCAACGAGTTCCCATCACTTGAAGAAACAGTTTCTTGAATATGTCATCAACGTTAAACCTCCCCTATAAGAAAAACATCACATCAAATCTATATAACATGTGCACTTGAAAAATTATGCTTGAAATTAAGTTAGCGAGATAATTATTACCGTAACGCATTTCCACAAAACATCCTTCATTTTATCATCAACTTTCCTCCAGTTATCACAAGTAACAGGTACCATATCTCGTGCCAATGCACCCAAGTATGAAGATAACCACTCAGAGTGCAAACCTATAGGCTGCCCTCTTCCATTGAATTCCACCTCCGCTCGATCACTAGGAGTTACGCACAGTTGTCTCATCCTTGTTGGACCTCTTTTCCTCTTTTCTAACATATTCCCTTCTCCAATAGGTTGATCAGGCACTTCATTAGATGAAGGCGATTGAGAAGGCATTATTTGCGCCGTAAAATTATGTTCAAGAGAGGGATTAGAACCTCTCTCAGATATCCTAATTCCTTCATGCCCTTCTTGTTGTGAAATAGAAATGGCTGCCAAATTTAATTTTTTTGCGCGCTTCTTGCCTTGCTTTGAACTCTGCATAGTTCATTATCAAATATCGAGTTAGAACACAAACATAATATGTAAATATAGTCTAATATTAAAACAATAAAACTGATACAAACTAACATATCAAATACTTCAAATTGATGATATAATATTTTGAAAAAGCATTAAAATTTGCATTAAAAATGATAATATGAATATGAATGTTTAAGTAGATTTGGAAGGTCTTACCTCCCCTTTTCGATTAGTCATAGCAATGATGATAAGTCCAATCACTTATCCAACGATCGATCTACCTGTTTGTTCAAGAAAATCTCCATGGATTAAATATTGTATATAAGTCATGTAATATAAACAACTTATGTAAAAAAAAACCTTATACTCAATCATAATAAAAAAATATTCATTATTTTTTACCAATATGTCGTCACAACCCACTCTTACGCAACTACCATCTTGGTCGTCCATGGTTCTATCAAGCAAAGTTGCATCTAGTGGGTTATAGGATAATTCATCTTCCTCATCGTGATTCTCATCATCATAGATTTCCAAATCGTGGTAGCCTCTTGGTGGTGGCCTCACTACGACTTGCCAATTAGATGATTTGCTTTCTCTCCAATAAAACACTTGGGAGGCTTGTGTTGCTAGTATAAAAGGATCTCCTTTAAATTGATCTTGAAATTGGTCAAAGTTGACTAATGTAAATCCATCTTCAACTTTCACTCCATGATAAATATTCGCCCAATCACACTTAAATAATGGAATTTGAAAATGAAGATAGTCCAACACAATAATGTCACGCAAGATCCCATAGTGACCTATAGTACTACTACTAGATTGTTCATTGTCATTTGACGTTGAACTACGCAATGTAGTTGCTTCGAGAGAAACACCGCTATTCTGTGTGGACTTTTCAGTCGCCTTTGTGCGAAATCGACAACCATTTACAATAAAACCGAGTAGGAGAGTGCTTGCTTTCTAGGCCAATATGATAGCCATTGTATCGTTTGAAACATTCCATTTGCCATTTCATGTTTAACCTGTACGTGTATTTAAAACAAAAATATGATTTATTCGTAATATGTAAACTAACATATTGTGTAATGAAATAAACCAAAGTGTTAAAAAAACCTTATCCGTAAACCAATGGCAGAAAGTCTCAGAATGCTTCTTTGAAAGTTCTTCGTCAGAGAGATTATCATGTAACCTTTTCAACTCTTCCATACGCATCCTAATAGAAAATAAAGAGTGAAAAACATTCATGACGAAGAAACAACTGGACATGTTTTCATTTAACTAAAACATACTCTTCATAAGGTTCCACTTCCGCGGTATTAAACAACACATATCGATGAGCATTGCAGGTCTTCATCAGACAATGTAGTATGCAATCCTTTGGAAATCGGTCGTCCGTCAAATAATTTATCATCTCGATAGTCCTCATTACGATTATGTGTTTGACCAATTTCACAAGCTTTCTTGATATACTCACTACAATATCGCATGCACTCTTCGGCAAGATAGCATTCACAAATGCATCCTTCTGGACGTGCAGGATTTCTAACATTTCCCTTGCATATCTTCATGAATCTAAAAATCATCGTATAAAAAGTTACAGACAAACTACTAAAAGTATTGAAAAATGTTGTTTGATAAAAGAATAGTCTATGAGTACCTTTCGAATGGAAACATCCAATGGAATTGATTTGGTCCACAATAACGTGTTTCGCGTCCCAAGTGTATTGGCAAGTGCATCATGATGTCAAAGAAGGAAGGAGGAAAATATCTTTCTAGCATGCACAATGTCTCAACAATCTCTTGTTCAACAACTTCCAGTTTTTCTGTATCAATCACTCTTTGACTTATATCATTGAAAAAGCGAACATAGTCGAAATATCGCATTTCTTGGCCCTTTAGGTAAAATTCCTCTCAATGCAACAGGCAATAAGCATTTGCATTAAAACATGATAATCATGGGACTTGAGTCCTAATATCTTATCATCTTGCACAAAACAGTTTGCAATATTTGAGCTGTACCCATCGGGAACCTTCAAATTTCTTAATCGCCAATAAAAGGTCTCCATCTCTGAACTTGTTAGAGTATGTTGCGCTGGTGGAAGGAATATCTTATTATTCTCTTCAACCCTTGGGTGCAAATCTGACCTAATTCCTATTTTTTCCATATCTTTACGAGCATTAAGACCATCTTTTGATTTTCCTTTGATACGAAGCAAAGTGCAAACTAAACTCTCACCGCAATTCTTTTCAACATGCATCAAATCTAAACAGTGACGTACCGGCAAATACTGGAAAAACACAATGACATAATGTTATTGAGTAATAAAGTCTACAAATTTATGAAAGTATTATTTAAGTAAAAAATGGGCTACCTCGTAATAAGGTAACTCAAAAAAAATTGGCTTTTTCTTCCACATGATTCCCTTCACAACATTCTTTCTTTTAGTCTTCCTCTTCCTTTTCTTGTGGCCCTTACCTTTTTCCCTTCCTTTTCTTGCTTCTTCCTCATTGGTCATTTCCTCCCCTTTTCCAAAATCATTTTTAATATCACTAACAACTTTAAAGATTTCTGAACCAGTTAGTATTGAAGGCTTGCCCCGCTTCTCATTGGTTCCATCAAACCAACTCTTCTTCTTTCGATAAGGATGATTGGATGCAAGGAACCGTCGATGACCCATGTATGCACACTTGTTGCTGTAAGGTAGCCATATTGAACAAGTGTCAACACCACATATAGGACATGCTGCCTTACCCTTTGTAGTACATCCAACAAGATTTCCATAAGCTGGGAAATCATTAATGGTCCATAACAGAATGGCCCTCAAATTGAACATGCTCTTATTATATGCATCATACACCTCAACTCCACTTATCCATAATTCTTTCAAGTCTTCGATGAGTGGCCTTAAATATACATCAATATCATTTCCGGGTTGCTTCGGCCCGGGGATTAACAAAGTTAACATTAAGTTCTCGCGTTTCATGCATAGCCATGGGGGAAGGTTGTATGTAACAAGCATCACGGGCCAACAGCTGTATGTGGAACTTAGATTACGATAAGGATTAAACCCATCTGTAGCAAGTGCAAGTCTTAAATTTCGATGATCAGATGCAAAATCAGACCAGTTACTATCAATAAACTTCCATTGAGGGGAATCAACCGGATGATGCATCTTGCTATCCTTACTATGATGAGTGCTATGCCACAATAATTGTTTAGAATTTTCTGATGACCTGAACATTCTTTTAAATCTAGGAATAATCGGAAAATACCTCAAAACTTTGGCCGGTACCCCCTTTTTAATTTTGCGTTCATCTCCTTTTCCAACCACTTTCCACCGGGATTTCCCGCATCGTGGGCAATTGTCTAGATCTGCCAAGTCTTTTCTAAATAGACAACAATCATTGACACATGCATGTATTTTTTCATACCCCAAGTCAAAGGTCTTAAGTAACTTTTTGGCTGCATATGTTGAAGCAGGAAGTGTATTTTCTTGTGGTAACATGCCACTTAAGACTTTGAGAAGTTCAGTAAATGCCTTATCAGAAATACCATTGACGACTTTAAGTTTGAAAAGTACTACTATCATTGTCAACTTTGTGTAGTCGGTGCAACCGGGGATACAAGGGAGTTTCTGCTTCTTCCAACAATTTAGAAAACCCTCCATCTCTCCTTTCTTCAGTATAATCTGCAATCTCTTCCTCGTTAATATGAGCATCTGCAAACATCCTATATGTAGCTGGTATTTCCTCGCGCTCACATGTCTCTTTGGAGGAAGTGCTAGGCAATTCTTCCCCATGAAAAAACCAAGTGGTGTATGTCGCATCCATCCCAAAGATAACCAAGTGTGACACTACATCATCACTAGTCTGGTAAATGTGATTTCTGCATCGAGTACAAGGACATTGAATTTTTGGGGGATTTCCTAACTTCTCCATAGCACTCGAAAAAGTGTAGCTCTGCACCATAGGCGGCAGTGGTCTACAAAGAAGACTTAAAAAATTAGTTGGCAAGCAAAAAGCATGCTAATACCAAACTAATATTTGAGTTTACATTCAAAACCTTGGCAGATGCACCCAAGCTTTATCCATCGATCGAGAATCTTGACTCTAACTTTACACCTAAACTAAACAAATACACACATTAGAAATAATCGGAGCAATGTGGGAATAATCGGAGTATATATATGTGTTTACATGTGGTTGATGTGGTCAAGTCAATGAATGTCAAAACCCAAGCAACTGCAAAAGACCAAGGACAAGGAGCAACTACTTTAAACTTTTAAGAATAAGAATGTTTGTCAAATGAATTGATCTACAGTAACTAATAAGCATCCATTGATTTGTACTGGAACACTCGAACATCCTACCCTTAACGTTAGTAGCTAATAATTCTAACACCCTACGGTTCATCTTTCAACCATATCTAATTCAACTACATGACTCAACTCAAATTAGCTAGAGTATAGTCTAGTCAATAAGCTATCAAGTTTGAATATACTTACCAATCTTTCTTTTGCGGAATACATGGTGGTGTAAGCTATGGATTAATGGCGAGAAGTGCAACTGTTGGTGGTGTAAGCAATAATCTTTGAATGGAGAGAGCTTACCATAACTTTGTAGGATATTGCGTGGAATAAACTTATAAACAACTTTGAACTATCTCTAGAGCTTAAATACATCTTTAGTGTGTTTAGTTAGTGCAAGAGATTGGGCACTTTAGACGCAGAATAAGATTCTGGTGTTCCTTCAACAATTTGAAATGGTCGTTAGTGCAACGATGCTATACAGCTAATCTCTAGTCCCCAAGTGGGTTGGTTACAGAACATCTGAGTTTAGAGTGTATTCAATTTGAAGTGCTTCTCTTGTAGCTTCTCCTCTTCTTCCAAATAGTTTTAAATTGTGATTGGTCTGTAGTCTATACTTCTTTCTCCAGCATAGAACTTGTTTCATTACTTTCCAAGTTTCTCATCTTTTCATACTTGTTAGTCTCTGTAACGTACAAGTTTCCAAAATTATAGTGCCTGTAGAGTATTGTTTAATAGGTGGCTTTGACTTGTGCAAATCTTGGTCAAAATGTGTAATTATCGTGCTTTATTTTTCCCTTTGACTGGTTCATTATGAAAAGTACTTTAGCCTTAAGTTCCATTTTTTTAATTTACATTGATGATTGGATGGATGACAATGTTGCATAAATTGGTAAGGGCATAGTGCTCAACTTTTCATAGTAGACATTATTTTGGAATATTCCAGAAAGACAAGCCTATAGTTTTGGACTAGGGAGTGTTTGTACTGAGTTTGCCCATGAATGAATAGTATTTGATGCTAAATTCATCTATTTGCTAGCTGTTGGTGTCTTTATGTATGTGCTTGCTCTTTTCTCCAGTCTTAGTGATAGTGCTATCACTTTAATTTCTGCTACATAAGGAGTTATTTGGGGTGACTATGGAGTTTATTCCATCTTTGAAGTATATGGTTATGTAATCAATGAAATGACGAAAGGATCATATTCCGTCAAGTCTCAAACACCTTGGATGTAAACAAATACTGATGCTATCAGTTTGAAAATCATTCAGGAGTAAGTTCTATATTGGTGCCATCATGGTTATTCCTTGATTCTTAAAAGCTTGTTGTACTATACGTGCCTTAGTCCCTTGAAAATCAATGAAATGTGCTGTTTGTCTTTTGATGTTGTTAGGAAGTCTTAAATTTTGGTTACATTTGAAGTTAGCAGTATTTGCACTCTGTTTTCCTTAGCAGTGGTGGATAATCTGTTGTTAGCATTGTCTTGTGGTTCAAATAGATGCCAATTTAGAATATTGTGTTTACTTTTAGCGCCTTTTAGTTGTAACACTGCCTGATGATTAAATTATTTTCTCAGGATCTTCCAATCTGGCTGCGTCCATATGCTTATAGAGCTTGGGCTCGGGCATTTCATTCAAGTATGCCGCTTTTCCTCACTAGTCATTGTTCTTAATTGTGGTTTATTGTTATCCTCCTATCATCCAAAGGTGATTGTTAATTTTAAAAGCAGTGAAACTTTTACAATTTAAGTAGGGAGGAATAAATTATGGATTACTCTCATTGTTTGGGTGTCAGACTTAGAAGAAGCAGCCATGCCTTTGGATCAATATAAATCCCTAAGGGATTTTTTTGTTCGCACCCTGAAAGAAGGTTCCAGGCCTATTGATTCTGACCCAAGTTGTCTGGTAACTTGGTAACCAGCTATTGGATATCTTAACATCTATTTTGTTTTGCTCTTTATTTGTTTACAGTTCAGAAATTTAAGCATATTGCCTGTGATTATAGATCAGTCCTGTAGACGACACAGTTATAAGATTCAGAGAGATAAAAGACGCCAGAGCAATGATTGAGCAAGTTAAAGGGTTCTCATATTCTGTCTCTGCCCTTATACGTGGAAACTCATTCCTTCACATGAAAGCTGCAGGCAATATACAAGAAGAGAGCTAATTATTAATCCACATCTATTATATTGTGGCTCATGTCACTTATACATGGTGGTGTAAGCTATGGAATGCCGAGATGCCAAACTTTAACTGGTAATACGCACAAGAAACAACTGATAACATTCATCTTCAAACCACTACCAGTCGAGTAAGAGTTTACAATCTACACCAGGCTCAAGCATGCATAATAATCTCCCTAGAATATCATGTCACTAAAGATTAAGTAAAATTTGAGAATAACACATACATTACCATCTCAGTTAAGAGCTCACGGCGATAGTTGAACATTTGTGTTTTTCCTTTTCCTTTTTTTTAATGACTAAGATATTGATACGGTTGCAAGGAAGTTAATTACAATTTACATAGGGGTACTCGGGTTGATCATTCGTGAGTGTGAAGCTATGTCGGGACGGGAAAGAAACAAGCAAGGGGTCCAAACCAGGAACTGCACGTTCGCAAACTGGGAAGGTTTCTTGGACTGTTTTGGGCTGGAAAAAGAGGGACCCGAGAACCACAAGGGGCTGGTCCAATTTGGCTCGCGGAAGGGAGGCACTAACGGAGTTAGTGCGAACCATAATTGGCAAGTAGTTGACCACGTTTTTCTTTGGAGGTTAAGCCGGCCACCTTGAGTCCAAAGGAAAGATAATTTAGGGAATTCTGCCTTAGGATTTTAGTAAGTTGTTTCCTCATTAAAGTTGAATTCTTTGTTTAGGAAGTTTAATGTTAGTTAGGAAAGTAATATCTTCTCTTCCAAGTTTTAGAATTTGTTTCCTTTTATAATTAGGAGTGTTATTTTGTAAGCCTTTTTAAAGGCATTCGTTTGGGAATAAACGGCAGAATGTTTTGTTTTGAGTTACAACCCGGTTGAACAAGTTTTGTTCTTCGCTTTCGATTCTACGAACAAAGTGAGTGAAGCTTTGTTTGTTGGGTCAATCGGATTTCTTTAAAACGAGCGAGTGAAGCTCGTTTGGTGAAGCCGAACTACCTTTTTTCAATCTAATTCTTCTTTTAATTTTGTCTCAATTTTGGGGCTGTTTCGGGGCAGATTCTAGACGGTTAAAAACTGTTAACAAGGCTGGGATTTGTCGGGGTTAATACTGTAAGGGAGGGTGATAAAAATTCGGGTATAGTGGGGAGTATTCTTGGCAGGTTATAAGGCTGATTCGGTGCAATTGTTCAGCCAGTAGACTGCCGATTTGCTGGAACAAAAGTTGCTAGTGTTCAGAATTTTTGGTCACCGTATCAGATATAGAGAAAAAAAATACTAAAAATGATACCTTCTACATCTGCAACAACAGCAACAGCTTTGAAAAACTCCAAGCCTCTAGTGAATGTCTTAACTTTCCATGATCAATGCAACTTCAATAGACCTCCTTCATTCACCAATTCCCATTCCAGAACCTAAATGATAATGCAACAGACCGGTAATTTGAGTTTATGCAAATGTAATCAAACATACATCAAAAAATGCAAACCGTTTTAATCAGGTGATTGGATGCCTCCTTGGACATGAGACTCAATTATTTTAAGTCACATGGCACACATCTCCTAATGGTCAGATCTGGAACTAAAGCAACAGTTAGTAAAGGCATGTATGACCATATTGACTGACCCAATAATCACTTATCATGAATCTTGGGCTCCCTTGTTTACATTTGTTTTTATACTCGAAAATTCAAATTTGGATTTAAGAACCTAGAATAAAAACCAAAAAATAGTTTTTGAAATGCCAAATTAATGGGCCCCTAATTAAGTGCACACACAATTCATTAAGTTGTTCATTGAATATGTTGCACTGCTTGGCAGTGGTTAAGAACAAACACAAGCTAAGTATCCAAGAGCCAAGGATTAACCAAGGTTCATGTGGTTAGTACCTGAATACCCTTTCTTTGTTATCATTTCAAAACTCTAAACTAAATCCAGCTAGTGTTAACAGGATCCTTCTTTCACGAGAAATTCGAAAATTGGCTACAGATTAAGTTGTGATTCGTGTTTCTCAATAAATGCAAGTAGTTGCTGGGCATTTTCTACAGTAGCTGCAGTTGAAGGTATAAACCAAATTATCACAGGGAATCTAACTGAGTTGTCAGAACAAGAGTTGATTGACTGTGACACCTCCTTCAACAATGGCTGCAATGGAGGTCTCATGGACTACGCATTTTCCTTCATAGTATCTAATGGTGGGCTTCATAAGGAGGAAGAGTACCCGTATATCATGAGTGAAGGAACTTGTGATGAAAAGAAGGTAAATCTTTACCAACAATATGAAAAAAAAAAAGTATCTATATTTGTATATCAGAATCGTAAAATAGCTGCATGCTTGAATTTCCTCTAATCTTTCAGGAAGAATCGGAGCTAGTTGCTATTAGCGGATATCACGATGTACCTCAAAACAACGAAGACAGTTTCTTAAAAGCGCTAGCAAACCAGCCTCTTAGTATCGCAATTGAGGCTTCTGGTCGGGATTTCCAATTCTACAGCGGGGTAAGAATACTACAAACATCCATAAGATTAGGGTCAGAACAAATAAAAATGCTTTCCAGCTTTCACGACGAGATAAATAGCTAGCTAGTTTGAATAAAAAAATTGGCATGTAAATGTTGGATATATAGACGCAATTTGTTAGATAAGTTTTCTCATATATGTAGTATGTACATTGATCATGATTCATTCACCAATTAACAAGAATTAAGAGATTGGAGTAATTTTTTGTAGGGGGTATTTGATGGGCATTGCGGAAGTGAGTTGGATCATGGATTGGCAGCAGTTGGGTATGGAACAACAAAGGGATTGGACTACATCATTGTGAAGAACTCGTGGGGACCCAAATGGGGTGAGAAAGGTTACATAAGGATGAAGAGAAACAATGGCAAGCCTCAAGGGATCTGCGGTATCTACAAAATGGCTTCTTATCCTACCAAACAAAAGTGATGGATGATCATAGTATTAGTTTAATTGTTCTTCTGACTCGATCTACCTATGAATGTTGTTTCCATTTCCTGTTTGTTTGGGGCATTTAATTTTCAGGCTCCGGCAATGCCATCCATCTCTTTAATAAATTAATTACTTCTTCATTGCTCTACGTACCTCTTCAATTCCTACTCAATAAGTTTGACAAATGGAGGCAATAATTCATAAAGGTCGACGAAATTACACTACTTATTTTTGCATATATTACATCTTCATTTATAAGAACTTAACATAGACTCGTGTACAGAGTTTTGCTACTTGACTATTTTATATGGGGCCAGGGAGCAATATGAACAAGTAGATTTCTAAGCATCTGACCAAGTAATGTACAAGTCACCCCAGTTATCTTCGGGCACCCCTAAAGCTTTCCACACGGCTTTGGAAGCATCAACAATGTTATTGGGGCATGGAGGTTGATAGTCATGATCTTGATCACATCCCATAGTCGAGTCACATTCATCCACAACCATAGCCTTTACACTCCGTCCATTACCATTTATAGTGATGAAGTTGTGGCACCTGTCCCCTCCTTTGTACCATCCAGTTGAGAGCGCAACAACTGGAGTGTCGTCATTGTGATATTGGTTATCACACTCAGATGGACCGCCGTCGTCACCTCCCTTTTGGAAACTATTCAGTGTGAGAGTAGCCTTGGTGTTACTTGACACCGGTGGTGAACATGTATAAGTCGTGTACGGTTTTCCTTGTTTACAACAATCAGAGTCGTTCTCTGTGTTGCATTGTCCAGGAGGGGGACTTTCTACCCCTAATTGTTCCACTTGCCTTGCATGTTTGAGCATCAACATCGAGTGAATGTGTGACAAGCAGTATGAGCAATAAAAGAAGAGATGCTCCCAGGTTGAAGTTCTTCATATTCTGTCTGTCTGTGTGCCTGTCTATATCTTTCACTCTCTGGATTGTTTTAGTTCTATGTAGCATAAATCAAAGTTGCTCATTATATATAGTAGTTGGAGAAACAAATTACCAAAGTTATGTTCAACATATTTTATTACTGGTTTATTGGAGGTACTGATATTTTCCGTAAATGGTTATATTAATTTTTATACACAGCATTCTTGGTTAGACTTGAAACTTGGATATGACTAATAAGTAATATCAAAAGTCTTCATATTTGGAGTCTTAGTTTGTCATCTTCCACAATTAAGTTAGCAAGTCCATTTTTCTTTTCCTTCCAATTACTTAATTTTTTTTAGTAGTTGTTCTCTACAGATTGGTGGGTAAACTATTGCTTGTAAAGCGATGCAATGAAGTGTTGCGTGGAAGTCCCAACATCGTATAACCTCAGAGTGGATTTTAATTTCAGGTGTGAATGCAGTATAATCCATCTCTTCACCCGTCTGTTATATTGGACCCAAAAGAGTAAATTTACAACCTTGTAGACCTTTCGTTTTTAGGTTTATGCATCGGTTTGGTGGCATTGTCAAATGAATAACTGAGCCAGGGCTTAAAAACAATAATGCTTAAGAATCTGGTGGCGTTTCTGAAATGGAACGGCCTTTTCTAGTATCAGGTTTAGATGTATTCCAGTGGTAATTATGGTTGTGTATGCCTTATGGTTCACAAAAAATGTCTCCAGTTGGATGCCTAAGATGGTTTAGCTGATTCTTTATTCAGGGCCTTGTGTTACCATTGAAACGTCACGAAGCAAAGTTTTAAATTGCACTATTTCAAATAGTTTTCTAAGGTTTTACTTATATATATATATATTATTTTTCAAGTTCAGTTTTCAACTTATTCTAAATTGAAAGAGTTAGGAGATGCTAGGCTACTTGACTATTACATCTTCATTTATAAGAACTTAACATAGACTCGTGTACAGAGTTTTGCTACTTGACTATTTTAATGACGCGTACTAATCAAAACATAACTCACACACAGCCACCCAAATGCAACAACGTTATTAATAGGAGGTGCATGAGCACAAACAGTGCCTCCGATCCACAACCGAAGGACAAAGTTTTAGTAATGAACCTCGTTCGTTACTAATAATTACTCGATTTCTCCTCATGGAACATCAGCAACATCATTGACAGATGACTGTGGCTTGAGACATGATGAGCTGCTAGGCAAACATCTCAAGAACCACACCCCGGTTGCTAATTGAACGGTTGCTAAACAAGTTTTACAAGAAGTGAGTTTTGGATAGAGATGGACAGAAAGAAGTCTTTGGGTCATGTCTCCAACTTATACTCCACATCTTGAATATTACTTTCCCCAAGTCTAGTGAAATAAATTGATACCCAATACACATATTTGAAAATTTATCAAATTTCTTCTTTTTGTCATTTCATCAAACACATTGAATGCAATTTTCAGTTATAATTTTTAATTAGTAACTTAAAGACTAAAATTAACATACAAATCCATTGTTTATTCTCAAACACCAAAAAAAATTAATAATAAGCAGAATTGCGTAAAGGAAATATGTTTTTACGTACCTTCAAAGTAGTGTGTCAGTCAAGAATATGTATCTGTTGTACTCCAAACTATTTTCGATAACCTATAACAACCTCGAAGTTCAGTTCTTCAAGGAAATCACGAAACATAAACTAAAATTTGAAAGGAGGAGGGAGGGACTTACAATGAAGAAGAATATATTGTAACTTCTGTGGTAGAGGGGCGACGGTTGCCGATGTGTTACAGTAGTAGGCGGTGGAAATTTTAGGGTTGGCTCATTCCCTTTTGTGCGTTCTCCATCTTCCGCGTTGTTTAATTGGGAGAGGGAAAATAGACTAAGGGGAGGGAAAATAGACTAAGCGGGGACTTCAGGCAGAGGGGCGACGGCGACGGTGAATGCCGATGACTTACAGCGGTGGGGTTCGCTCATTCGCCGGTAGGTGAGTTCTCGATCTTATGTGTTTTGTGAGTGTTTAATCGGGAGAGGGAAGATAGACTAGGGGAGGGAAAATAGAATAAGCGGGAATGCGCCTTTTTTGTGGGGTATCACAACGTTTTTTAAAATAAACGTTGTAATACCCGACTACAATGCCGCTTTTTTGGGTGTGGGATATCACAACGTTTTTAAAAAGAAATGTTGTAAAACCTTACTTAATTACAAAGTTTGTCAAAATCTTTAAGGTCTGATACAACGTTTGTATAATAAAACGTTGTATAAAGGATTATATGCAGCGTTTATTTTAGAAACGTTGTCTAATGTATACCAATTACAACGTTTTCTAAAAAACGTTGTGGTTAAAACGTTGTGATTGCTATATTTTCTTGTAGTGTTTCCATCTCTACCTGAAGGAGCGAAGAGACTACAAAACCCATGATCCCTCAAGAATAAGCAGCTCATCTTCGCATGCATCGAAGGATTGGCTTCCTATAAGGTAAAAGCTCGCTAGGTTGAAAACCCGAAAGAGTGGCCTAGGCAAACGTTAGAGCATGAACAAAAAAAACAACAACAAGAAAAAAAAAAGGAAAAGAAAAGAAAAAAATAATGGTTCCTCCGAGGCATTGATTAGTAGGGCTCACTAGTCCCGGTTGAATTCCTTTGTTTTGAATGATGCACTAGTCAAAAGGCTGAAAACTGACCCAACACATCATCCGCCTCCATTTCAAATATCAAATCCTATACACATAACCCTCCAAGGCCAACAAAAGTCACATCTCAAGCTCTTATATTGCATTTCCATCACCTTGCCTTATCTTGTCTTAACATGTTTACACTACAAGAAAACAGGGCAATTGTAACAGAATATTGCAACGTAGTTGAATTTAGTTACTGTGTTAAAAGTGTGCAATGTATTTGTGTAGGAAACCCATCTCAGCCAAGTCATTTTTTTTGGGAAAAAAAGGAGGGAAGAATGACGCCTAATACTTTTTTTCATTTACCCGGCAAAATAAAAATTTCCCAAATCCCTTCCCCCTAAATTTGCCCCAAGTTTGTCAAATTCAATATACTACCATCACCCTTTCTCTCTCTCCCTCTCCCCAAAAACAATGCCCTTTCTCCCTTGCCCTCGTCCACACACATCAAAAATTGAGTATTTTCCGTCTCCGTTTCTCTCGATTGTTGCTATGGTTGCTTGTGAATCCATTCAGTAATTGTTTCTCTCTATATCTCTCTCATTCTCTCTCACATTTTATCTCTCTCCTTCACTAATTTGTGCCCTAGTTTCTAACAATTTATGATTTTCCCAGATTACAGAGGAATGATTTTCACGATTCCCAAATTACAGAGGATATTTGCTTACATTTATTTGGGTTTATGGGTATGTTGCAGGAGCTTGCAGAAAATTGCAAGAACCTAACCCGTAGAAGTAAGTTTAAGTCTTCACTATTACTTTTTTCCTTTAAAACTACATTGTTTTCCCTTTGCACTTGTGATTTTTATTCACAAATAGACATGGTGAATTGTATCCTTCTTTGAATTTATATCTCTCATAATTCTAGCCCTTTTTTTTTTTGTTAATACCTGTTTCAATTTTCCATATTCTTATAATGAGGTCTCTGTAGTTCTTGCTATTTGAAGGTCCATGTTTCATATTTTTTCTGTATACCCATGTTTGGTTGTTGAAAGAAGCCCTTTCTTTTGCATGTGTGTTTCTTGGAATGGATTCGCTTCACTACTTTTGGTTTCTGAGGATTTTGTTCTTATGGCACCACTCAAATGTAATCAATCAATGATTTTGGTCTCACTGTGCATATAGATGAGTAATCACTCATGATTGTGAACATGTTGAAGTTCTGTTGGTGTTTAGATAAAAGTTGGGTTTCAAGGAACCTGATACTCTATGGTTTGAATTTGAGCTAGACCTGCCCACTAATCAAGTGGCACCCCTGATGGGTTTCTTTTGATTCTTTTTTTTTTTTACATTCGAAGTTCCTACTAAAAAATCGTAAGCATTTAACTGGAAACAGGAACATGATTTTTAGATTGGTGCGACATCGTCGAGCTTTTTCTAAAATTTATTTCGCTTGCACCATGTTTGCTTATAGGCTTATAGCACGTTGTGTGGATGTTTTTTAATTCATTGCCTTCAATCATTCTCACCAGTAAGACGTATGAACAGGTACTGAACTCTGTCAATATAATTTATCTATAGCTTTCAGACTGACTTATTTCTTTGATCGGAAAAAAAAAATCTTTTATTGATATGAGAAAGAAATATACCTGATACCCAAACACCAATCACCAGCCACCAACACTTCAAAATACAAGCTTCATATTACACCCGTCTAACAAATACACCTGACTGATATTTCCTCTACTCTAAAGACATCTAAACCAAACAATTGTAACACGAGCATAATTACACCTCAAAAATTTCAGGTTGACTACGAGGAGAAAGGTACTTGGCAATTAGCATGGCTTGATTTTGCTTCATAAAGGCATTTAGATATGACTTTTCAAGTAAGTACATAATGACTAACCTTGTTTATCTTTATTCCCTTTTTGCCATTCGCTGAACGTTAATTGTTAATGATATTATACTTGAATAGTACTGTGACGACAAATATTTGAAACTTGAAAGTTGTTTCATATTTTTCAAGCCAACAATTTTGTGTGAGATATGGTTTTGTATTTATTTTTTCATCGAATTCAAACTTCAAAAGCATGAATTTCGGAGCCCCAAAACCAAAAACATCGACCTAAGTCAACTACAAATTAGATATATAATAAAGCAGAATTGATATTTTTTATAATCAGTTTGAAGTTTTACTTGTTCTTTTCGTTCCTTTATATTTGTTTGTGGATGTGGGAGGGGGGTTCGCAAGTGTTACTTGTTCTGATGAATGGTCTCAGTTTGATAAATATGCAATTACTTTGAAGGTTGAGGAGGTAAGTAACAACAATGATCTGTTTTGACGTGCTTGTTCTAGTTCTTTAACATTTCAGAAATGAATGACCATATTCAAGAATAAGCATTCTTTGATGCCCTTTTCATTTATATAAACCTGTATCTTTTGCAATTGCAGGCTGCTAGCATTGAAGCTGCTGCTAACATTGAAGCCGCTGCTAACATTGAAGCCGATACCTCTTGGGTGCATGATGGTGAGTTTCAATTAACAAGACACGAATTTTCAGATTTACGCCTGGAAAAATACAGTGGTATGTTTATTTGAAATACCTTTTTTCTGTCTCCCTCTCTCTACTTAATGTCTGTTCATGACATGATCAGAAATTACCCATTGAACTCAGTGAAATTGTTCCTCATTCATGACAAAGTGAAATCGATTTCTTCGAGCAATAGGTCTTATTTCTTTAGGATTCAAGTGTATTTATTTGATATATATATATATATATATATATATATATATAGCAATAAGATTGTTGTGTTCCAGCTTTCTTCAAACTATTCCCCTGTCCCATCCTTGCAATTTCTGTAAAACAACTTTATTCATTGAACATTTATCCAGAATAGCTTCAAATCATTCTTTTAGGCTCTTTTTTTGTCTTGATTTTACATTCCTTTTCACCCCCATTGACTAAATTTTAACCCCCAACGACTTCCATAATAGCCTGTGGTATAAATCATTAAGCAAGCGCAATTAACCATCTTAACAGGGTTCTACACCTTTCTTTCTATCCTCCCTTTCTCACACTCTGAAAGTCACCCTCTTGCTACATAGTGTGGTGTGGTGCATGGACAAGAGGTACCTATCATAATTATGGAGGATCAAACCTTTCTCTCACGTAAACAAGACTTATTGAAACATAAAATTTAGAGAGTCGAGGGAGTGGGGGTTGACAGTGGAAGGTACGAACAAGGGAGGTTATTCATCTAAAAATGTCTTTGAGAAGTTTTTTCATAGTGAATTTACCCGTTGACAATCATCATCCTTTTGTGATGTAGGTATTTATGATGAATCTCTCTGCACCATTTATCTGTGAGTTTTTTAAAGGATGTGGAGAAGAAAAGCTCTACCATAATATTAAGTTATTGCAAGGGGTTATTATCGTATGTCCTTAATTTTTATGAAAATGACTAATAAACAATTTTGATTAATTTTGCACATGCTAATTTTTATGAAAATGACTAATTTTTATGCATTTGTATGTGAACATGTTTTATTGTTCCCCTATGATTGTAATAAACAATTTTGTTCATTGTCTTTACTATCCACTTTTCCATGTGTAAGTGCTATAGTTTAATAATACCAATACAAAGCAACTAAAGGGAAAGATGGTCTATCTAGTTTGTTAGTTTGTTTTTTTGTAGTGTGGTTACCAAAACAAAGCAACGTGATCTCATAACTAATATTCATCTCCTTAGATAACTTTTCTTCAAGGGATATATGTAAATTGCATTAGGATGCTGCCATGCCAATGAGAAATAAGGTGTCAGTCCTGTTATTTGCTTGCTCGATGATTCTTTGTTATTTTTCCACACTAGGAATGCCATCTGTTGGTGCTAAGGGTACTGATCCATGTTATTGATTCTTGAATTTATGGCTTTTTGAGGGAATACTATGCGTTCTTAGCACTAGTTTCATTTGTACAGCACACCATGTACAACATGTTTCATGATGTGCATGCTTATGATATCTTTCTACGTTTTTTCGATTTTTTCACTCTTTGAGTTTCATTTGTTGCTGATTCAATGTCGTTAATGCATCCATAATTGTTCACATTTTTTTTTTCTCGGTCATGGTTTGTGCAGGGAGAATGATTCACACATAGCATTTAATTTTTATATTGGGTTTATATTGAAAGATGTATCTTTGATCTCAATGTTGTTTATATTATTTAAAATCCAAGTTGAAAAGTTAATTATAATATTACTTTTTAACATTTCGGAGATTGTGTTGTTCGAAAGAAAGTTATAGGTTTCGATTCCACAACTTGGGTTGATGCATCTAGAGGTGTTGCAAAGAATCGTTTGCATGGCTTTTGTTCGATGGTCCCTGCATCAAAGATATTGAGTAGCAATAGCACCGCAACGCAAGTAGTTCCTCATATGGAAGTGTAAATGAATATTTCACACAAACCCTTTTTTTAATTAAAATGCTAGATTTTTATAAAAGGGAAAATAAGGAAAACAAGCTAATGGGGGACAACCAACCTTACCCTTAAAAGGGGGGACAAAGGAGCCTTACCTTGGAGAAAGAAACAGAAAAAAATCTGACAAACGAAATTAAACCTAGATAAAACAAAGAAAGAAAACTAATAATTACGATACCGACTCTTCGTACGACGCTTCGACCTTCTGAGATTTGGAGTGTCAAGATCAAGGGCTTCAAATTGGGCGTGGTCGTTATCAGAATCTTCATCTTCGATAGTTTGCAGAATGACAAATTTATTAGGGAGACGCATTGTTCTCGCATAGTGGCTTGGGTGTTTATACAAGGACTGAAAGGAAGGAGTTGGGGCTCGAGATTGGAAGAAAGATTTTTATGACTATGAGATGGAGAAATAACCTCATTAATGGCGTTCTCAACAAAGATCAATATCGGGGCTGCCGGTTGAAGTACCATCATGTGCCGAACACAATTGCTAGATGGGGCTTTAGTGGGAGATTCCCTACACTCCACAGGGAACACTAATAGGAGGATCTTCGGTGGTATCATCAATATTGATGGGAGAGGAAGGGATAGCATTGATAGGGGCTTTACTGCCACTAGCAGATTCTTGGGTAGATTGCCTTTGATCAGCCGAGGGATTATCTTGCTTGGGAGGCAGGTCTTGCATGGTGGCATTACTTGGCTCTTTGACTTTCCAGTTAACAACTTTTTCTTTTATCACATGATTGGAACTGGTTTGCAAATTAATATCATTCACTACTTCCTTACCTTTTTCCTTATTGGGCAGATTGACTTCAGGGGCCTTAAATTCTGAGGATGTCGAAGGATCAGTTTTCTCCATATTGGGCTTGTGAAACTTGCAAGTAGAATCATCGTGGCCTTGTCGATGGCAGCAATTGCAATACAGTGGCAAACGTTCAGCCTCAATAACTTGCCAGAATCCAGTCGTAACACCACTATCTATCCACATGCGTCTAGGGATATGTTTGGTCAAGTCGACCTCAATACAAATCCTAGCTACGCTTGGCCTCGAGAGATTAGCTGTTGGAGTATCGATGAGTAAGGGGGTGCCGATCATATTTCCAATCGAGAAAAGAGCAACCTTATTAAACAAATAAATCGGAAGGTTTGGAAGGGAAAACCAAACCGGGACTATGGGGCTTTCAATATCTGAACGGAAGGCCGGAGTCCATTTAAAATCTCGCATGGGATAGGCACCTACAAACCATTGATCTTTGATCCATAACCTCTGAAAATCGGCTTCATGTGTGGTTTGAATCAAAACATGTTTCGAATCGAGATGTCCCAACGTAACATGCACTTTTAAGGCCAAAAGTAAGGAGCTCTTTGCGCATAACTTCCATGGATGGGCGACCATGTGAGAATTTGCCTACCAAGGTTAGTTGGAAGGGTTTGGCTAAGTCTGTGACTTGCGCTGGCGAAAGACGTAGGGCGGGTTCCCCCTTAAACGATGAAGGAGGAATAAAAGAAGGAGGAGTTGCGAAGAGGAGGCATCACCCGAGAATAATGAAGCAAAGGATTTCCTATGGGAAGGAGAAGGAGGCACTGGACCGGTCTCCATCTCAGCCGTGGCCATGGCCGAAGCCAAGCAAGGACACACAAGGGAACTCAAGGCAGAGAATTTTTTAGAGAGAGAAATATTTTAGGGTTTCCAAATGACATCTATTTCACACAAACCCAATTACCCAACAATTGGAAGAAAAGCTTTGTGAAAAAGTAGAGCAAATGAGGGAGGATATTCAAAAGTAAATACAATCTGACAATGCTGTGGAAATAGAGTAAATCAAAGTTGATTTCAAGTTAATGCAAGAAAAATTCGGTCACTTAGAGCCCAACATCTTCTATCAACATCTATGTAGTTTGATAGTTATAATGTATTTTGTTGGTCACTTGGAGGCTCTCAACATCCTCCACACTTCCATGTAATCCGACACTTCGACAATGATTTTCGAATGAAATGTTTGAATTTGATTGACTTTAATTATTTCATTTCAGATTTAAATATTTTTGTAAAATGTGAAATGTTCAATCAGGTACAATATATATATATATATATATATATATATATATATATATATATATATATATATATATAATTTTCAAAAACAAATATTTCATGATATAAATTTTGCAACAGAATCTTCGGTTGCACTAATATTTTTTTAAAAAAATTCAATTACGAACTAGTTACAGAAATATATAAACAATGCATCGGAAAAGTCTGTTGCACGAATGCAACATAAAAGTCTATAAAAAAAATAATTGCTACTTGCAACGGACGTGAAATGCCTTTGGGAAGAACTTTTGCAACCGAAAAATTTTGAAATTGCAACACTCGATTTTCGTTAAATATCATGCAATGGAATAAATACGGTTGCACAAAATTTGCAACGAGTGTTTTCCAAACCGAATTTGCAACAAACTTTTTCTTTCAATCATCTAATTGTAACAGATTTTAATTTTTTGCAACGAATTTTCCGTTTCAATTGCTTTGTTTTCTTGTAGTGTTAAGAAGCAGATGGTACACATACACATGCAAAAGTTTTTTTTTTTTTTAAAGAAAGGGAAAATTTCATTCGCATGCTTGCATCCTTTGCTTGCATCTTTCTACCGCATCTTATCAGGTCTTCCGCCGCATCGGCCTATGAATGTTCTGCCAGCATCTCGCCAAGGATCACCTCCCAAAGATCATCCACAGCATCATCAAAAGTTACAAAAAGTGAAGTCCATATCCTCAGCAGATCAGTCGGCAAATGGGGCAGAAAAGCCAGAAAATCGGCAGAATAGCAAAAGAAGAAATTTCTAGCCAAGGCCGGAAATAGCAGCAAAAATAAAAAAGAATTTTCCAGCTAAAGCCAAAAAATGTAACAGCAAGGAAGGAAATTTCCAGCTAAGGCCGGAAATTGCGGCAGCAAAAGAAAAAAATTCCAAAGAAAAAAGTACTGAAAAAGAAAAATCAGTGCGGCAAAGAAGCGAAAAAGAGCAAAGACAAAGCAACAAGAGAAGCAAAGCAACAGCAGCGGCAGAAGTCGCAAATGCCAAGCCAAGGTAAGAAAAGGTAAGTATTTTACCCCTTTTCTGTGCATCAATAGCTGCGCTGGAAAACTTTCGTTTAAGGGGCATACAACCCCGATTCAGAGGGAAAGGTCTTGTCCTCTGACGAAGGCAGCGTTCCTAAGGAGACATCTCATGCATCACAACACTTGATAGACTACCTTTACAACACATACATCGTGTAACACCCCGTATTCTTGCATGTGCATTGTATGCTTGCCTTCATGCTTTCTTGTTGATTGTGAGTATGTTTATTTAGTTTATAAATATTTTAGAATCATTCATAAGTCGTTCATGAAGCCCTTAACATGTTTATAATCGCGTATGCTTGTTTGTTGAATCGTCGGTTCGATCGTTTTGATTTTGGCCTTAGCGATTCCCCTCGTTGCTCGTTTTGCTTCTTTTTCGTCGTGCGAAGTGTTCGTCGAGTTCTTGGCTTTGTATTCAGGTCATAACCATGTTGAAACAAACCTTTTTCATGTCCAAGTTATCCTAGTTTGATTGGTGTTTGATTGGAGTTTGATTCGTTAATCATTCGTCGCTTGATTTGAGCTTTGTTCTACCTTGTTCCGGTTGTTGTTCGGGTGTGTTTCCGACTTGTTTTGAGTTGGGTTAGACCCTAGAATGGTTGCCCATAAGTTTGGGACCATTTAGGACGTGTTTAGACCAAGTTTTGAAGGTTCAGAAGCCCAGGCGCCCGCCTGAACCTCAGTGAGCGCCCGCCTCAAGTTCTGGGAGCAATTACAAAATGATCAGAATTTGGAGAAGGCCTCTGCAGTTGAGGCGCCCGCCTGGAAGATGTTGAGGCGCCCGCCTCAACATCAGGTACATAGTTACGGGATTTTCCCCTATTTTGGGTTTTGACGTGTAATACCTATTCTACCCTCATTAAACCCCCTCTAAACCCTTCCTAACCACCCATACTTAACCCTAATCATGTCCTAAGATTAGTTGGAAGTTAATTTATGTTATATTAGTGTTTGATCACCCCTAATCTCTACTAATTGCACTTGAGAAATGTCTTTTCTGCCCTCCTCATTTTGGGGGTATAAATACCCAAGCCCTTGGCAATTTTCAGTAAATCCTCTCATTTCTTCACCTCCTTCTTACAAATTAGAGAGAGATATAGTTGGGGGCTTGAAGTTTTGAGCCCTAGCTTCTTCTTCTTCCTCCGATCTACGAAGATTCAACCGTTCGATTGCCGCCAAACTTCGGATTCTTGACGTGTGCGACGGGAGGAACAACTTCACCGTTTGGATTTTGATTTCCTTGGGTTTTCAATCAAGCTAGGTAAGTTACTCTTCTTCTTCTTCTAGTTCTCATTGACCCTAAGGAAACAAAGTTTATGATGTATGAGGTCAATGAGGACACATAATTGCTTCCTATGCCTTCCACTTGAATTTTAAAAGTATGAACTTGCTAGGAGCATGTTTAGGAGGATTTCTTGCCTTTGGAAGTTTATATTACTCTTTCAACATGTCTATTTAAGGTCTTGAACATGTTAGAAACATGTATTATGTTTGTTGATGGAAGTGTTGTTATATGAGAATGCCCTAAATTATGCCTATGTGAAATGTTGTGAAAATTGTTATGTGTTATATCCTCAATATTGGACTCTATAATGAGCATGAATCACATTGCAATAATTTGGTGAATTTAAGACCTAGTTGAACTTAGAAATGGCCTAGGTTGGGTTATGAAGCACATAGCTTCAATTTCTCCAAAATTGGGAATTTAGAGGAAAGACTCAACGGAGTCGACTCTAGGGAAGAATTGAACATGTTGAACTCTAATTTCAATCCCTACGAAGTTTGGACACCGTTTGATTGAGTTACTTAAATATGAGCTTGGTTTAATTGTTTGCAACAAGTTGAAATGTATGTCTGGTTCTGAGCAATTAGTTGCCTTGACATGATTTATGGTAGAGATTCATAACCTACTTTGTCGGATGAGTTCGCTTTTGTCGAATTCGGTCCTTAATTGGTTTAAGTCAAGTAAATATCTACTTGTGCATCGCATTGAGTCCAGTTGGCATTATTTGGTTTGTTTATTAAGTCAGGGTGGGACGATGCATCGCCTTCACGAATTATGGGATTCGTGCTCGCTATGGATCGCCGCACCTGGGACTTCACACACACCTCCACCTGGGCGCGGTGGGGAAGTAGCCCTTTGCCGTATCAATACGTGCGCATTGGCTTGCTAATGAAATCGTGTAGGTTCTCGGTATGAGTCGATGAATTCACAAACATCGATGACACGCACCAGAGTGTATTGCCTACTGGCCGTGACTATATCATATCCTACTTGTATGATTTATTTTACGCACTTATGTGAACAATGTGCTAAGTGCCATATGATGATCATGTACTATAACTGTGATAAATGTTATGCTATAACATGAACATGCATTTTTAGTAACTTACTAAGTCTTTCGACTTACCCTATTTGTTTGCTTTGTTTCCTTAGATCAAAGCCGAGGAGACGTTCCACGCTAGACTCGCCATACTCACGCTTGGTTGCTTGCGAGCTAGAGGTTGTTCTTTTGGGTTTAGTAGTTAGTCTTTTGTTTGGCAAGGACGTTGGGAAGCAAGTCATCTAGACTTGACTTTGGGTTTTGTTGTTGTAGTAAACTTGATACTTAATATCTTTTGTTTGCTTGAATTTATATGTCGTGCTTGTTTATATGTTAATGGTTCATTACGTTTCTTCCGCTAAAGCTCGCTTTAAAGTATTATTGTTGTCGTTGTCTCCCGCATGTTGTGGCCGTTGAGGTTTTATAAGCATGTGTTAAAATTATAGGAGTAGTTGTTGGGTTCCTACCGTAACGTCGCCGATGACTTGTTTATTTTAAGTTGTTTTTCCGGGCAAGTGTAGCCGAGTTGTTATTCGTATGCGATGTTTCGCCACATGAATTTTATAATCCTAATTGTGCATACTTGTGTTCTTGTCTATTTGGACGGCACGACTCGGGATCTCGCATTGGGTCCGGCCTGCCGGCGGCTTGGTACGAGCTATAGGTTAGGTCGGCCAGGATAGGTTCCATGGCCTAGGTGGGTTGGTTATTTGTGTGTTGATTCTAACGTCCGAGTGACTTCTTTGTAGGGATTCGATGGTTAATCCTACGGATGGCAATGGCCGAGTGGTAGAGGTAGGCCCTGGAGAGGTCCTGGGCCGAGCCGAGTATGCCGCCCAAAGAGAATCCGGTGGGTCCTGGATATGGCGAAAGTTACAATCGTAGGTTGATGGCTTTTCCGGCAGCCGTGAGGTCAAGCCGAGGAGCACCACCACCACCTCGACAGAGGAAGTTGTACCACCACCGAGACCGAGGACCACACTCCTAGAGAGATTCCTTAAGTTGAAGCCTAGTACATTTCTTGGGAGCCGAAACCCAGGGAGGCCGAAGTTGTGGATGGAAGAGATGATCAAAGTACTATCTATGTTGGGATGTACCGATGAGGAGAGAGTCATGCTAGCGACATTTAAGTTTAAGGGAGCCGCCGAACATTGGTGGAATGTGTTGAAGGAAAGCTGGGAGATGCAACAAGTTCCAATCACTTGGGCTAATTTTCAAAGGGAATTTAAGAATGAATATGTACCGGATGTGGTTCGCAACCAAAGGAGAAAGAATTCTATAATCTTGAGCAGTGGTAGCATGACGGTGGTATGAGTATTCCGCGAAGTTCACCGAGTTGAGCCGTTATTGCACGTATTTGATTCCTACCAAGCACGTAAGGACACATAAGTTTGTTAAAGGATTGAGGACTGAATTTAGGAAGCGTATTCTAGCACTTAAGCTCACCGATTATCTGAGTGCAGCTTGATAGAGCTTACGAGGTGGAGCAGATATTGAGGAGCACCGGTCAAGAATAATTCTAGTAATGCACGGCACTCACTCGTAACACTAATCAAGGAAATAATTCAGGTAATAGAAGGGGATACCAAGGAAACAGAGATAGGAGAGGTGGAGGCCAAGGTAGGCCACAGACAGGGAAGCAGGGCAACAACACTTCTTCTACTCCGGGGCAGCAAGGGTCGCGTAATGAGACCATGATTTGTTTGTTCCGTAAGCCGTTGGGACACACCGGCCGATAGGTGTTGGGGAAAACCGGAAGTGTTTCATTTGTGGAGACGTGACTCATTTTTTGAGGAAAGATTGTCCCAATATAAGGCCAATCGGTCCTGGGTGGCGCCAAGGCCGATGCAGGGCTAAGAGAGATGGGATGGTAAACCAAAGGTGCAGGGCCGTGTGTTTGGGCTTGATCGGCTGAGGTTCGAGGGGTCTGGCGGTGATAGGAGGTACTCTTTCTCTATTTGATCATAAGGCTCGAGTTCTCATAGATCCGGGGTCTTCGCATTCTTATGTTGCTTCGCACTTTGTTGAGAATATGTGTCTTGCCTCGCCTCACCTCGCTTGTCATATTTGCTTGAAGTGTCTACCCGCTCCCGCCTCGGGGAATATATGCTTGGCATCTTAAGTGTTTAAATCTTGTGATGTATTGGTGGGTGACCACACTTTGCATGCGGACATGGTAGTTCTACCTATACGTGATTTTGATGTGATTCTTGGCATGGATCGTTATGGCTTATCATGCTATAGTTGATCACATAAAGTTACTTTTTATATGCGGGGGTGTGCTGAGTTTACATTTGTGGGTGATCATGCATCGAGGGACTTGCGTTTTATTTCCGCTCTAAGGGCTAGAAATTGTTGTCTCAAGGGTGTGCAGATTTATCTTGCATGCGTTGTTGATAAGAAGAAGTCTTCGTAGAAATTAGAAGAGGTTCGGTAGTATGTGAGTTTCTAGATGTGTTTCTACCGACCATGCTATGCCACCCGATAGAGAGCTAGAATTTTTATATTGAGCTTGTTCCGGGACTTCACCGATTTCTAAGGCAAGTATAGGGATGGCGCCCGGAGCTTAGGGAGTTGAAAACTCGATTGCGGGGAACTCCTAGAGATTGGCTTTATTAAGCCAAGTGTGTCGCCTTGGGGTGCACCGGTCTATTTGTGAGGAAGAAGATGGGAGTTTGCGGTTATGCAGACTATCGTGAAGATTGAATAAGGTGACCATTAAGAATAAATACCCCTACCCATTGATGATCTTTTTTGACCAATTGCAAAGGGTCTATTGTCTATTCTAAGCTTGATTTGAGATGGGGTTACTACCAATTGAAGGTTAGAGAGGAAGACAATCCGAAGACGGCTTTTCGCACTAGATATGGGCACTTTGAATTCGTGGTGATGCCGTTTGTATTGACGAATACACCAGCAGTGTTTATGGACTCAATGAACCGTGTCTTTCATAGTTATCTTGATTGTTTCGTGGTAGTCTTCATTGATGACATCTTAGTGTATTCGAAATCTCGGGAGGAGCATGAGAAACACTTGAGGGCTGTCTTGTCTATTCTTCGGGGAAACAGCTTTATGCGATGTTTAGTAAATGCGCTTTTTGGCTTGAGGAAGTATCTTTCTTGGGGCATATCATTTCTAGCCCAGGAGTAGCCGTTGATCCTTCTAAGGTTGAAGCGGTGACGAATTGGAAGAGACCTAGTTCAGTTACCGAGGTTCGGAGTTTCTTGGGTTTAGCGGGTTATTACCGGAGATTTATTGAGGATTTTCTCGGATCGTGACTCCTGACGAGATTGACGCAAAGAATGTGCCTTTTGTTTGGAGCGAGAAATGTGAGGCTAGTTTTCAAGAGCTTAAGAAGCGGTTGACGTCGACACCTATTTTGGCTTTGCCTAGTGGAGGAGATAATTTTGTAATTTATAGCGATGCTTCTAAGGAAGGTTTTGTGGCGACCGACCGGAT
>CM028377.1:15985458-16022946 GCA_013146195.2 Codonopsis lanceolata
AATAAACCACCGATCTCTTGCAGCTTGATCAAACAAGTCATCTATATGTGGCAAGGGATACTTGTTCTCGCCGTTGCCTTGTTCAACTCTCGATGTCGATGCACAATCTAAGGCTCCCATCTTCTTCCTCACAAATAATACCTGGGGTGCACTTCAAGGTGATACACTTGGCTTAATGAAGCCAATGTCATGAGCTTGTAATCGAATCTTCAACTCCTTTAATTCCATAGGTTCTGCTACGACACCTTCGAAATTGGTGTAGTCCCTGCAATAACTCAATACAAAATTCAATCTCTATCCGAGGCATCCCAAAATCCTTAGTGAAAACATCCGAAACTCACACAAACTGCACATCTTCAAGATTAGAAGAAGAAAACCGCTTGTCCACTACACAAGCGAGATACTCAAGGCACCCACGCGCCAACAGCTTCTAGCCTTAAGCGCAATGACGCTAAAACCACTGCATTATCTCCCAAAATACAAAGAACGCCAGCAAAGCAAAAGTAACCTTTTACTAAGGCAATCCACCAAAGCATGATATGTGCTCAACCAATCCATACCAAGAATAACATCAAAATCACGAAGTGGTAACACCACCAACCGCATGCAACACATGTTTATCCACAAGTACATCGCATGCTCTATAAATATCCGAAGCTAACAAACATTCCCCAAGAGGGGTAGATACTTCAAGCACATATGGTAAAGACCGAGGCATAACACATAGCTTATCAACAAAATGTGATGCAACATAAGAATGCGATGATCCCGGGTCTATAAGTCACACGAGCCTCATTACCAAAAAAATAGAAAACAAGTATCTCCAATCACCCTCCAGACTCGTGTATTCCTCTCCCCGATCTAGAAAGCAAAGACGCGACTCCTGCACCTTAGCTTTCCCATCGCTATCTCTTTGTTCCAATTTATAGGCCGACTAGAACCTCCCTGATCGATTGCTCTTCAATTTAGACAATCCTTCTTCATGTGTCCCGAACTCCACAAGAGTAACACTCCATTGGTGCTCCATTCTTACTCCAAAGATCTATCTTCTCCTCAGATGCCCAATCTTGGAACAATAAGAGCAAACCAATGCCACACTACGATCCCTCCGAGTAGATGTAGTACTAACCCCTTTCCACTAGACCGATTCTTCTGCGCGACCTTCATAATAATGAGATTTTCCACTTCTTTCTTGCGATCATTGCCTCCACAAAATTTCCACGACATTCCGATCCATGACTCCGCCTGTAAGACGGCTTAGTCTGCCGGAAGAACCCGAAATATACATAGACGATGCTCATCAATGTCTCTCTCAATAGTGTAGGCTCTATCAACGCCTTCCTGCAGACTCCACAAACCGATGAGAAAGAAGTCGCTTCCCGAACTCCGCCTCAAACCCTTTACAAATTTCGTGTCCTCCTAGCCTCATCAGAATCAAATGTGTGCAATCTCGAGCCAACTCGGTGAATCGGGTCAATACTGATACCGTCATACTCCCCGCACCAAATCCATAAATTCTTTCTCTTTCTCCCCGACAACATCCGGTACATAGGAAGCTCGAACTCGAACGTAATTAGGCCATATCTCTCAAGGGACTCTATGCAGCTCCCAACTCTCTCTCAACACCTCGCCACAATGCTCTAAGCAAGAAGACCTCAAGCTTGAACACGCTAATACAACTTTCTGCTCATCATCGCAACCCAATGGTGCAAATATTTTCTCCAAGTGTTCAATCCAAAGCTCGGCTTTGCAATGGGCAACGTCCGGCCTCCATTAAATTGCCTCGGCTTTAACTTCACAAATCTTTCAAGCATAGAATTATCATTATGTCTAGCCTCAGCCTCGCCTCTACCGTGGTTCAGCCGCATGGTTCTCCTCATGTCTGGCTCCACTCTACCAAAACCTCTTTGATTCATTTGATTCATCAAATCAAGCATCCCACGATACATATTTGCCATCGCCTCATACCGCTTCTTCCGGTGTTCGCAAGTTGGAGAATGTTTCTCAGCTGACTATCGTTAGCATTTCGCCACCGCCAATACCTCTACCAAAGACCTCTACCTGCCACCTCCAGGAACTAGCTCCCGCCTAGTATCCACCATTAAACCTACAATAACACTCATGCTAAAAAAATAAATCTATCACACAAACCAACCCCAAAGCCAAGGAACCTATCCCTACTGAAAGCTAAATTTATAATCATAGCTCGATATCATACTTCGTGACGACCCTGACCGATCCCAAGACGAAATCCCAAGGTCGTGCCGCCAGAGGAACAATTAACAACAAACAAGTAGCAAATAATGGGTAGGCCATAACGGCGATACACCGACAACTCAAAACACATGCGAAGCGAAATAAAATAAAACAAGGGCGCCCGAGCTAACAAGCTCAAACTAAAACAACCAAAGAGATAATAAATCTCGTCCAAAATTCGTCAAAAATTCGACTCGTGCCGCAACATTGGGCACGTCGGACAAACTCCCCGTTATGCAATTCATATATTAAGCATAATATAAACCAAGTCATCGGCGAAACTACTACCGAACCCAACATTAAACTAAGTCTAAGACTCTAGTCTAACAACTCAACGGCTAAAAACATGCCTGAGAACAAACATAATATTTAACTAGCAATATATCATGCTAAACATACTCACCAACAAACCAAGCACGACTAAAACCAACGGCTACCAACAACATAAGTACTAATGTTATAAGTACTAACAACGTAAAAACATATGGAAGTTTAACTACCACTATACATCAAGCACAACCACCACCGGTTGGCTACCAAAAGAATAGGCTAACCACAATTACAATATTACAAACACATACAGGTTTGCTACCCAATAATGAAGTTTACATAACTTCATCTTCCCAACGACCTCACCAAAACAAAATAAACACCTAAGTAGCAACCTTGTCCAAAAGACTTCCTTGCCAAAGTAACCTTCCCGATTTACTTGGATCCGCCGCACGGCTCGGATCTAGGGAAAACAACCAACAAATAAAAGTAAGTCACAATGACTTAGTAAGTTACTAACCATAACTTCCTACCATGGCATAATGCTCAATCATAAATTATATCATGCTATTGTCATGAAATAACCTTATAATAAATCATGTTATGGCATTCATGCTCAACATTAAATAAATATGTTATCAATACAACATAACATCTCATCATAAATCCATGTCAAGTCATTCTTTGTCTTAACAATAATAATTTATACCTTTGGCATAAAACAACATTCCCATAATATTCATGTGATAGCATACATGCTTAACAACATTAATCAATATGTTATCTATTAAGTATAACATGTAAGAAACCAAAACAAACTTCATATCATATCCAATTCACTAAGCACGTTATTCACTTAAGCACTTGTGAAACAATTCATATATATAAGGGATATGATACCATTACCAAAATTCCTCCGTGTCGCTCCCGCAAAAACACGTGCAAAACCCTTATGTGCCCTCGATATCCCTCTCAGATATCGACGCCCCCGAGACAAATCTCCGCCGAGTTCCATAGTTATCAAAGTCATGTGTATTACTACAACTAAGATAAACTACTTCCCCACCGTGGCCATCGATGGAGGGTGTGCAACCCAAGACGGCGATCCATCGCGATCACGAATCCCATAATTCGTGAAGACGATGTATCGACCCACCAAAGACTCAATGCATCGACGCCACTGACTCAAAACCCAAGCACAAGTAATATATACTCATATGCTCAAAACAAGTAGGTAAACACTCTACCATCAAACTAGTCATGCAATTTATCCACAACTAGCATAAACATCACAACCGAGAATCATATAAGTTCTCATAATCAAGTGTGCTTCACACACCTTAAACTTCTTGGAGGCTCGACCCCCATGAATTCTACCCAAGATTCCGTAGGACTTAAAATTATAGTTCCTAGGATTCATACTAACCCAAAGGTTAACTCCGTTGAGTTCAATCTAAGTTTTCCGAAAATTCAAGGAATAGAAGCTTAGGCTTCATCATCCCCCTATATTCATAACTATCGCCCAAACCATAAACCCGATGTTCAATAAACTCACATAAACCCCACAATTTATTTAACAATGCAACTTAGAACAAATTAATCATCTTGTGCATAATTTCATCTAAGTCATCATACCAATCATAACCTTCAAATCATGATTAAAATTTACAACATGGTTTAATATACTCTATTAAGCATTTAAAACATATTAAGCAAGCTCACCTCAATAAATTGTAAGCTAACACAAAATTAGGGCAAGGCACCCTCCAAGCATCTCAACCAAACCAACATCAATCCACATGAACAATCAACATAATCAAGTTCAATAGGCTAGTTAGAACATGAATTTCACATATATCATGGTCTCACATAGGTCAATCAAGTTCTATCATTCAATTGGAAAACCTAGGGTTCATGCTTCTTCTACAACCCTAACAATGGCTTCCATTGACCTCAAATAACACAAATGGTTGTTTCCCTAGGGTCAATGGAGCCCAAAAATCAAAGGAAGAGAGGTAGAAACTTACCAAACTCACCCCTACAAACCGCCCAAACCCGAACTCAAAGATGAAGCCGTTTTTCTCACTCCGCCTCTTCAATCTCATGCGGGTTAGATGGAGAAGAAGACTCCCAGCTATGGCTTCCAAGCTTAGCCCCTTGAAACCCTAGAATCGTCTCCTCTCAAGCCCTCTCTCGCGCCTTGGCTGAAGTAGTCGCAGGAAACTCAAGAAGAAGTCGTAACTTTCTGGCCGAACTAATGAAGAGTGCGGCTGATTTCACTTATATATGGGGGATTAATTCACTAATCAAGTCACTAATTAACCCCTAAATCTCTTAATAGATGATTAGGATTAAGATTAGGCTAATTAAGTGAGTTTAGGATAGGTTTAGATTGGGTTTAAGTATTGGCAAAGTTCTGACAAATACACAACGAACAAAACCGTAGTCGAAATAAGGACCTTGGGTCATGGGTCACTTAGGCTCGATGCGAGCGCATCAAGCCGCACTTCCAAAGCATTCCATGTTTTTCGCTTCCTTGCTCGATCCCGGACTCCCCCGCATGCAATCTCGAGTCCTTCCAAGCCAAAATGGTCTATAAATCAACCTTAATGTCCTCCAAATCATAACCCAAAGCAATCAAGCCTCAAACCCCATCAAAACAAGGCCAAGAAATCAGGTAGAACTCTCCCGAACGACGACCGGAAAAGTCAAACTGAAAAGGGTTAACGCTAAAATCAAACTAGCAACCCAACCGACAATGCAACAAGCATCTAACCAACATCCAAGGCATGTTAATGATGTTATAAATGCCTTCTAACAATAATCCATGTGATAACCACATAAAACATAAACCCGAGATTCAACGCATCTCGCGAAAGAAAAAATGCATACGTGCATCTCAAACAACGTCAATGATCATGCTATTGACTCTAAACATAAACGGGAGCTAAATGAACATATTCATGATGATTATAAGTGTATGAATTCATGCATATCACAAGCAAGCAGTATTTCAGGGTTTTACATCCATAGCCTAGACATTTTTAGTCGGTTATAGCAAGTTATCGTAATTTTAAGCAGATATGAATTTAATGTTCTCTGATGGTCAGACCTACTAGTGTAGGCTGCCTACGTATCCCTTAATAAAGGAACTTAGACCAAAACGTAGTTCAGGCCAAAACCTAAACTATCACTCGTATAACGGTCGTGCCTACCGTGATAGGCTGCCTACGTATCCTTAAACAAGGAATCAGACCGAAACGTAGTTCACTCAGCTGGGGACTAAATGTTGCGGTGTAAGTGTTGTGGTGCAAGTGCGGCAATACTAAATGAGCAAGTGTGGCAAAGCTTTATCAAATGAGTACGACAAGGGTAAATATGTGCTGTGATGGTCGCGTCTATCATGATAGACTGCCTACGTATCCTTAGTTAAGGAATCAGACCAAACGTAGTTCGTCTTGTGGCTATGCGGAGTGAATTGTTTCCTAGGAACTCAGCCTCTACTGGAGAACAAGACCTTTCCCTATAAATCCGGGGCTGTGTACCCCTTAAAGGAAAGTTTCCCACATAGCCAAAATGTATGGAATGCATTGCCTCCTCAGGAACTCAGCCTTCAATGGAGAACAAGACCTTTCCCTATCAATCCAGGGCTGTGTACCCCTTAAAGGAAAGTTTCCAAACATCAAACAAATGCACTGTTAAAAAGGAAAATACCTTCCTTTCCTTTACCTTTGTCGTGTCCGTGCAGCAAATTGCTGCTGATGTTGCTTTGCTGTCGCTTGCTGCTTTACGCTGTTCTTCGTTGCACTTTGCCGGGGATTTTTCTTTTTATCATTGTTCTGGCCTTCGCTGGAAAATATTTTCCCCTGTCCCGCTTTGTTTTCGGCTTTAGCTGGAAAATTTTTCTTGATGCTGTTGCCTTTTTCTTTACTGCTCCTCCTAACCTTGGTCAGAAGCTTCCTTTTTCTTGCTGTAGCATCTTTTGGTATCAGCTGATATCATCTTTTCTTTGCTGCTGTTTTCTTTTCGCTCCATTTTCTAGCTTTAGCCGAAAATTTCTTCTTCTACCGTCGCATTTTTCTTGTTGCATGTACCTGAAAATTTTCCTTTTCTTGTACATGCATTTCCCCCTCTCCCGATTTTTTTTTGTTTTTTTGTTTTTTTTTGTTTGTTCTTGCATGCCTGCCATTTTTCTTTATTTGCATGCTTATTACCTCTTTTTTGTTTTTCTCTCTCTTTTTTTTTTGTTTTTTTTTTGTCTTTTTTTTTGTTTGTTCTGGATATACTTCAGATTTGCTAGATTTTGGCACTGTTTGACACTTTTGAAGCATTCCTGACTTTATTAATGATACTTATGTAACGCCCCAAACTCGGGTCCCACTACATGGGCCCACATCTGGTCACGTCACTACAAATTCGAACTTAAATGCAATACTAAACTAAAACTATATCTAAGTAAAATTACAAAAGTCTCCAATTAAGTACAATCATCCAAAATAAAATTTCGGAACAAGTCTACTAAAAATTTATCTGTCTTCAATAACTTCCCACACATAAAATATTTAAAACCTAGAAATCTTGATTCTTCACCGGTATCCTCTACCTCAAACTTAGTCTTTAATTTCGACCTGGAAGAAAAGGATTGTGAAGGGTGAGCGAATAAAAGCTCAGTAAGATCATACGTCGCCCCTCCGGTTTCTAAGGAGGGGTGACTCAAAGAATAATCAGGACATATGTAAAACAGAGTTTTAAATATTTGTCAACTTGCAAAAATCAAAGATAAGTAGCGAAAGACTTAAACATCTCTTTTTAAAAAAAAGAGAGTTTCAAACGTAACAAATATGGATCAAACAAGTTTGTCATTACTGACTGTCCCATACCAGCCAGTAATAACCGAATAACAAAATATTTATTTAGATCACATAAGGGTCTATTGACCAAGAACCAAATCCCCCGAAGGGTACACAAATCCCCCGTAGGGTACACGAATCCCCCGAAGGGTACACAAATCCCCCGAAGGGTACACAAAATAAGGTATATCCGGATAACCGCACTCACAGGCCAAGTGGTGCAAATTTCAATCATTTCAAATGTTGTCACGAAAATCCCCCATGACGGGTTGTTCATGCTTAGTGATCATAAATAATTTCAAAATATAAATAGTACTGTTAATGTACTATTTTCAAAACATAAATAATATCAGAATTCGTCATTTTTCAATACCAAGGAGTATATCAACAAAGTTTACGAATACAAAGAAATTTCTCATTAACAAAAGTATTTCATAAAAAATCAAAGTAGGCATGAAATTTGCGGGAACGAAGATATAACGAAGATATTCAATAACGCAAACGGAGGAATCAAAGCAACTACCGACACGAGGTCGGGCATGGCAAATGAAGGAACGAAATTCAAGAATAGCGGAAGCCTAACATAAAAAGTATTTTTATACTTTTTTCAAAGTACCTAAAAGAAACGTAATCCCTTACATCGAAGTGTTTAGTAAAAAGTCCGCAACACGTATAATCGTCCTAACCTTCATTGTCCAAATCTAAATTGAAAATATACCATAATCACTAAACTAAAAATGTACCAATCAAAACCTATTAATTTAAATAACAATAATTATAGTAATACTTGATTAAATAATTAATTGCTATTACTATTATTATTTATTATTATTATTATTATTTTAAAGAACACACACTCAAACATGCACACACACACACACAAACAAAACTCCACTGACACACACACAAAACACACGCAAAGCACACACACGAAATAGTTGTACATTGTTGCTGTAACATCAATCAAGGAGAGATTCTCCATATAATTTATTTTGACTAGTTAGGATATATCGGCTATGAACGATTTACCTTTGGAAAATTTCCGCCGGCTCTTTGCTGCCGCCTTTCTACCTCTCGTTCGGCTTCATTTTTTTTTCTTTGCTAATTGGTAAAGGGGTTTTCTCTCCATTTTATTCTATTTATACAAAACTCTAACCGAAAATCTAAAGTTAAATGGACCCAAAATTAAATAAGTAATTAATAATAAGGAATTAGTATTGAAGCCATAGTCAAAAGTGGGCCAAGCCCGACTCATTTCAATTGACTACTAAATAGGTCTAAAACAATTAATTAGCCCAAATTAAACATAATATTAATTATTATAATTTAATATTTTACACGGAAATTATCGGGGTATTATACTCTCATCCCCTTAAAAGAAGTTTAGTCCCTAAACTTACGTACCTACTCAAATAAAACCCAAATGCTTTTCTCGCATTTCTGTCTTGACTTCCCAAGCGACGTTCTTTAAATCGGTCCAATAAACTCGATTAAGGTCTCACTCATCTCATATATATGTGTCAATTTAAGATCAATAAATACGTCAATTGAAACTCAAAACCAAAATATCTAATGACTTACAAGTTTTTATTTCCAAATGACTCCTAAAGCCCAATAAATAAATTACAATGGTTCAATTGTCCAAAAGCTCGTGAAAGAAATTGTAATGATTTATTATTATTATTATTATTATTATTATTATTATTTTTATTATTATTATTATTAATGTTAGGAGTTTGAATTTCCGAGATGCTACAATCTCCTTACCTTCAAGAAATTTTGTTCGTCAAATTTATCAATCATACAATCACAAAATCTTTTTATCACACTTCTGATGTGCTACTCTGATCACAACCCGATTTTTTTTTTTTCTAGCGTGAATATACCAAGAACTTGTGTGACCTCATGAACAAGCCTACCTTATGAGAACACCAAATTCACCGTACATCTTACCACTTTCCAACTTCTTAAAAAAACTTGAGTTGAGTCGATTTTAATTCGAAGAATGACACAAAATGAAACACTTAATGTCAGCTCATTACCATCAAAAGACATTCACACAAAAATAAAAGGACTAAAATCATAAGTTTTTTTTTCCCCACTAAATCATAACCTAAGTTCTCCTCGAACACCTTTAAACGAGTACCTTATTATCCTATCAAAAGAACTCCTTATTCACGCTGAAATATTATCACGTAGATTCCTCATTAACATTCTTGTTAAACACTCTCTTATCACATCAAAAGAACTTTCAATACCTTAATAGAGTATAGTGTAAGTCGAACTCATGCAAAGTTTGTTTCCGAGGCTTTCCACAAGCTACCACAAATCTTTGAGATTAGTCTACAGTACCATCGAGATCAATACCCAACATAACCCGACGTCAATATTTTCTCTCTCAATACCAATAATATTGTTCTTAGATGTTGTTCAAACTCCTTCTAACCTTAGAGTCAAAACCAAGTTATCATCAATAAACTGAGTCAAACATCGATCGAAAACTCTTTAAAGACCTACTTCATTAAATCCTTAAATGTAGCTAGGGTCTTCAAAAGTGACTACCAAAAACTCAAGTTCCCTTGTCCTAAAAGTAACCAACCAATTGTCATACCCAAAATTACGTCAAAATCCTGAAAGCCCAAAGGAACCAAATCGACAAGCATCTTTCTACCCTCAAACTCAGAGACCAAGATCCAAATACTTAGGTTGCTAAAATGGATGTCGTAGCTAACGTGTAGGATTAACTTTTGAATTCTAAGGTGATGATTTTTATAAGCCATACCCAAAAATTACTTCAAAATCCTTAAGGCCTAAATGAACCAAATTGGTAGGCCTCTCTCTACCCTCAAACTTAAAGGCCAAAATCCAAATACTAGGGTTACTAAAGTGAACCAATAGTCAATGTGTTTATACAAGATCAACTTCCAGATTTTTGAATTAATAATTTATAATCCATGCAAGTGTGACAAATATTATCGAGTGTGAAGCACTAGAATTAATAAAAGCTTAATCATTGCAAAAGACATGACATCCACCACCACGTCATGGTCACCTAAGTATACATGGGTAACAAGATGGTACGATACTTAATAGGGAATCAAATTTGTTATCTAACACTTGCTAAATAAGAATGATGCATTTTTTTTCCACACATATCATAGCATAGTAGGACAAGGCTCTTCTAGCAATTCTCAACCTCAAATATATATACCTTGTGCGCATCAAACCAATGCATAATTAAAAGTGACACGTAATAAAATAATTTCCTTCAAAGAATATAATTATATTTGTTTGACTTTAAAATTCAATCATTTTCGAGAGTAGTTTACTCTAGCTCTCCAATTCTATATTCAATTTGTCCATTAATGTCTCATCCCCCAACATTCTCTAGTAAGGCATCCAAAGACCGCCATAGAAACCAATAATCAACAAGTTAATTAAATGAGCATATCCACCATAAAACTAAATTAGGCTCATAAATTACGTAATTATACTAAATTTATCGAATTCTAAAATCGCAACAAAAGCTCATGACATAAGTTTATTTGTCTGTATGGCTATCGTCACTAATCTTGCCATTCCTAAAGTACATAAATCATAATGAATCCCCAAGTTTCCAACTATGTCATAAGTTCTAGTGAAGTAACGATACTAATTTCTACACGAGTAATCGTGAACTTTATTCTAAAATCATTTCTTAAGTTCAAAACGTAATTAAACGTAATTTCATTACCCAAACATAACCTAAGCCCAAGCAAAGATTTCCTAGAAGTTTCTTAATGTACGTCATCCCCACAAGTAATCAACAACGTATTGGCCCTAATTAAAATGCAATAAAACCATAAACTTAATGTTATGATCATAAACTTAGTAGTACGAGGTAACCAATAATAAAAATCATAACCCTAACATACCATCATTTCTTATTTCCAATAAATTCTAAACCCAAGACTTATCGGATCTGAAGCCTAAGCTCTGATACCAATCTGTAACGCCCCAAACTCGGGTCCCACTACTTGGGCCCACATCTGGCCACGTCACTACAAATTCGAACTTAAATGCAATACTAAACTAAAACTATATCTAGGTAAAATTACAAAAGTCTCCAATTAAGTACAATCATCCAAAATAAAATTTCGGAACAAGTCTACTAAAAATTTATCTGTCTTCAATAACTTCCCACACATAAAATATTTAAAACCTAGAAATCTTGATTCTTTACCGGTATCCTCTACCTCAAACTTAGTCTTTAATTTCGACCTGGAAGAAAAGAATTGTGAAGGGTGAGCGAACAAAAGCTCAGTAAGATCATACGTCGCTCCTCCGGTTTCTAAGGAGGGGTGACTCAAAGAATAATCAGGACATATGTAAAACAGAGTTTTAAATATTTGTCAACTTGCAAAAATCAAATATAAGTAGCGAAAGACTTAAACATCTCTTTTAAAAAAAAGAGAGTTTCAAACGTAACAAATATGGATCAAACAAGTTTGTCATTACTGACTGTCCCATACCAGCCAGTAATAACCGAATAACAAAATATTTATTTAGATCACATAAGGGTCTATTGACCAAGAACCAAATCCCCCGAAGGGTACACAAATCCCCCGTAGGGTACACGAATCCCCCGAAGGGTACACAAATCCCCCGAAGGGTACACAAAATAAGGTATATCCGGATAACCGCACTCACAGGCCAAGTGGTGCAAATTTCAATCATTTCAAATGTTGTCACGAAAATCCCCCGTGACGGGTTGTTCATGCTTAGTGATCATAAATAATTTCAAAATATAAATAGTATTGTTAATGTAGTATTTTCAAAACATAAATAATATCAGAATTCGTCATTTTTCAATACCAAGGAGTATATCAACAAAGTTTACGAATACAAAGAAATTTCTCTTTAACAAAAGTATTTCATAAAAAATCAAAGTAGGCATGAAATTTGCGGGAACGAAGATATAACGAAGATATTCAATAACGCAAACGAAGGAATCAAAGCAACTACCGACACGAGGTCGGGCATGGAAAATGAAGGAACGAAATTCAAGAATAGCGGAAGCCTAACATAAAAAGTATTTTTATACTTTTTTCAAAGTACCTAAAAGAAACGTAGTCCCTTACCTCGAAGTGCTTAGTAAAAAGTCCGCAACACGTATAATCGTCCTAACCTTCGTTGTCCAAATCTAAATTGAAAATATACCATAATCACTAAACTAAAAATGTACCAATCAAAACCTATTAATTTAAATAACAATAATTATAGTAATACTTGATTAAATAATTAATTGCTATTACTATTATTATTTTTTATTATTATTATTATTTTAAAGAACACACATTCAAACACGCACACACACACATAAACAAAACTACACTGACACACACACACACACAAAACACACGCAAAGCACACATACGAAATAGTTGTACATTGTTGCTGTAACATCAATCAAGGAGAGATTCTCCATATAATTTATTTTGACTAGTTAGGATATATCGGCTATGAACGATTTACCTTTGGAAAATTTCCGCCGGCTCTTTGCTGCCGCCTTTCTACCTCTCGTTCGGCTTCATCGTTTTTTTTCTTTGCTAATTGGTAAAGGGGTTTTCTCTCCATTTTACTCTATTTATACAAAACCCTAACCGAAAACCTAAAGTTAAATGGACCCAAAATTAAATAAGTAATTAATAATAGGGAATTAGTATTGAAGCCATAGTCAAAAGTGGGCCAAGCCCGACTCATTTCAATTGACTACTAAATAGGTCTAAAACAATTAATTAACCCAAATTAAACATAATATTAATTATTATAATTTAATATTTTACACGGAAATTATCGGGGTATTATAACTTATGCATGTCCTATTTATACCTAAATGATGTAATTATGTAATGAAACATGAAATTTATATGATTTATTTTTACGATGCATGATTAAACTAGTGGTCACTATTTGACCTTATTATGCATGATTTATACTATAAAAGCAAATGGAGCTATATGATGCATGCTTATGCTGCAGGGATATAGTGAATGCCATGAGAATATTTATTTTCATGATTGGTGGCATTTTATTTTTCTTTTAAGCGCACCCCTAATCCAACTTATTGGATAATATATGCAAATGATAAATGTATGTACTACTTTATTTAATGTAAATGTGATGCCTAAAAATTATAAGATGCTTATTAACATGATGCATGAGGTATTCTTTATTCTATCATGCATGCAATAATGCATAATGCAGTACATATCTTTAAGATGCAAAATGCATTTTTACAATGCCTAAAATGCAAAAACATTTATTTATATGCAAAACAATACATAATTTTTTTTGTTTTGTTTTTGTTTTTTTGTTTGTTTTGTTTGTTTTTGTTTTTGTTTTTGTTAAAACATGTACAAATATTTACAATGCAATCTAATTTTATATGATGCAAAATAAATAAAAACATGCAGACTCAAAACGCACGCACAAAGCAAAGCTATACCGACCTAACGGGTAATGGCACGTTGTATCCCCAAAATGGATTTTAAAGGAATATACATTCGGGCTCGAACATGTTTCCCTTTTTTTTTAATGAGTATATGCGGGGAGAGAGGAAAAGGCAGTCATTTCCTGCTGTTCTTGGTCATATATTTGTTGCAGGGCTACACTTGGCATAAGGCTATTCTCACAATTCCTGCATTTTTCTTCGCAATCGACAGGCGGTAGTGAATGATCGGAATCGATCGTCTGGCATTTCGGGATAATGGCAATGCAGATGATGAATAGGGCGAGGATACTTCCGGTGCTTCTCATTCTGATGAGACCGAGCCTTTTTTGTGCTCTGCAGAAGAAGTATATGGGACCGGCCAGGCGGATGCCACAGGCACTGATGGACTGCTCCGGGGCTTAAGCTGCAAATGAAAGATAGTTTTGGGGGAAACAAAGGGGAAAGAGGCAATAGTAAATATGTACAGACAATTAATGTATAACCTAAATTTCTTTAGCAATTATTTCTAAGTTGCACCTTAGGACCTGAAAATTTTATATTTTAGTGTTTTATTGTGAGCTTTAGGTCGTGGTTTTTCTCTTTTCCTTCTGTCAGTCGAGCCCCCTTGTATGGTGAAGACTGGAGGTAAGATGCCGAGGTTTCAAAGAGTGCTTTTCCTCTCCTTATTCTCCTGATATATATATTTATTTGACTCTAACTTTTTCCTAGGCCGCCCTTTCGGGTTTTCAACCTAGCGAGCCTTTATTTTTTTTCTTTTTTTTTTAAATTTGCTCTTAATTTTTGCCTAGGCCGCCCTTTCGAGTTTTCAGCCTAGCGAGCCCTTATTTCTCTCTTTTTTTTGTTTTTATTTATTTAATTTTTTTTGTGCCCTAACTTTTGCCTAGGCCGCCCTTTCGGGTTTTCAGCCTAGCGGGCTGGAGAGGGAAGCACTTGTCGGATAGGGTGGTTCGAGCATAATACCTTTTAAGCTCGTTGAGATTGGAGAGCTGGACAAGGTCTTTTCTTTCCTGGCTTGTGAGGAGTACGACATCTCCTGACCGGATCTCCTTGACGATATACGGCACATCGTGGAAGAGAGGGGTAGCAGCCTTTGATAAGTAGCCCCCAACATTTTTTAGCCTAGACAGCATGACATGATGGCAGTAGGTTTCCCAAAGGGGTAGTGAATGAGGTCTTTTCTTGGTCTCCTGCAGCCTTTGATTTGACTATAACCCAGCATGCCGTTCATGAAAAAAAACTGTTGGGGTTGGGAATGATCACTATATTGGACAGCCAGATCGGGTATTTTTTCTTTCTTCATTTTTTTTAACTCTTTTTTTTTATTCTTCTTTTTTTTTTTACCCGAATGAAGTTGACGTGCGGCTGTTTCATGCTCTTTCTTTTTCAACTCGTAGTGACCATTCTGGTTTGATGCAGTAGAGCTTTTGTCTGATTGGCCGAGCATCCGGATATATGGGAATCCGGTGTTTGGCTATGGCTGGGTCTACCCCCGACACATCTTTATAGGACCAAGTAAGCATGTCCACGAACTCTTTGAGGAGATCAATGAGTGTTACCCTTTTCAGAATCTTGCAGGGAGTTGCCGATTTTGACTTCTCTTGATTTCATTATCCAGCCCCAGATTGATAGTGGATCAGTCTTCAGTTGCTGTTGATGATGTTTTCCCTGGCTCTACTGACTTTACAAGCTCAAGCAAATAATTTTTTTTTATCTTTTGGGTCCTATTAAATGACTCATCATTATAATTATTTGATGTGTCTTTTAATGCACGTGCAACTAAGAAATAAACAAAGACGTTTAGATTATTATTAAAAGCACACCGTACAGGGTTTATTACATTATTGAGGACCTGGGGCTTGAGATCCTCAATTTTAGGGAGCGGATTGGTAGATGACCAGTTCCGTAAGGCTAGGGAAAGGAATAGGGGTAATATATCCGAAGTAGTCCACCAAACCTGCGGGTGTCAAAAGTAGGCCTGTCGTAGCATACTAGTTCTGCAGTGGCTTATTAGAAATGGGCTCAAACTCAGCAGGGAGCTTCTCGTGATCAGTACCTCTGCCTATCATGCCCAGGAAGCTGTCATTAACCTCAATCATGTTGATTTGAGGTAGAGGGTTATTGATTATATTTGGTCTGGGAGTGGGCTTTTCAATAACCTTATCATCTATAAGATCTGAATAGCATTTTTAGCGAGATAACATTTATCGGTGAGGTGACCCTTTGCGGCGATGATATTCACGATCTTGGGCATGATTCGAGGTCCTGGGGAGGGGGTCTGGTGGCTTATAATTTTCCATAGGCTTTAACACTCCTTGTGCCATTAGCCCCTACAGGATCACAGACTGGGAGGCTTGCAGCTCATCATAATGGCGGTTCTGATTTCTGAAATTTCTGCTAGGGCCATTATTTCCTCCGACTGTGTTGACAGACCTGTCCGCTCCATAAGACCATGGAACAGTGCCATAATTTTGGGTAGAAAAAGGGGTTGATGTATTTCCTACCACATTGACGGTTGGCGCGGGTGTGGCTGCGGTTGTCTTCCCTTTAGAGTAACAGAAAGAGCTAGGAGGCATATTGACTTGTAATTGGCCAGTCCGTATATCATCATCAATACGGGCTCCTATCTCTACTATTTCTTTAAAATTGGTGTAGGGAGATACCGCATATGTTCCGTAAATGGGTGGAGGTTTTGATAAACATTCGGCATGACTCCTGGATCGTCTGTCAAAGTGCAGGCCAACTTTCTTTTCCACCGACTGCGAACTCACGTTTTTTTCTCGTTGGGTGCACGACTCAAGGTCCCTTCTATTTTCGGGACTGGTGTTGTCTTTGTACCTTTCGAGAATCAGCCTATCGATCCCACGTATTCATGGTGCTGCTATCAGACAACATTAGCCATTGTTTGGCAACCCCTATTAGAGTGAGGTGAAAATTGGAAGCCATAGCCTCAAAGCTAGCTCCCCTTGACTGCATGCCAGTGGAATAAGATTTTAAGTGGGATATAGGGCATCCAGTCCCATCAAATTTTTCTATGTCGGGCATTTTGAATTTGAAAGGCAATACTGCCGCAGGTTGTAATGTCAGTGCCCGCGTAGAAAATTCCCCTTTGTTGAGAAGTTTGAGTACTATAGCTTTTATATTTTTCCATGTCGGCCTCTATTTTGGTGGCTGGGGGAGTTGGCTTTTGGTATATATTGGCTGGATTAGGGAAGGCTGGGTTAATTTATGGCTGCGGTGTTGGGTAGGGGTTTTGGGCTGGATATGGATTTTGGATGGTTTCGGCTGGGCGGCCAAGATCATTATAAGGCAAATACGTGGTAACTTGGCCTGGCGGGTTATAATTTTGTGGGTCCATATTTGGGATGTTCTGGAGTGGGTTGGTTATAGGAACAGGGAGGTCATTTGGGCTTTGGGGAATTTTGGTGTTTGGAGCAGGGTAGGAAGGATATGACGGGTAAGGGCTGATGTTTGGGTAGTAGGGACTTGGTGGAGGATTGGGATGTGGAGTAGCGGCAGTATTTGGTGGGTTAATGTTTGGCTGGGGAGTTGGGTTTGGAGGCACGTGGGATGTTGATGCTTCTTGGGGGATTGTAGGGGAAGAGTTCACCTCACCACTGGGCTTCGAACCTTGTATAAGACTTGCTATTTGGCTTAGCAAGCGTTCATTTCGTGCATCCAGATTCTGGTCTAGCCACTGCTGCATTGCCGGAGTCGGAGTATATCATGGAGCCCCGAATGCACCATGTCGGTTGCTCATCATTTGCCATACCTTGCTTGGATCTGTATTTCTATACCGATTACGCCTTGATCGATCGATCGATACCTTACGTTTACTAATTTCGTATCAGACAGGCGGTACTATCTCGCCTTTCCAAGTTCGGGCCGGTTTCGAGGAAAATGGGTTATGGAGGTATCAGAGGTCAGGCTTTACGGGTTTGGAGTACAAAGCATGTCTTTATTAGTATATTTTATTATTATTTATTTTCCCTGGTTGACAGGATAAGCACACGCTTTATTTTGACGGCCTCGTGGACTTTCTCGAAGCAGTGGATTCTTTCTCAAGAGTATAGGACCAACGTATTCCACACGCCTTTCGACTCCAGATCGGATCGGTCCCAGTGCGAAGGGCCTATACTCTTCAGGGATCCACCATTCGAAATGGTCTAAGTCGAGCATCGAGAATAATAAATCGGCCCCAGCTTATATATATATATATATATATATATATATATATATATATATATATATTGCGCATTTATTTTTATCATTCATTTTTTTCTAAACTTGCACATTTTTTTTGTATATATATATTTTTATGTATTATTATTTTTTGACAGGTGATTCACGATTCAAAAATGCAAAAACCGGTCGGTCAATGAAGTGTCACGAGAATCTATATGCATTCTAGCGTTGGCTCATGCGAGGGTAGGTGGCCGGTGTAGGGTAACAGTTCGAATATAGCTATATGCATGCGCGCGTGTGTGGTATCTAGAAAGCAATAAAATCTTTATTTATTTACAGATATATAAACAGAAAAATAAAACATATATGACCTGTCTTGCTGTTTGTGTGGATTTTCTCGGATTTTTAGTTTGAACGCAAACAAGCAAGCACACCACATTAAGAAATAGAAAGAAAAGTGGGGAAACTATCTATCCCTATTAATTACAAATTTTGGTCCTATGTCCCCAAAATAAAATGAGAATGAATGAAGATATGTACAAATGTACAGAATAAAGTGATAAAAAGAAAAATCCCCAAAGAGCATCGCTGAGGTTCTGGAGTGTGCTCCCGCATCGCACGCACGCGCACCCCTATCCAAGGGCGCGCGGGGCGCGGGAGCACACCCCGGGAACCTCACAACTGCTTTATCTCTGGAAAAAAAAATATTTTACTGATTTTTAGATGCCGCACACACATGCACGCATGTAGAAATATTCCGAACTTCTTCCCTACACCATAGCCAGCCTACCCCCTGCATCAGCCAACGTAAATTGCATATAGATTCTCAGGATACTTCATGGACCGATTGGTTTTTATATCTTTGAATTATTGACCAATCCCTGTTGCAAAAAAAAGAGAGAGAGAGAGAGAGAGAGAGAGAGAGAGAGAGAGAGGAAAAGAAGAAAAAAAAAAAAAAAAAAAAAAAAAAAAAAAAAGAAAGAAAAAAGAGAGAGAGATATGAATAAAAATATGCACAGAGGCTGGCCAATAATTTTCTGATGTTCGACCTAGACCATTTTGAATGGTGGATCATGGAAAGAGTATAGGTCCTTCGCTTGAGATCAGTTTGATCTTAGGGAGTTGAAAGGCAGATGGAATACAAAGTTTCTACATTCTGGAGAAAGAATCCACTATTCCAGGAATAGTCTTGAGACTATCAAAACAAAGCGGGTGCTTATCCGATCAATTGTAGGGAAAATAAATAATAATAATAAAAAAAATAATAAAGGCACATTGTACTCCAAACCCAGAAAACCTTCAGCCAACCCTTTTTGATGCCTTCAAACCCTTTTCCTCAGAAACCTGGCCCAAGTTTGGAAAGGCAGAGATAGTACTGGTCGGTTGATACGGGATACATGCACAGATGTCAGATCAGAAAGTATTGGGATCAAATAAAAAAAAGGCAGAATCAGTACAGACGATACAGATTTGAGCAGAATGGCAGCTGAAAATGAGCAGTCCACAGTGGGTACAGATACAGGGGCTCCAGGGTACGCTCCAACTCTGGCTATGCAACAGTGGTTAGATCAAATTTTGGATGCACGAAATGATCATTTATTAAGCCAGATAGCAACCTCATGCAATGTCCAAAACCCAGTAGTGAGGGAACCTTTTTCCCTGCAGCCCCTCAAGAAGCATCTACTTCCCATGCTCCTCTAAACCCAAACCCTCATCCAAGCACTAACCCACCAAACACCGCTAGTACCCCAAACCCAAATCTTCCACCTAACCCTTTGTAGATACCCCAATTTCGTACCCCTGGTATGTGACATGACATAAAATATCAAGACCTGTTAAAACATTAACAAATGTCAAGTTACAGGGTCAAAAGTGCAAAAGGACAAAACAGGATGCGCAAAAGGACAAACTACAGGGACCTGGATGCTCAAAAAAGCCAAAGTTTGGAAATTGGGCATGGCCACCCATGAAATTGGGCATGGCGCCCAAATAAGGAGGGGGTGGCGCCCAATTTGCCTTCCCAGCCACTGTTCATGCAATATTTGCCGTAAAATGCAACTTTTCCAGCGCGGTGTACACACATGTGAAGCAATATTTGGAAAATGGGCGTGGCTCCCTACAAATTTGGGCATGGCGCCCAAATTCCTATAGCATGGCGCCCAAAAAGCCTTCCTTCAGCACACAGTCCTCAAACAGTTGCCGCAATTACAACAAATTCAACGCAAGGTGCAACCAGTTGATGCGTAGAGAGGGAAAAGAAATGCCCGCGATGTCCCTATTTTTTCCTATAAATAGCAGAGCCCGGCTCCTCATTTCACACAGAAATCCTTCGTAAAGCTTCTCCGCGTTAACGTTACGCTGGAGAATTAGAGAGCGGTGTGAGATAGTGATAGATCACCTCCAAAGCCTCGAAACTCTGCCAAACTTCCTCCAAACACAAATCCAACCGATAGAAGTATACCTTAGCCCCCCAGCTAGGTATCCACCCTTTTCCCCTGTCCAAAAATCGTGGAAAGAGCAGTTGCTCTACCCGATCTAAAAGGCCAAATCAGCCCAAGAGTAAGCCGTTACTCGCCTCGACACTACTTCCGTCAAACAAACAACCAAACACAAACAGTTACCCTGCCCCGATCCCGAGGCCGAAAAGTAACTTTCAGAGCCGTCACGCTCCCCAAATTCACACAACACACAACACACAACACACAACTTCAAACAACAAAAAAAGACTCTCTCTCCCCGAGGGACAGAGCGAGCACACCCCTACGCTGTCTGTAAGTTTTTATTGTTAAGTATTTCATTTATATGTAAAAGTATTATTTCCAGTCCAGCCCAATATAGCCATATGAGCAGTTGTGCTGCCCGGATTTAATTAGGAAATAGTACTAAATGTAGCCGTTATTATGGCAAAATGTTTTTAGATAGATTTGTAATTAGTTACTTTATTTATTCAGTAAAGTCTTTATTTGTAAATGTATTATTTCCGGTCCGGTTCAATATCAATATATAAGCAGTTATGCTGCCCGGATTTATTTAGGAAATAATACTAAATGTAGTCACATTATGGCCAAATATTTCCAAGTATATTTGTAATTGTTTGTAAAAGAGGCAGTTGCAAGTCCGTAAATAATATAGATGTAATGGATGTATTTGTAGGCAGTTAATGCTTTATTTATCTGTTTAATAAATATAACAAAAAGCATACTTTAGCCAAAAACCGTTTTGAGACCGAAAGGGCGAGTTGGGTGCCTAGCACCTTCCCAACTCGTAACTTAGCCTCCGAACCCGTTTTCTCTATCTCTGGTTTTCTTTTTCTGGTTTGCTTTATTTTTGCCTTAAAATAAAGATGGTGACTCTAAAAACATTTTGGATCCAGTGGGGCCTCACAACATCTTTCTTTGCACTTTCACGTTCTCCCCTAAAAAAGGGAGGATGGGAATGGAAAGGTGATGTATTCCTATGTCCTGGTATCCCCTAAACAAGGGATAACTTGACGTAGAAAACCCAAAGCACTCATAGTGATCCGAAATAGGCCATAAGGCTATTTTCATAAAATCCATAGTGGGGGCACTGCAACATCTTTCTTTGCACTTTCACGTTCTCCCCTAAACAAGGGAGGATGGGAATGGAAAGGTGGTGTTTTCCTATATCTGGTATCCCCTAAAAAGGGATAACTTGACATAGAAAATCCAAAGCTCCCATATTGGATCAAAAATCCACTAAAGGCAACCGAGGCGCATTCCAACGCTTATTCGACAAAGACTCCTCTTGCACTTTTGATTTCGTCCTCCCCTAAACAAGGGAGGCTGGAACGGGAGCAGTGGATGTGTGGGTCCCAATGAGCACAATAATAAGCTAGAAGGGGGGGGTTGAATAGCTTATTAACACTTTAAAACTTTTTAAAGTAAGTTGCTTGAAAGTTACTTGCAATCTATGAAAAGAATCAAGTAGCGGAAGACCTTCAAGAAAAATTGTTCAGTGTCCGCCGATAAGGACTAAGTAGACCTTTACAGATTACTTAAGTTCTCTGAAATGGATGAAGTAAACAATGAAACCGAGGTTCAATAATTAAGCAGACGAAGGAAATAACACAAGTATTTTGGGATGGTTCACACTATAATGAGTGCTACGTCCACCACCAAGGCAGTCAACCTTGGATTTAAATTGTGCACTATGTTTTCCACTTAGATCAATTACAAAGAATATCCCTAATGGATCATGTACAAAATATTGACTTGTGTTTGGGTCTAGGGAATTAAATATCTGTAAATACAAGATATTTAATTCGTGCGTATATAGTTAATGGAAGTAAACAACAAGAAGAATAAAACAATAAATGTTGAAGAGCGACTTCTTGTTGTTGATGAGGACTTCTAGATCTGTTGAGGATCTATTGAATGCCTTGGTGAAAGACTTTGAGTTACGTAGATTGAGCAATTCTTTTTTGTGTTCGATTGATTCTGTACCGTTGTCACTCTTTAGATCCAGTCTTCAATGGCAGTATTTAAAGCATGTGCACTTCAAAAGATCCGTTTGAGAAGACGAAGACTTCAACAGCTCTTTTCATAAATGCATTAAATGCATGGGGTCGATCAAGGAATTTCGTCTTCACAGATAACTAGAGCGAGATAATCATTTATGAGATCTTAAAAAGGTGGGCGATTTGGTGTCGAGATCGAGAGATGAAGCGAGAAAGTAGGGGCGATGCAGCTTTCGCTTTGCATTCGGGGCGAAAAGTATTCACGCTTTTCGGAAAGTTGCTTTCGGCGGCTTGACATGTCGAGAAAAAGACTTGGATTAATTCAAATATCAAATGAGAATAAGTTTGAATTAATCCACTAGCTGATACGGAGAGGACACGTAGAAGCGGATCAGTGGACACGAGGTCTACCGATCTTAAGCTTTGAGCGGTCTTCAGGTGAAGCGAGAGAAGTGGTCTTCCGATGTTCTGAAAAGGTCCTACCAAAAACTATACAAGGCAAAGTTCTATACACGGTTGCCACGCTAATCGATCACCGATTAGCCACTGAAGTATAAAACTAAAGTAATGTACTGATCAGATATAAATTTAACATAAGAATCAACAGGATGTCACCGCATCCGCACGGACGCGCACCCCTATCCAAGGGCGCGCGGGGCGCGGGAGCACGTTTCCCGGGAACCCACACCCTTATCACCCGAATTTTAACCCTTTCTTACCATACCCTCCATATCCTTTCTCAAACACCAATGTCCTTCAGAATCCAAATGACCTCCCTTTTCCCATCACCAATCCACTCCAAAATAGCCCACATATGGATCCCAAAAGTTATAACCAACCACGCCAAGTAATGACCTATTGACCCTTCAATGATCCTGGTCACCAAACAGAAGCCAACAATAACCCACCTCTCCAAAATCCTTACCAGAACCCTTACCAAATACCTCTTCAAAATCCTTACCAAATACCACAGCCAGAAATAAACCCAGCTTTTCCCAATCCTACCAGCATATAGCAAAACCCAACTCCCCCTCCCACCAAAATAGAGGCGAACATGGAGAATCTAAAAAATATGATGCTTAAAGTCTTAAACAAAGAGGAATTTTATATGCGGGCATTAGCATTACAACCTTCAAAATTCAAAATGCCCGACATAGAAAAATTGGATGGGACTAGATGCCCTATCTCTCACCTAAAATCCTATTCTACCGGCATGTAGTGAGGAGGTGTTAGCTTTGAAGCTATGGCCGCCAATTTTCACCTTACCTTGATAGGGGCTGCCAAGCAATGGTTAATGCTAGCAGAAAATAGCACCATAGTCACTTGGGACCAAACAGCTGAGGAATTTCTAAAGAGATACAAATACAATACTACCTTCGAAAACAAAAGAGATCTTGAATCGTGCACCCAAAGGGAAAAAGAAACCTGTGCTGACTTTGCAGCCTGGTGGAAAATAAAAATAGCTCAAACACTCGACAGTCCTGATCCGGCTGAGTCATCCAGGATGTTCATCAAAAACCTCCCAACCTACTACCTAGCACGTGGAACCACGCCCAGGTTTGTGAATACCATCGCTGCAGTGGTCACCTCACCGACAAGTGCTACTCACTCAAAAATGTCATTCAGGACCTCATTGACAACAAAATAATCACGGTGGTGGACACAAGAATTTTGGAAACCAACCAAGCAAAAAAGGTTTAAAGGTTGGAGAAATCTATTCAGCCAGAATGAAGATGCTGTAAATATCCCCTTCAATAAAAAAAGAAGAAGAGGAGTTTCTTATGACTGTCTAGGAGACAGTTTCTTGGGAATGATAGATGGTGGGGCTAGCTATGAAAACCTCCCTATTGAGTTTGAGTCTATTACTGATAAGCCTCTGCAGAACTGGTATACTACGATTGGCCCGCTCTTAACGCCCGCAGATCTGGTGGACCGTTTCAGATATACTATTCCCCATCCTTCCTTTAGCCTTATGGATTTGTCATCTACCGATCCGCTCCCTAAAATTGAGGACCTCAAACCCCTGGGCCTCAATAATGTAACCAACCCTGTACAGTTTGCTCTTAATAATGATAATCTAGATGTCTTCGTATATTCCTTAGTTGCACCTTCATTAAAAGACAAATTAATTAGCTTTGATAATAAGTCGTTTAATGAAATGGATTCAAAAGATAAAAGTTACCTACTTGAGCTCGCCAAGTTAGTCAAGCATCAGGAAAAACACCAATCAGCAGTAGCAGATGAAGACTTGTCAGCTATTAATCTGGGGCTGAGCAATGAAATCAAAGAAGTCAGAATCGGCAGCCACTTGCAAGGTTCTGAAAGGGTAGCACTGATTGACCTCCTTAAAGAATTCGTGGACATCTTCGCATGGTCCTACGAAGACATGCCCGGGTTAGATCCAGCCATTGTCGAGCACCGGATTCCCACTTATCCTGATGCTAAACCAATCAAGCAGAAACTCCGTAGAATCAAGTCAGAATGGTCACTACAAGTGAAAGATGAAATCATGAAGCAGCTGCGCGTCAAATTTATTCGAGTAGTTGAATACCCGATCTGGCTGTCAAACATAGTGACTGCTCCAAAGCCCAACGGAAGAGTTCGAATCTGTGTGGACTTCCGCGACCTTAACAAGGCGTTGCCCAAAGACGACTTCCCTCTACCCAACATCGACATTGTGGTAGACGTCGTGGCCTCCCATAAAATAAGATCCTTCGTCGACGGCATGCTGGGCTACAACCAAATCAAAATGGCAGCAGAGGACTAGGAGAAAACTTCATTCACCACCCCATGGGGAACTTATTGCTACACTGTCATGCCATTTGGGCTAAAGAATGCTGGAGCTACATATAAAAGAGCTGCCACCACCGTCTTCTATGATATGATCCATAAAGAAGTCGAAGTGTAGGTAGACGACATGATCGTGCACTCCGACGACGCAGACGGTGCCTATATCAGAGACATTCAAAAATTCTTCGAAGGGTTGAGGAAGCATCAAATGAAGCTTAACCCCACCAAATGCATATTCGAGGTTACCAAGGGCAAGGTCCTGGGATTCATGATGACCGAGCAGGGCATCGAGATTGAGCCAGCAAAAGTCGAAGCCATCATAAATATGCCACAGCCAAAAACTCCAACAGAAGTCAAAGGCTTCCTGGGTCGATTACAATATATCATCCGTTTCATCAGACATCTAACCTCCATTTATGAGCCCCTATTCAAACTCCTAAAGAAAAATACTGAACAAATCTGGGACGAAAAATGCCAGCTAGCCTTCGAAAAAAATAAAAATCTACCTTGCCAACCCACCAGCGCTAGCTTCTCCCCATGCACATAAACCTCTCTTCCTATATTTAACCGTCACAGATACAGCAGTAGGGACTATGCTCGCCCAAGAGAAAGAAAACCCCTACGTCGAAAATTCCATTTACTCCATAAGTAGGAAGTTATAAGGAAGTGAGCTCAATTACTCAGCATTGGAAAAAAGCTGCACTGGTCTAGTCTGGGCAACCCAAAGGCTCAAAGCTTATCTGCAAGCTCGATCCATCAGGATCATCTCCAGAATGGATCCTATAAAATACATCTTTGGCAAGCCATCACTTTTCAGCCGATTAGCCAAATGGTCATTTCTCCTTAACGAGTTTGACATCACCTATGTCACGTTCAAATCCATTAAAGGCAGTGTGATCTCAGACCATTTAGCTGATCTGCCTCTAGAAGCAGAAGATGCATCAGAGCCTAGTTTCCCAGATGAAGGTGTCCTAGAAATTTTCGATCATGACACTAGATGGCAAATGTTCTTCAATGGAGCCGCCAACAAAAGAGGCTTCGGCATAGGAATCCTGCTAATCGATCCCACAGATTCTCACACTTCGTTGGCCATAAGACTAGAGTTTGAATGCTCAAACAACATTGCTGAATACGAAGCCTGTATTGCCGGTCTAGAGGAGGTTCTCCGAAAAGGAGTCAAAGATTTGGAGGTCTATGGTGACTTTGCTCTAATCATAAATCAAGTAGAAGGAAAGTGGAAAACCCAGGATCCCCAACTACAGCTCTGTCATGCCAAACTGACAGCATTAGCAAGCTAATTTGATAATATCTCGTTCCACTACCTACCACGAGATAGAAATCAATTTGCCGATGCCTTGGCCACTCTAGCATCATTGGTCCAAATCCCTACAAAAATCAATGCCCAACCATTTATAATTGGGAAAAAAGCCACTCCTGCCTACTGCTTCAGAATCGATGCTGTTCCTGAAAAGGACAACGAGCCTTGATATTCAAACGTCATGAACCTGCTTCAAAAAGGAGTCTATCCGCCCAGCCTAGACAAAAGAGGGAAAACCTCCCTACGAAGGTGGGCATCACAATTTGTGATCAGCGGAGGCAGCCTATCAAAAGACACTATCAAGGTCTAAACCTATTATGCGTCGATCAGGCCAAAGCTGAGTAAGTCATGGACCAGCTTCATGGTGGTACTTGTGGACCACACATGAATGGGCATATGCTGTCACAGAAAGTCATCCGACAAGGGTACTATTGGAGTACACTAGAAACTGATAGTACTCGGTGGGTGTGTCACTGCGACAAATGTCAACGCTTTGCAAATCTACAGCATGTGCCCCCACATATATTATACAACTCCACAGCCCCCTGGCGCTTCTCAACATGGGGAATTGATGTCATAGGTCAAATTCACCCGAAATGATCCAACGGCCACGAGTACGTCTTAGTAGCGGTTGACTACTTCACAAAATGGGTAGAAGCCTCTTCCTACAAAGTACTGAATGCTCGAAACGTGTCCGAATTTATCAGGACCAACATCATATATAGATATGGGGTACCTTTCAAAATCATCTTCGACAACGACACACACTTCGAAGGGGATGTGAACCGTTTACTTGGCGAATTCAAAATCGAAAGGCATAAATCCTCCCCATATCGACCACAAGCAAATGGTGCCGTTGAAGTAGCCAACAAAACGCTAGAAAACATCATCACAAAAATGGCTGACACAGGAAGAGATTGGCCAGAAAAATTACCGCTAGCCCTTTGGGGCTATCGTACTTCAGTTCGTACACCCAATGAGGCTACCGCCTATTCTCTAGCCTATGGCATGGAGGCTGTGCTGCCCATTGAAGTAGAAATCCCATCATTAAATGTTATGATGGAATCAGACGTAGCTGAAATCAACTGGGTCAAACAACGCTATGAAGAATTAGCTTTGATAGACGAACGACGACTGCTTGCCCTAGAACATACTCGGGTGTATCAAAAACGAATGGCTCGAGCATTCAACAAAAAAGTCAAAGGCCGCGATATCCAAGTCGGAGATCTGGTACTTCGCGAGAAACCCCCTAGCTATGTCGATACTAGGGGTGTGAGGTTCCCGGGGTGCGACCCGCGCCCTTGGATAGGGGTGCGCGTACGTGCGGATGCGGGACACCACTGCTCTCGTTCCACCCTCCCTTGTTTAGGGGAAGACGAAATCAAAAGTGCGAGAGGAGTGCTGTCTATGTTAGCACGTTGGAATGTGCCTCGGTTGCCTTGAGTGGATTTTGTATCCAATATGGGAACTTATGGTTTCCCGCATCAAGTTATCCCTTGTTTAGGGGATACCAGGATATGGGAATGCATTACCCTTTCATTCCCATTTTCCCTTTTTTAGGGGAAAACAGAAAAGTGCAAAAAAGGATATTGCGACGCCCCCACTATGGATTTTATTAAAATAGCCTTATACCCCATTCAGATCACTATGGGAGCTTTGGGTTTCCCGCATCAAGTTATCCCTTGTTTAGGGGATACCAGGATATGAGAATACATCACCCTTCCATTCCCATTTCTCCCTTTCTTAGGGGAGAACGGGAAAGTGCAAAGAAGGAATGTTGCGAGGCCCCACTGGATCTGAAAGTTTTAAGAGTCGCCATCTTTATTTTAAGGCAAATAAAGCAAAACCAAAGAAAAGAAAAATAAACCAGAGAAAAAGAAAACGGGTTCGGAGGCTAAGTTACGAGTTGGGAAGGTGCTAGGCACCCAACTCGCCCTTTCGGTCTCAAAAATGGTTTTTGGCTGAATTATGCTTTTTGTTATATTTATTTAGCAAATAAACACAGTATTAAAAGACAGGAAATTAAAACAAATACATCCATGACTACATTATTTACGGACTCACAGCCATTTCCTTACAATAATTATAGACATATTTAAGAATATTTGGCCATTATAACAGCTCTTTTACATAGTATTTCCTATTCTAATCCGGGCAGCACAACGACTTATATTGGCTACATTGTGCCGGATTTAAATACAACTTTTAAAAAATAATAAAAGATAAAAAGTAAATAAATACAATAAATAGCGCCCTTAAAGGTTTTACCTTTTAGAGCGGCGGTGTGCTCGCTCTGTCCTTCAGGGAGAGGGAGTCTTTTGTTGTTTGTTGTGTGGTTGTTGTTTTGATTTGGGCAGAATGACTGCTTATTTCTGAGAGTTTGGGCTTGTCAACTCGGGCAGAGTGACATCTTATTTGGGTAGGTTTTGGCCTTTTTGGTTGGGCGGAACCATGGCTTAGTTTTTTGACTTTTCAGCTCGTTACTCGGGCAGAGTAACGGCTTACTTTGGGATTTTTGGGCCGGGGAATTGAGGTGGATACCTAACAACTAGGCTAGGGATCACTTATAACCTATGGGTTTTTGTTTTGGCGGAGTTTGGACGGGGTTTGGAGATTCTAGGGGCTTCCACTCACCTATCTCGCACCTCTCGTACTAATAGTATCGGCAGAATAACAACAGAGCTTCGCTGCGATTAAAATTGCGGAGGAAAATGAGCAACTGAAATGAGAACCGAGGCCTCCTATTTATAGCCGAGGAGCAGGACACGTCCGGAATTTTCTGATTTCTTCAGCCTGCATCAGTGACTTGTACCTTGTGCTTCGAATCTTGTACTTTTTCCTTCTGAGAGGCAGCTACAGTGAATGGCTTGGTTCCACCAAGGAGACCCTTGGTGCGGCACCAAGCATGCTTTTTCAAGTTTCGTTTTTGCACTTCCCCCCTTCCTGTTTCGCATCTGCTTTTCCTTTCGCATTTTGACTCTCAGAACTTGACATTTGTTAAGTTTTAACAGTTCTTGATATTTTATATCAGTCACATACCAGGGGTACGAAATTGGGGTGTCTACAGAGCCCCTCAACGATGGAGTCTACGGGTAACCCAAGGCTTACTGAGTAGACGAACATCATTGATAAACAATAGACTCTCCAATTTCGTTCATTTAAGAACGGGAGAATGCAATTGGTAGCAGTTATAATGCACAGTTAACATGCTATCCAAACTCCATAACCTAGATATTTTTAGTCGGTTATAAAAGTTATCGCAGTTTTAAGCAGATATGAATTTAATGTGCTCTGATGGTCGGACCTACTAATGTAGGCTGCCTACGTATTCCCCATTTAAAGGAAATCAGACCAAACGTAGTTCAGGTCAAAAAACCTAAACTACAACCAAGTGAGGATGTCATGTCCTTCGGGTCAAGCCCGATCGAGAACACAACGTAAAAAGATTTTTGTGTTTTTCGAAAAAACCGTATTCTTTCGGTCCGAAACCGTTGTCAAATACGGTATGAAGATTTGAATGTTTTTCTGCCACCACATTTCAACCGGTCAATACCTTGTCGTTGAAACGTGTTAAGAAGAATTTTCAAAGTTGTGTCTGGCTGGTCGCTGCCTTGTTTCCAAACATAACCAGAAAACTTTCAAATATCCAGAAAACTGCACTCGACCGATAAAGATCTGTCGCCGAGCACGGCAAATTAAACACTCTTCAAGTATTTTCGAAAATTGTGAGGTGGAAAACATTCTTTTTCCTTCCTTTTTTCTCGCTCTCTGTTTTTTTTTTCAAATATTCCTCTTTTTTTGTATTTTTGAAATATTCCTCTTTTTTTGTATTTTTGAAATATTCCTCTTTTTTTTTTGAAATATTCCTTTTTTTTTAAATCAAAATTCATTTTGAAAAGAGTTTTTCTTTTATTTTGAAAATAAAACAGACTTTCCTAAAAAGGAAATTATTCTGAAGTCAGGGTAAGAATATTGTACCTGACTTACATTTTCGCGCCAGGGTGGCTGCCGCAGATTCGGATGATCTTGGCATTTCTGCCACTCTTGCTGGGGAATTTATTCTTCTTTTTTTCTTTTTTTTTTCTTTTTTTTCTTTTTTTCTTCCTTTCTTTCTTTTTTTTTGTTTTGTTTTTGATCCGCTGGGGATATTATTTTCTTTGTCCTCCGGTGAATGGTTGTCAATTTTGGTTAACAAGATTAACTTTGTTAACTTTCCGTTAGGCTCAGGGACCATTTTGGAAATTTTGAAAGTTGAGGACTGAAGTGTCGCAGCTTCAAACTTTGGAGGGAGGAAAGGGAAAAATTCCCTTTTTCTCCCCTTATTATGGACGGGAGTGGGGGGGGGGGAGAGAAGCCACTGCTTCTCTTTCTCTTCTTTCTTTGGCTCCGTCGCCATTGTTGCTGCTGCTTGCTTCCTTTTTTTTATTTTCTTTATTTTCGCTCATTTTCTCGATTTTCTTCCGCCAATTTCAGTGTTTTACTTAGTAGATGGCATCTTCTTCACGATCCAGGAAAGGAAAGGCACCGATGCACCCAGAATCTGGTGAGAGGAGGAGAGAACCTCCTCGCTTGGTCCGGAATAAACTCAATTACCGGTACTCTACTAATGACTGGGGCAACATTCTGTGGGATCGGAACACTCACGTGTCCAATCTTCCTCGCACCACTGTAAGTTTTTTCTTTTTTCTCGAAATTTTCCTGGCTATGTTTCATATCTGTTAAATTTCTGCACTGTTTGAGACCTTTGGAGCACTTTTGACTTTATTAGTGATGCACTTGCATGTCCTATTTGTGCCTAAATGATGTAATTAAGTGATAACATGCGAAATTTCTATGATTTATTTTTGCGATGCATGATTTGAACTAGTGGTCACTATTTGACCCTACTATGCATGATTTATATTCTAAATGCAAATGAGACTATATGATGCATGTTTTATGCTAAATCACATTTTTGCACGCAATAGAATCGCGAAACGGAATATTCGGAGTACAAATTAAATTTTTCCGAAACGCATTTCGGGCATATTTTCGGATAAAAACAGGACAAAACAAATATTTTTAATGCCCTTAGATTCATTTTTCAAGCATGCAACAGCTGTAGGGGTATAGTATATGCCACACAGATATTTATTTTGATGATTGGTGGTACTTTATCTTCTTTTTAGCGTACCCCTATGACAGCTTATTGGACAAATGAAATACACATATTGGATGTATGAATTATTCTACTTGATGCAGATGCAATGCAGAACAACTATAAGATGATACATGAATGGTTTCATATTTTATTATACACATGACAAATGCAGTCCTAATATGCATTTTTATGATATTTAGGATGCAAAATTAATTATGTATATGCAAAATAAATTACACATAAAAATTATTATTTTTATTTTATTTTTCAAATATATTATTATTATATTTGTTTATTCTTTGTTTATTCTTTGTTTGTTTGTAAAAGAATACAATATGTATGTACATCATGTAGATTCCTACGTTTGTTTTTGTTTTTTTTATGTAAAAGAATGATGTTTATTTTTATGTAAATTTATGTGCATGTATGAAAATGGTATTTAACAATTTAAACAATTATTTATTTTCTTTTTGCTATGAACAAGATTTTTTTTATGCTAAAAGAATTTATTGTTATTTAAAAAAAATCCTGAAGTATAAAGCATGCAATATGTTCATTATTTATTTACTTTCACTTATTTAAAAGACTGTACAGAGAAGAAAATAAGGGTAGAGGGCTTACCTTTTCTTTTTCTTCTTTTCAGGTTCGCAGGGAATTTGAGAGGATGCGGGTATCATGTGCTGACGTGGCTGAGATTTATGCCATGCTACCCGAGGTGGCAAAGTTGTTGGTGGAGGGTTTAGGTTTCAGTGTCTTCATGCACCCCTTCAACCACTTTACCAGCTATCTGCTGATTTTTGACGTACTCAGGGACTTCTGGTGGGACACCACCCATACCTTTCGTTTCAGCTGGGGGGAGGCGACCATGACCCCGTGTGACTTCGCTGCGATCACGGGAATCCCTACCAGCATAGGGGAGACCCTGGCCCCTGACTTTACTCTCCGTCATCGTAGGGAGGAGGTTGTGGACCTCCTGGGCTTCGAGCCTCGCTTCAAATCAACAGATGAGATTTTTATTAGCAGCGTTCGGAAGTGGCTTCTTAATAACGCCGGGTGGGTGCCGGCTGATGATGACGCTGCCGTAACTCGAGTGGCAAGAGCATTTTTATTTTTCTTTCTTGGCACATCGCTCTTTGCCAACTCCTCTGTCACCCTGAGAGTTTCCGTCCTGGCTTGTCTGGCGGATTTTGATCGGATCCCTTTGTATGATTGGGGACAGTGGTTTGGCGACGTATGTCTCTATGGATAGGGCCAGCCGGAATGACTCGCCGACTCTGAATGGGTTTGCCCCGGCGTGGGAGGTACATGCCTTTTCCTGCTCTTTTCTATCTCTCTTTTCTTTTTTTTTTTATCATTTTTTTTATTATTATTTTTGACAACATATTTATTTTCTCTCTCTCTCTCTCTTTTTTTGCAGGTCTGGGCCTTCTCATTTTTCAGATTTTCGCGGGTCGCCTCATTCGGCGAGTTTACCAGCCTCCATATCTGTCCCAATATGTTGTGACAACGGGGTGAATCCGTAGACGGGGTTGTAATGATAGGGAAAGAGTCTTTGGAGCGAATTGTTGGCTCGAGTCAGGGTTCGGTGCACTTCTTTCCTTGGGAGGGCACGGAGGGTCACTATTCCACTACTTTGATGTTCAGCCGCTGCCGGATATTGATGGTTTCCATCATGGTGGATTCTTTGTATATGGGCGAGTGGGTGAACCGTCAGCACCAGTCTTTTCTAGTGGCTCCAGTGGTGCCTCCTTGGCCTCCTTCTTGGGTGATAGAGCCCCGCGGCCGACGGTCTCAAGACTTGGGGAAATACCTCGTTCCGCGACAGATTATCCGATGACATACGAGGATTTCACGAGATTAGAGCTGCATCCCCTCCTCAGCTCTGTTGCGCCCGGCGGCATTCGATGCTTCCGCCATGCGAGTCGTCTTCTTCATTTCTCGGCGAAACGATGTTTACGCCCGATGATGTTTTCTCTACTTTCCGGTATGAGTGGGGTGGTGGCTTAGTAGAGCGGAGTTCTTCACGACGTCGAGATTCGGGAGCGTCGTGTCGGGCGAGCTCGTTCGGTAGACACATCCACCTTTATTGTCTCTTTTCTTTATTATTTTATTATTTTTTTACACACACACATTTTTTTAATGCACACTCTTTTTTTTTCGAGACTAACATTTTTTTATATTATATTTTTTTATTCATTTTTTTTCAGGTGAACGTGTCTACTTATAAGAAACTACTGCGGGGCTTCTTGACATCGACAAACTATATCGAAGTTGGCGATGAATTCTCTTGCGGGGGGCTGGTCTCGGCTGACGTCGAGTCGATGATGATGATGATGATGATGATGATGATGATGATGATGATGATGATGATGATGATGATGATGATATTGGGTCAAGCGCGAGGCAGGTCGGGGATCGAGGCTGGGTGGCATGCGGGTCCCGGGGTCATGGGTGGTGGTTTTCCGGCGTCGTCCAGAGCACATTAGCTTTGGATTCCTGCGAACATTAGTATCTTTCCCTTTTTTTTATTTATATTTTTGTATTTTTGTAAAAAGAAACACATACAGACAAACATTATGATATAATGCAATATAATGTATATGATGCAATATGTTACACATGCAAAAATAAATTCACACGAAAAATAAAACTATACCTGGGACATCTAAAATGTAATGGCACGTCAGTACTTTAAAGAAATGGATTTTTAAGAATACACCTTTGGATTAAAGCGGGCTTTTTAGGTGATATCGGGCAGGGAAAATTGCTGGCCGAATTTCTTATCCTTTCGGCGCCCCGTGGTCGCTGAGCAGGTGCTCGTAGCCGTCTTTCATAGGCCTCCTTTTCTTTTCGCGACGCACACGGGGAATAGCGAATACCGTCGGATCACCAAACCCGAGGATCTGGGGCGGGGAATTTCACGCGACACGTGGACATTCTTAGTGCGCCATAAGGGACCTATGGTGCGGCACCAAGCCTCTTAATGGCAATTCATGTTCTATGCAGCCACTGCTTTAACCTGCTTGGGGCACCGCGGCGCCGAATCTGCCCGTTTAATTGCAAGATAAATTCCGACGGAAACGAGCTCAATTCCTCACAATTCACTTCTCTCTTTCTAAATTCACGCCTTCCGTTTGCCCGCTATAGCTCTTTTTCAACCATAACATTTCTCGCGATCTCTTATAAATGGCCGCCCGTGATTCCTACCCGCCTCGAAATGCCTCTGATTTGGATCCTTGCGATCCGACGAGAGGGATTGGTTTGAACATCTTTTTCGGCTTTAGGTGCCTCTATCCTGGCGAAATTTCATAATTAATTGGGACATGTTGAGGGGAGTCAGATTTTGGTCTCATGAGGATCACTTGTTTAATTTTGGCATGAACGAGATATGTCCCACATTCGAGGAGTTCTGCGGTTATGGCTGGGGTCGACTCTACCCGCCGGGGATCGGCGGTACCCGCCTACGTAAGCGTCCAGACATGGCTATCCGGAGCTTTTCAATTCTACCAGCAGCTACTCGAGATTTTATAATGGGGAATCTTTCAATTTGATGGTTCTTCCTAGAGCTTTCACAGAATACATTGAAGATGGCGTGGACTATCGGCGTAGATTAATAAGCTTTTCCTCTTCTTGGTAGGAGATATTTGATAGTTGGTTCATCTACGGATTAGTAGATGAGCGGGTCATAGACTTGGCATTCTGGCTCGGGATCGCCGGTGAACATTGTTCGGTGATTTTTGCGAGACTTTCACCGCCTCACTGCTTTTCTTCTTTGAGAATGAAGCCATTCCTTACGGTAGCCTATTCGATTCACATGTGGCTAGAAGAGCACTTCCTTTGGGTTCGGGCTCGTCTGGCTCGGGAGCTCACTATGATCCATCCTTTTATGGAATCTTGCGGGCATTTTCCCCAGACTAATTATTCGATATTGGTAGGCGATCACTTCTCGCCGGGGCTGATGGATATAATCACAGGTCGTCGCCATGGGAGATCCGGTTTTCTTCGTCACTCAGATAAGTACGACCAAGTGGTCATGTTGGGCCTTTGCTCGGACTTCTTTTTACCAACGGGCCGGATCTTGCGGCAATTTGGAAGAGCAAAGTCCGGACACCCATCCTATATACATGGGAAGGGAGCTTACCAACGATCGTCAGGTCCACTATCCGAGGGCATGTGGCTCGAGAGATCTTTGAAAAGGCTGGAGGTAGCATACCCATATTCGATTATATGCTTCTATCCCTTGGGTATTTGGCGTGGGTTATGGTAGGCTGGGAGGCCGTCTCGCGCCATTCGGCATATCTTGAGACATTTCTTTGGGTAGATCATATAACCCTATGGAGTGGATGCTACTTCTTTGGAAGTAGGCGAGGACATTGATAGTTCGGGGTTGGTTGTTCCTCGGGCTCTGGAGGCGAATTTCGGCAGGTTCATGGCCTTAATACTTTCGGGCGGCCCCACGGATGATCGGGCTGAGGTCAACCAATACGTCCATGAATTGAGTGATTTTGGTCAATGCATAACCCATGGGAACAAGCGGCTACTCCTCCCCCGGATTTGGATGCGGCTTTGAAGCTGGTGGTCATGAGCCTCATGGTGAGCTTGGCAGGCAAGGACAACCCATGGGAACAAGAGATAGTTGTTCCTCCTCCCCTCTGTATGGGGCTTGGCGAGAAATGATGAAGCGGGCAGAGCAATCTGACTACAGGAGAAACGGAGATGCCAATGATGAAGAGGGAGACACATCAGTGGCTCTCATCTTTGATGAGTCTATGGCTTCTTACAGCGCGAAGAGAGTATGGGCCCGGCTCGGTGGACGTCGCGGGCATTGATAGATGCTCGGGGCTAAAGGGCTGCAAGAAAAGGTGTTTTACGGGGAAAAACAAAGGGGTATAGGCGGTATATAGATAAGTACAAATGCAAATAATGTATAATATAGGCGTCTTGATAAATATTCTAAGTTGCACCTTAGGACACATAAAATTATATTTTAGTGTTTTAATATGAGGCTTTTGTCGTGGTTTTCTCTTACATCGATCGAGCCTCGATATGTGAAGGTAGTCTGTTGAGGCTTCAAATAATGCCTTCCCTCTCCTTTTATTATTATTATTTTTATTCATCTCTCTTTTTTTATTATTATTTTTATGCTCTAATTTTTGCCTAGACCGCCTTTCGGTTTTCAACCTAAGCGAGCCCTTATTTTTTATATTTTTTTTCATCATTTTTTTAATATTTTTTATAGGCCTAATTTTTTAGGCCGCCTTTCGGGTTTTGACCTAGCGGTGGAGAGGAAGCATTGAGTGGATAGGATGGCTCGGGCGTAGTACCTTTTGAGCTTGTCGAGGTTGAAATGCTGGACAAGGTCTTCCCATCTGGTTTGTGAAGCCACGGCACCTCTGATCGGATCTCCTTGACAATGTACGGTCCATCGAGGAGACTTCCATTTTCCCCTAGTATCAACATAACTAGGGGTTTTTTCTCAGCACGAGGTCTCCAACTTGAATATCGCGGCCTTTTTGTGCTTCGGGTGATCGCCTTTGATATGCAGGTATGCTCCAAGGCTAACGGGCGTTGTTCATTAATTAGGGCGTTCTTCGTGCATCGCCCTTTGACCCGATCAACTACGCTATATCAGCTTCCATCATCACTCTCAATGATAGAATTTCCACCTCTATTGGTAGTGCCGCTTCCATGCAGTATGCGAGAGACTAGGGT
>CM028377.1:16023046-16054035 GCA_013146195.2 Codonopsis lanceolata
CACATATCAAATGGCCACGGCTATAACTGAGTCCGCTTCGCAGATGGCAATCGCGGGAATATCCGCTGCACGCCGATTACTTGTCACACCGATTTAACATACATCTCTGGGCATCCCGTCATATGTTATCCAATAAAATCCAAAGTCTAACACTTTTTCGCCTAGTGATCGCTGGCCGTGGTGACCTCCACACTTGCCTTCATGCACTTCGCCCAAGATTCTCCTCCTCATCTCGGACGAACACACCTCAACAAAGGTCGGGTATAAGATCTGCGATACAAAATGTTGTCCAAGATAATGTAACGGCATGACCAAGTCGATGGTTCGAGCTTCCTTTTTGTCTTCAGGAAACCTCCCGTGTTCGATGTAAGCTCGAAGATCATCTATCCAACACTTTGCAGCGGTGTTCTATGTCCATAATTACTTCCTTCCTCGATGGCGTGAACTTCCAAATGCTCGATCATGACACCAGATGTAAAGACTGGATTTCATCCCTACCATCTTCGACAGAGAATCGGCCGCATGTTATCCTCACGAGCAATCTTACTATTTCCCAATAATCGAAATCTTCTCTACCATCGCACAATAGCGAACCAAGACGGGTGATGTACTCCATAGTCGCCTCTTGACTTGATTTTTTCACACCACCGAGAATCACAATATACCACCACGCTCGCACTCCAACGCCTTGCGCGAGCTCGAGACCAAAGAATTAAAGCTTCGTATTCGCCCGGTTATTTGAAGAATTTGAAACGCAATGCCCTCTCAAATTCTACATCTTGCTCGGGCGGAACTAACACCAGACCAGCACCACTCCCAAATCGGCTAGCCGAACCATCAACATGAAGTTCCCAAAGAATATTCGGCCTCGGCTTTGGACTTGCATTACTCTTATTTGTTGCCTTTACTCTCCACATCTTCCTCGGCGGGATCCTTGAAGCTTGTCTCGACCCTAAATCGCTATAGCTTGCGCCTTTAATTGCTCGCCGTGGTTGATAATCGATGTCAAACTTCGGTTAACTCAATTGACCAAGTAAGTAACCGACCGTAAGTATCGGCTTGTGCAAAATCTTTTCGCAAAGGCAAGTCCGTACACAACAATTGAATGAGCGAGAAAAATAAGCTCGAAGTTTCCGAAAGCAAACAACAAGCGAGTAAGCCAATTTCTGCATTAAAATATCTTCCCTCTACATCGGTGAGGGCTTTTGATACATAGTAAACAAAGCAGGCTTTTGTACATTGCCTTCCTCCTAATCAAAAGCAGCTACCGCTTTGCTCGGTAGCTGCCAGATAAACATACAACTTTTCCCCAGGCCGGGCTACTCAACAAGGGTGGACTTCCCAATACTTCACCAATTCTTGAAGCTTTCGGCATTCAGAGTCCATTCAAACCCTTTATTACCCAGAACCTTGAAAAAAGGCAAACACCGCTCTGCCGACCTCGAGATGAACCGTCCTAAAGCAATCACTCTGCCGTTAAGCCTCTGCACATCCTTAACACAGCGAGGAAGCTTCATAGTGACTAATGCCTTTATCTTCTCAGGATTAGCCTCAATTCCTCTCTCAGTAACCATGAAACCGAGGAACTTGCCAGCCTTTACCCCGAACACACATTTGCTCGAATTCAACTTCATGTTATTCTTCCTGAGATTAGCAAAAGTCTCACCTAGATCCTCTGTATGCTCGCGCCCTTTAGTCTTGACCACCATATCATCGATGTAAGCCTCCACATTTCTCCCGAGCTGCGGGTTAAACACCCTGTTGACCATCCTTTGATAAGTGGCCCCGGCATTCTTCAAACCAAAGGGCATCATCTTGTAGCAATAGGACCCTTCTTTGCTCGCCTGAAGTCATTAGAGCCTTATCTTGTTCAGCCATCCTCACTTGATGATACCCGGAGTAAGCATCTATGAAGCTGAGTAGCTCGAACCCCGCAATAGCATCTACCAATTTATCAATCCTCGGTAGAGGATAACAGTCCTTGGGGCAAGCTTTGTTCAAATCGGTGAAGTCAACACACATCCGCCATTTTCCATTGGATTTCTTCACCATCACCACATTTGCCAACCAGGTTGGGTAATGTATCTCCTCGATTATGTCTGCCTTAAGCAATTTTTCAACCTCTTCCTTGATTGCCTGATCCTTCTCCACCGAATAGACTGGGCACATTGAATTGGCGAAAGGCCGATCAACATTCAACTGATGCAAGGCCACGTTCTCGCTTACCCCTTGCATATCCTCTGGTCGCCAGGCGAAAACATCAAGGGTAGCCTGCAGCTGTTTAATCAATTTTTCTCTGACCTCCGCCGTCAAAGCTCTACCAATCTTGATCTTCTGCTCGGGATAAGCAGAATTGAAGATAACCTCCTCCAGCTCGTCTTGAGCTCTAAACTCCGGCTCATCGCGCATTTGGAGCGTGTCACACTCCACTTTTTCATCCTTCTCGGCTCGATCCTCAACTTTATCGAGCTGATCTACCTCCATAGCCTCAACTGGCTCTTCAGATATGGCTGTTGGCGAAGACTCATCCATAGGGTCAACGACCTCATTAGGCTCCTTAAATCCCCCTGACGTCAGTGTCGGCAAAGGAGTGCTAACACATTCCTCGGCCGCATCTTCTCGCTCGGCTTGTGCCAGCAACTGCGCTGCCGGCAAAGATGGAATAACCTCAATATCTGTTCGAGTAGCAACCACTGCTGTATACTCTTCATTTTGACCTTGCTCCCCTGACTTCAATGTCGGCACGGAGCTTTCTTCCATTTCTAAATCCTCATGTACCATCGCTACCATTGATGGTCCTACAGTCACATGAGAAGTTTCCTTGGTGCTGATAGTAACCTTCTGCTCGCCATCCTCCAAGGTCAACTTCTGCTTCTTTCTCTGCGTATCTCTAACATATTTGAGCACTGAGCGCGGCTGGCTCCGCAATATTCCTACTCCCTGACCTGTATAAAATTTGGCTCTCTGATGTGGGATTGACGCTACCATCTGAAACTTGGCCATGCTCGGTACACCCAGGATAATATTGTAAGGAGATTTCAAATCGATTACCATGAAGGTAATCTTTTCAGCCCGGGTCCTGAGTCCCTCACCGATAAATACTTCCAGCTCGACAGTGCCCTTAACCGGGACCTTGTGATTAGTAAAGCCCTCTAAAGCCCCAGCATATGGCTTCAAGCGATCATCACTCTACTCCAAACCCTGAAAACAAGAGTAATACATCACATCCCGGCATGCTCCGGTATCCACTAAGATTCTGTGCACAACCCAGCCATCAACCAACGCTGAGACAATTAACGATTGCTCGCCTGCAACATTACTCGCCAACTCGCTGCGAGTAAACTGTATGGCCTGCTCTCCATCCTGCAAAGTTGTTGGTCGATCCACCACTTTTGACAAAGAGTAGATTTGCTTGCCAAGCTATGTCGGAGTGAGCTCCTCATCCATTATAACATTGATTACCCCCCTAATCGGTGGGGCTTCTCGTCTAGGAGCATTCCTTCTATTTCCTGCATCCCGTTTGAAACGATCTAACCGCCCCTCGTTGATCAACTTCTGAATGGCCTTCTTCAATGGCCAGCATTCTTCTGTGGTATGCCCATAATCATCATGATAGGCACACCTCTTCGTCTGATCCCTCTCACCAGCAGTAGCCGGATTCATTCGAGGAGGATTAGGGAGCTCGTTCCTTATCTCGTACATAATGTCCTCGCGCATCGTGTTGAGCGGGGTCAAGTCTGATTCACGAAGAAACTCCTTGTACCGATCATCACCAGAGACTTGCTCTTATTATAACCGCCACTTCCTGCCTGGCCGCTTCCCTTAGCATTCCCCGCAGCTTCGCTACTCTCCTTTTTCTTCTCCTTCTTTGCCGTCTCCCCAGCACACCATTTTTATGCTCGCATGAGCATCTCTGCCTGTGTCTTCGGTTCACGCATACTTAATTCTGATCGCAAACCACCTTCACCTTCGAGCAAGCCAGTCTCAAAACATAGTGTCACCTCTTGCTCGGTCAAACCAGGAACCTGCTCCAACACCTTAGTAAACCTTTCCAGGTAGCTCGCCGTTGACTCATGCGCACCTTGTTTAACCTTAGACAAGTCGGCCCTTGTCTTCGCCAATGAACCAGCCGTCCCAAAGTCGGCCAGGAACTTTGCCCGCAAATCTGCCCAATTATTGATCGAGTGTCGTGGCAATGCTCCCATCCAAGCTAGAGCTTTTCCTTGCAAGGCACCAACGAAGGCTCTAATCTTCAACGCCTCATCCGAAGTTACTAAGCCAATCTGGGACTCAAAAGACATCAACCAATCCCTGGCCTTGGTCTTGCCCGTGTACTCTTTAATGTTAGGGAATATCAACCCCTGTGCTGGGGGTGCATTCTCGATCCATGGGGCTAACGGGCTGGCAGATGTACCCAAAAAATTCCCATCCAGGGCCTTGCCTTGTTCCCAGGCCTCCATCCGGCGCTTCAATTCTTCGAAATCCTGCATGTTTATGGTTGCAGGCAAACCACCCGTCTTTGAGGCCGTACCACGGAGCAAAGGAGGGGCACGGGGTCCCATAACCGCAGCGGTTTGTGGAACCCCCACGACTGCGCCACCATGTCACGAGGTGCCCCACGAGCTATGCACAATAGGTGCTTCCCGATGAGACCGTTTAAGAGAGGTGTTCTCGCCGAACATAAGAAACCGTTGGTGATCGCGAACGGCGACTATAAGCACGAGATCGCCTCGGTGAAGGTGACCGGAATCGGCGAGCATGTGAATTTTGTGGGGAAGGCGAACGTCGGCGACGACGTGACTGAGCTGAATCCTCACCAACCCGCGGTCCCAGCCTTGAGTGAATACTTGGAACAACCCGATGACTAGCCTTGCTTCCCTCTGGCTTCTCGCGTTGCTTAGAGCCTTGTGCTTGTGGTTGAGAATAAACAATTAAAGGATTCACCGGGTTACCACCTGTGCGAGAAACCCCCGCCACTTGGCTTGGAGCTGTTAAAGCTGGTAACAGATCAACCTCGATAGGCAATGGGGGCTTGCCCATAGCAATCAACTGTAGGTTGAGTTGATGCATCTGACCCAAGTAGATGGCTCTTTGACGTAAAGCCTCCTCACGAAACTCATGGGCTAACCCAACAGCAGCTTCGACGCTTCTGGCCAATGATTCAACCCCGCGCCTTTGATTCAACTGGTGGCGCGCATCATGGGGCGGGGGAACATTATTCCCAGCAGCCTGATTGAGGCTGGGATTCTGGTGTACCTCCTCTCTACGACTGCCGCTACCACCATTAACTCCATTCTCCACCATGGATAAAAACTTGAAAAACAGAAAGTTTCTAACTAAACTTTAATGCCGTAAAAAACGTTTCCCGGCAATGGAACCAATTGATGCGTCCAAGATAATCTGGACCCACTGGGTAAGCCCAATCTGAACACCTGGCTTTCAACGTGTTCTTGAATCCTCACGGCCTAACTCTGCAATGCCAATAAGCAAACATAAACTGGGCAGGGGCACTCCCTGCAAAGGCCCTCCGGCGTGTGAATCAGTACACAAGTAAGCAGCTGAGTAAATAATTTGACAGAGTTTTGGCTAGAGAATCAGATTGCGCATACCTCTCTCCAAATTCTGCCAAGCTTTTATATGTGCCGGAGGCATAACTGCCCATAATCATGAATAACTGCCCATCATTAGCATTAACTGCCCACGATTGGCGTTAACCGCCCATGATTGGCATTAACTGCCCATGATTGGCATTAACTCCCTTACAAACGGTCATAGCCTCTAGTCAGGATTCTTGCTCGGGTGTAACCACCCTCAACTGTTACCTTGATCTTTACCGGACATGAGTGTCCTCAACTATTTGTAACTCTTACTGGTGCAATCGAGCAATGATGCTCGTTCATCGGTATTGCTCGCTTAGCTAAGCCCTCATCTCGCAAATAAGTAGCCTGACCAAAACTGAGATTTTACCCGGTTACTCGTGTAACATCTTTGCTCGCTTGCTCGGAAGGTACACATGCCTGACACGTGGCTCCTGTCTTGGGCCTAATTGGGTCGGGCAGCTCATAATCTATTATCTTATTAAATTATAACAGAGATAGACGAGTACTATGCATTTCAAATTTAATTAACTATCTACAACTGGATCAACTTAATTTTACTTCACAATAAAATAAAATAATGAAATTAATAGTTTCTTAAATTTATCAGAATAGTTAGTAATTTAAAATAGTTAACAACTGAATACTTTATATCTTAAATTTAAAATAAATAAAACTTGAAATAGTAGGAAATTGAATATATTTTTTATAACTGGTTTAAAAATCTATCCGATTATATTTACATATTTACCTATGATTTTAAGATTAGTTTTTAAAAATTTATTAGTAACTTTTGATCTGCTAAGTTAAGTTATGTTAAGTTACGTTACGTTTAAGTTAAGTTAAGTTAAGTTACATTACGTTTAAGCTAAGTTAAGTTAAGTTAAGTTAAGCTAAGCTAAGTTAAGTTACGTTAAGTTAATTTAAGTTAAGTTACGTTACGTTAAGCTAAGTTAAGTTATGTTACGTTAAGTTAAGTTATGTGAAGTTTCGTTACGTTACGTTTAAGTTAACTTAAGTTACGTTACGTTAAGGTAAGTTAAGTTATGTTAAGTTAAGTTAAGTTACGTTACGTTTTAGTTAAGTTAAGTTACGTTACGTTACGTTACGTTACGTTAAGCTAAGTTAAGTTACGTTACGTTAAGCTAAGTTAAGTTATGTTAAGTTAAGTTACGTTACATTTTAGTTAAGTTAAGTTACGTTACGTTAAGCTAAGTTAAGTTATGTTACGTTAAGCTAAGTTAAGTTATGTTAAGTTACATTACGTTTAAGCTAAGTTAAGTTAAGTTAAGTTAAGTTAAGTTACGTTACGTTTAAGTTAAGTTAAGTTAAGTTAAGTTAAGTTCCGTTAAGTTAACTTAAGTTACGTTACGTTAAGGTAAGTTAAGTTATGTTAAGTTAAGTTAAGATACATTACGTTTTAGTTAAGTTAAGTTACGTTACATTAAGCTAAGTTAAGTTACGATACGTTAAGCTAAGTTAAGTTATGTTAAGTTAAGTTAAGTTACGTTACGTTTTAGTTAAGTTACGTTACGTTAAGCTAAGTTAAGTTACGTTACGTTAAGCTAAGTTAAGTTATGTTAAGTTACATTACGTTTAAGCTAAGTGAAGTTAAGTTAAGTTACATTACGTTTAAGTTAAGTTAAGTTAAGTTAAGTTAAGTTATATTACGTTTAAGTTAAGTTAAGTTAGAAGTTAAGTTAATTAGAAGTTAAGTTAAGTTAAGTTAAGTTAATTTTAAGTTAAGTTAAGTTAAGTTAAGTTAAGTTAAGTTAAGTTAAGTTAAGTTAAGTTAAGTTACGTTACGTTTAAGTTAAGTTAAGTTAAGTTACGTTTAAGTTAAGTTAAGTTACGTTACGTTAAGTTAAGTTAAGTTAAAGTTACGTTACGTTAAGTTAAGTTAAGTTACGTTAAAGGTAAGTTACGTTACATTAAGTTAAGTTACGTTATGGTCCATCGTAATTATACCATTTCCTCAATAGGCGTAGCGTGTTTTCATGTTATAATGGCCCATCGTAGTCCATTATAACATTTCGCCATTAATAGACATAAAGTGTTTTCTTGTTATAATGGTCCATCGTACTCCATTATACCATTTCACCGATAGGCGTTTTCATGTTATAATGGTACATCGTACTCCATTAAAACATTTCGCCAATAGGCTTTATCGTGTTTCATGTTATAAGGGTCCATCGTACTCCATTATACCATTTCGTCAATAGGCGTAGCGTGTTTTCATGTTATAATGGTCCATCGTAGTCCATTATAATTTCGCCATAATAGGCGTAACGTGTTTTCATGTTATAATGGTAAGTAAATTATTATACCATTTAGCCAATAGGCGTGGCGTGTTTTTATGTTAAGTTAAGTTAGAAGTTAAGTTAAGTTAAGTTAAGATTGCGTTACGTTTAAGTTAAGTTAAGTTAAGTTGCGTTACGTTAAGTTAAGTTAAGAAGTTAAGTTAAGTTACGTTAGTTAAGAAGTTAAGAAGTTAAGTTAGAAGTTGAAAGTTAAGTTAAGTTAAGTTGAGTTAAGTTAAGTTAAGTTAAGTTACGTTACATTTTAAGTTATGTTAAGTTAAGTTAAGTTAAGTTATGTTACGTTTAAGTTAAGTTAAGTTAAGTTACGTTACGTTACGATAAGCTAAGTTAAATCATGTTACGTTAACTTAAGTTAAGTTAAGCTAAGTTAAGTTAAGTTAAAGTTGCGTTGACATTAAGTTAAGTTAAGTTAAGTTAAGTTGTTTAAGTTAAGATTAAGAAGTTAAGTTAAGTTAAGTTAAGAAGTTGCGTTACGTTAAGTTAAGTTAAGTTATGTTACGTTAAGTTAAGTTAAAGTTAAGTTATTGGTTAGTTACGAAGTTAAGTTAAGTTGAAGTTACGTTAAGTTAAGTTAAGTTAAGCTAAGTTAGTTACGTTAAGTTAAGTTAAGTTAAGTTAAGTTAAGTTAAGTGTTAAGTTAAGGGTTAAGTTAAGTTAAGTTAAGTTAAGTTAAGTTAAGTTAAGTTAAGTTAAAGTTAAGTTAGAATTGTTAAGTTAAGTTAGATTGCGTTACGTTAAGTTAAGTTATGTTAAGTTAACTTAAGTTATGTTAAGTTAAGTTAAGTTAAGTTACATTACGTTTAAGTTAAGTTAAGCTAAGCTACGTTATGTTAAGCTAAGTTAAGTTAAGTTAAGTTAAGTTAAGTTAAGTTAAGTTAAGTTAAGTTAAGTTGAAGTTAAGTTAAGAAGTTAAGTTAAGTTAAGTTTAAGTTAAGTTAAGTTAAGTTAAAGTTAAGTTAGCGTTACGTTAAGTTAAGTTAAGTTTAGTTAAGTTAAGTTAAGTTAAGTTAAGATTATTTTTAAGTTAAGTAAGTTAAGTTAAGTTAAGTTAAGTTACGTTAAGTTAAGCTAAGTTAAGTTACGTTACGTTAAGCTAAGTTAAGTTATGTTAAGTTAAGTTAAGTTTAGTTATGTTAAGTTAAGTTAAGTTACGTTAAATTTATATGTTAAGTTAACTTACGTTACGTTTAAGTTAAGTTAAGTTAAGTTAAATTAAGCTAAGTTAAGTTAAGTTATGCTAAGTTAAGTTAAGTTAAGTTAAGTTAAGTTAAGTTACGTTACGTTAAGCTAATTTAAGTTAAGTTAATTTATGCTATGTTAAGTTAAGTTAAGTTAAGTTACGTTAAGTTACGTTACGTTAAGCTAAGTTAAGTTATGTGACGTTAAGTTAAGTTAAGTTATGTTACGTTAAGTTAAGTTAAGTTAAGTTAAGTTAAGTTAAGTTAAGTTAAGTTACATTAGGTTTAAGTTAAGTTAAGCTAAGTTACGTTACATTAAGCTAAGTTAAGTTAAGTTAAGTTAAGTTATGTTAAGTTGGGTTAAGTTAAGTTAACTTAAGTTAAGTTACGTTAAGTTAAGTTACGTTACGTTACGTTAAGTTAAGTTATGTTAAGTTAACTTAAGTTATGTTAAGTTAAGTTAAGTTAAGTTACGTTACGTTTAAGTTAAGTTAAGCTAAGCTACGTTATGTTAAGCTAAGTTAAGTTAAGTTAAGTTAAGTTAAGTTAAGTTAAGTTAAGTTAAGTTAAGTTAAGTTAAGTTAAGTTAAGTTAAGTTAAGTTAAGAACGTTAAGTTAAGTTAAGTTAAGTTAAGTACGTTACGTTAAGTTAAGTTAAGTTATTTTAAGTTAAGTTAAGTAATGTTAAGTTAAGTTAAGTTAAGTTACGTTTAAGTTAAGTTAAGTTACGTTACGTTAAGTTATGTTAAGTTACGTTACGTTAAGCTAAGTTAAGTTATGTTAAGTTAAGTTAAGTTAAGTTAAGTTTAGTTATGTTAAGTTAAGTTAAGTTACGTTACATTTATAAGTTAAGTTAACTTACGTTACGTTTAAGTTAAGTTAAGTTAAGTTAAATTAAGCTAAGTTAAGTTAAGTTAAGCTAAGTTAAGTTAAGTTAAGTTAAGTTAAGTTACGTTAAGTTACATTAAGTTACGTTACGTCACGTTACGTTACTTTACGTTAAGTTACGATACGTTACATTAAGTTACGTTACGTTAAGTTAAGTTAAGTTAAGTTACGTTACGTTACGTTACGTTACGTTAAGTTAAGTTAAGTTAAGTTACGTTACGTTAAGTTACGTTAAGTTAAGTTGTAATGTGAATGTTTTAATTTTTGTAATTATATTGATGCTAATCATTTTAATTATTGATATTATGTTATTAAATTAACATTTCAAATATTATTTTAATTTAATTTTAATTTAAGTTAAGTTACGTTACGTTAAGTTACGTTAAGTTAAGTTGTAAGGTGAATATTTTAATTTTTGTAATTATATTGATGCTGATCATTTTAATTATTGATATTATATTATGAAATTAACATTTCAAATATTAATTTAATTTCTTTTTAAGTTAACGTTACGTTACATTAAGTTAAGTTGTAATGTGAATGTTTTAATTTTTGTAATTAAATTGATGCTAATTATTTTAATTATTGATATTATATTATTAAATTAACATTTCAAATATTATTTTAATTTAATTTCAATTTAATTTCAAATATTATTGATATTTTCTATTAATTATAATTTAATTTTCAGTTTATTTTCGGTGTGAATTTTCTCCGTCATGAAAATAAACTAAAATTAAATTACGAATTTTCGGTGACGGAATTTTAAAGTCGTCGTGAAAATGAAATTGAATTATTCGGTGACGAATTTTCATTAAAGGTATTCGTTTATTTTGGCGAAAAAATTTAAGCTAAGGGTCACCTTTAGCGACGGAAAATTCCGTCCTGAACGAAAAATTCGTGATGTTCATTTCCCGCCGTCTCAATTCCGTATTAATTCCGTCGCTAAAGGTTGCCTTCGGCGAATTTTCCGTCATGATAAATTCGTCTAATTAATTCTCAATTCGTCGTAATGCTTAATTAAATTAAGCTAATGCTAAATTTCCGTCGCTAATTAGCGACGGAAAATTTCCGTCGCTGAAGGCACTGTTTCTAGTAGTGACAGGATATATGATTTCTTCATTGGAAATGTCATTTTGTTTCTAAGAGAGAGGAGTTGAACAGAGTTAGCAGTGCAACTGTCAAAGCCAATATTCATAATTTGATTTGGCTTGGATGACATTCAGTATAAAGGTCATACCACAATGGAACTAGTATTCACAGATGGATCAAATTACACTTTTTTACGTGTGGTCTGATTGAATGGATCCAATGGAACTAATATTATTTTCTCACCCGACCTTACAAGTAAACTAACCTTTAATCTTTTCGATATATACATGTGATATATTGCTAGCTAGGGTGTTGTTCTTTTCTTTGAAAGGTATGTAAGATGAAAAACAAAAATAAGATTACTCCAAGAAAGGCAATTTCATAGTCATGCTAAGCTTTCTAGCTAAGCTATTTACTATAATTGCCTAGTCTGGTTTAGTGGTTAAGGTAGAAGAATATTACTTCTTGTAATGAGTTCACAAGAACTCTGTAGTCCTATGTTTTGTTTTCACTGATTATATTTATCCTTTAGTTTATTTGTAAAAAAAAGGAAAAAAAATAAAACATTTCATGAAATAAAACACTACCATCATTTTGACTAATTCTCTTTGTCATTTTATCAAACACTTTGAGTGCACATTTTTACGTTTACAAATTTAAATGCTAATTAATAAACAAATTCCATTATACATCAATCTCAAACACTACCAAACAGATTTGCAGAATGGAAGTATACAATTCATGAAATCAAATTTGTAGCCCTAGTCAATTATTCTCAAATACTTATAAAAAAATAAATTATTCTCAAAAAAATTGCTACAAAGAATAACAAAACTCTCAATTCTTTCAGATAACCTATATACAAACCGGTAATCTAGTTCTTCTGAGAAAATTACAAAACCTAGACAATGTTTGAAAGAAAAGAGGGAGGGGTACTTACGGTGGAAGAGCTACCAAGGTTACTTGGTGGTGGCGGTTGGCGGAGGGAGTTGAAGCAGACGAACCGGCGGTGGCTGCAGTGATGAAGAGAGAAGAGAGAGTTTGAGAGTAGGGATTTGGGAGACACCATGAAGGGAGAGGAAGGGGAAATAGAGAGGCTGAGAAGAGAGCGTGCACCCGCTTGGCGGAGCGTAGGAGGCGATCGGGAGGGAGCCGAGGAGCATTCGAAGAGGAAGAGAGACAGAGAGACCAGTTAATTTGAGGGGTTTTTGGCTTTCTGAAAGTATTTTTAGTGTAATAGCGGGGGATAAATTAGAGTGGGTAGTGAAATTATGCTGGGGGAATTTTGCCATGTCTTTAACTTGTGAGTTTTAATTATGTAGTAAAATGTATTACACAACGTTTTTAAACAAAACGTTATGATAGAAAGTAATAGACAATGTTTTTTTTCTTCATAAATGTTGTTAAATAAAATTTATGTTGTAGAGAGACACAACGTTTCTTTAAAAACGTTGTTAAAAATGACCCTATTACAACGTTTTATGAAAAACGTTGTGTAAAAATGACCTATTACAACGTTTCATGAAAAACGTTGTGTAAAGTGACCCTATTACAACATTTTTGAAAAATCGTTGTGTGAAATGACCATATCACAACGTTTCTCTAAAAACGTTGTGTAAAATGAACCTATCACAACATTTTTTGAAAAACATTGTAGATCAAACGTTGTGAATGATCAGTTTTCTTGAAGTGCTCCCTGAGGTTCAACCCTTGCTACCATTCTTCTATTCTACAATAGTCATGTGCACTTGCAAGGTAATTTTTAAAGTCTCTTCCCCTTTTTCCCTTTGTTTGACCTATAAAAGAAAACACCCCATCCTTAACCTCTTTTCGTAATCCCTTCAACTCACAAGCCCTTTTTTTTTCTCTTCCATTGCCTTCGAATCGTCGGTGCTCTTGAATAATCCAGGAAGCAGATCAACCCGCTAAACGTTATCAACCTCACAAATCCAGTAACAGACTAACATGTAACTTTCTTCTTCAATAAGCTCTTCTGTTTTCATTTCATCCCTGCTAGAACCCTAGCTTTAAGTTTCGGTAATACTCATTGGATATTTCACTATTCAATATCAAAGGTTTCACAACTCCTTGGTTTCATCTTGACTAGCCTTTCTGACTTTTACTCCGACCCGAGTTGTAAGACTCCGATTCCTTAGGATTAACTTGGAATGGTTTTGGATTGAATTTTTTGTAGCATTGCACACGCTTGAGATCAGTTATCAGTTTGGGACGCGTATTCATGCATGCCAGATACAACCTATAGTTAAATAGCCACAGTTTTGTGTAGACAACTCAGAATCGAGATCTGTTTGGTGCTTTAGAAACTAGACTTCAAGGGCTTTCAAACCACATCTTATTTGTAATTTTTGGACCTATAGATCACCCCAGACATGTCTTTGAAGTTGACCAAAGTGTTGGGCAGCTTTTGGGCTGTAGTCACTTGTTTGGCCCGTTAGGCTTTGGGCCCATTTACATCACTTACTTGATATTCAATCATACTCTACCATTTGTGATTTTCTATGTTTTAACTTCCAAGCGTGATTTGTTATTGAATATTTACCCATTTTTAATTCTGACTTCGTAGGGGTGTCGTATGTGTTGAAGGCTTACTTTGTACTAGAAAATTATGAAGTAATGTAACTGACTCCTTTGAGGTTTGTAATTTATTTAGGGGATGATTATACCCTTATAAATTTTTTGATATAATAATAAGAAATTATTATTTGACATGTAGGGGCAAATAAATAATTAACGGTTGTGACCCCAAAGTGTTTTAGTATTTTAATTGATCCTACAGGGTTAATTTATATGACAGTTAAAATATTGATCGATGGAATAATATATTAGTACTTAGGTGTTAGAAATATTTATGTGGTATTCTATTTCACTTTACGGAGTCAAATTGGAGTTGATTTATAATTAAGTCAACTCGGTAGTACAGACCGATTTCGGTACGCAGCTGAGTTGCTTTGATCGAGGAACCCTCGAAAGATTTTTGTTTGGTTTGAGATTTTTAAGGCTTTTACTTTAGACATTTACAGAGTGTCAGGAGAAAAAAATCACGTCGTTTCGTCGAATGGTGTTGAAACTGGAGCCGTTTGAAAATCATTGTAGCATCTCGTTCTTGCGTAAGCGCATGCCTATTTTTTATTTTTTTATTTTGGAGTGAGATGTCTATCCTATCCCCCAATTAAACCCCTCCCTTTCTCTTATGCACTCCCTTGGGGGGTAACATGGTTCTTTAGCCTATCTTTAAGGTCTAAAACTCCTTCCTCCTCTTCATTTTTAGGGGCAGCCACCATGAGAGCAGAGAGGGAGAGACAGAGAGATCGAGAGAGAGCTCCCATGGAGGTTCCGGCGATTCCCAGAGATCCGACCATCCGATCGTCAAGTTTAGACCACCATCGCGAAGTCCTCAATGAATAGAGTCTTTCCCTTGGGTTTGTTCCCATTGTATTTCGAGTTTATTGCCCAAAATAGGTACGTGACTAAAACCCCTACTCCCTCTTTTTAGCTTAGATGGATGCTAGGTTGTTAGAGACTTGATTCTCTTGATTTATTGTGTTATTACATATCTATGTGATGTGTTTCCTTGGGGTTTTCATTACTGAATATGTGGGTTTGAACTCAAATGGTTGTTGTTGGGTTTATGGAATTGATGTAGAAGGAAATTTGGTTGGAATGGGGGTGTTAGTATTAGAGAATAATATATATTTTTTATTCTTGTTTATTTGTAATTAGTAACTAGTGTTAATTTCCTTTTAGAGTTCTTTCCTTATTATGTTACATTCCTTGTATAGGTTTCTTGTACCCTGTGGCGACCTGACCCGGATCCCAAGACAAGAATCCAAGGTCGTGCCACCGGGGGAAACAAATAACAACTAGCAAACAACAAATAACAGGCAAGGCTATAACAGCGATACACCAACAACTTTAAAACATGCGGAAGCGAAACATAAATACAGTGGTGCCCGAGCTAACAAGCTCAAACTAATACAACCAAAGAGAAAATGAATCTTTCGGTCCAAAAATTAAAATCACGTGACGCAACATTGGGCACGTATAACAAAACCACCTGTCATGCAATATGAAAATATAGCAATTTATAAACCAAGTCATCGGCGATGTAACAGTCAGAACTCAACATTAAACTAAGTCTACAACTCTAGTCTAACATATTCAACGGCTAAAAGCATGCCGGAGAACAACATAATAACCAACCAACATTAGCTTAACATAACTAAAGCATGATCATCATAATTACACAAGGCACGACTAACACAAGTCGGCTCCCAAAAGATTAAGTACTAATTAACATGAGCACAAATATCAATACACACAATAAGTCTTTCTACCCTTCATAAAGTTTACATAACTTTACGTTTCCCATCATCCTTGCCAAAAGAAAAGTTACTAAACTATAAGGTAACAACCTCGCCAAAAGCTCCACCAACACAACTCGTCAATCACTTTGACCCACTAGCACGACTTGGATCTAGGGAAAAACAATCAAACAAATAGGAGTAAGTCATAAAGACTTAGTAAGTTACTAAACATAACTTCCTGTCATGGCATCATGCTCAACAATAATAAATCATGCTATCATCATAGTATAACATTTCATTAATAATCATGTCAAGGTATTCATACTTAACAATCCTAAATATAATGTTATCAACAAGGTATAACAATTCATTAAATCATCTCAACCATCATATCATATTATATTCACATAGCACGTTATTCACATATAAGCACTCGTGAGTCAATTCATATAAAAGGGATATGATATCATTACCATTTCTCCGCCATGTCGCTCCTGCAAAAACACGTGCAAACCATAAGTGTCCTCGATACCCAAATCGTGGTATCGACGTCCCCGAGACATTCCCCGCTCAAGTTCCATAGTTATCAAAGTCATGTTTTCATACTACAACTAAGATCAACTACTTTCCTACCGTGGCCATCGATGGAGGGGTGTGTGCACCCCGGCACGGCGATCCATCGAAACCACGAATCCCACAATTCATGAAGACGATACATCGTCCCGCTACAGACTCAACAAACCGACTCTAGCTTGCGTAGACACCCCAATTTCGTACCCCTGGTATGTAACATGACATGAAATATCAAGACCTGTTAAAACATAACAAATGTCAAGTTACAGGATTGAAAATGCAAAAGGACAAAGCATGATGCGCAAAACAGTGAAATGTAGGGGCTAAAGTGCCAAAAAAGGAACTAAAGAAGCAAAGCTGGCGCCACCCATGGAAGAAGTACCCAGTTTGTTCATGGGTGGCGCCCAATTTGTGCTACATGGAATCCCAAACTGCTACATGACAGCTACAGTTCACGTAATGTGCAAATTTCTCGGCGTTCTCTACAACTGGCTGAAGCCTGAAGAGAGAAAAAGAAATTCCTCCCGTGTCCCTCCTTCAGGCTATAAATAGAGCCTTCAGGGTTCACTTTCAGACACACCTTTCCTTCCCTAAAATTCTCCGCGTCGTCGTTACGCTGGAGAAATAGAGAGGAGGTGAGATAGTGAGAGAACCTTCTATAAAGCCTCGAAACCCTGCCAAATCTCCTCCAAACTCAAAACCAACTGGTCAAAGTGAGCCTTAGCCCCCCAGCTACGTTTTCACCCTATTCCCCCGGTCCAAAAATCTCGGAAAGAGCAGTTGCTCTGCCCGAGTTAAAAGGCCAAATCAGTTAGAAATAAGTCGTTATTCTGCCTGATTTTCGCCTCCCTCAAGCAATCAATCAATCAATCCTAAGCGGTTGCTCTGCTCGGATCCCGAGGCAAAAAGGCAACTTTATGAAGCAGTTATTCTGCCCGTATCCCCACACCACTTCATAAAAAAAATTATCTCCCTGAAGGACAGAGCGAGAACACCCTAGTCCTCTAGTAGGTAAGCTTTAAAATATTTATTTGTAAAAAGTGCTACTTTCAATCCGGCCCAATGTAAAAATATAAGTCGTTGTGTTGCTCGGGTTTAGTTAGGAAATAGCACTAAAAAGAGCCATTATTATGGCCAAATATTTTTAAGTATATTTGTAACTATTTGTAAGGAGACGGCTGCGAGTCCGTAAATAATGTAGTCACGGATGTATTTGTTTTTATTTCCTATCTTTTAATTCTTTATTTATTTGCTAAATAAATATAACAAAAATCATACTTTAGCCAAAAACTATTTTTGAGACCGAAAGGCCGAGTTGGGTGCCTAGCACCTTCCCAACTCGTAACTTAGCGTCCGAACCCGTTTTTACAATCTCTGGTTTTCTTTTTTGCTTTTTCTTTATTTCTTCCTCAAAATAAAGATGGCGACTCTATAAAACATTTTGAATCTAGTGGGACATCGCAACATCTTTTCTTGCACTTTTCTGTTTTCCCCTAACAAAGGGAGAATGCGAATGAAAAAGTAATGTATTCCTATATCCTGGTATCCCCTAAAAAAGGGATAACTTGATATAGAAAACCCAAAGCACCCATAGTGATCCGAAATAGGCCATAAGACTATTTTTTATAAAATCCATAGTGGGGCCTCGCAACACTCCTTTCTTGCACTTTTCCGTTTTCCTCTAAAAAAGGGAGAATGAGAATGGAAGGGTGATGTATTCCTATATCCTGGTATCCCCTAAAAAAGGGATAACTTGATGTAGAAAACCCAAAGCTCCCATATTGGACCAAAAATCCACTGAAAGTTACCGAGGCGTATTCAAACGCGCTATCTTACACAACACTCCTCTCGCACTTTTAATTTCGTCTTCCCCTAAACAAGGGAGGGTGGAATGAGAGCAGTGGTGTCCCGCATCCGCACGTACGCGCACCCCTATCCAAGGGCGCGCGAGGCGCGGGCACATTTTCACGGGAACCCACAGTGGCGACTCTGTTGGGGAGATCATTTTTATTTTAAATAAAAATGGAGGGCTAGACTCATAAAAAAATGTTTTTCTTTGTGTCTGGCTAAAGTATGCTTGTTATATTAATTTATGCATTTGAATATAGTGTTCCTATACATCCGTGTCTATATTTGTGGATATGATCCTCCATCTTGCGGCAGTCTCATTCCAGTCAATGTTACGGATATACTTAAAGATATATGTATTTTTCAAAAAAAAAATATATATATATATATATATATATATATATCTATATATATAAACAAATTTCACAAAAAAAAATCAAAAAGAAGTATATATGCAATAAATTTCCAGGCAGCACAACAATAAAAGGGCTGTTGATTCTTATGTTAGATTTATATCTGTTCAGTTCATTACATTAGTTTTATACTTCAATGGCTAATCGGGTTGCGTATCGATTAGCGTGGCAACTGTGTATAGAACTTTGCCTAGTATAGTTTTTATAGGAATTAACAGGTTCAGCGGAAGACCTCTTCACAGCTTCACCGGAAGACCTGCTCAAAGCTTACAATCGGCAGACCTTGTGTCCACCTGGTCTCTCATGACGTGTCCTATCTAGCAATGACTCATTGGATTAATTCAAACTTATCCTGATCATTGTTTGATTTAATATAAGACATTCCCTGACACATCAAGTTCGCCGAAAGCAGCTTTCCGAAAAGCAGGAAGACTTTTCGTCTGAACAAAGGAAAACAGAAAAGCGGCATCTCCCTATTATGTCTCCGCAACAACTCTCTTTATCCGACATCTAGATTGCCCACTTTTCTAAGATCTCAGAAATCATTCCCTACTCTAGATATCTATGAAGCCGAAATCTCTTGACTGACAGCCCCATGCATTTAATGCATTCATAAAAGAGTTGTTGAAGCCTTCGTCTTCTCCAACAGATTCTTTTGAAGTGCACCTGCTATAAATACTGCCATTGAAGACTGGAGACAAAACTGTAAAACCCTGAAATGTTGCTTGATTGTGTTATGCATGAATTCATACACTTATAATCATCATAAATATGTTCATTTAGCTCCCGTATATGTTTAGAGTCAATAGCATGATCATTGACGTCGTTTGAGATGCTTGTATGCATTTTTCTTTCACGAGATGCTTTGAATCTCGGGTTTGTGTTTTATGTGGTTATCACATGGATAATGGTTAGAAGGAATTCAAAACATCATTAACATGCCTTGGATATTGGTTATATGCTTGTTGCATTGTCGGTTTGGTTGCTAGTTTGATTCTAGCGTTAACCCTTCTCAGTTTGACGTTTTCAGTCGTCGTTCGGGAGAGTTCTGCCTGAGTTCTTGGCCTTGTTTTGTTGAGGCTTGGGACTTGATTGCTTTGGTTAATGTTTGGAGGTTATTAAGGTTGATTTGTAGACCATTTTTGGCTTGGAAGGACTCGAGTATGCATGCGGGGGAGTCCGGGACCGAGCAAGGAAACCAGAAAAACTTGGAATGCTGAAAAATAAGTGATGCGGTCGCATCACTTAGCAGCCAAGCGACCGCAAGGGTCTAGAATCAGGATTACGGGATTTTGCTTCCTGTTTTGTGCGCTGTCCGATTTTTACCCATTAAACCTATTCTAAACCTATCCTAAACTCACTTAATTAGCCTAATCTTAATCCTAATCATCTATTAAGAGGTTTAGGGGTAATTAGTGACTTGATTAAGGAGGATTAATCCCCCATGTATAAGTGAAATCAGCCGCACTCTTTCATTCTATTCGACCAGTTTACGACTTCTTCTTGCGTTTCCTGCGACCACTTCAGCCAAGACCTGGGGAAGAGCTTGAGAGGAGGTGATTCTAGGGTTTCAAAAGGGGCTGAGCTTGGAAGCCATAGCTGGGAGTCTTCTTCTCCATCTAACCCGCAAGATTGAAAAGAGTGGAGTGAGAAGAACGACTTCATCCCTTGATTTCGAATTGGGCAGTTTGTGAGGGCCGAAATTAGTAAGTTTCTACCTCTCTTCCTTTGATTTTTGGGCTCCATTGACCCTAGGGAAACAACCATTTGTGTTATTTGAGGTCAATGGAAGCCATTGTTAGGGTTATAGAAGAAGCATGAACCCTAGGATTACAAATTGAAGATATAGCTTGATTGACCTATGTGAGACCATGATATATGTGAAATTCATGTTCTAACTAGTCTAATGAACTTGATTATGTTGATTTTCCATGAGTATTGATGTTGATTTAGTTGAGATACTTGGAGGGTGTTTTGCCCTAATCTTGTTTTAGCTTGCAATTTATTGATGTGAGCTTGTTTAACATGTTTTAAATGCTTAATAGAGTATATTAAACCATGTTGTAAATTTTAATCATGATTTGAAGGTTATGATTGGTATGATGACTTGGATGAAATTATGCACAAGATAGCTAATTTATTCAAAGTTGCATTGTTAATCATTTTTTTGGGTTTATATGATTTTATTGAACATTGGGATTATGGTTTTGGCGATAGTTATGAACATAGGGGGATGATGAAGCCTAAGCTTCTATTCCTTGAATTTTCGGAAAACTTAGATTGAACTCAACGGAGTTAACCTTTGGGTTAGTATGAATCCTAGGAACTATAATTTTAAGTCCTACGGAAATTTGGGTAGAATTCAGGGAGGTCGAGCTTCCAAGAAGTTTTGAAGTGTGTGAAGCACACTTGATTATGAGAGCTTATATGATTCTCGGTTGTGATATTTATGCTAGTTGTGGATGAATTGCATGACTAGTTTGATGGTAGAGTGTTTACCTACTTGTTTTGAGCATATGAGTATATATTACTTGTGCTTGGGTTTTGAGTCAGGCGTGGCGTCGATGCGTTGAGTCTTTGGTGGACGATACATCGTCTTCACGAATTGTGGGATTCGTGATCGCGATGGATCGCCGTGTCTTGCACACCCCTCCATCGATGGCCACGGTGGGGAAGTAGTTTATCTTAGTTGTAGTAATACACATGACTTTGATAACTATGGAACTCGGCGGAGGCGTCTCGGGACGTCCGATATCTACAGAGAGGGATATCGAGGGCACATAAGGGTTTTGCACGTGTTTTTGCGGGAGGCGACAGCGGAGGAATTTGGGTAATGGTATCATATCCCTTATATATGAATTGTTTCACAAGTGCTTATGTGAATAACGTGCTTGGTGAATTGGATATGATATGATGTTTTTTTTGGTTTCTTACATGTTATACTTGATAGATAACATATTGATTAATGTTGTTAAGCATATATGCTATCACATGAACATTATTGGAATGTTGTTTTATGCCAAAGGTATAAATCATTATTGTTAGGACTAAAATGCCTTGACATGGATTTATGATGAGATGTTATACTTTAATGATAACATATTTATTTAATGTTGAGCATGGATGCCATAACATGATTTTATATAAGGTTATTACATGACGATAGCATGATATAATTTATGATTGAGCATTATGTCATGGTAGGAAGTTATGGTTAGTAACTTACTAAGTCTTTGTGACTTACCTTTATTTGTTGGTTGTTTTTCCCTAGATCCGAGCCGTGCGAGCGGATCCAAGTAAATCAAGAAGGTTACGTTGACAAGGAATTCTTTTGGCAAGGTTGCTACTTAGATGTTTATTTTGTTTTTGGTGAGGTCGTTGGGAAGATGAAGTTATGTAAACTTCATGATTGGGTAGCAAACCTTAATGTGATTGTAATACTGTAATTGTGTTGTTAGCCTATTCTTTTGGTAGCCGACAAGTAGAAGTCGTGCTTGATGTATATTGGTAGTTATACTTCCATATGCTTACTTGTTGTTAGTACTTATTATTATCAGTACTTATGTTGTTGGTAGCCTACTTGTGTTAGTCGCGCTTGGTAAAATTGGTAATTATGTTTTAGCATGTTATATTGCTAGTTAAATATTATGTTTGTTCTCCGGCATGTTTTAGCCGTTGAGTTGTTAGACTAGAGTCTTAGACTTAGTGTAATGTTGGGTTCCGGCCGTAGCTTCGCCGATGACTTGGTTTTATTATGCTATATATTTGAACTGCATAACAGGGAGTTTGTCCTACGTGCCCAATGTTGCGGCACGCGAATCGAATTTTTGGACCGAGAGATTAAGTATCTCTTTGGTTGTTTTTAGTTTGAGCTTGTTAGCTCGGGCGCCACTGTTATATTATATTTTGCTTCCGCGTATGTTTTGAGTTGTTGGCGTATCGCCGTTATGGCCCTACCCATTATTTGCTACTTGTGTGTTGTTATTTGTTCCCCTGGCGGCACGACCTTGGGATTTCGTCTTGGGATCCGGGTCGGGTCGTCACAAAAACACTGTATAGACATAATCGAACACTTGAAGAATTGCTCTGAAACTCCATAACTCGAAGTCTCACAGCACAGTGCATTCAAGAGATCCTCAACAGATCTAGAAGTCCAAGTCAACAACAAGAAGTTGTTCATTAACACTTATTGTTTTAACTTCTTGTTGTTTACATTCATTAACTATACTTCTGCACGAATTAAATATCTTGTACTTATAGATATTTAATTCCCTAGACCCCAAACACAAGTCAATATTTTGTACACGATACATTAGGAATATTCTTTGTAATAGATCTAGTGGAAAACATAGTGCACTTTTTAAATCCAAGGTTGACTGCCTTGGTGGTGGACGTAGCACTCTTTATAGTGTGAACCATCCCAAAATACTTGTGTTGTTTTCCTTACTGTTTGTCAGCTATTTGAACTGTTTAGTACTTTGATTACCTTTATCCATTTATAGAAGAACTTAAGTACTTGTAAAAGGTCTACCGGTAGTCCTTATCGGCAGACCTGGAACAACCACCTTGAAGGTCTTCCGCTACTTCAATCTTTTCAATAGATTGCAAGTACCCTTCAAAGAATTTACTAAAAAGTTTTAAGTGTATAATAAGCTATTCAACCCCCCCCCCCCTTTCTAGCTTATTATTGTGCCCATTGGGACCTACAATTGGTATCAGAGCCTTACTCTTTGAAAACAAGTTTTTCCGAGATTAAACTCTTGAGAGATATGATCAAATGGCACAAACACGCTACATGCTACCTACATCTAATGCTAACCACGTCCCAATATTGGACGAAAGTCATTTTGATGTATGGAAGGATAAAGTAATGAGATTTATGAACTCTATTGACAACAGATTGTGGAAATGCGTTACTACAGGTCAACATGTACCAATGAAGCCAAATCTTCTAGCCTCCATCGCTGGGAATCCTGCAGAAGTACCCAAAGAAGAATCTGAATGGACAGAGGATGATAGAAAACTAGTAGAGCTTGACAGCAAAGAAATTAATATAATCACCGGCTCTCTAGACACAAGCACATACCAACAAGTGATTCGATGTACAACTGCAAAAGAGATGTGGGAAGCTCTTGTGGAATACTTGGAAGGAGACCAAGACACAAGAGATAACAGAAAATATACATACATCCAGCAGTTTGATTCTTTCAAAAAGGATCCTAAGGAAACCTTGAGACAAGCATACGATCGCTTCAGTGAGGTAATAAATAGCTGCTTTTCTCTTGGTAAAACTTATGACAAAAAGGAAATGAATATGAGGTTTTTAGGCTCTCTAGGTAGCTTATGGTACGTTAAGACCACGGCTATGAAAAAATCCAAAAACTTAAACGAGATGACTCTCCGTAGTCTCTACGCAAGTTTGAAGGTTTATGAACTTGAAGTAAATCAAGCTCTAGAGCAAGACAAACAGTTCAGAACTGTGTCTTTGCCAACCATGGTCCAAGAAGAAATCACTGTTGAAAACAAACCTTCCACTTCCTCCTGTGAAAAAGATTTTCTATCCGATGAACAATTTGCTATGTTTGTAAAACGTTTTCAAAAATTTGCAAAATATGGAAGGAAGAACACACACCAACAACCTTTTAGAAAGAATGGTGAAATCTCATCTAAGGAAGAGCTTGTGTGTTACAATTGTAGAAAACCTGGTCATTTTGCCTCCAAATGTCCAAAGCCAAAATTTGAAGCATACCGAAAACCTACTTTTAGAAAATTTCAAAAACAAAAGGGTATGTTGGCTGAAGACATTGAAGACAAACAGGTGGCTACATGGTTTGAGACTGATTCAGAAGAGGAGGAAGATGATTGTGAGCAAACTAACATATGCTTAATAGCTCATGACTCAGGTCCTACCTATGACTCTGAAAATGAAGTCGAAGTTTCACCTAGTCCCTTGGACAAAAGTGAAATCAACAGTGAGAGCTTCAGTAAGGAAGAACTTCTCAAGGATAATCAAGATATGCTTGAAGAATTTAATTCCTTTAGAGTAGCCTATGTTAAACGGCCAGAAGCGTGAGAAACTTCTTGAGAAATCTATGATGGCAGGTGAGATTCAAACTCTCAATAGTCAACAAGAAAGTATCAAGCGAAGGAAGAAAACAAATTCCTTTGTGACAAAATTAATTGTCTATCAGAGCATATCAAAGGACTTGACCTAGAGAAAATTGCCTTGCAAAGACAATTGACTCTGGAGCGACTCAAGGATGCCTTCGAAGAAATCCTTTTAAGCCAAAAATCTAGCAATGATAAAACTGGCATAGGATATTCAGATGTGCCTCTTACGACATTTTCTTCAGTCAGAGAGAAAGGTGAATCCTCCGAGAACATTAATGATATATCTTTCTCTAAACAGACATTCAGAAATAAAGGGAAACAAGGACTTGGTTATTCAAGTGTTCCCTATGTTTACCCAAAAGTTTAGAAAGGAAAAGCCAAGATGACTGACTCAAATGAGAAACCTGAAAAGGTAACGGAAGAGAGAGTGAAGTCTGCCGGCAACAACTATGCTAAGGCAAAGTCTGCTGGCGGTAGACCTACTAAACCTCTACCGGTAACTATCAAGTTTGTCTATAAAACAAACAAGGCTCCTGTACCTGTTGATGATAAACTTAAAGGTATTCTACCGAATCCTCCTAAAAAGGTAATCAACAGACAAGCTAAAGCTAAGTCTGGTGGTAACCTACATAGGAAGATTCAAAAGAAACCAATTAAGTCTACTGTCAACAAGCAAGCTGAACCAAGAATGGATGTCAAGAAAAGGAATGATAATAATCACTCTTCAGCTAAAGTCACTAACAGTTCTCTATGGAATTTCCATTTATATCATTCTTGCAATTGCCTAGGCCATCTGGCCCCAGAATGCCTGCTAAGGTTCACTCCAAGATCTGAGAGACCTTGTTCTCTCAAGGTCAGGCAGGTTTAGGTTCAAAAAGGTTGCTAATCCTTAGGACCCAAAAGAAAATAAAGGGGACCTTCTTGCTTTAATTCTTTTTCAGGAATGCTTCATGGCTATAGAATCAGAAAACAAAGAGATCGGTACGGGCGGTGGCGCTCAAGACACATGACGAGGGAATAAAGTCTTCTTCTGATATAAGAAGCTAAAAGACCCTTGTTATTTTCTGAGACAATGCAAGAGGAAAGACAATTGGATATGGCTCAATCACTAGAGGAAGTCTCTCCATCAACAAAGTTTCTCTAGTGAGTGGCTTAAAGCACAATCTGTTGAGCATATCCCAATTCTGTGACAAAGGATTACTATGCCAATTCAACTCCAACCAGTGTCTCATCAAAGATAGTGAATCTTGCTCTACAATACTGACCGGCAATAGACAAGGAAACGTCTATGTCGTAGACTTAAATCTTCTAGGGAGATTCTCAAGCATTTGCCTAGTAGCTAACAATGTTCGTGACAACAGTTGGCTATGGCACAAGCGTCTCAGTCACCTCAACTTCAAGCACCTCTCCAAGCTCTCCAAAAAGGGGCTTGTCAAAGGTCTACCTACGGTGTCTGCCAACCATGACAGAAGTTGTAAAGCTTGTCAACTAGGAAAACATTCCAAGTCTTCCTTCAAAAGAAAGTCTGTCTTGTCAACAAACAGACCTCTTCAACTTCTGCATATGGATCTCTTTGGACCAATCACAACAGCCAGTATTTCTGGAGACAAGTATACACTTGTAGTAGTTGACGACTAATCTAGGTTCACTTGGAATGAAACAATGACATCTAAAGATGAAACGTATGATCTAGTCACTACTCTTTTCAGAAGACTTCAAACTCAAAATCTTGAAGACATTAGTGACATAAGATCAGACAATGGCACTGAATTCAAGAACAATGGTGTAGAAAAGTACTGCGATGACCACGGGATTGGCCACAACTTCTCTGCTGCCGGTACTCCTCAACAAAATGGTGTAGCTGAACTGAAGAACAGAACACTGATTGAAACAACAAGAACAATGTTGGCAGAAGCTAAACTTCCGAAGTACTTCTGGGCAGAAGCCGTCAACACTGCATGTTTTACCCAGAACAGATCCCTGGTAAACAAGTTTCATAATAAAACTCCATATGCAATATGAAGAAGAAAAGCCCCCAACATAGGATTTCTTAAAATCTTCGGTTGTAAATGTTTTATTCTTCATAATGGAAAAGAATATAGAGGAAAATTTGATGCAAAATCAGACGAAGGAATTTTTCTGGGGTATTCCAAACATTCAAAAGCATTTCGCATTTTCAATAAAACTCATTTAAAATTTTTAGAATCTGTGCATATTTCTTTTGATGAATATGACTTGTTAGAGCCTAGAAAGGCTCCGAACGTTGCTAATGATTCTGATAATGATGAGACAGGTACAAATACAACATCTACTTCCACTCCTCATCAGAAAACGACAACTGCAGACCCCTCCAGTACCGCTAATCCTCCACCGGTAGATGTAAATTCTGTCGGTACCGATACTAACTCTTCTGTTGACCTAGAACCCATCTCTTCTATTTTACCCCAAGCACCTCTGCAGATCACTCATCCTTCTTGTTCACCAGAAAATGAAGGTTTTGAAGATCCTATCTCTTCTGAACCAGATTTTGGTGAATCTCCTTCTCAACCTACTCCGGAATTCTTAAGGGAAGAAACCACCAGAAGTGATCTTCCTCCAACCATTATTGAAACAAGATATCATCCCATTTCTCAAATCATTGGTGATCTTAACACAGGAGTTCGTACAAGAAATAAAGTTCGAGAAGAGACTATGTTTGCATATGCATTCGTATCTGAACTCGAACCAAAGAAGATTGATGAAGCTTTTTTTTTATTTTTTTTATTTTAAAGGTTGGAGGGGACATTAGACCGTACCCCAACCCTTAAATTTTTTTATTATTTTTAATGCCTTGAAAGGCTACAATTATATATATATATATATGATGCCTTTCGTGTGGCTCGAACAAATGATGCCTCTGGTGAGGCTTTGAACACCCAACCTCTCGGTTGAGAGTAGTTAAGTACCAGGGTGCCTCTGGTAGGGCTTGAATACTCAACCTCTCTGTTAAGATAAGTGAGTAGCTAAATGAAGCATTTGGATAAGGCTTTAACAACAACGATGCCTCTGAAGAGGCTTGAACACCCGACCTCTCTACTGAGTTGTAAAGTCCAGGGTGTCTTTAGTGAGACTCGAACACCCAACCTCTCCGTTAGGAGAAGTGAGCAGTACCAGTTGAGCTAGAGCTCGTTGGTAGAAGATTGATGAAGCTATCGAAGATCATAACTGGATTGAAGCTATGCAAGAAGAGCTGAACCAGTTTGAAAGATGCAAGGTGTGGAGCTTAGTTCAAAGGCCGACTGATCATCCAGTTATTGCCACCAAATGGGTTTTCAGGAACAAAAGAGATGAAGATGGAAATGTCACCAGAAACAAAGCTAGACTGGTTGTTCAAGGTTACCGACAGGAAGAAGGAATTGACTTTGATGAAACATTTGCTCCTGTTGCTAGATTAGAGGCAATCAGACACTTTCTAGATTATGCATCGTTCATGGACTTCAAAGTGTATCAGATGGATGTAAAGAGTGCCTTTCTGAATGGTGATCTTCAAGAAACGTATCACGTAGAAATGACCTCCGTGATTTGTCATTTCGGACAAAGCTAAACCGATCACGTCTACCAACTCAAGAAAGCTCTCTATGACCTGAAGCAAGCTCCTAGAGCTTGGTATGAAACTCTATCCAAGTTCTTAATAGAACAAGGATTCGTGAGAGGAAGGATAGACACTACTTTATTCATCCTCAAGCACAAAGTCCATTCTCTTCTAGTACAAATCTATGTGGACGACACCATCTCTGGATCAACTAACCAAAGCCTGTGTAAAAGATTTGAGAAGGCGATGCAAAGCAAGTTCGAGATGAGCATGATGGGTGAACTTACCTACTTTCTGGATCGCAGATTCAACGGACTTCCGGCGGAATCTTCATCTGCCAAACCAAATATGCAAAGGAACTAATCAAGAAATTTGGTCTTGATTCAGTAAGGGATTCGAAACTCCAATGTCTACCAACCGCCCATCTTGACAAAGATGAAAAGGGAAAGCAAGAGAACGTGACCAAGTACCGAGGGAATCATAGGTTCACTTCTTTACCTTCTTGCTAGTAGACGACATTATGTTTGTTGTTTGTGTTTGTGCAAGATTTCGTGCAGATCCAAGCAGAGAGAGTCACATTTGTTGTTGCCAAACATATCATCAGTTGGATACTCAAATACAAATTATACTCAAGCAACCCAGTGAGCGCGTAGCGGTAGAAGTACTGGGACTTGTCAATTTCTTGAAATAGACATGTCTCTTGGTCTTGCAAGAAACAAGGATCAGTTGCAAACTCAACCCACGGAAGGCTGCTGAATACATCTACATAGCGTACTGTTGCTCTCAACTTCTATGGATGAAGCAACAACTAGTGGACTACAACATCAAGGCCCAAATTGTCCAATCATGTGTGACAACACATCGGAATTTCGCTCCAAAAATCCTGATGCACTCAAAGACAAAGCACATTGATATCCTATCACTTCCTCAAAGATCATGTGGAGAAAGGTAACATCGCTTGGAATATGTTCCAACCGAGCATCAATTGGTCGACATTCTCACAAAACCACCGGATGCCACCAGTTTGCTTATTTAAGGAGAAATTGGTATGATTGATCCCATCGCTTAATTTCAATGTTTTATTAATGTCTTTCTTATATATGAGACTTAGTTTAGACGATCGAAGACGTAAGTTTCCTTTATCGAAGACATAAAGGTCGTAAGATTCTTACTTAGTCTATTTTTGCTAAAGAGGTTTCTAAAGCAATAAAGGGGGTCAAGAATAAAATTTGGTACTTAGATAATATCTTGCTCCCTAAAATTTAAATAGACCTGAACCGCTTTTATATTTTTACGGAACCCTTGACAAAATTTTTCTCTCTATTCATACTCTCTTTGTGTAATCGCTCTCAGATTCCAAATCTTTCTTGTTTCTTCTTCTCATCAACAGCAATGGTATGTTCTTCTCTATTACTTGAAACTTGTTGTTTTCTGTTTTGCTTTTCATTTCATAACCTAAAATTGTTTTGGAATTCAAACGGTCATTTTCAAGTTTCATACATTCTCCGCCATTGTTGTTCTTAAAAACCTAGAAACTAACAGTCGTTTATATGCTTTCATTGTTTATTCTCCTGGTAAACTTCTGTTATATATATTTATCCGGTTTGGTTCCTCTAAACATTCTAGGGTTTTAAGTGTTTATTTCAAATATTTCAATAATCTCTAAACCTTGAAATTTTCGCCATTAGTTCTTGAGGTGAAAAGCCCTAATTTTTATTTGCATTTCTTTCAGGCAAAAACTTCAAAATCGAAGCGTGACAGCGGAAAGAAACTGAACCCAGAAACCGACATTCCTCCAAGTACGGATGTCAACCTTCCGGGATATCCAACCTTTCCCGCCTCTCATGACATAATAGTGGCCCTGGACCCAAAACTATACATTCCAGGGATGTGCATTGACCTTCTGTCAGTCTGCACAATAGCCGCCAGCGTCAAAGCATGCGAGGACATGAACGCCTCTGGGATATTTCCTCTCTTCTGCCTGAATGACAAGAATTACAGCATCTTTCTGGCAGAAGAATTCTATCAAAGGATGGAACTTATGAACAAGAACGCCTTTCGAGGATGGATTAGAGGTCGTCCCATTTCCATCACCGCCAAGACCATCTCCACCATCATCGGTGTGCATTTCGGTGGAGCTCTTGAAGCAACCATTGCTTTGTCGTACAAAATGAGGAGAGTAGATACCTCTGACCACAAGGAAAATGCTTTCGAAATATTTTCCCTACGGGCGTCTTACTGACCACCTTATTGACAAGGGGCTATTCAAGAATGGGCACATATCATGTTTACGGCATGACGGATCAACTAAACCGGTCTTGAGTATTCGCTAATACTGTCTCAAGCGGGGGCCATCATCTTAATGAATTAAAAGCGTGGGTAGAGAAGCGAAGAACAACCCCACTTGCAAACGCCCCTTCGTAAGGCTAATCAATGCCTTGCTCAGAGACACCTTGGAAATCAACTCTTCCTTGAAGGAAGATGATTTAATAGTAGTGGCCAAGGAGAAACGACTAACGCCTGGATTCTTGATAAAAGAACAGTGAGAAAGGCTGCGGAAGGGTCTTCCAGGTCACCCTTGACAAGGTTGCTAAGCCGTAACATCAATCATGTCACTCACTTCAATATGGAAGCCTATGGCCCAGGAAGACTTTCAAGAAGGCTTCATCAAAATTTGATGAACAACTTGCCTCCCATCCATCAACAGGCCAAGGCCAGGCGATGAAGAAATATTGCTAAGGGCCAAGATGAAAGGCAAAGGCAAGAAGACAAGGCGGAAGATGTAACTCCAAGCGAAGGAGGAGGCCAAATGGATTAGGAAAGAGATGAAGGAAGGCCAGAAAGGACCGCCTCGGCCAGACCAACTCTTCTTCCCAGCCCAAACTTCACAAGGCCATTTGTGGGTCCCAATGGGCACAATAATAAGCTAGAAAGGGGGGGTTGAATAGCTTATTGTACACTTAATTTTTAAGTAAATTCTTTGAAAGTTACTTGCAATTTATAGAAAAGATAGAAGTAGCGGAAGACCTTGAGAAGTTGTTCGAGTCTTCAGATAAGTACTACCGTAGAGAC
>CM028377.1:16054135-16085459 GCA_013146195.2 Codonopsis lanceolata
TTGTTCATAATATTAATTGTAGGGGTAACTTTATAATATGTTGAGAGAAAATAGGGAATTAAAAAGAGATAACTACTCTCACACATGTGAATGTGATGGTGAATCCCAACAGTTAAATTTTTAAGATAATTTAATCTCAACCTCTAAATAGCTTTAGTCAATTATATTGCACTTGTGTGAGTATGAATTATATTGTATATTAGACTAGATCTTCATGCCCGTACATATGACATGGTGCCAATATATCTGATTTCGTAAATGGAAATAGCAGTGCCTAAATAAAAGGTGTGATTTCAAAAAATATATTTACAATTGAGGGGTACATTGCTTCAAGTGATAGTTGAGGGATTGATGTTTAAAAGCTCGTAAGATTAATCGCAGAGTATGATTTTATAATATGAAGATAAACATAAAGGGAAAAAAAAATGAGGACCGTCATAATATTAATTGTAAAGGGTGACTTGTAATATGGAAACAAAAAATAGAGAGTTAAAAATAGATAACTACTCACACATATGAATGTGAGAGTGAATCTCACCCGTTAAATTTTTTAATATAATTTAATCTCAACTTTTGAATAGTACTAGTCAATTACCTAGCTGTTTTATAATATAGATATTCGTACGATTGTCTTTTTTAATTTTTTACCTTATAAAGTATAATATTTAATAAATTATTTTATTTAATAAGATAAAATTGTAATATCAAATTAAAGGTACTATAATATGAATTTTAATAATTTTGTGTATTTTAATAATAAATAATAACGTCAAAGTAGGACAGAAGAAGTAATATTTTTTAATAATAATTTTTGTGTATTTTATTCTTATAAATTAAATTTTCATCCACCGTCGATGTAAAATATTTTTTTAATACAAACTATCTTTGGAACACAACACGAGACTAACAAAAATAAAAAAAAAAAGTCACGATAAAGATTGTAATTAACACGTGTCATTTTCCAAACGCTATTTCTATAAAAAAAATTATTTTACATGGCCGATGGTTAAAATTTTACTATATTTTTATTTCATTTTTTCGAGAAAAAGTCCTCACAGTTTTAAAATGCCCAAGTCCCAGTTAAATAAATAAGAGGTTTTTGAATGTCCCTTTTTTTCTTCCAAAGATCATTTTGAACATATTTTTAGGTAAAAACTTATATAAGATGGTTTTACAGATGTTTTTGTAAGGCGAATATTTTTATTCGACTCATCGTGTGTTGATGAGTTGAGTTATGAAAAGAAAAACTTCGTTTTTCGAATTAAGATCTATAAGACGGTCTTACAAGATATCTATTCGATTTTTTAGTATCTAGTGATACAAAAGGACATTATTTTTGGAAATTAATTTATATCTATATATATTTTTTAATTTATACAATAAATTGTGAGCCTGTTAAATTGAAATAATTTGAGTTTTTTCTATTATTCTTATCATTATTTTATTAAATTCTCTCTTTAATAACCTTAAGTTCTTTAGTGACTTCAAATTAATTGCGGAGAAAGTACAAGAAAATCTTCAACTATTGTAGATCATATATCACGGCATAACAAAACTATATTATTATTATTAAACCTTTTTATTAAATATTAAATTAATTTAAAAGGCACAGAGGTATGAGGTCTAAAAAATGAATTTATTATTTTGAACCATTATATTAGGTAGTAATGTTGTGATTTACTCTTAATTAAGTATATAAGTCGCAATTCCTATGTATTAATCCACTCTTTTATAATTATTTAGAAAAGAAATATACGATTTTTTTATTATTACATTTTAAATTTAAAAAGGATTTATTATAGAAAAATAATAAAGATAGTAATTAATGTATCCCAAATTATACAGATACACTGGGCTTGTAACAACTGGATATGTGACTTTCAATCTATCCTTATCTTGAGGCTCAAATCTGTCAAATAACCCAAAATCAATAGTACACTAAAATTTGAGATTTCCTACAAATGCACTCACGTTATTAAAATCGGCTAATCCACAATTGAGATATTAATTTGACCAGACTTTCAGCCTGTAAAAAGATCATACCTCTTCCTTCTAAAGAAGGAAAGTTTATATAGGGCCAGCCTTCAAGGCTGGAAGCTAATCATTGAAAGCAGGGGCATGAAAGATGGACACGTTCAGGGCCACGTCTGGAACATGGGGGCGAGTTTTCCGGCATTAACTTTCCACATTCAAGACGACCGTTTCAGTAATGCGAGCGGGTTGAGCATGCTCGCTACACACTTGAGCCCCAAGACTTTATGCAGAAGCATCCTCGCTAGTTATGTCTGGACGACGACTGCAGATCCTTCCCTACTCTCTTCTAGGTTGAGCTCGGGCTAGGATGAATGCATGTGATTCATTCGTGACCATGGATACGGCATGCTCGACACGTGACCAATGCTTGGGCCTTTTGGGCCGTGCACTGGCCCCCCTTTCTTGTCTAGCGAAAACACGTGCTCGGAGTGAGGAGTATAAGATTTAGTTCGTGAAGGATGCATTGTTTGGTCGTTGTAAGACTTATTCATTCTTGGTCTGGGTAAGGCTGAGAAAGCAGGAGGGATCATGGGTGCATAAGGAATTACTTCGATTGGAAAAGCAAGCAGATGCTAGGCGTGTGCTAGCATGAGAGGCTAATGCAACCATTGGTTGAGAGGTGATGCCGCATGTGTACATCTTTCCCGAGGCGACATTAAATGTGATGCCTCGGTTCTAGCACTACGTGTCTGTGAAGTCACGTTTGCAGGTAATTTCTCTTCCCCTTTTGCCCTCCGTTTGACCTATAAAAGAAAACACCCCCTCCTTAACCCTTTTTCATAATCCCTTTGATAGATGTGCTTTATACGCACCTATTGTGTATATATATTCCTACTTAGATTGTGCTTTTTTGCGAGTTTCTAAAGCTATTGGTATGGGTTGTAGTGTTTTATGAGTTTCAAGCTAAAGATGAGGAAAATGATGAATTTTGGGCTTTTATGCACCAAAATGAAATTTCCAGGGACCTGGGTGCAAACTGCTGAAAGAAGAAGGTCCAATTGCTGAAATCAAGGCTGAGCGCTTGCTTAGCTGGAGGCTTGGGCAAGCGCGCAAAAAACAATAGCACACATCTGGAGGAAAGGCATTGAGCAATCGCTCAGTGTATGGGTTGAGCGACCGCTCAACCCCGTTATCTAGCCTGGGCAGTTTTGTCCTTTCTCTTTAAACCCTAGCTAGTATAAATAAAACCCTAACCTCTCAGTTTTAGGGATCCGAAAATTAGGTCATTTTAGGCTGCACTTGAGCACTCTCAAGAGATAAAAACATTTTGTAATTCATTATATTACTGATTGTTGAAGATTGACGATGTTTTATTCAATCCAAATGTTGTGTTCATCATCTGTGATGAACTAACCATTCCACTCTAGTTATTGGAGATAACTTTGTATCAATTTTTATGTGTTAATATAATTTCATTCTATCTTATTATTGTTTATCATACTCGATTATAACCAGTTTGCATTGAAGCTATTACATAATGGCTGCGTTAATGAACGTGTAGGCTCTTTGGTATGATGAACTGCACGACCTTATGCATAAGTCATACACTGGCCAACCTAATTGATAAATAGGTCTCTCTGATTCCCGATCGTAGGCTAAGGAGTAGATTTAGGTTCGCATTGTGTGGGGAGTACAGAGTTTATTCCTTTTCACTTTAGTTCTTAGGGCACTTAATGTACTCTTAATTACTGTGTGGACGGATCAAGAAAGCACAGCCAAAGCGAAGTACTAAGGGTTGCAAATCTCGACCAGTAAGTCTCAATCCTTTACTTAGAGAACGAACCCGTAATTGATAGATAACTTAAGACCAATACACATAAAAGGTGATACAAGTGAGTTCTGATACCTAGATCATTCTCATCCATAAAACTTTCATTAAAATTATGATTTCTGCAAGTAGCCAATTTAGATTATTTTTAGTAGTTCAATTTTATAGTTTAAATTATTTCAAAACAAACCCCCCCTTTTTTTTATTTATTGCATTTTAAGTAGTTTGCCCTTAAACAACGTTTTTAAAACGTTGTAGTAGACCTTTAACAACGTTTTCTGAAACGTTGTCTTATCAAACGTTGTAATAGGGTCTTTTTTGTTGATCGGTTTTCACAACGTTTTTTTAAAAAATGTTGTTAAAAGTCTTTCACAACGTTTTCTGAAAAACGTTGTTATAGGTCTTTTACAACATTTTCTAAAAAAACGTTGTTGCTAGTATTCACAACATGTTTTGTAAAAACGTTGTAAAAAGTCTTTCACAACATTTTTGTTAAAACGTTGCGAAAAGCCTTTCACAATGTTTTATGAAAAACATTGTAAATGATTATTTAAAAAAAATTTCCTATTTTGATTTTCATCCTCCCACCTTTGGCCAAACTCAACCTTTTCAATATGAGGCTAATCCATCAATTCACATATCACATCTCCTGTTAGATCGTTTTGAGTAACATCGATCATTGAAATATTTTGTACATCATAAGGTCAAATAATGAGGGTTTCTCGACATATTTAGCTCGTCAAGCAACACTTATTTGATTATAATTACCAATCAAACAGAGAGACAAATAACAACAAGATACAGATACACTATCTCATTCTACTTTGTATTACTTGTAAGACAACAAAAAACATATACACTTAGGAGCAACGATGTGAATTACAATAGAATAATGTACTACGATTGTGAACTAGCAATCAACCATCTCACAACATAGTAGTGATGTGAATTGCAATCACAAAACAGAGTAATGTACTATGATTGTGAACATAAGAAATAGGTAAAATCCCTAATAATTGATAAAACAAAAGAAAAAAAAAGTTACAAAACAAACAACTGCAGCAACACTCAAACTTGTTGGGAATCTCCAACTTTCTCTTCTTCAGTTGTGTGGTGTGATTGAAACTCAGGTTTCCCTGTTGCTGTAGAAATCAATCCAAATTAGAATTTTAATTTAAGTAACATATTATATAACTCTATACAGAATAGTCCAGTTCGTTGTGGGTTCGTTAGGCAGGTATATGTTATAAGAGTATAAATAGAAGATCATCAAAAAGAAATATCCACAAACTATGTGTAATACTAAGGTGCCTTGAGAAGTGGATATCGGCAAAGTGCACTATATAAAGAATTTCTTCTGCAATACGTACTCAAACTACTGAATAGAAAAGCAGGGTGCACTTCAAAAATGAGTAGGAATGCAACTTCAAAGATATCAAGCAGGAAAATGATCTACATGGACAAGACTCGTACAAGTTATGCATCAACTGCAAAAGAGAGTTGCATTAACTGGAAGGTCAAGGGAGAGATTATAGAAGACCAGGAAAATTGACCATATAACTATGTCCAACATTCAGAGAAGAATGGCTGGAGCTTAGTTTAAAGAATAATGCAGAGATGGTAATCATGATGCATAACAATAGTAGCAATTAACAAGATATTTGAGAAGTATTTAGCATAACAATCAAAGAGCTTAACTAATGATTACATGTAAATAATTTTAATCAATAGAAAGATGAAATAACTGAAATGGACATACCATCATTCCCACCCAAGTGGCTAGCATGTACTCCCCCAGGTGAACGGGAGTCACAGACAAAAGATAATTCAACATGTTAAATGGAAGCAATGGTGTTAACCGAAGGAGCAAGACAATCTGCAACATGTAGGGTATAAAATAAGAATTAGATATCTAGCACAACGAATGAAAAGCGCAGGTGGCTTGTAGAAGAAGCACTAGGAGAGACTTGTTAAAGAATGCAAATTGAAATTGGCTCATGTCAAAGAAAAACTAAACTTCTAAATTTTGTGGAAAAAGGAAAGAATAAGCTCTAAATTCGTAGACACAGTGCTCATATATAATTCAATATGCACCTCAACTGAAAAATGGCAAGTCCCTACTCACTCCTTGATATCAAAAAGACGTTTAAGCACAAGAGACCTCAAGCAACATATTTTAAAATTCTAACAAACAAACTTTTGCAATAATCAGATAACCTTGTTGTTCACTGGTTATAGAAGTATAAACAATCAGAAAAATTCAAGAATGTTCAAACCTTGAACCCAGATCTCTGTATTGCTATAGCAACAACTTTATATTTAGGATAGTCCTTTAATTTAGAGATGACATATGACCTTCCAATCTGCATAATTTGAAACCAAGTTATACGTTAAAAAAAAGAAGTTAACACCGAAGCATGAATAAAAAACTGTTATTTCTTAAGAACATCCAATTCACGGACACTGTAAGTGCTCAGAAGGCAAAACAAAATGTATTGCTCTACATCCCAAAATGTGATTAAGAAAGAACAATGAATGGCAATCTACTATGAAAGGAAGCATACAAGAATCTCATTCAATGGGTTTTAACAATATTTAAGGGACCTACTGTTCTACCAAATGATGAAAGCAGCTGTTGCCCCAATGGTAGCACCAAGCAACAAATTCCACTGGCAGCCCAAACAGATAATCACCTCCAAGCTGCAACACAGCCAAGTAAAGGCACATAACGTACACTTAAAAATGCGAGCAAAACAGCGATCAGGAAGGTCAACAATAAACCTGACATATTTAGCTATAACTAGCCACAGATATAATGAGTACTCTTTCTACATAGTATATCACAATACAAGGGAATCAAGTGACAAAATTACAAATAAAACAACTTGACGCATAAAAGTAAACCAAATGATTATGGCGAAAGAAGGCAAGTATCTACCCCAAATGATTATGGAGTCTTTTTCCTTTTAGAAGTAGGATATTTTGTAAGCCTTTTTAAGGCAATTTAATTCAATGAAACAATAGATTATTTTTGGTGTGAAACACTTGGCAAAGAACGAGTTCGTTCTTCCTTCGATTATTCTTTCAAGGTGAGTGAAGCCTAGATAGATTAATCAACGGTATTCTTTACGACAAGTGAGTGAAGCTTGTCCGGTGAAACAGATTCTATCCTTCTCTATTTCTTCTTCTTTTTATTGGTTCGTGGCAGCCTGTTCTTCTTCGCAAGGCAGGGCAGTTTTTGGGCAGTATAAACCTCAATGATCGTGGACTGTTTTGGGGCAGCATAATTCCAGAATGTGGGCTGCCCTAGGAGCAGGTTAGGCATGGGTTTGGAAAATATTTTGGGCAGTTCTATGCTTGTGAGTTGCTAGAATTGAGAGGTAGTTTGGGCAGTCCATAACTTACATAAAGGTAGGCGTGTGAGGGGTTGTTAAGTGGAGATTAGTTGTTAGTTGTTGGGTTATAATTGTAAGGGAAAAATTCTGTTAAAACCAAACTGTTTTGGGCTATATTTATTTAATGTGTTGGAGCAGTTTTAAAGGTTGTAAACTGACCAAATTAAACTATGGTTTGGGGTTGTAGTTTACAAAGAAGCTTAATAATTTTGGGCAGTTTTTTAGAGGGTTTTGTGGCGGGTTTGAGGTTGTTTGGGTGGGCAGCAGTTCAGCCAAGGGTTGATTACAAGGGCTGGAACGATTTGTTGATTTCAAGCTTCCGCTTACGCATTAAAGAGGGATGACTAGATCATCAAGATACACACACATAGACTCAGGCATCAAGAATGCAGCTGTCCAAATACAAATAGTGAAATAACGCCAAACTATGTGGCAAATCAAGTCACCGTACTAGAAAAATCAAATTATGAAGACAGAATAGGCTAGTTCATCAGATTAATGGCTCAAACCTTTGTCTCAAATCCAAATAGGTTGGAATAAAAGCATATGTTATGGACAAACAGGTACATGTGACCCTGCAACCAGAAAATATCAATATGAATCAGGTAAAAGATAGAGTGGTTGCATATGAATATTAATATATAAGCAGTGTGTAGGCATGCATTTATCTATGTATGTATGTGTGTTTTTGGGCATGCATATATGTATGTTGTTATGTCTTAAACTAATCAGTTTATTCAAGAAGGTAATAAATGCTAAATGAATGCTAATCAGAAACTCACTATACCGGTTTTGGATGTATTTAGCTTGCTAGGGGGTAATAAATTGTAGAATTATGCAGCATATGAGAACATGCATCTAGAGAAGTTGAAACTTTTGAGCCAACATAAATCTCATAAAGACCAAACTAACCTGTAGGAGAAAATTCTCTTGCAATGCACAATTAAAATCTTGTATGAGGACCTATTAGGAGGAATATAAAAACATAAGCCTGGTTTAAGTTGTAATACAAACACGACAAAATATTGGTTTTTTTTAATAGATGAAGAGGATTACACAGAGAGACATAGAAATACAACAAATAAAGACCAAGATATCGAAATTCATTAGGAAGAACAGGAAGGTATAAAAGCAGCACTTGCCGATGAAACATAAATTGAGCACGAAACAGAACATGCAAAAACTAAGAAAGACAAACTTAAACTAGTTGAGCTACTGTCAACTTCACATCCCATCAGAGTGTACACTTGAACCGAAACGAATTTCTTAACATGAGGATATGACCAAAATGGGGATCTTATTAGCAGCAGAGACTCAAGCAACTGGTTTTCTTTCATTTTTTATTTCACGTCTCCTTCAGGGGCGAAGCAGGGCAAGGTACAGAGATAGTCCTAAACCTGCAATTTTTAACATTGAGAAAGTGTAGAGCGGTCATCAACTAAGTTGTATCACCTTTTAATTTATTTTGTATTTATTTTAAATGAGCAGAATGTATCACATGAAGCTCATCCGGCCATTCTCTCAAAAACTTGAGCTTTTAGATGATTAGGTTGCTTCCAACAAGCAGCTGTCCTCACTGGGGGGAAATCACTATCATAACCTCTGTAGCAGCATGAGAACATTATATCCATGCATCTGCCAACCTAAACCTGATTTGGTAGTTTACTGTTGGCATTACAAGCTTTAGGATATGATAATGCCTTCGGATAAAATTATTATTATCCACATGATAGTTTGATACAAACAACTTAAGACTTATCTTGATCATAATTTTGTGGATCTCCAGGGTTCAAAGTCTGTTCCTTGCTGCATGTTCTGATTTCTTTCTTATGTACTCAACATTCATAACTTGGGTTTCGGGTGCATTGGGTAGGAAATGAGGGATGTGGTTTTTAAGACAATAGTGATGATCGCCATCCTGGTTGATGTTGTTGCATGAGAAGAGTGGAGGTGGTTAACTTGAGAGAGCTTATCGGTTATGACTACTAAATAGACTTCAGATCATATCAAGTGAAGCCTAAACATTTAACGTGACACGAGCTAGTGCTCAATTTATCAACAGAATCTTAAAGATGAACTCTCATAGTGAATGGTGAAGATGGTCTTTTCTTTTTTTCTTTTATCTTTTTCCTTTTTCTACTCCCTGATAAGCAAATGATTTACATGATTGTTACACACATATCTGACAGTGAATAAATGACTTATTAGCACAGTTGAAAATATCATCGAATATATGTAGAAAACAACAGGAATGTCAAACAACAGGATATATTATTTCTTCATTCGAAATGTCATTTTGTTTCTAAGAGAGAGGAGTTGAACAGAGTTAGCAGTGCAACTGTCAAAGCCAATATTCATAATTTGATTTGGCTTGGATGACATTCAATATAAAGGTCATACCATAATGGAACTAGTATTCACAGATGGATCAAATTACACTTTTTTACATGTGGTCTGATTGAATGGATCCAATGGAACTAATATTATTTTTCTCACCAGCCTTACAAGAAAACTAACCTTTAATCTTTCTGATATATACATGTGATATATTGCTAGCTAGGGTGTTGTTCTTTTCTTTGAAAGGTAACAGAAGATGAAAAACAAAAATAAACAGTTACTCCAAGAAAGGCAATTTCATAGTCATGCTAAGCTTTCTAGCTAAGCTATTTACTATAATTGCCTAGTCTGGTTTAGTGGTTAAGGTAGAAGAATATTACTTCTTGTAAAGAGTTCACAAGAACTCTGTAGTCCTATGTTTTGTTTTCACTGATTATATTTATCCTTTAGTTTATTTGTAAAAAAAAGGAAAAAAAATAAAACATTTCATGAAATAAAACACTACCATCATTCTGACTAATTCTCTTTGTCATTTTATCAAACACTTTGATTGCACATTTTTACGTTTACAAATTTAAATGCTAATTAATAAACAAATTCCATTATACATCAATCTCAAACACTACCAAACAGATTTGCAGAATGGAAGTATACAATTCATGAAATCAAATTTGTAGCCCTAGTAAATTATTCTCAAATACTTATAAAAAAATAAATTATTCTCAAAAAAATTGCTACAAAGAATAACAATACTCTCAATTCTTTCAGATAACCTATATACAAACCAGTAATCTAGTTCTTCTGAGAAAATTACAAAACCTAGACAATGTTTGAAAGAAGAGAGGGAGGGGTACTTACGGTGGAAGAGCTACCAAGGTTACCTGGTGGTGGTGGTTGGCGGAGAGAGTTGAAGCAGACGAACCGGCGGTGGCTGCAGTGATGAAGAGAGAAGAGAGAGTTTGAGAGTAGGGATTTCGGAGACACCATGAAGGGAGAGGAAGGGGAAATAGAGAGGCTGAGAAGAGAGCGTACCTGACCGCTTGGCAGGGAGCGTAGGAGGCGCAGTCGGAGGAAGCGAACTGAGGGAGCATTCTGCGAAGAGGAAGAGAGAGAGACACCAGTTAATTTGAGAGGGTTTTTGGCTTTCTGAAAGTATTTTTAGTGTAATAGCGGGGGAAAAATTAGAGTGGGCAATGAAATTATGCTGGGGGAATTTTGCCACGTCTTTAACTTATGAGTTTCAATTATGTAGTAAAATGTATTACACAACGTTTTTAAACAAAACGTTATGATAGAAAGTAATAGACAACGTTTTTTTTTTCATAAATGTTGTTAAATAAAATTTGTGTTGTAGAGACACACAACGTTTCTTTAAAAACGTTGTTAAAAAATGACCCTATTACAATGTTTTATGAAAAACGTTGTGTAAAAATGACCCTATTACAACGTTTCATGAAAAACGTTGTGTAAAGTGACCCTATTACAACATTTTTGAAAAATCGTTGTGTGAAATGACCATATCACAACGTTTCTCTAAAAACGTTGTGTAAAATGACCCTATCACAACATTTTTTTGAAAAACATTGTAGATCAAACGTTGTGAATGATCAGTTTTCTTGAAGTGCTCCCTGAGGTTCGACCCTTGCTACCATTCTTCTATTCTACAATAGTCTTGTGCACTTGCAAGGTAATTTTTAAAGTCTCTTCCCCTTTTGCCCTCCGTTTGACCTATAAAAGAAAACACCCCATCCTTAACCTCTTTTCGTAATCCCTTCAACTCACAAGCCCTTTTGTTTCTCTTCCACTGCCTTCGAATCATCGGTGCTCTTGAATAATCCAGGAAGCAGATCAACCCGCTAAACGTTGTCAACCTCACAAATCCAGTAACAGACTAACAGGTAACTTTCTTCTTCAAGAAGCTCTTCTATTTTCATTTCAACCCTGCTAGAACCCTAGCTTTAGGTTTCGGTAATGCTCATTGGATATTCCACTATTCAATATCTAAGGTTTCACAACTCCTTTGTTTCATCTTGACTAGCCTTTCTGACTTTTACTCCGACCCGAGTTGTAAGACTCTGATTCCTTAGGATTAACTTGGAATGGTTTTGGATTTAATTTTTTGTAGCATTGCACACGCTTGAGATCGGTTATCAGTTTGGGCCGCGTATCCACGCATGCCAGATACAACCTATAGTTAAACAGCCACAATTTTGTGTAGACAACTCAGAATCGAGATCTATTTGTGCGTTAGAAACTAGACTTCAAGGGCTTTCTAACCACATCTTATTTGTAATTTTTGGACTTATAGATCACCCCAGACACGTCTTTGAAGTTGACCAAAGTTTTGGGCAGCTTTTGGGCTATAGTCACTTGTTTGGCCCGTTAGGCTTTGGGCCCATTTACATCACTTACTTGATATTCAGTCATACTCTACCATTTGTGAGTTTCTATGTTTTAACTTCCAAGCGCGATTTGTTATTGAATATTTACCCATTTTTAATTTTGACTTCGTAGGGGTGTCGTATGTGTTGAAGGTTTACTTTGTCCTAGAAAATTATGGAGTAATGTAACTGACTCCTTTGAGGTTTGTAATTTATTTAGGGGATGATTATACCCTTATAAAATTTTTGATATAATAATAAGAAATTATTATTTGACGTGTAGGGGCAAATAAATAATTAGCGGTTGTGACCCCAAAGTGTTTTAGTATTTTAATTTATCCTACAGGGTTAATTTGTATGACAGTTAAAATATTGATCGATGGAATAATATATTAGTACGTAGGTGTTAGAAATATTTATGTGGTATTCTATTTCACTTTACGGAGTCAAATTGGAGTTGATTTATAATTAAGTCAATTCGGTAGTACAGACCGATTTCGGTACGCAGCTGAGTTGTTTTGATCGAGGAACCCTCGAAAGATTTTTGTTTGGTTTGAGATTTTTAAGGCTTTTACTTTAGACATTTACAGAGTGTCAGGAGAAAAAAATCACGTCGTTTCGTCGAATGGTGTTGAAACTGGAGTCGTTTGAAAATCATTGTAGCATGCTGGTTACTGTAGCAGCAAGCAACAGCCTATTTTTTTATTTTTTTATTTTGGAGTGAGATGTCTATCCTATCCCCCAATTAAACCCCTCCTTTTCTCTTATGCACTCCCTTGGGGGGTAACATGGTCCTTTAGCCTTTCTTTAAGGTCTAAAACTCCTTCCTCCTCTTCATTTTTAGGGGCAGCCACCGTGAGAGCAGAGAGGGAGAGACAGAGAGATCGGGAGAGAGCTCCCATGGAGGTTCCGACGATTCCCAGAGATCCGACCATCCGATCGTCAAGTTTAGACCACCATCGTGAAGTCCTCAACGAATAAAGTCTTTCCCTCGGGTTTGTTCCCATTGTATTTCGAGTTTATTGCCAAAAATAGGTACGTGACTAAAACCCCTACTCCCTCTTTTTAGCTCAGATGGATGCTACGTTGTTAGAGACTTGATTCTCTTGATTTATTGTGTTATTACATATCTATGTGATGTGTTTCCTTGGGGTTTTCATTACTGAATATGTGGGTTTGAACTCAAATGGTTGTTGTTGGGTTTATGGAATTGATGTAGAAGGAAATTTGGTTGGAATGGGGGTGTTAGTATTAGAGAATAATATATATTTTTTATTCTTGTTTATTTGTAATTAGTAACTAGTGGTAATTTCATTTTAGAATTCTTTCCTTATTATGTTACCTTCCTTGTATAGGTTTCTTGTACCCTGTGGCGACCCGACCCGGATCCCAAGACGAGATCCCAAGGTCGTGCCACCGGGGGAAACAAATAACAACTAGCAAACAACAAATAACAGGCAAGGCTATAACAACGATACGCCAACAACTTTAAAACGTGCGGAAGCGAACAAAAATACAGTGGCGCCCGAGCTAACAAGCTCAAAGTAATACAACAAAAGAGATAATGAATCTCTCGGTCAAAAAATTAAAATCACGTGACGCAACATTGGGCACGTATAACAAAACCACCTGTCATGCAATATGAAAATATAGCAATTTATAAACTAAGTCATCGGCGATGTTACAGCCGGAACTCAACATTAAACTAAGTCTACAACTCTAGTCTAACATATTCAACGGCTAAAAGCATGCCGGAGAACAACATAATAACCAACCAACATTAGCTTAACATAACTAAAGCATGATCATCATAATTACACAAGGCACGACTAACACAAGTCGGCTCCCAAAATATTAAGTACTAATTAACATGAGCACAAATATCAATACACACAATAAGTCTTTCTACCCTTCATAAAGTTTACGTAACTTTACGTTTCCCATCGTCCTTGCCAAAAGAAAAGATACTAAACTATAAGGTAGCAACCTTGCCAAAAGCTTCACCAACACAACTTGACAATCACTTTGATCCGCTAGCACGACTTGGATCTAGGGAAAAACAATCAAACAAATAGGAGTAAGTCATAAAGTCTTAGTAAGTTACTAAACATAACTTCCTGTCATGGCATCATGCTCAACAATAAAAAATCATGCTATCATCATAGTATAGCATTTCATTAATAATCATGTCAAGGTATTCATACTTAACAATCCTAAATATAATGTTATCAACAAGGTATAACAATTCATTAAATCATCTCAACCATCATATCATATTATATTCACGTAGCACGTTATTCACATATAAGCACTCGTGAGTCAATTCATATAAAAGGGATATGATACCGTTACCATTTTTCCGCCATGTCGCTCCTGCAAAAACACGTGCAAATCATGTGTCCTCGATACCCAAATCGTGGTATCGACGTCCCTGAGACATTCCCCGCTCGAGTTCCATAGTTATCAAAGTCATGTTTTCATACTACAACTAAGATCAACTACTTCCCCATCATGGCCATCGATGGAGGGGTGTGTGCAACCCGGCACGGCGATCCATCGAAACCACGAATCCCACAATTCGTGAAGACGATACATCGTCCCGCCACAGACTCAACAAACCGACTCCAACTGGTGTAGACACCCCAATTTCGTACTCCTGGTATGTAACATGACATGAAATATCAAGACCTGTTAAAACATAACAAATGTCAAGTTACAGGGTTCAAAATGCAAAAGGACAAAGCAGGATGCGCAAAACAGTGAAATGCAGGGGCTAAAGTGCCAAAAAAGGAACTAAAGAAGCAAAGCTGGCGCCACCCATGGAAGAAGTGGGGGTGGCACCCAGTTTGTTCATGGGTGGCGCCCAATTTGTGCTACATGGAATCCCAAACTACTACAGGACAGCTACAGTTCGCGTAATGTGCAAATTTCTCGACGTTCTCTACAACTGGCTGAAGCCTAAAGAGAGAAAAAAAAATTCCTCCCGTGTCCCTCCTTCAGGCTATAAATAGAGCCTTCAGGGTTCACTTTCAGACACACCTTTCCTTCCCCAAAATTCTCCGCGTCGTCGTTACGCTGGAGAAATAGAGAAGAGGTGAGATAGTGAGAGATCCTTCTATAAAGCCTTGAAACCCTGCCAAATCTCCTCCAAACTCAAAACCAACTGGTCAAAGTAAGCCTTAGCCCCCCAGCTACGTTTTCACCCTATTCCCCCGGTCCAAAAATCTCGGAAAGAGATGTTGCTCTGCCCAAGTTAAAAGGCCAAATCAGTCAGAAATAAGCCATTATTCTGCCCAATTTTCGCCTCCCTCAAGCAATCAATCAATCAATCCTAAGCAGTTGCTCTGCCCGGATCCCGAGGCCAAAAGGCAACTTTCTAAAGAAGTTATTCTGTCCGTATCCCCACACCACTTCATCAAAAAAAAGACTCAATCTCCCCGAAGGACAGAGCGAGCACACCCTAGTCCGCTAGTAGGTAAGCTTTAAAATATTTATTTGTAAAAAGTGCTACTTTCCATCCGGCCCAATGTAAAAATATAAGTCGTTGTGTTGCCCGGATTTAGTTAGGAGCACTAAAAAGAGTCATTATTATGGCCAAATATTTTTAAGTATATTTGTAACTATTTGTAAGGAGACGGCTGCGAGTCCGTAAATAATGTAGTCACGGATGTATTTGTTTTTATTTCCTATCTTTTAATGTTTTATTTATTTGCTAAATAAATATAACAAAAAGCATACTTTAGCCAAAAACTATTTTTGAGACCGAAAGGGTGAGTTGGGTGCCTAGCACCTTCCCAACTCGTAACTTAGCGTCCGAACCCGTTTTTACAATCTCTGGTTTTCTTTTTTGGTTTTTCTTTATTTCTCCCTCAAAATAAAGATGGCGACTCTATAAAACATTTTGAATCCAGTGGGGCCTCGCAACATCTTTTCTTGCACTTTTCCGTTTTCCCCTAAAAAATGGAGAATGATAATGAAAAGGTAATGTATTCCTATATCCTGGTATCCCCAAAAAAAGGGATAACTTGATATAGAAAACCCAAAGAACCCATAGTGATCCGAAATAGGCCATAAGGCTATTTTTTTATAAAATCCATAGTGGGGCCTCGCAACACTCCTTTCTTGCACTTTTCCGTTTTCCTCTAAAAAGGGGAGAATGAGAATGGAAGGGTGATGTATTCCTATATCCTGGTATCCCCTAAAAAAGGGATAACTTGATGTAGAAAACCCAAAACTCCTATATTGGACCAAAAATCCACTGAAAGTTACCGAGGCGTATTCAAACGCGCTATCTTACACAGCACTCCTCTCGCACTTTTAATTTCGTCTTCCCCTAAACAAGGGAGGGTGGAATGAGAGCAGTGGTGTCCCGCATCCGCACGTACGCGCACTCCTATCCAAGGGCGCGCGGGGCGCGGGTGCATTTTCCCGGGAACCCACAGTGGCGACTCTGTTGGGGAGATCGTTTTTATTTTAAATAAAAATGGAGGGCTAGACTCATAAAAAAAATGTTTTTCTTTGTGTCTGGCTAAAGTATGCTTGTTATATTAATTTATGCATTTGAATATAGTGTTCCTATACATCCGTGTCTATATTTGTGGATATGATCCTCCATCTTGCGGCAGTCTCATTCCAGTCAATGTTACGGATATACTTAAAGATATATGTATTTTTCAAAAAATATATATATATAAACAAATTTCACAAAAAAAATAAAAAATAAGTATATATGCAATAAATTTCTAGGCAGCACAACAATAAAAGGGCCGGGACTTTATTTTAATATTGCTTTATTTTCGACCCTATATTTTTATTCTGTTCTGTTTTATTTCGCAAAATATGCATATATTTGCATTCATTCTGCCATTTTATTTTGGGGATTAGGACCAATTTGTAATTAATAGGAATAGATAGATTCCCCACTTTTCTTTCTATTTCTTGATGTGATGTGCTTGCTTGCTTGCGCTCAAACTAAAAAAAGCAGAGAAATTCCACGAATAACAGAAGGACATGTCATATCTGTTTTATTTTCTGTTTTATATCTGAAAAAGAAAAAAAAAATTTACTGCTTTTTAGTTACCGCACACACGCACACGCATATAAATATATTCTGAACTGCTACCCTACACCATGGCCAGCCTACCCCCTGCATAAGCTATCGTTAGAATGCATATAGATTCTCAGGGCACTTCAAATACCGACCGGTTTTTGCATTTTGAATCGTGGGTCAGCCCATGTAATAAAAAAAATATGAGATAAAAAAAAACGAAATAAAAAAAATGCGCAAGTCGAGTAAAAAAAAAGAAAAAAAATGATAATAAGAAATGCGCATGAAAAAAAAAAAGAATAAATACATAGGGGCTGATTTATTATTCTTTGATGCTCGACCTAGACCATTTTGAATGGTGGATGCTGGAATGAGTTTATGCCCTTCGCCTGGGATTAGTCCGATCTTAGGGAGTCGAAAGGTAGGTGAAATACGTTGGTCCTATACTCTGGAGAAAAAATCCACTGTTCCAGGAAAATCCTGAGACTGTCAAAATAAAGAAGGTGCTTATCCGGTCAATTGTAGGGAAAATGAATAATAATAAAAAAAAATACTCATAAAGGCACGCTGTACTCCAAGCCCAGAAAGCCTTTAGCCAGCCTTCTGATACTTCCAAACCCATTTTCCTCAGAAACCTGGCCCGAATTTGGGAAGGCAGAGATAGTACTGACCGGTTGATATGGGAAACAACGTAAAGCGATCGAGGGTAATAGTATCGATCGAGATATAAGGGCGAGAATCGATTCGATCCGAGCAAGATGACAGCGAAAGTGAGCATCGCTATGGGTACAGATATCTGGGGCTCCAGTGCGCTCCGACTCAGAATGCAAAGTGGCTAGACCAAAATTTGGGTGCACAGGCTGATCGTATAATGAGCCAAATGGCTAATCTGGTGCAAAATTTAACATCCAGTGGTGAGGTAATTTCTTCCCCTGTAATTCCCCAAGAAGCATCAACCTCCCATGTGCCTCCAAACCCAAACTCTCAGCCAAACACTAACCCACCAAATATTGCCACTACCCCAAATCCAAATCCTCCACCAAGTCCCTATTACCCAAATATCAACCCTTACCCGTCCTATTCTCCATATCCTTTCCCAAGCACCAATATTCCCCAGAGCCCAAATGACCTCCCCTTTCCCATAACCAACCCACTCCAGAAAAGCCCACATATGGACCCAAAAAGCTATAACCCGCCAGGCCAAGTTACCACTTATTTACCTTTCAATGATCCTGGCCGCCCAAATTGAAACCGCAAAATCCACCACCCGAATCCTTATCGCCCAAAATCCACCAAAAAATGTAACGACCGACCTCGGATTCCAACACGAAATCCCAAGGTCGTGCCTGGAACTAACTTAATAAGAGGACAAGCACTTGATAAGCGGTAGTGCTAGTCAAGCATCGAGCAAACTCGCTCTAAACATGAACATAACACCGCACTAAAATACGGTATTTCAAAAATCGAATCAGCGGAAGCAATATATGAAAGAAGTCCCAAGCTATAAAGCTCGAAACCAACGACAATGAAACCAAAAGAGACATTATCTCTCAAAGCAGGAAAAACAAAACTCGCGTGCCGCAACATTGCAGACGCTAATCAAACCATCGACACTCCAAGCCGGCGTTTCAACAAAGAACCAACCTGATATAACAATTACCCAACGGCTAAAGCATACCGGGGTCAACCAACAACTATAAAAACTAGAATAAGGAAATTCCCCCAAGGCTACTGCGTGCCTGGGAGACAACTGAAATAAATACTAAAACCACAAACAAGGCACGACACAACGCGTCGGCCCAAGAAATAATCAATACAAATACCCAACTATTCTACCCGACTGTAAAGTTTAAATAACTTTACGAAATGTCGATCTCACAAGAATAGCAAAGTACATGAAATCAATGACAATGCTAAAAAAGAACAAGACTCCACAAGCTGCTACTCGGAAAAGTCGGCTGCTACAACCACGAACCATACGATCTAACCTCGGTCTATCGACTAGCTGCGCCATGCTACGATCCATCGATCTACTCGACCTCGGTGCGGCGATCGATCGCAACTAAAAACAAGTACGGGATGAGTCATAATGACCCAGTACGCACCCACAATATATATGCAACATATAATTATGTAACATAAACATAACCAGGGTGTCATTTTATATATGACAGAAAAACCCATGAAGAGGCGTCGTATCATTTCGATACTCCACAAGATATCCACTCCTTCTTACTTACTAAACCGTCCAAATGAACCAGGGTATAATTCCCTGTTCACACACAAATCAAATGAACTAGAAGGTAGTTCCCACAAAACATCATATGCAAGTATACATATCATTATATATACGAATCAAGTTATTCACACTGTTACCACGTGTAAGGGTGCATGTTTATATATATACACCTATATCAGTATGTATATCTCTAAATATACATATCAAATCTCCCATAAAATCATCATGCATAAGTGTGCATATCTATATATATACACATCAAGTCTTTCATATATATCCCATATACAAGTATGCATATCTCTATATATACATATCAAATCTCTTATATATCATCAGACCATACAAACATGGTCTATAAGATCTCATGTTCAATTAACACTTTGTTATCACATAAGTGCCCATAGTAAGCCACATAAAGGATAGAGAAGATACCAAATCACTTTCGTCGTATTGCCCCTGCAATCACAACTGTTAATCATATCGTGCCAGTGATACCCGTGTTCAGGTATCAAAGTACCGAGGTCTCTTCTCGTGTCTGAGCTCTCTACTCAGGAAAATAGCACTAGCCAATGTGCTCAATTGGTTACGACAAAGGGGGCTACTTCCCCACTGTAGCTAGCAGTGGAGGTGTGTGTGAAACCCGAATCCGGTACGGCGATACATTACAATCACGAATCTCATAATTCGTGAAGACAATGCATCGTCCCACCATCATCATGAAAAATCAAGTAATGCCAGCTGGACTAATATGCAATGCACAAGTAGATGTTTACTTGCTAATTCTCAAGTAGATATAATGACCTACTAAACTCATACGATTATGCACATTGTTACATAAATCACAAAACCACAATAGGAACTCATTCGAGTCTCTAAATCATAAGTGCCAAGTTTGTTCACTCTATTAAATTCAAGTCCCAAAAGCTAGTAATCTAGTCAACTGGGATATAATTGTCATAGGATCTCACCACGATCCTCGTAAGGTTCAATTGTTCCTTAACTCGACTACGTTGAGTCTTTACTACAATTCCAACCAAATAGAGTTTGAACACTATATGTGTCCTAAGATTCTTTTCTATGTTCTCGTTTGAGGCATAGCGAGGTTCTCGTTCCATTTAGTAATCTTAGTTCAAAGTCCCAAGTCAATTATATAAGGGAAGCCTAAGTTGATTATTGTGAAATCAAGCTTAGTTCAATTTGATTCATAATTCCATTTAATAGTAGAATCCGAGTTCATCACAATTCATTAACTGTAGAACAGATCAGACACGAAGGCAAATACATTCAATATGCTCATAAGTCATATCATAGAAACACGTAGAAGAATCAATTCTTGACAAGGTAGGAAATCATGCATTTAGTCATAATATAAAATATACACAGTATTCCATATTCACCTATGATATTCAGCAGAGTCACAACTTAACCATCAATCCATTATGTACTATCCAAGACTACTCTATTAGTCTAGGATCATGAAGCCATTTACTAATCTCTTCCTAGAGTAGTAACTCATTCAATAACACAAAAGTCGATGGTAGTCAAAGACTTAAGCAACACTAGAGCGGTAATAACCCGTAAGGTCAAACCATACCGGTGAGTCTTAGAAAACAACATGGTCATCCTAGCGACTTATACAAGTAGACTCCATGTATAAAGTACTAAGAAAGCCCCAATCCAAATCTTCTCATAGAATAGTCCTCAAATTCATTATTCAACAAGTAGGTGTTTTTACTCATTAAAGAATCAATTAGGAATTCGACAAGAGTGAATTCAACCTGTGAAGTAGATACATCATTCTACAACATACTCTCAATTGTGCATTTGCATCACACAATAACATAAACCACATAAGAACTCGATTGAGTCTTATAATCACTCATATCAAACATGCCCTTCAATCCATCCCAAAGTCACGTAAGCTAATATATTAGTCTAACGCACTACAAACGTCGTAGGGATTGAATGTGGAGTCGGTATTGTTCAATAACTCCCTAATCTCAACTCCGGTGAGTTTTACTAAAATTCAACCAAATAGAGCATTGATACTATATGTATCACATTGCCTTTTCCTAAGTTCTCCATTCATTTAGAACTCGATAACTAAGCCGTTCATGACCTTAAACTAGCCATAAACACATTCCCGAGTTTTCAACCCTAGAATCGGTGATTTTGTTAAACCTTGAATTGAAACATAATATTTCACAAGAGTTGTTCCTAAGCTCATTATAAACAACATTCATGCTTTGCATAAAGTCAAAATCACAACTTCAATAAGAATTCATAAAATCCTACTCATATTTCTTAGGTTGAATTGGAGGATTTGTCTTCACAAAAGATGTTCATAATCATCAATAGAGCAACTATAATGAAGGGGTCATGTCATTTTATTGAACATGAAAATCTCAGGGAATTGTCAACGTACCTTAGTCCTAAGATTAATGGATGAATGGATGATCAAAGCAAGGATTGTTGTAGAAAAGATCAAGGCCTTCGATTTGGCGGTCTCGGATCGCCGATCGGACCACCGGAACTCCGGGAAATGGTCTCTCAAGCTAGGGTTTCCTCCATGGACGAAAATGGAGTCTTAAGCTCTGATTCTCTGGTTCTTGTTGATCAAAAATGGCTGGAAGGGCTGAACATATGTTTATATACTTGCCAACAAAACCCCAATCCATTTGAAGGTGGTTAAGAGGCTTCTCATTGGCTAAGGGATGATAGCCTTTGATAAGGAATGATCCAAGGGTCTAACAAGGGTTTGACTAAAGTCAAAAATGGTGTTCTAAGCTGAAATGGTCGGACTTTGGACAAGCGGCAAGGGGCAAGGGGATCTTCAACCAAAACAAGTCAAAAACCCAAAATCTGTAAAACAGACTGTCAATCTTGTAAAATCGACCATAAATATCTCACACCTCCAAATGAGGTTATTATTGATTTTTAAGAAACTAGACTCATTAAAATATATTTTAAAATTTTAAATTACTCAATTTGGACTTATATTCATCAAAATATGGCTACTACAACTTCAAGTACAGAAGCTGATTTCCTGAAAACAGAATTCTGGCACAGACGTAAGTCAAGACCTAAATGAGGTACTTATACACCTTGGAAAAATACCATATTTTACAGGGAGTATCCTAACATATGTAGGTAAATATATACTAATTTTTTAGAAAATTCTCTTTAGTATATTGGTACCAGAATTTTCCCGAAGTTCGCCCAAAAACAGGACTGAATCTGTGAAGTGATATGTTGGTCATCTTATTTCCAAATGCAACAAATCTATGAACATTGATTGTGCAAGCATGAGAAATACTAGTACACTTGGTCTAGAACTTAAATGAACTTCTCGCAAGTTGAAAGCACAAACAATACAAGCAACGAAGGCAAACACGAGAAACCCTAAGACTCAAACGAAGCAACAAAGCTTCTAAACTTTCAACCAAGCATACTATGATCAAGATGAACATTATAAGTCATATATGCAAGGTACTAAGACTCCAATGAGACCTAGTTAAGTGCTAACATGCTAAGACGAACACTCAACGCATTAACAACAAAGCATGCAACACGAGAAAGTCAAATACACGAAGGTTCGGAGTCTTACACAAAATCCTTATACTGCCCAAAATCCACCAGCCCAAAGTCCTTATCCAACCCAGAATCTTTATCCAGCCCAAAATCCTTATCCTGTCTGTGAGAACCCAAACCCATTACTTGCGTTACTTGTTTTATGCATTGATAACTTGTGTATATCATGTCTTAACATGATTATATATCTCTTTTAGTCCATGCCTGACTCGTATTATCATTATTGCATTCCTTATCGCTTGATTCCTTCCTATGCTTAGCATACCTTCCCGTTACGCCTCGCGTGTTGCCTTAGCCTGATTTGCACTCAACCGAGACTTGTTAGGGTTCGATTGTCTCTCATAGACGACCTAGAACGCTCGCCTTGATCATAGTAAGCTTGTTTGGAAGTTTAGAAACCTTCTTGCCTTGTTTTGGCCTTAGCGATTTCACCTGTCTCCCGTTTTGCGCGTATTTCGACGTGCGAATTGTTCCTTGAGTTCCCGGACTTGTATTCAAGTTATAACCATGATTTAATAAGCCTATTCCATGCCCATGTTACCCTAGTTATATTAACGTTTGGTCCGGGTTTGATCCGTCAACCAATCGCCGCTTGACTCGAGCCTTGTTCTACCTTGTTCCGGGTGACGTTCGGTTGTGTTTCGGACATGTTTTGAGTTGTGTTAGACCCTAGAATGGTTACCCATGAGCTTGGGACCATTTAGGACTTGTTTAGGTCTAGTTTTGGTGCTCCAGAAGTTCAGGCGGCCGCATGGCTCGAACGAGGCGCGCGCATCAGAAGCTGAGAGCAATTGAAAACTGGGGGGAAGCCCCAGTATCTGAGGCGGCCGCATGGCCATGACTGAGGCGCCCGCCTCAGCCTTCTTCCAGCTACGGGAAATTTTCTCCCTTTTCTGCCTTGTCCGACCTTTGACCCCTTAAACCCCTTCCTAATTGTCCCTAATCCAACTCATTAAACCCTAACTAAGCTAGATTAGTCCTAAGCTCAAGCCACCACCTTTGGACATGTGGATTCCACCTTCCCTCTCCCCTTGACACTTGGAATTCCACCAAGATCATGCATGATATAAAAGGCCACCTTGTTGACTTTGCCTTAATCTTCAATAATCGATTTCTCTCTCTCTCTCTCTCTTGCCATGGTGTGTGTGTAGAGAATAGGTGAGATTGGTGTGTGTGATTCCCCTAGAGTGAGCTCCCGACTTCCGTTTGCCGAGCCGAGACCACCGGTGTGAAGCTACCGACGAGGAGATCGATTTCATCCGATTACCTTGTGCTTCAACTTTCCTTTTCCTTGGTGAATGTAAGCTATCGATTTCCCCTTAGGATACATGCTAGAATTGCCATGATCCCCCTTGTCTATTGATCCCCATGCTTCTCCATGACCATGCCATGATCTAGGTTGAATTGGTCTCTTGAGATTGTGATTAGTATGTCCATCTTGTTGCTTGAGGCCTATACCTAGAACTAATTATGTTCTATGCTTCTTTAGGAGCAATTAATGTTCTTGAATTATTATATTTTGATGACTCTTGGGAATTTTGGATTCTAGGGTTTCATATGCCTTGTATTGATTTTCCTATTGAATTGAGTCCTAGGCCTAGAACAAATTGTGTTCCATATTCCCCTACGAACAACTAATGTTCTTGGACCAATAACTTTTAATAACTCTTGGAGATAATGACTTCTGGTGTCACATGCTACAAACCGTCCATCCTATTGAGCGAGTCCTACGCCTCGAATTGAATACGCTCTATGCCTACTTAAGAATAACAAATGTTCTCTGACTTGCGACTCTTGATAACTCTTGGGAATTATGATTCTAGGGTTTCCTATGTCTTGTATTGATCATCCTATTGATTGGGTCCTATGCCTAGTATAAATTGTGATCTACGCTCCCTACGAATAAGTAATGTTCTTGGACCCTTGCATTTTAATAGCCTTGAAAGAATGGTTCTAAGGCCCTTGAATTCGAATTATCGATAATACTTAACTACGGTTGTTAAATAGATTAATGAACTAGCCGATCATACACGAGAACTTAGAAAAGGATTTGGAAGCATCTAGCATCTTATCCCCCTTTGGATGAATTGGTAGAAACGACTCAGCGGAGTCAAACTTAAGCGAGCCATTGAACAATACCGGCTCAATGATCAATCCCTACGATGTCTTAAACACGCTCCTCTAAGAATGATGATTCTAGATTGTTGAAACTTGAATTGGTTACCCGGCTTGATTCTTGATGTCATAAAATAGAATGTCTATTTGACATATTGAGTTCGCCTTGTCGAACTCCTTCCCGCTTGATTATTGATGAAAATTCTTAACTACGGTTGTTTAATAGATTAATGACCTAGCCGATCATATACGAGAACTTAGAAAAGATTCATGATGCATTTAGCGCCTTATCCATCTTGGATGAATTGTTATAGATGACTCAACGAGTCAAGCTTAGCGAGCCATTGAACAATACCGCTCACCGACCCATCCCTTCGACGCTCTAAACGCGCTCCTAAGAATAATAATTCTAGACTCTTGAACTTGACCTGATTACCTTGCTTGATCTTGAATGTCATATTATAGCATGACTAATTGACATGTGAGTTACTCTTGACGAACTCTATCCTGCTTGGTTGTTGATGAGAATAATTTACTTGTCTTGAACGAGATCGCTCTTGTCGACCTCGTTCTATACTTGAGAATTTTTGTTAAGTAAACATTACTTGGCATTTGCATGAGTCCACTGCATACCTGCCTTTGTTCACACACGCCTCCACCGTGGCCACAAGTGGGAAGTAGCTCCCTTGTTGTAATCATTAAGAGCACCATTGACTATCCCTGCATCTCCTGAAGATCGATGTACTACACACATTCGATACCCGCACTTTCCGTATAACGCCAGTATGCGTGAACTACGTAGCGGCCCCGCCTCGATATATCCTGATCCTATGTGATTTAATTACAAGCACCTATATGAAACAATGTGCATCTTGAATACATGACCTCTATGATATCTTGTCCTGAATATGAAATCTTGCCTGAAAATGATATCTTGCCTTGAATGATGCATACTGCCATGACATGCATGATTGATAGCTTACAAGTCTTTATGACTTACCCTTTCCCTTTATCGCTTTTAGATCCTAGCAAGACAGTCCTCGCCGATGACTCGCGGTGTTCGTGCTTTCGTGCCCTTTTGGTGCGCCGATGTTGTTTGAAGAGGTGGTTTAGATGCCCTCTTTCCTTTGTTTTATATTTTTGTAAGGACGACGGGTTAAGCAAGTCAACTAGACTATGCTTGGGTATTTGTGTAGAACTTGCTTGTAAATCTTAACTGCTAGTAGTTTATACTTGTAGTACTTGTAACCCTTTGTGCCGGCATTGTGTAAGCCGAGCTTTGATTAACTTGTTTTTATCCCTCCATGTTTTAGTCTTCCGCTGAGCATGCTTTTAGCTCTTTAAGAATTCTTGTCTTTGAACTGTTAGATTGGGTTCCGGCATGTAGTGTCGCCGAAGACTTGGTTATATTTGTTTAACTGTTTATCAGGTTTAAAAGTTTTAAAAATATCCGGCCGTTTGGTGCCGAGGCGTGCTGCGACTCCAATGTTATGGCCACGTCCGTTTTTATAAATTAAGTCCTTGCTTGTTTAATTGCCTACTTGTTTCCCTCCTTATTTAGCGATCCGACCTCGGTCCCATCCTCGGCCCGGCCGGTCGTCAGCTTGGTATCGAGCTCGTAGCTATGCGTGATAGGTTCCATGGCCTAGTTGGGTTAATTCTTGTGTGAATCATGACGTTGAGTGTTCTCTTTCGTGCCTTATTGGCAAATTCTTGTTAATGAATAGGACTTAGAATCCTAAGTTCATTGTAATCTAGATTCTCGTGAATACAGTATTCGTGCCGAGGAATATTACCTTTCACCCGTTTTACTTTCAAGGCGCAGTTATACCAAGAGTGTGTGTTGCTGCTTTGTAGAGCTATTGTTTCTTGTCCGTTGTGAGTGATCTTATAAGCTCAGGTTGTTGATTCCGAGCGTAATCATCGTGGTGTCCAGTAGAGCCTTTGAACATGTTACATCTTCTTGAACGGCGTGGCTAAGCCTCCCGTAGTACCTAGTGTATTCCTTGATTCCTACATAAGTATATATATCTTCTGTAGTGCCTAATCGTGAGTACTTGGACCGTATAGTATCAGGAATTAGAGGACTCTTTCCTGTTTCAGATTATTGAGATTGAAGGGATACCCTAATGCCCAAGGTATCGTTGTGGTTTTAAATCGAGACTGGGTGAGTACCCGATAGGTGATCGCACGACCGATGATTGGTTAATCGTTAGCTCGTTTACGTCTTGACCCAAAGTGATTTGAGGTTTTCTAGCTAATAACTATTTGCTAGCCAAGGACTATTAAGTTATTGTCTTGTACCGTTATTCGACTAATGCATTAGTAGAGTATTAGCATATTGTAAAAGGATTTATCCATCATTAGTGAATCGTTAAGGGTATGAATGTTCCATACATGGTATACTTGCATGGTAGACTAAAATACTATGTACATGATATTGATTTCCATGCCTAAGTGTAATTATATTATATGTGCATGAGACCTTCATAAAGGATGCTCTTATGTGAATTGTAACTCCTCCCGCATCCTAAACGACTAAGCTTTGAAGTCACTCGAGGGCCCCCGACTTGATTATCAAGAGGTATTCGTCAGAGAACTAGAATGGTATAATATGATATAGGAATTGATCGAACCCATGACCAACTGGAATGGAATTGAAAGTGTCATCTTGTTTTACTTGTGCAAATATGTGCAACGTGTATATTGAAGTCATGCTATGAATAAATTGAACCTGTTTCATGATCGAATGAATTGCCTGGTATTGAATGCCTTCTTTGAAAGGCGAATATGTGGTCCATGATGATTGACTAACTTGATTTTATTGTTAGGACGCTAGATCCTATAGATGCGTGTTGTGACCGAATAATTTAGTTAGTCCGAAAACCCTTTGTTGGAAAGTTGTTAGATTGGTGCAACTATTGCACGTGCATTCGAGTCACCTGCTTAGTTGATAAAGAAGAATTTTCACCTCATTGTCCACGCTTGTTGGAACCTAGTAAACCTCGATAATGTCCTTGAACCCCGCCAAGAGTCAAGATGACTCGACCTTTGAAATCGATGGGAGATGATATTTAAGCATTTCTTTCCCTGCCGCCTCCGCAGATTCGCTTTCTCCATGACCCGTATTTTGTATACAACTTCTACCTTTATTGAGCTCGTTAGTAACTATTCGACTCACACCACTGTTTTGCAAATGCTTGTCCTCTTCTTGCCTTGTCCTTGTAGCACGACTTTGGGACTACACATTGCTTCCTGACCGAGAATTAGAGTTTTACGTTGAACTATTGCCAGGGACCTCGCTTATATCTAGAACACCTACGTAATAACTCCAAATGAGTTGTGAGAATTGAAAGAGTAGTTGCAAGAACCTCAAGATAGAGAGTTCATTTAACCGAGGGTGTCCCATGGGTGCACCCCAGGTATTGTTTGTGAAAGGAATGTGGTAGTTTACGACTTTGCATAGACTATCGACAGTTGAACCAGAATACTATCAAGAATATGTATCCCTTGCCACGCATTGATGACCTCTTTGATCCACTTCGGGGTTCAGTTGTTTATTCCAAGCTCGACTTGAGGAATAGCTATTATTAGTTGAGAATTTGAAAGAAGGATGTTCATAAGACAGCCTCTTCAGACGCTGCTGCCACTATGAGTTGTTATGATACCGTTGGGTTGACCAACGCACCTGCAGTTTCTATGGACTTGATGAATAGAGTTTTCATGAATATCTTGATAGCTTTGTGGTTGTGTTTATTGATGATATTCTCGTGTACTCCAAGTCACGAGAGGAGGTTGACTACGGCTCCTATCCTAGCATTGCCTAGTGTTTCGAAGAACCTTGTGATTTTAATTGATGCCTCGTTAGAAGGATTGGGTTACGTGCTTGTGCCATGGATTCTCATTTGCCATTAACTGAATTTGCTTATTATAACAGTTACCAGTCTAGTATTGAAATGACGCCATATGAGGCTTATTAGAGATAGATTGCTTACGCCCGTAATAGATGTAAGAGCTACGCGACAACCTGAGACGCGACTTAGAATTTCAGTGTTGGTGACTCGGTAAGATTCTCGAAGGTATCGCCGCAAATGTACTAAGCGATTTGGGAAGAAATGTAAAATTCCACCTAGATTTATTGGACCATTCGAGATCCTAGAAAGGATTGGAGCTTTATCGATCGGTTAGCATTGCCGCCTTCGTTATCGAATGATCACGATGTATTCCATGTCTCGATCCTACGCGAGTATTTGATGAGGAATCGCATGTCCTTGTTTACGATGAGATTTCATTCGAACCCGATCTTTCTTGTGATGAAGGACCAAATGAGGATTTTTGTTACTAAGGAACAAACGCTTGAGAACTAAACGAATTCCGTTAGTAAGTCTTGTGGAAGAATCATGATATTGAGGAAGCCACGTGGGAGACCGAGCTTGATATGCGAGAGAAATACCCTTTCCTACTGACGATTCTAAGAATTTAGGGACTAAATTCCTTTAAGTGGGGGAGGATGTGAGAACCCAAACCCATTACTTGCTACTTGTTTTATGCCTTGATAACTTGTGTATATCATGTCTTAACATGATTATATATCTCTTTTAGTCCATGCCCGACTCAGTATTATCATTATTGCATTCCTTATCGCTGATTCCTTCCTATGCTTAGCATACCTTCCCGTTACGCCCGTGTTGCCTTAGCCTCGATTTGCACTCAACCGAGACTTGTTAGGGTTCGATTGTCTCTCATAGACGACCTAGAACGCCGCCTTGATCATAGTAAGCTTGTTGGGAAGTTTAGAAACCTTCTTGCCTTGTTTTGCCTTAGCGATTTCACCTGCCTCCCGCTTTGCGCTGTATTTCGACGTGCGAATTGTTCCTTGAGTTCCCTGACTTGTATTCAAGTTATAACCATGATTTAATAAGCCTATTCCATGCCCATGTTACCCTAGTTATATTAACGCTTGTCCGGTTTGATCCGCCAACCAATCGCCGCTTGACTCGAGCCTTGTTCTACCTTGTTCCGGTGACGCTCGGTGTGTTTCTGACATGTTTTGAGTTGTGTTAGACCCTAGAATGGTTACCCATGAGCTTGGGACCATTTAGGACTTGTTTAGGTCTAGTTTTGGTGCTCCGTGTTCAGCGCGGCCGCATGGCTCGAACGAGGCGCCGCATCGAAGCCGAGAGCAATTGAAAATCGGGGAAGCCCCAAGATCTCGAGGCGGTCCGCATGGCCATGACCGAGGCGCCCGCCACTTCTTCCAGCCTACGGAAATTTTCTCCTTTTCTCGCCTTTGTCCGACCTTTCGACCCCTTAAACCCCTTCCTAATTGTCCCTAATCCAACTCATTAAACCCTAACTAAGCTAGATTAGTCCTAAGCTCAAGCCACCACCTTCGACATGTGGATTCCACCTTCCTCTCCCCTTGACACTTGGAATTCCACCAAGATCATGCATGATATAAAAGGCCACCTTGTTGACTTTGCCTTAATCTTCAATAATCGATTTCTCTCTCTCTCTCTCTGCCATGGTGTGTGTGTAGAGAATAGGTGAGATTGGTGTGTGTGATTCCCTAGAGTGAGCTCCCGACTCCGCTTGCCGAGCCGAGACCACCGGTGTGAAGCTACCGACGAGGAGATCGATTTCATCCGATTACCTTTGTGCTTCAACTTTCCTTTTCCTCGTGAATGTAAGCTATCGATTTCCTTAGATACATGCTAGAATTGCCATGATCCCCTTGTCTATTGATCCCCATGCTTCTCCATGACCATGCCATGATCTAGGTTGAATTGGTCTCGAGATTGTGATTAGTATGTCCATCTTGTTGCTTGAGGCCTATACCTAGAACTAATTATGTTCTATGCTTCTTTAGGAGCAATTAATGTTCTTGAATTATTATATTTTGATGACTCTGGGAATTTTGGATTCTAGGTTTCATATGCCTTGTATTGATTTTCCTATTGAATTGAGTCCTAGGCCTAGAACAAATTGTGTTCCATATTCCCTACGAACAACTAATGTTCTTGACCAATAACTTTTAATAACTCTCGAGATAATGACTTCTGTGTCACATGCTACAAACCTGTCCATCCTATTGAGCGAGTCCTACGCCTCGAATTGAATACGCTCTATGCCTACTTAAGAATAACAAATGTTCTCGGACTTGCGACTCTTGATAACTCTTGGGAATTATGATTCTAGGTTTCCTATGTCTTGTATTGATCATCCTATCGATCGGGTCCTATGCCTAGTATAAATTGTGATCTAATGCCCCTACGAATAAGTAATGTTCTTGGACCCTTGCATTTTAATAGCCTTGAAAGAATGGTTCTAAGGCCCTTGAATTCGAATTATCGATAATACTTAACTACGGTTGTTAAATAGATTAATGAACTAGCCGATCATGTTACTTTATAACTT
>CM028377.1:16085559-16161564 GCA_013146195.2 Codonopsis lanceolata
ATTCAAAAGCCTTCCCATACAGCAAGCTTGGCATGGAGCTAATCCATAACCTAGCAATCTCTATGCCCAGAAAATATTTTAAAGGACCAAGGTCTTTGATATTAAATTGAGCATGGAGATGAGCCTTAACTACAACAATAGTAGAAGAGTCTGAACCAGCAATAAGAATGTCATCAACATAAACCAATATGGCAGTAAAAGAACCAGGTCTTTTAAAGGTACAAAGGGTATGATCATTCTTGGAGGCCTGAAACCCAAAAGAAAGTAAGGCAGAGGCAAACTTGATGTACCATTTCCTTGGGGCTTGCTTAAGCCCATATAGAGACTTGAGCAGTCTACATACAAGGGGTTTGGAACTAGGAGGCAGTAAAAGACCTGGAGGTGGCTTCATGTACACTTCCTCCTCTAAATCACCATGAAGAAATGCATTGGTAACATCCATTTGGGAGAGATGCCATCCCTTAATAGCTGTAAGAGCCAAGAAAACCCTCACTGTAGTCATCTTAGCCACAGGAGCAAAGGTCTCAAAGTAGTCTTCACCTTCAGTCTGAGTAAATCCCTTTGCCACAAGTCTGGCTTTGTACTTATCAAGGCTCCCATTAGCTTTATATTTCAATCTGAAGACCCACTTGCAACCCACTGCTTTCTTATTAGAAGGTAATTCCTGTAGTTGCCAAGTATTGTTAAGTTCTAAAGCATTCAATTCTGCATGCATAGCTTGACACCAGTTTGGATCTTTGAGGGCTTGAGAATAGGAGGTAGGTTTAGTCAAGGAAGATATATTACAAATATAAGAAAAATAGGAGGGAGAAATGGAAGAATAAGAGATAGGAGACAAACCTACAGAGCTAGCAGAGTTGATAAAATTTGGAAGGAAGTCCTCATATAATCCCTCGGTATTTACATGGAACATGTCTCTCCCTAACAGGTCTAGGTGAAGAAGGTTGATGAGAGGTAGTGGATGGTTGTGGATCATTAAGAGAATGATGTGCAGTGGGTGAGTGTGGAGTAGGGAAATTTGATACAGGAGATGATAGTGGTGTAGAAGGTGCAGTGGGTGAGTGTGGAGCAGATGAATCTGGTGCAGGAGATGATAGTGGTGTAGAAGGTGCAGTGGGTGAGTGTGGAGCAGATGCCTCATGTGCAAGAGATGATAGTGGTACAGAAGGTGTAGTTGGTGCAGAAGATGATTCTGGTGGAGTAGAGAAAGGTGGTGCAGTAGATGAAGGGAATTCAGTGGGATTAATGGGATCTGAGGTCACAGGAGAGAACATAGGAATAGATGAGTCTGGAGTAAAATAGGAGGATGTCTTGTAAGGAAAGTGATATTCATAAAACTGAACATCTTTTGAAAAAAAAAACTTTGTGAGTAGTGAGATCATACAGCTTGTAGGCTTTCTTTCCATATGGGTAACCAAGAAAAATACATTTGGTGGCCCTAGGGGAGAATTTTTCTCTTTGAGACTTTAGAGTAGAGGCAAAGCAAAGGCACCCAATGACCCTTAAATGAGAATAAGAAGGAGCTTGATTCAATAATGTTTCATAAGGGGTTTTAAAGGAAAGAATAGGTGTAGGGGTCCTGTTTATAAGGTATGTGGCTGCAAGAACACAGTCCCCCCAAAATTTAATGGGGAGATTGGCTTGAAATCTGAGTGCTCTAGCAACATTAAGCAAGTGCTTATGCTTCCTTTCAACTTTGCCATTCTGTTGAGGAGTCTCAACACAAGAACTCTGGTGATCAATACCAAGATTAGTTAGAACAGATAAGAGAGAAGAGTTGAAGAACTCAGTCCCATTGTCAGACCTTAAGGCTTTGACAGTTGTAGAGAACTGATTATTGACCATTTTGAAAAAGGCAGTAAGATAGAAGAGAACATGAGATTTTGATGAGAGAAGGTATGTTTAAGTGGTTCTTGAAAAATCATCTACAATAGTAAGAAATGAGTTAAAACCATTATAGGTTTTGTGAGTGTAGGGTACCTATATATCACAATGAATAAGAGAGAAAGGGGTGGTTGTGTGACTGGAACTTAGAGGAAATGGTATTCTACATTGTTTGGCCAAATGACAAACATCACATACAATAATAGAGTCCTTATTACAAATAATAGGGTAATTTGATAAAGTTTTCACGGGTACATGACCTAGTCTAAGATGCCAAAGAGTGGCAGAATTTGAACATGATACAGAGGCAGAAAAACTAGGCTGCTAGACAGAAACAGCAGCATGTAGATCCAGCTTGTACATGCCTTTGTCCAGCTTACCAATCCCCTTCAAGCTCTTGGTGATTGAGTCCTGGAAGATGCAGTGTGAAAGTAAGAAACTTAAGTGGCAGTTACTATGAGAAGTTAATTTGCTCACAGACAGTAGATTTAGGGAAAAATCTGGTACACACAGGACATGAAAAAGGGTAATACCAATAGGAAGCTTAACCTGACCAACATGAGTCACTAGAGCTGTAAGACCATTTGGAAGCAAAATAGTGGAAGAAAATGGCTTAGGATTAACAACGAAAGAAACATGAGATACAATATGGTCTATAGCTCTAGAGTCTATAATCCATGCAAGTTTATTATGTACAGTATTGAAGGCAGCAGAACTAGTAATACTGGGATTTACAGACATCTTACCAGCTACTTGATCAACAGTGGAATTGCCTGTAGAACATCCCTGATTTATCAATTGTATGAGTTGATTATAATGGTCTTGGGACATGGTAATATTACCTTTGTCAGGATCTGAAACATCAGTAGGTAGAACAACATCATTCACATGAGTAGGGTTAGTAGAAGAATTCACGGTTGATTTATTCTTCAGGTTCTTGGGCATCTTTGCTGGATCTGGTTTAATTCCATATAGTTTGTGCCATTCTGGGAATCCTAACAGAAAGAAGCAGTTTGCCTTTGAGTGTCCCGTGCCACCACAGTGATCACAGAATAGGCTGCCCTTGGAATTTCCTTTCTTACCATATCCAGAAGAATTGGTTCCTTTACCATTACCAACATTAGTGTATCCTTTTCCATTTACAGATGAATTTTTGGCAAACAGTGCAGTGGAGACATTGGAATCAATAGCTACATGATTAGGTGTTTGTAAGATTGAGCACTCCTTAATCCTTTCATCTTGCATCAATAAGGACAAATAAGTACTTATGTTTGGTAAAGGTGTCATGGCTAAAATTGTGCTCCGAATGCCAGAGTAAACTTCATTTAAACCAATTAAGAATTGTGTAACCTTTTGGACCTAATTATATTCCTCCATCCTTTTAATTAGACCACATGAACATGAGCACTTACACTTTGGCATATTACTTTCTTCTTCAAAACCATCCCAAATTGATCTGAACTTTGTAAAGTAGGTTGTAATGGACATAGTTCCTTGTTGTAAATTCATCATCTCTTTCTTAATCTGAAATACTTGAGTGCCATTACCTTGAGTGAACCTACTTTCTAAATCCTCCCAGATCTCCTTGGCAGTTTTGAACCAGATATTTAGAGTTGGAATTTGGTTTCTTATGGACACCAGTCACAATTCCTAGTTTTAATTTGGATGATAGAGCAATTATCATTGCTCTCTTCCACTGATTGTAGTTATTATTGGTAAGAACATAAGTAATTAAACTCATTCCTGGATGATCATTCGGATGCAAGTATAGAGGATGTGATGAAGGAATTGCAATGTGTACCTCAACAGATTCATACTCATCAATTTCTTCAGTTTGCTGCTGTGTTGGAAATTGTGGTTGCGGTTCTTCAGTTGTCTGCTGTGTTGGAAATATTTGTTGTGATTCTTCAGGATTTTGACTTTCTTCAGACATCACTGATTGTTCTGCAGGTTTGTGTGATTTTGAATTTCTGGAAGAGTAATTGAATTCATTTTTGGAGTACGGAAGCAGATGAAGAGCTCTGATACCATAAACAGAAAAGAAGAAAAGAAGATCAGAATTTGGAAGAATCTTCAGAGAGAATTTCTCTCTTTTTGATTGAAGTTTATTATGAATCGTATTGCATTACAAAGGGAATTACAGGTCTATATATTATGTTAGTTAGAAAAATATCTTCTAACTAACTTAATGCAACATTCACACATCATAGTGACATAAGCAACTAACTGATTCTAACTGTTTGTATAAAGGTTACACTCGACACCCTTGTATTTCCAGAATATAGCACTCGATACCCCTGAACCTTTACAGACTTGGATTGGTCTCTTCATTCTTGGCCTTCGCTGCGTCATTTGTTGTTGTGTCCCCTTTTGTACCTTCTTCATTTATAGAATATTTGAAAATAAACTCTTTAAATAAACATATTAAAATGAAATACTATTATTTGCTCAGAGTGAAGGACGTTTCTTTGGATCAAAAACCAACTACGCAAACTAGAGGTCTTAATTTGAAAAGTTAACTGAAATACATCTAAATAGAGAGGAAAATGTGTACGAAGAGGATCCAAAATATTTCCAGACTATTTTCTTTTTCTCTATTTGTACTCCTCGTCCATAAATTATCGTCTTCCTTTCTTTTTTCGTCCGTTCTAAAATAATTGTCCAGTTTGAAACTTACATTTTTAGAACATCACGTTTACCACTTTACCCTTACTTTTTCACTTTATTTTAATTACGAGCCACATACATATGGACTTTAAAGGAAACTACACATTAAACCAATATAAATAATCAAATCAATTATTTTTTCTTAAACTGTGCGTCAGGTCAACTAGGATAATTATTTAAAAACATAGTGAGATTTCCTTTTAAAGAGTACATTTATGGTAGGTCAGATCATGATGTTCAATAGTACTTTGTCCGTTTTTTAATTATTATTCTGATTTCACTTTATGAGTCAAATTAAATGGATTTTAAATGATAATTTGACCACATTTTTTCAAAATTATAAAACAGTTAATTTGTTGTAATTAAAATGTACGTATTACAAATTATACTACTTCCGTTCCGTGTGAAAATCCTCATTTGAAAGTCAATTTTTTCAAAAAAATGACACTTTTAATAGTTTATTAGTAATAAAATGATACTTTTACTAGTTCGTTAGTAATAAAATGATACTTTTAATAGTTCATTAGTAATAAAATGACACTTTTATACATTAATTTTTAAAAATTGATTTTTTAAAATAAAATATCTCAAAATGGAAGAGTAGACTTTTTGACTGGAACTGAGGAAATATATTTTATGAAAAAAATATAAACCTCTTATTTTCATTTGGAAAGCATATAGTTTGACCTAAAAAATATAAACGTGATATTAATTTAGAAACAAAAAGATTGTTTTCTTCTGTTATCGCAGCAAAAGTTATTTTACTCTATGATGTAAATGTCTAAATTGACCTAATACATATTGGCAGAATTAGACCCCCTTTATCCCAGAATATGAGTTATACTTTTATTTTCTTTTATCCCGAAAACAGAATCACATTTTTCAGATTTAAGCTTCAAGTCACCATGTATTATCTTCTTTAAAACAAAAAGATTATTAACTAATGTATCATATTTAAAGAAAATAGAAAGTGATAAAATCATGATATTAATAAATGAATTTGTCAAATGTGAAAGTGGGTGAATGTTATTCATCTATTCTTTTCTTCTTTTTTTGATATTTGTATGTTGATTTTATATACAGTTGAAGTAGTGGTAGTGATGGTTTACGTTTTGAAATAGTGAGAAATAAAAAATCGTACTCATGAATTAATGGGTGCCCATAGGCCGACTAACACATTCATGGTACACCGATTTATGCTAATATTATCAATTGGACGATGACTCATTCATCGTCAACATGAGCACCGTCCATACCTGGCCAACCGAACCTTTTAGTCACCTTTAAGTTTGAACAAATACTTGACGTTTAAGCTCGGGCCTTGTGATCTCCAGGTCCACCCCTTTGTTTGTTGACTTTCCAATTTTCACCACGTTTATGATCATGTCCACTTTGACCTAAATTATAAAGAGCTTTGTAATGTCATAATTCATCCATGTACTTTTTAACTTTTTAGCATTAGTCCCTATTTTTGAAAAGTGAAAAGATGACTCCAAAGTAGACTGATGTTGTCTGTTTATGGTCCCTCTGTTAACTGCCGTTAGTATTTGAGCCGTTAACCACCCATGTGGTCTTCACATGTGTTTTTTAAAGGGCAAAATGGTAAGTTGAGGCCAAAGGCTCACTCAAAAAGAGCAAAAACTTGAATAAAAAAGAGAAGCTCAAATCAGTGTCTTTTTCCTCCGATAATCACCATTCACCACCAATCTCCACCTCTCCCAGCCTCAAGCTCAAATCAGTGCAGTGTGTTTTACCAAACTCAAGTGGACTAATCTTTATCCTCAATCTTTGTAACCACTCCACCCACCTCCACCAACATTATAGTCCACCCCCACAGTCACCATTTGAGTTACAATTCTCATTCTCATTTTCATCACCTTTCTTCTCATCACAAACTCCCAATCCCCTCTCTACTCCACCTTTACCTCATCTTTTCTCGATCTCCCTCTCTCTACTCTTCCGTCATTCTCCGATCCAAGCCCTGAATAGAAATTGTTAGGGAGAACGAAAAACTTACTTGAAGAGGATATGAGTGATTTCACTATCTCTCTCTATTTGAGTTTCAGATATGGGTTTCATTGTATCTCCTCATTTTTTCTCTCTTCTCTCTCTATTTTAGATTTGGATCTGGGATTTGATTTCTCAACTTGTTTTTACTATTTAATCTAGGTTTGAAACATCACAAAGAAGAAATTTGAAGATACTTAAGACTGGGTTTTCGGTGAAATTTACCACAATGTCACGACAATGTTGATGAATTTGATCAAAATGATTCATATAAGATATAGAAACACAAAAATGTTGTGAATTTTCCCAATAATCGGATTAGCTACTCTGTTCTTGGAGAGAGAGTGAGTGAGAGTGTGATGCTCTGTTTCGGGGTCCAAGAGGGCTCTGTCGGAGATGTCCGAGATCTATAACCAAAATCTCTCACTCGGGAGGGATTGCTCTATGATTCGCTCTGCTCCGTTTTTTATAGCTTTATAAGTTCTCTTTCTATAAAGAAAATTCAATCAACTAAAGCTTCACCCGGGATTTCTTTTAAGGAGAGGTATGGAATAGGAGGGGGGGAAATGAGCAGATTCAACATCTACTCTTTATATTGGATTGGACGGATCCTTTTTCTGACTTCCTTATGAGCTTCGTCTTTCTTTTGAAGAGCTGCCAGTATCATTTCTTTCCACTCCTTCTCGGAATTGGACTTTTTGCAGTCGGTTATCTTACTTTTTTACCCCAAAAAAAACTCAGCGTGAGAAACATACAGTGAGTTAACGGCTCAAATATTAACGACAGTTAACGGAGGGACCACTAGTAGACAACATGAGTCTACTTTGGATCCAACTTTTCTCTTTTCAAAACCAGAGACTAATGCTATAAAGTTAAAAAGTACAGGGACGAATGGTGACATTAACCTAATATATACCCCTCTATATTTAGAGATGGCTTTTGTAAAAAAGGCAATGGCCTTGGCAAAACTGCTCCTATTTATAAAGACAAGGTTAATTGTTACTTTCAAGTTTGTATTTTTTTTTTCTCTTTTAATAAATTCTAGCAAGGTGCCGCCCAGTTTTCCTAAAACAAAAACAATAAATCATCTTGTTAACACAAATCAATAAGAAATTCATTCAATTTCACATGATATTGATAGAAATTCATTCAACAAAACCATAATTGACAAAAAATCATGGTCATATATATTCGATAAACATTTTGAATTACTACTCTAAAGTAAATCATCCAATAAACACCTAAATGTTTGACTGAAATCCATTCGATAAACCACAATAGTTGTTCATCAACTTCCAATTTCAATTTCAAGAACCAAATAAAAACCTAACTTCATTGTTCTAAAAAATCACATACCTTCCTATTAATTTGGGCATCAAAAAAACCTCATATCATACAAGGATGTTCTTCGATCCATAAAGCCCACATACGAGCCCTAATATCGCAGTTACAGAAACTTTCTTCGATCAAATCAATTGAAAATGATTGAACTGGAATTCGAACTACCCAGCCCTTTACTTGAACTCGAATTTGAACTACGTACCCTGCCTCATGGTTATGTCGATTTGCTAAAGTGACAAAGGAATACTTTGTAATTGGAGCTCATTACATTTCCTTCGATATTCTATGGAAGGAAATATGTTTATGCATCAATGGTTACTAAGGATGAAGGTAAATGTAAGAAAATCATGTGTAATTTTTTAAGCTTTCCATCTAACAAATTGGATGAAGTGATGAACGTGAAAAATAATGTCAAGTATAGTCACAAAATTGAGAAAAAAATATAGTAAGCTTAACGAAAATAGTGTGAAAATAGGGTGACCATATTGCAGTTTAAGCCTTTATAAAACATTATTCTCTCTCCATCCCAAAATTGTTTTCATGTTTGATCTAACATGCAAATAAGAAAAAATAATTAGCTTGATTATTAATATTGGTGTGGTGTGTAATTTCCTTTAATATCCATGTGCATGTAGTACATAATTAAAATAGAAAGAAAAAATAAGGATAAAATGGTAAAAGTAGCTGTTGTACTAAAAAAACTTTCAAACCAGTCTATTTTTTAGAGAGACGGAAAAGGAAATCAAGCCAATAATTTTGAGACGGAGTAAGTTTTATGTTTTTCCATCGAATTATTGTGAAAGTTATATTTAACCTTTACGAAAGTTTGCGCTAACACTACTCATCGTGGTAACTGAATGGTCCAAATCGAGTCCTCTTTATAATAGGGAAAAATATCTAAAAGTCCCACTAAAAAACTTCTCATATCCAAAAAGTCTCTAAAATAATTATTGTATTTAAAAAGTATAAAAATTAGAATTTTAATACTAGAAATTCTAAACTTAACGTGTATACAATCACCATTATGTAAAAAGCTTTATTTCGATAAAAACTTATTTTTTTTCTTCATTTATGACAATGAAGATAATAAGAATAACCATAATAATATTACCATTATAAGAATAATATTAGTATCATTGTTATAAATCAGCACCAAAAATCTCTTTAAATATTTCATTCTCATATGACCCTAAAATAACTACTCAATTTATAAAATCTAAAGTTAATCTTTTCATACTTAAAATTAAAAAATGTTAAACCTTTGCACTATTTTGAAATTTTGGTAGTAATATTAATAGTACTAGTGATAAATAATAATAATAATAATAATAACAACAACAACAACAACAAAAAGTTTGTCTATTGTTATTATTAATAGTATAGTTTTTTGTTGTCATTGTTACTACTATTATTACTAATATTTTACCCCGAATACTAAATCATTAACATTATTTAAGTTAAATATAAGTGTCATTTTAAATAAAATTTCATACCGTAAGAATGTTAGTAGAAATGTTATGTTTTGAACTTTTCGTTAGAATATATACAAGGGAGATACTATACAATTACAGAATAAAGGAAGGAAGAACCAAACTAATTGTGGGCTTGACTGAGTAGACTAATTTGGTCTGATATTAGCGTTTGCAGGACGTGTTCGAAAACACTAAAGCTAATCGGACCATAATTTGGAGAACACATGCGGGCGCGAGAGAGAGTCTCAACTCTACACAAGCTTACTCTTTACACATAAAACACTTGTATTTAAATCACTCAAGTACTCTTTGGGAGAAACTCACTTCTAACACCACGCTTTAAGTACTCATAACTTATTCATCCAAACATCAAATTGGACAACTAAATACCCTCACCGTTTTCAAATAATCGTTTCGTTGAGCCGACACATTGTTTAAGAAAGCGTAATTGATTGTATTATAAATATTTATGTAATTTGTGGTTTCCTTTCATGACTTTGAACATGTCACTATAATTAAAGTAGGTGAAAAAAAGTAAAAGAAAAGTGTGGTAAAAATGTTTTCCTAATAAAAAAAGATTTGAAATATAACAATTATTTTTAAACGAACAAAAAATAAAAATATGAGAATTTAGAAACAAAAGGAGATATGATTTCAAAATTCTCATGAGGTACAAAATATTTTCACAGTTACTATTTTCATTACATAAATGACTGTGTAAAGAAATTCATATTTCTCAATATTACATAATTTCCTTCACAAAAACTCAAGTTTTCCAACAATTTTTCCCAAATTAATTTCACAAACTTTTGCCCAAAAGGTCAAATATAGGAAAGTACCATCAAATTTCCAGCCTTGTCCTAAACCACTCCAGTAGCAATCACCAGTGGAGTTCGAGTACTTGTCAAAATTTTATTATTCCACGTCAATAGTCAATCAAGCCGTGTTGAATGATTATCTTTTCTTTGTTTAGTTAGCCTTTTTAAGTTGTGTTATTAACCATATTGTTAAAAATATTTTAATGCTCTCAAATCAATTTATATTTGATTTTGAGTTAATCATTCACAAAAGAAACGTGTTTAGAGAACAAAGTTGAGTTTGGTTCATTCTAGGGAGAGATTTGTCTCTGTAAACTTAAATAAAGGTTTAATTACTTAATTGTGTGATTGTGAGTGCAAAGGAGACGAACGGAGTAATAACAAGGGGGATCGAGAGAGGGAAAAATTGCAATGTCATCCAGAGAAATGTTCATATTCCTCTTTCCCATAATCCTCCTTCACTTTGCTAATATCACCACAGCCCAAACAGATCCCTGCATAAATAGCGCCAATTACACAACAAACAGTACCTACCATTCAAATCTCGAAACCGTCCTCTCTTCTCTCCGCTCCGGCACCACCAGCAACAACTATGGTTTCTACAATACCTCCGCTGGCCAAGGTAATAACACCGTTTACGCCATCGCCCTCTGTAGAGGTGACGTTTCACAAGACATGTGTCGCAGTTGTGTCTATAATGCAACTCATGAAATAAGAGAGCTGTGTCCTAATAGAATGGTAGCATATCGTCGGTTGAATGATGTATGTATGTTAAGGTACTCGAATGCTAATATTTTCCATAGGGTAGAGGATCTCGGTTATTATATGGTCATATTATTCAGGACAAGTGATGCTAGGAGTCCCCGTGAGTTCAACATAGCGCTCCGGAATCTGACGGACAGGCTGCAAAGCGAGGCCGCGGCAGGTGGGTCCCTCCGGAAATTTGCTACGGGGAACATTAGTGGCCCCGATTTTCTTACAATAAGAGCACTTATGCAGTGTACCCCGGATTTATCCCAGGAGGAATGTTACAATTGTTTGTACGACTCTGTAAGACAAATTCCGATATATTTTAATGGGAAAGAAGGTGGAGTAGTTGATCGGCCCAGCTGTTATCATAGACATGAGATTTATGATTTCCTTAGTGAGATCCCTGCCATTCCTCTCCCACAGCCTCCTCCGCCGCCAGCCCCTTCTGTATCACCACCTCAGCTTTCGGCACCTTGGCCACCGTCTGAACCAGGTATGTTTACTCCGTATTGATTAGAATCTTATGCGTGGTGGGATATTTTCAACTACTATCCGCTACTGCTGAATTTTCTCTTTGACTCTAATTTGCTCATCCTCGATTGCCTTTTTATGAATCTGTTTTTAGAAAACAGAAAGAAGTTCCCAAACTACACTAACTGACAATATCAACAGCATGCTTACTGCATTGTACACTACATTCTGTTAACCGCATGCTTCCAGTTAATAATGTCAGTTTTCTATAATTTTCTTCGGAGATAAGATACAGATGCCTTTTTTTTTTGGAGAGGAACCTATCCATTTAATGTCAAAAGTGATACTTTTAATGTCGAAAATAATGGTTTTTATTTGTGATATTGAGGGTTAGCGTTGCAATTTCTTAAAGCCGAGGGATAGCATTGCAATTTCTGAGTCCTAACCCATTTAGCACTTGGATAGTAACTTCCACGCATGGGCCGATCTAGGATTTAAATATCACGTGAGTTAGGTATTAAAAAAGAATTAATGTGTACACGACAGACCAAAATTAGATATTATAATTTTTTTAATGTCCTTTTAGCTTAACACATCTATATTTTTTAAAACATTATAAAAATCATCATTTTTCTAGCGAACCAATTTTCAAATAATTTTAGAAGAAAATAAATTAAATCAAAAGGAAACACAAACACTAAAATGGTGTACTAGTAAAAAAATATAGTTACCAAAATAGTAAATAATCATATCCATGATATCTTAATTAAAGTAAGGAAAAATTAAGTGGAAAAGTGATGTTCTAAATAATTAAGGGTAAGTGGAAAAAGTGATGTTCAAAAAGGTAATTTAAAATGGGACTGGGACTTAATTTAGTGATTTTGGGGCTTGTGATTAATTAAAAAAATTATTTATTTTTTGTTTGGCAAAAGTTTAAGGTGGGCTGGGGCCTACTCCTACTACCTCTTCATCCGGCCATGGCTTCATGTTACCGTTTAATATTTGAAAGACCTGTCTTGCCTATGTTTTTACATTATAAGTAAGGACGTCATTAAATAAATTTTTTCGTCTCTTGTGTAATTTTTTTCCTAAATTAATCACTTTAATCAATTTGAGCAAGAATTATGGTGTAGCTTAATGTGATTAAATGGAGAGCTAGGAAACAATGTGGGTTCTTAGAGGGAGCATTGATGTCTTCATAAGGTCTAAGACTTGTATTCTACAATTAGAGAGATTCAAGTGCCATGTTTGGAAGCTTAAGGGCAAGTTAGAAGGCTAAAAAAGATATTCTACAACTTTAGTGATCAAACAAGCAAATTCAAAAAGTTTAGGGGATAAAGTGTAACTTGTTTAGGGCTAGCATATCCTATGAAAATACAATCAATCATTTTAGAACGATTCTAACTTGTTTAGGTTTAGATACTTAAACATTAGCCAAACACTCCCACACTTTAATGTATTTATAAAATGGTATTCGACCATTTTATAACTCATTTGGAGTCTTATCTTTACCTTTGTGTGGTATCTTATTAAGAATGTAGTTTGCTGAAAGAATGGCTTCCCCACAAGTTTTGGGATAAACTCGACCTTATTATCAAAGCATTCATCATCTCCTGAAAATAAGGTACGTATTCATTGACCAGTCATTTGATGAATTATGTCTGATTCCTAACATATATCTTCAAAGGGAGCAACATATTCTCCACATTTATCACTTCGAGTCTTCTTAATTTTCAAATTAAGTTGATTTTCAACTTCATTCTAATTAGTCTTAAAAGCTTCTAAGGCTACATACTTACTTTTCAAGAGGTATACATAACAATATCTTGTGCAATTGTCAATGAAAGTAAAAAATACTTTTTCCCACCTCGAGTTTGCATAAATTTTAAGTCAAAAATATCAGCGTGAATTAACTCGATAAGTGTTGTGTTTCTTATTAGTGAAGGAAATAACAATTTAGTCATTTTTTGTTCAACACAAGTTTTACACTTGTCATGTGAATCACATTTCACACTTGTCATGTTTCACACTTGTGTTTCTTAATTTTATTGAAATCTACGTGTCCTAATCTATCATGCCATAAATTAGAACTATCAAACAAATAAACATAAGAAACATCTTTATTCTTCGCCTCTGGCAAGTAAACATTCATTACGTTCATTTTAAAGACTCCTTCATCAAGGTACCCTTGACCAATAAATATAAATTTTTTTTATCCATACAAACTTGTTTGACTCAAACACTAGTCTAAATCTGGCTTTACGGTCAGAAACCAAGTTTTATGGATATCTGGGACATGCAACACATCCACCAAAGTTAAGGCCCTATGTGGTATCTCGTTTTTGTGAAAAATGCTACCAAATAATGGAGTGTTTTACTAAAATATTGCTTCAATGCCCTGTTTAAAAACAGAGCGTTTCACAAATGACGGACGTTTCAAAACGCTAGAATTGTGAGCGGGAAAGAAAACGGAGTGTACAAAACGTTGTTGTGAGAAATAACTTTACAGCATTATCCCTTTCCTTTCGGCATTATAAAAGCTGTTGATGAGGTCATCCTTTACTCACAATTTGGATTGTCAAATGCACTATAGATCATAGACCCCATCATTGACTTTTTGTTTATTTAGTGGGTGATCAACTTAATATATATTCATTGTTTATACGTATATCTATAAAATTATAAATAAGATATTGTTTAAGCAAGGGTAAAACCATCATTTTGACAAATATTTAGATTTATGAAAATAACGTTTTGAAAGTGTATCACAAATGCGTTTGTAAGAAAAACACTATGTTTTCAAAACGTTGTACCAAACAGGCCCTAACTCCTTGCCATAAGCCATTTTCAGCACCACTTTTCCAAGTCCTACGATATTGGAAGTCGAAGAGTTTCCCATGTACAGCTCCTTCCATTGATGGGAGTGTAGGATAAGAAAGCCTCCTTCTCGACAATTGTAGCAAGTCCCTTTGAACTTCTTCGTAATTCCCGATTTGGCACTTTCAACTAGCTTTATTTTGTTACTATTACTCGATTCAGAAGATGTACTTTTGCCTCCATCCTAGCCTTATGAGACTTTGCTTCTGCTCTTCGGTTGCCTTCCTCAATTTCAAGCCGAATGGTTATGTCCTCAAGTTTCATTTCCATTCGCTTATGTTTTCTTAAAGATTTTCCACATTGGCTGCAGTTTTTCATTGATAGCGACCGCTTGGAATGATTCACTAAGTACCATCCCTTCAGCTTCCAAGTCGTGCAGTGTAATCTAGATTTCAAACATTTGGCTAGTCACTGTCTTGTTGTTAACCATTTTGAAGTCAATGAATTTAACGACGACAAATTTCTTCGACCTGACATCTTCTATCTTGCACTTATTCTCCAAAGAGTTCCACGACTCCTTGGCAGTTTTCACTTTACAATACACATTGTAGAGTTAGGACATAATTCATGCACAAAATCACTGTGGTTCCAAGCTTCCAAGACATTAAGCCTTTAAGCATCGGCTTCACCTTCCACAATGGTAGATGGGTCCTCTTTCAAGAACTTGGACAGACTAAGATTCATCAAATAAAATAGCATCTTCTGTTGCCATCTCTTGAAATCCATTACTGTGAATTTGGCGGGATTTTCGCCATAAGCAGAAAGAGAGAGAGAGTAAGTGTATGAGCAGCAGTGAATGCAGGAACGAATGTAGTAGTGGTAACAATTGGAGTGGTCGAGATATTTTGACCCATTTCCAAGAAAACATCACTTAAAAAGAAGATTTGTCTTATGATTGTTATCAAGTATGTACAGTTTTCTCAGAAATATATATAAAATAGAAAAAACGAGATGAAGTTAAATTTGGTTCAAATCGAGGCTTGTGTTGTAAACAATCTCCTTAAGACAAATTTGTCACGTATAAGTGCTAACAGTTACTCGACAGTTGTCCCTAAGATGGAATTGATTTCGAACTTACGTTAGATGCACTTCAAACGTAATCCCCACGGATGTAATTGGTGTTTCAACAGTCCCAAGACTCAAGAACGGAGTTATGCATCAAGATGTGACTTTCTTTAGTAGCCTAACGATGTTGGGACTTAAGAACGGAGTTATGCATCAATATGTGACTTTCTCTAGCAGCCTAACGATGTTGGATGTCGGTGTAGTGTACTGAATGGTCAATCTAGGGGGGCTATATATACTAACTGAAGAGTTGTCTTGGGTCAAGGATTGCAACTCTGGATTTGGTGGGTTGCAAACTGGTTCAGCGAACAAGTCCAACTTGCATCCTTTTTAGCCCAACCGTTAGCCAAATGGTCATGGTTCTAACCACCCAACGGTTGAACCCATAATCGCTGCCACCTTGTACCCATTCAAGTGGGTTGTTGTAACTGCTGCGTAAATGCTTGAAACTGTCCAAGCCAAGCGTCTCCATCCAAAATGTGCCTTTAAAGCACCCAATGCAACCTGCATGTGCGTGGTCGGGCTTGGGCTTAGATGGTGCTACACAACCATCCTCGAGCGACGACTTGGATTAGCTTGACACCACTTGGTGTTGTACCTTGGGGAACACTTGTGGGCCAATTAATTAAAGTGTTATAAAACTCCTTATTTTGACAATGCAGGATATAGCTCTCTATACCCCTAATACTTTTCAATTCAACAAAGTTAAGTTGCACACTTTGAGCATCAATATCTCATTCACCGAAATTGGTTTTGAGATAATGAATACACCATCTTAATCTATCGAAACGTATATTTCATTATTGGAACTTATTTTCATTTTCAATAAATTTAGCCAATTAAGAAACTTGGTCAAACGTTGGTCAACACCAATTTTGCAAACAATTTCCAACAATAAGATGTTGTGAATCTGTTGAATTAGATGTTGATAGCCCCCCCAAAAAAAAGAAGTTATACTTGTCTCTTTTCATCCAATTTGGCTACATATGCTAAGGCTATTTTCGAAATTATTCCAAAAACAATGATCAAAGCAAAATGGAGTGTTAATAGCATGGATTGATAAGTAGCACTCTTTTGGCATGCATACAAATTTTATAACCTTGAACAACTTGTGAACCTTGAACAACTTGCTATCGCTCTAGAAGGTGCCTCTCAATAAAAAAGGTTGAATATGTTTCTTGATTTATTTAGTCAAAACTTGATTAATTAGACTCAAACTGACACCCATTACTAACTAATCATTTTTTGTATCTGATTTTAGAAGGAAAGAGTACCAGCTCTGGACAAACATTACTATTTGTCATTGTCCCTACCCTCAGTGTTTTGATTCTGGTAGCTATAAGTTGCATTTTGATGACAAAGTGGAAGAAAAGAAAGCCAATTGACCAAGATGAGCAAACTGAGAGTAAGCATAGCATGATTTCGATTACTATAGTCTGATGCTAAACTTGGGCTTTATTGCAATGAATTTCAATACCAACAGATTGAGAAAAAGTATAACTTCTTTTAAACTGATTCCACTTTTTGTTCTAACATTGAAGCCACAGATGATATCACCACCGTTGAATCATTGCTATACAAATTTAGTACTATTAGCTCTGCTACAGATAACTTTTCCGAGTTTAACAAGCTTGGACAAGGAGGGTTCGGTGCTGTATACAAGGTATTAGAAAAAAATTACATAGGACAACATTACTCTTTTGTCCAGAAAAAGATTTTCTTGCATTGAGATACTACGCCATATTTCCAGGGGAGGCTTCAAAATGGACTAAAAATTGCCGTGAAGAGGCTGTCTAGGAATTCCAGACAAGGTGACCTAGAGTTCAAGAATGAGGTCCTGTTCCTGGCAAGGCTTCAACATAGGAATTTGGTCAGGCTCCTTGGTTTCTGCCTAGAAGGCCAAGAAAAGCTTCTAATCTACGAGTTTGTTCCTAATGCTAGTCTTGATCGGTTCTTATTTGGTACAACAACTTTTCATCTTCTCTATGTACATACAAATAGGCCTTACCACTATCACAGACACACATGAGATATAGCTATTACTTTAAGTAGGGATTAATGTTTATTCGATTTTCTAATTCGATCGACCTATCATAATTAAAGCCTCATATCTATGTGTGGTTTTGATTTCAGATTCGACCAAGCGGACAAAACTGGATTGGAATAGGCGATACAAAATCATTGAAGGTGTTGCAAGGGGAATTCTTTACCTTCATGAAGATTCGCGCCTTAGGATTATTCATCGTGATCTCAAAGCAAGTAATGTTCTATTAGATGCAAAAATGAACGCTAAAATTGCTGATTTTGGCATGGCAAAGTTGTTTACCCCAGAAGAAACCCAAGGCAATACGAAACGAATAGTTGGAACCTAGTAAGATGTTTTAATCAATTTTCCTTTTAGTTTACATGAATGTGCATTCTTTTGTTGTTAGGATACATTTATCGCCTTTAAAAATATTATTGAATGATATTACAATTTCTAAGATGAGGAAAATATATTTTGTGGTAAAGTCCGTCGTAGAAAATGAAAGACCTTTTTTTTTCAATCTCATCTTCATCATACACATTCTTGAAAGTACTAACATTTTGTATTCAACCATTCTAGTGGATACATGGCACCAGAGTATGCAAGGCGTGGGAAGTTCTCAGTGAAGTCGGATGTCTATAGCTTTGGTGTTTTAGTTTTAGAAATCGTTTCAGGTCGAAAGAACCATTTTCAAAATGGGGAGAGTTATGAACATCTTCAAAGCCATGTAAGAGCAAATACCCATTATATTTTACCATTAACATCTCCTAAAGTCTTACAATTACTAACACTATCTAATATTTAATTTATAATACGAATGCATTTGGGTCAAAAAAATTCAGGTATGGAAAAGTTGGCGGGATGGAAAAGCTTCAGATACTCTAGATCCCATGTTGAGACAAGGTTCACGTGGGTCTATACGTGACATGTTGAGATGCATCCACATTGGGTTGTTATGTGTTCAAGAAAGGGTGGCGGATAGGCCAACCATGGCTTCAATTGTTCTCATGCTTAGTAGCTTATCTATCACCCTCCCAGTGCCTTCGCAACCTGCATTTTTCATGGATAGTTGCATAAATCTACAAGTGCCATCACCCAACTCTAGGATCTTCTCAATGGTCAGTGAACGAGGTCACAATAACTGACTTGTCTGCTCGATAGTGATTGGGGCTTAAATATAGTACTCACCTAAATTATTGCCCTATTTGATTTTTTTATTAAACTAAATGTTTTTTAAATATAAATTTTAGTGGTTGGTGGAGGACATTGATGAGGTTTGGTCCACAATATAATTACATATCTTTTGACCGGACTTTGATTTTTGAATTTACTATCTAACAATTTAGCACTTGCAATGATTTTCGATTGGGTTGATAGTTTCTTACATTGAATCTTTGGTTTTATTATTAACAATTGTAATTCCACGTTTCAATTTTATATGGAATCATTGTGGCCGGTACCATTTCCTATAATTATAACCCCTCCAATACCCTGTTTTTTTTTTCAACCGCATAAGTCTATTTTTATTATTTTCTTTCTTAAATGTCCCTTCTCCTACCGTCCTTTCTTCTCCAAAATCGCAAAACCATTCTCGAGCTCATTTTCCCTTTGCAGTTCTTTCTTCCTAAATTCATGTGTTCACCTGTCCATCGAGAAAATGATTGGACTATGCATCTGTTTCTATCTTCGTTGTAATTTTGTTATCAAAGTGCTCATTCCATTCCACACTTTTTCATTCCATATGGAACAGACCCAGAACATTTGTGTTTTGTAATTTTGTAATCAAAGTGTTTGGTTTGTACTAGAATCACAAGGAATGGAATCACATGTGGGTAGAAGCTGAAGAAATCACTTGCACGCAAATATAGTTTGGGCATCGTTGCATATAATGTTGGCATCGTTGCCTATGATGTAGGTGTCGTTGCCTATGAAGTGTGTATCCAATTTTACCTCGGTGTTTTTAATTAGGCATCATATCTTGCAATTCAGGGTCGGTGTAATTTAATTAGACAACAATTTTTTCTATTCTACCTCGGTTTAAAAATACACGCGTTTAATGATTTAACAATTAGACATCGGTTCTTCCAATCATGCCTCGGTGTTACTTAATTAGGCATCGTTCCTTACAATCATGCCTCAATTTTAGTTTATTAGTCATCGTTATTTGCAATTATGTCTAGGTGTTACTTAATTAAGCATCTTTCCTTCAAATCATCCTTCGGTATATAAATAATTAGGCATCAATGCTTGCAATCGTGCCTCGGTGTTACTTAATTAGACATCGTTCCTTACAATCATGCCTTAGTCTTACTAATTAGGCATCGTTTCTTTAATATGGTCATAGACTTCAATTTATTTTTTCAATTCTGTCTCAGTGTTACTTGATTAGGCATCGTTCCTTCAAATCCTACCTCGGTGGTACTTAATTAGGAATCGTTCCATCAAATCCTATCTCGGTGTTACTTAATTAGACGATGTTTCAATCTTGCTTCGGTGTTACTTAATTAGACATCGTTTCTTCAAATCATGTTTCGTTGTTATTTAATTAAACATCGTTTCTTAAAATCATGCCGGAAATTGATGACCGAAAAATTTTGAACGATGCCCAAAAAAAAATTGAGTGACGCCCAATTCTTTTCCTTGCGACGCCCAAAATTTTGAGTGGCGCCTCATTTTTTTCTTTGCGATGCCCAAAGTTTGGGCAGTGGCTTTTACATACCGACGCCCAAAATTTTTTACTAGCACCCCAAATTTTTTACCTACGCTCAAAATTTCTTATCGAAACCCAAAATTTTTGACCGACACCCAAATTTTTTTACCGATGCACAAATTGGGACAGTGGCTTTGTGTGCACGTCTTTTTTTTTTCATTAAGGGTATTTTCGTTGTTTTTTTCCCAAAAAGTGCACTCTAGCAGTTTATAAAAATAATGATTGACTTTTGCTGTTATAATTCCACCTCATGGTATCGTCTTCCTTTTCTATTAGGATTAATTGTGAGCCGGTACCATATATATATATATATAATAACAACCGTGATTTTTTCGCCTAAATGTTTTTCATAAATGTAAACACAAATATGCATTGAAAGTTGAAACACTTTGTTTTATTATATTTTTCTTAATTTTTATGATAAACATTTAATTAACATGACATTGGAAATTGAAACACTTTGTTTTGTTACATTTCCTATATATAATGACAAATGTAATTAGCACATCCATATATAGCAAGATCCCTTCAAAATGCACTTACCAAAAATAGGAAGATATATATATATATATATATAATTTGTTTATCTCAAGATTGCTAGATAACCATCGTAACTAATTACAAAATAAATATTATATTTATATATGAACACATATACAAGTATTAATAAGTAAACTAAAAAAAACATAAAAAGTTATTAACAAATTAAATACCATCAATCTAAGAGGCAATGTCTTTTCTCTTTTTACCAATATGCAAGGGAAACAAGAATAACAATTTAAAAACTTATTATACTATAAGATCTTCATATATTGATATTAATTTACTTGTGAGTTTTGTTAAGACAAATTCTATCAATAGAAGCTAAAGAACAAATACATAGTGAAATATAATTTGATGAACAATTATGGATCCTTAAAGTCTGACATGTCTAATTTTATACTCAACAAACATTACTTACTCAGCCATAAATGCTATGTAACCACTTTTGTTGCGTATAACCAAGTAATTTCACCGGCAAAATTAGTAGCATCAACCAACGAGCTCTAGCTCAACTGGTACTGCTCACTTCTCCCAACAGAGAGGTTGGGTGTTCAAGTCTCACTAGAGACACCCTGGACTTTACAACTTTCAATAGAAAGGTCGGGTATTCAAGCCTCTTCAGAAGCAACGTTGTTGTTCAAGCCTTACTCAAATACCCCATTTAGCTTCTCGCTTATCTTAATGGAGAGGTCGAGTGTTCAAGCCCCACCAAAAGCACCCTGGTGCATCACTATTCTCAACCGAGAGATCAGGTGTTTAAAGCATCACTAGAGGCATCATTTGTTCTAGCCATACGAAAGGCATCATATATCTATAATTGTAGCTTTTCAACGCATTAAAATATTAAAAAGTAAAGGTTGGAGTAAGGTCTATATCCCCTCCAACCTTTAAAAAAAGTAGTAGCATCAGTTATGGCATGTTGAATGAGTGGACTTTTAAAGATCAATATGATCCTGGTGAGAGGTGACAACATCATTATTACCGAATTCCATTTTCGCTCATTGACATTGTAGAAAAGCGAAGATGAATATGAGCAAGTAAATCGTAGTCTAATTGCTCTAGGAACATTTACAATGACTCTAGAGGAGTGTGATTATGTGTATGGGCAAGTAGCCGAGTATCATACTCTGTGAAATGTACAATGAATTGAGAACAATCATAGTTTAAATGTCTATTTCATAATTTATTGAATTAAGCTTAAATATTTGTATATATAGTTGTAATAATTAAGTACATATATTATCAGTATCACCTCATTTGGGTGAGACTATTAATGAAAGTGTTTTTGAGTCGGGGATACTTTGGTCATTTCGGGGGAGGGATGACAATAGGAAGTATGTAATTTGAGTCGTTTTTCTTTAGTTTATCGTCCTTTGAATTTGTTGTGCAATTTTTATTATCTAACAAATATATATTCGTTTAAAGATGTATTCTAATATATATATATATATATATATATATATATATATATATATTTTTTTTTTTTTTTTTTCATTCATGTAATAAGTAATAATTAAATTCACTTATATTTTTATCCTTACATTTTAATTATGTGTTTAATTTTCATAACAGACTAACTAAAAAATAAAAAAATTATATTAATATTGATTAATACATATTACGTGCATTGTGTTATGTGATAGATAGTAGTAGTAATTGTAGATATTTAATCATAGTGATCGTAGTAGTAATCACACATATTTAATGACAAATGTTGAATTTAAAAAAACTATTCTAAAATATTCTAAAATATTTTATTTATTTATTGTATTCTATATTAATAATTTTACCTTTTCTTAATCGTTGTGTTATAATAATTTCAGTTATGTGAATCGAACTCACAATATTTACGTTACAATAATTTGTTTATTTTATTTATTATTGTTAAAGCTTTTAATCATTATATTAGTTTCAATAGTTCTCTTTAATTTATTCTTTTAATTTTGTTTTTTCACTTCATGTTACTTATGTATAACTTGATTAAAAAAATATATATGACGTGCGTTTAACGCACGAGTGTAAAGTTAGTTTTCTAAAATGTTCACCGCTGAAGTGCTCTATGTTTTTAAAAATCGCAAAAGTACATTTTCCTTTTTTTTTTCCTTAAATGCCATGGTTCCCACTCCCCAATGAAAAGTAACTAAAAACTGAAGCAACTTTTTCGAAGTCGAACCATTACTCTTGGAAGAGGAGTGGCCTGCTTAGGAAAGAAGAAAATGGCAACAACTTTCCCACTCCCCCTTAATGAGTTCATTTATTTCTCCCTTTATTTCCTCCTTCAAGGACTCATCTGGCATTGGTTACCAAGTCTAAAAAATTCTCTCTCTAAACTCTCCCAGTTGGCCGTCTAGGGTTTCCCTTAGCTTCCTGCCGGCGGCTATGGCCGCAGCCCCTCCACCTTCGGATCCTGATCCCCCTCCAATCCCGATCCCTCCAATCCCGAACCCTCCGTCCTATGTAGAAGCTCTATCCGCCCCATCATCTTCAGTTCCTTCATTCGTAATCCCTCCTTCATTGTATAAAGGAGAGCCCGCTCTTAAACTGACTCCAGAAATAATAAACTCTCTTGCTAAACCGTTTAATCTCGCCCTTGTAGGCAAGCTTTCCCATGGTCGCCCTTCCATGGAAGCCACCAAAATACTTCAATACCATTGGCTTAAAGCGTATTTTGTTGGGCACTTGGATCCTAAACACATCCTTATTCAAAGTTCGTAATCGTGAAGATTACCAACGCAAGCCAGGGATCAAAGACCAATGGTTCTGGGCGTTATCCGACGCTGTATTTAAATGGACCCTAGCTTCAGCATGATGTGGAAAGCTCCATCGTTCTCGCCTCTGCTTGCATTGCCTGGCCTCTCCATTCATCTGCTTAATAACCGCTTTGTTTTCTTTTGGCTTCTTGTTTGGTTTCGACCTCTCATGCTTGATCACCAACAATAAACCTTTCTCCTAGCGTAGCTCGCATTTGTGTTGAAGTCGACTTATTAAAACCTTGCCCTAACAGATTTGGCCGGATGGCTCTCTATTTCCTAGTTTCGAGGCCTGAAAATATGCCGATGTATTGTCAAGATCGCTTTCGACAAGGCCATAATGAACTCACATGCAAGATTAAGAATCCCAAGCTTGCCGCCACTGATGATAAAGCCCCAAACCCTACTCATGTTCGCCAACGATGGACTCCAAAAAGGTAGCCTCAGACGAAAGATAATGGCAAGGATCCTAGCCCGCCGCCCGAACAAGTACTCATTAATAATGAGGATCTTGGCACCTCTTCCGCTTCCTCCTCAAAAAGATCACAATGAAGAGGTCACGCCGCCAATACTTCGCCTTAACAAGCAAACCTCACTCAAGACAAGGATCGATCCTCAAGCATAATGAAGAAATTCCTCAAAGTGAAGCTCAAATGCCAATGTAAATTTGCCGCCAATGAAGCTCCTAGTTCTTCGATCTCTCTCCGCACTTTTCGTGCCCACGGATCAAGTGCATCGAGACCAAGCCGACTCCCTAGCCGAGGGCATTCCTTCTTCGAAAGACTTGATTGCACATCCCCGAATCGGCTTTGTCGTTCTCGAAACTCTAGAAAATGAGGAGGAATCTGAAAGTATTCATTTGCAAGCTCTAAATTTGGAAGATCACAGCCCCCTCCTCCACCTTCTAAGCCTCCTATTCCTCCTACTTCCAGAAAACGAGATCAAAGGTCGGTAAGCCCGGATGTCGCTTTCAAAACCGGATTAATGGATTGCAAAGTCCTCTTTGGAACGTGCGTGGTATTGGTAATGACCCAACGGTTTGTCGCCTCAAACAGCTTAGTTCGCCTTCACAATATTTCAAGAGTTGCTATTTTTGAACCCAAGTTAGAGTCCTCTAAAGTTGCCCTTATCTCCCGCCGATTAAATTTTCGATTTTCCTTTTCAAACTCTACTAGCTCCATATGGATTTTTGTTAAAACCCTGCTTTCACTTGTAGTCTTGTTCAGAGGCTTCTCAACATGTTACTTTGCAATTTAAACACTATTCTTGGCCGACACGCTCTTTTTCTTGTATTTATGCGAGGTGCGACTCGTGATCTAAGGCAAGAATTATGGGATGATCTCATTAATCTCACTGCTTACCCTCAAACCCCATGGTTGCTTGGTGGGATTTCAACATCATTCTTGACCCAAGCTAAAAAAGTGGTGGCATGGTTGGGATCGCATTGGTGCGATGGATTTTCATGCCCAAGTTTATCTACCGCGGGTTTAGTTGATTTGGGGTATACCGGCAGTAGCTTTACTTGGTGGAATAAGAGAGATGGAGCTGCAACTATACATGAGCGAATTGATCGAGTCTTGAGCAACACAAATTGGTCGGACAATTTTCATGCAACTTCGCCTCAAAGACCTAAGTAGGACATGCTCGATCACTCTCCGCTTACTACTATAGCTCGGCAGATACTAGACATCCTAGTACTTTCCGGTTTTTGAATATATGGACCACTCATGCTACTTTTAAGGACATCGCACTCAAGTCCTGAACCACTGCTTCTGTAGGCCCATGCACCGATTTTCAAAATTGCGTAAAGTCAAGGCAGCCTCAAGGTTTGGAATAAACCGAATTTGGCAACATTTTTGATAATCTTCTGGCATGGAAGAGGAGGTTTTGGAGATGGAACTTCTTTATGAACTTAACACCCCTTCTAACCTGAAAATCTTATGAAAGCTCAAAGCTTCATCATCGCCGATTTCTTCTTCAAGAGGAAGGTTTTTGGCGCCGAAAAGCCAAGATTAAATGGTCGCAGCATGGCAACACGAAATTATTTCATTCATCCTGTTAAGGTGCCCAAAGACGCTCCACATTCATTCTATAGCCGATCAAGACGGCAATATTCTTACCTCCGAACAGATATTAAACAGCCGCCATCAATTATTTTAGTGCTCAACTTCAAGCCGAAAGCATCTCTCCTTATCATTTGGACATGATTCCTTCAATAATCAAGCCTCGCTTGGAATGACTCTCTTATCGATCTTCCTCTATGACCGAAATTAAGGCTGCAATTGATAACCTTAATCTGAGAAAGTGTCGCCGTCTCTGATGGTTTCACAGAAAATTCTATTCATTCTCGGCTGATATTATTGGTATTGACTTTCATTTAGCTATTTGGAATTTTTTTCGATTCTCTCTTCCTCGCTCATGGTCAAGTACTCTTATCGCCATGATCCCTAAAGTTGATGTCCCAGCCTCTTTCAAGGATATTCGTCCCATAAGTTTGTGTAACTTCGCTCCAAGGTTATCTCGAAAATTATTTCTTCTAGACTTGCTCCTATTCTCGCCCCATATTATTTCGAAAATCGAGCGCCTTCACCAAGGGCCGTATTATTCAGATAATGTTCTTCTAGCTCAAGAGATGATGTGTCACTTGGGGAAAAAGTTAATGGGTCTAATGTTGTTCTCAACCGATATGGCCAAAGCCTTTGACCGGTTTCGTGGATTTTTCTCATTGGAGTTCTTCGAAATTTGGATTTAATGAGACTTTTATTGACCTTATTTGGCGCCTCATATCTCGAAAATTGGTTTTCTGCTTTTAATTAATGGGGTCCCGCAGCTTCTTCTTCAACTCGGGTCTTCGACAAGGTGATCCCTCTCCCCAAGTTTGTTTATTATTGCAATGAAGTTTTAGTCGAAGTCTTAATCGCCTCCATTCCCACCCTCTTTCATTTTCTCGATCGTTAGTGGTTGCCCCATCATCTCCCACCTTGCCTTTGCCGACGACATAATTATTTTTTGCAATGGTAGCAAGGCTTCTCTTCTCATCACAAACGCCTCATTCGTAACTATGAAGCCGCATCCGTCAACTCATTAACCGATCTAAAAGCTCATTCTATATTGCTCCATCTACGAGGCTTCCCAAGTCATCTTATCGCCTGCTTTTGGATTTTCAAATGGGTTCCCTTCCCATTATTTATCTAGGCCGCCCTCTCTACTTTGGGCGGAAAAGAAGGCTTACTTTGACCCATTGATTCTCAAGCTTCAATGTCGCATTAATTCTTGGATGGGTCCATTTCTTTCGACTTGGTCGGGCGATTATCCTAATCAAGCATGTTCTTCTCTCCATCACTAGCTATCTAATTGCTTCGATTGATCCCCCGATGTCTGTTATTTCCTTGATTGATAAGATGCTTTCTAATTTCTTTGGGGTCGGTTGGAAGGAAAACAAAAGTCATTGGGTATCTTGGTCTTCTTGTCCGGCCGCTGGGTGGCATTGGTCTTTTTTCCATGGTCGATTTATCTAAAGCCTATGGATTGCGCCTGGTGCTGCTCGCTTTCAAATCTTTGGTCCTCTTTCTTGAAAGCTAGATATTGCTCCCGTGTCCACCCGAGCATTGCTTCTACCAAAGGATCTCATACATGGAGTCGAATGATTAAAGCTCGTGCTCTTGCTGATCCTCGAATTTTCTGGATTATAGGACGGGGAAATTGTTCTCCTTGGTTTGATCATTGGCTTCGTAATACCCAGATTGATATCCCGATGGACAGCAGTATTTCCACGGTTCGGGAATTTCTTCCTCGACTGGTCAGTTCTCCCAGTTCCAGTTCTGCTCAAACTGTGGCGGTCAGTGTTAAGGATCAATTTATCTCTCTTATTGATGAAGAAGATCGAGCGTGTTGGGTTGATTCTTCTCAAGGGAATTTTACTCTTAGTTCAGCCATCTCAATTGTTAAACCGGCCAATTCCAGATTGCTCTCAGCTAGCTTCATTTGGCATAAATCTCTGCCTAAGAAAATGAGTGTTCTGATTTGGCGCATTTTTCTCCGTCGTCTCCCTCTAGATGAAGGTCTTTGGGGCAAAGGTTTTTTGCTTGCTTCCAAATGTTCTTGCTGTGATTCAGGCCACATGGAAACATTTGACCATGTTTTTATCTCTAGCCACATTGCCTCTAATGTTTGGAATCATTTTCATTCCATCTTTGAAGTTCGATGCATTCTATTCAAAGAAAGATGTCTTGCTTGGTGGTTGCACAGAATCCTTTACCTTTTATTGTGACTCCCTCTCTCATTATTTGGCACCTATGGAAGTTTCGAAATGCGGCTTTGTATGAAGGGGTTAGACTCTCAATTCAATCCTTAATTTTTAACATCAAGTCTGAACTCTCAGCTATCCTTCAGGCAGCTAATTTCTCCATTTCTAATCTTCACAACATCTCTCACATTTCATTTGGGCAAAGGAGGAAGATTACAGTTCAAGCAGTAGCTTGGGTTCGGCCTCCCACTGGCTGTTACAAATTTAATTCTGATGGAGCGAGTCGGGGCAACCCTGGTTTAAGTGGAGGGGGAGGAATTCTTAGAGACTCTCAAGGTAATTGTTGCTATGCTTTTTCTGAATTTTATGGCAATTGCTCGAACATGCTGGCTGAGTTGCGGGCTCTTCACTCGGGGCTTCTTTGGCTTCAAGAGCAAGGTTTTCACCATGTCCAAATTGATATTGATTCCAAGGTTATTTTTGATTGTATCACTAAGAATCATAAATTTCCTTGGCAATATGCTTACTTCTTCCGGATATTCATAGGTCGCAAAATTACGGGCATCATGCTTTCGACATTGTTTTCGTGAAGCGAATAAAGTTGCAGATAGTCTTGCAAATCTGGCTTGTGATAATCAGTCCGACTCCTCTTTCTTCTCGAATGTGGATCTGCCTCGTGCTATCAAAGGGCTCATTCTGTTGGATGCTAGTAGTACCCCTTATGTTAGAATTTCTTAATCTTTTGCTCTTGTATTTCCTTTTCGAGGTTAGGCTCCTTTGTCCTCACAATTATAAGGGCAAGGCTGGTTGTCCCCCTCAAGTTTGTACCTTTATTTTCTATTAATAAATTCTCGCAGGGTGCCGCCCCTGTTTCCTTAAAAAAAAAAAAAAAAAAAATTGATTTAATTGAGTGAGAAAGTTGCTCAGTGGTGTGAGTGATAAATGAGTTCTGTAACTGACTCGTAGAAAGAATGGATGAGAATGAGAACGGGAGAAATCAATTGGGTATTCCTATAATATTATTATGTTGTATCAATTGAGTAGTATCAATATTATATTGTTTTGCACTCTCAAATGGGTAACATCATTATACATAGAGTTTTTATATATGGTGGGATATTTTATTGACCATGTGAGTCAGTTGATGGCATGAGTTTTTCCTAGTTGGGGGAAAACAATACATAAACGATAAAGAGAGATTATAACGAGATTGAAATATACTAAAATTCTATTAACTAGTTGATCATGGATTTTGAATATTATAGTCATATAATTAAGGTTTATTTTGATATTTAGATTTGGGCAAGCAAACTTAAGGCAATCGTTCGTGTTTTGGACATGACTTCGCTAAGGTTGTCAAGTAAGGGATTATGCATCGTTTAGGTTATTTGAATTATTTATTCCAAACTGTTAGGCTTCCGCTATTTTTTTGGCGTTTACCTTTCTTTGAAAACGTGTGCCGACCTTTGGTTGGTATTTGAATTTGAATTCTCGTCATATCCGTTCTTTCATTATTCTTAATTGTGAATTACTTTATGAATCTCACAAATTGTTTAAACTCGATGTGTGATATTTTATTCGGTTATTATTGGTATTTGATTTTGTTGAAATCATAATTATTTTTGAAAAACTCTGTTATGATCACTAAGACAATTGGAATGACCATTTGGCATGTTAAGGCGACATTACACCATAGGAACTATGGTGGGGTAATCCGGATATACCATTTTGCTTTTGACCCTTTGGGGTACTTTAATATTTGAGGTTCCTTGAAGCCACCTTTTGTTTGGTCTAAAATAACCGCTTATGTGATCATAACACCCTCCGTAGTATTTGATATTGGTCTTATTTATTCTGGTGAACTTAGTAATTGTTCATCGATTAATGAATATTTAATCTTGTGGATTTTAGAAAAATAATTACTTTTGACATCTCCATTTTTGACACTATAAATTGTTTGACTTTCTTCCTAGTCAACTATTCCTTAAAAACCGGAGGGGTTGTATATGAACTTACTAGGCTTTGTTCGCTCACCATTTTCCCACTTCTTTTCTTTCAGTATATAAGTAAGGAATGGAAATATGGAAATATGAAAATTTGGTTCGGTTCGGGTGTGTCCAATTGAAGAGAATAAAATTTTGTTATGTTTTGGACTATTAGTTGTAATCGTTAACTGGGATTTGAGAGTTTTATTTAGACATATATTTTGATATTGTAAGCAAATTTATTAAGGGATTCAAGTTCTAATATTTGATGCTTACGTGGAAGATATATTAATTACGTTTTGGGTTTTAGTATGTTTTTTTAGGTTATTGGTGACGTGGCCATTATATGGGCCCCTATAGTTGGGCCTAAATTTTGGGGCGTTACAGTTGGTATCAGAGCTTAGGCTTTAGATCCGGATGATTTTAGGATTTGGAAACTACTAGAATTAAGAATTGATAGTAGTATTAGGATTATGCTTTTGTTATTGGCTACCCTATAACATTAAGTTATGATTGTAGCGTTAAGTTTATGAGTATGTGTGTTAGCCTTACTATCAAATTTACTTCCTTGAGATTTAAGTATATAGGTAATTATGAGGTGACATGATTGATAAAAAAAACCGTTGCCACCATTGTTTTGCGTGCCAAGGGAACGATGAACTTTATGTTTTGAACTTGAGACATGATATTTGGGAAATCATTAATTGGTATATGTGTGCCCCTTAAAATTTGATTTATGGCTTGATCTCTTTGGGTATTGATGTGTTGATCTCAATAAGAATATAAGCAGTCAATTTTTGGTTGTCGCAATTGATTGACAAATGTTGTGTTAGGTCATAAGACGTAGGTAGACATAAACGTATATATGTCATGAGCTTTTGTTGCAATTTTGGAATTCGATAAATTTAGTATATTTAGTGTAATTTATGAGCCTAATTTTGTTCTACAGTGGAGATGCTCATTTATTTAAGTTATCGATTATTGGCTTCTATGGCGGCCTCTAGATGCCATATTAGAGAATGTTGATGAATGAGACATAAATGGACAAATTGGATCTAGAATTGGAGAGCTCGAGTAAGCACCTCTCGGAAATGATTGAATTTTAAAGTTAAAGAGATATAGTTATATTCTTTGAAGGAAATTATTTTATTACGCATCACTTTTGAATTATGTCTAGGTTTGATGCGCACAAGGTATATATATATATATATATTTGAGGTTGAGAATTGCTAGATGAGCCTTGTCCTACTATGTTGTGATATGTGTAGAGGAAATGCACCATTCTTATTTAGCAAGTGTTAGATAACAAATTTGATTCCCTATTTAGTATCGTACCATCTCGTTACCCATGTATACTTAGGTGACCATGATGTGGTGGGGGATGTCATGTCTTTTGGAATGATTAAGCTTTTATTAATTCTAGTGCTTCACACTCGATAATATTTGTCACACTTGCATGGATTATAAATTATTAATTCAAAAATTTGGAAGTTGATCCTTTTACACATTGACTATGGGTCCATTTTAGTAACCTTAGTATTTGGATATTGGCCTTTAAGTTTGAGGGTAGAGAGAGGCCTACCGATTTGGTTCATTTAGGCCTTGAGGATTTTGAAGTAAATTTTGGGCATAGTAATTGGTTGTTTACTTTTAGGACAAAATAAAGACACTTGAGTTTCTAGTAGTGACTTTCGAATACCCTTGCTACATTTAAGGATTTAATGAATTAGGTCTTTAAAGAGTTTTTTTTTTTGATCGGTGTGTGACTGGGTTCATTGTGGATAATTTGTTCTACTCCATGTTTTGGAAGGAGCTTGAACAAACATTTAAGAACATCATTTTGGTTTTTATAAATGAAATATCGAGGAGATAACCTGGTTACGCGGGGAGTCAATTGTGGATTATTTTATTGACCATGGGCTATTGATTTTGATAGCTGATAATGTTGTAAGACTACCACCCTAAGTTATCCTCTGAGATTTGGAATAACTTATTTTGCATTTAGAATGAATTGAGTTTGAGTACACCTGAAGCTATAATATTTTGAGGTACCCATGCTTTACATAGTTATATTATGTGCATTTGAAGTTATTTTGGTATGACAAGGATTTGTTTGATAAAAGGTCTTACTGACGAGCCTATGTTAATTTATTCTGATATTTCCGTTTAGTTAGATATGCTACACAAATAAGGAGTTTCTTTCGATGAGATATAAAAACATTGTTGTCAAGAGTATTGGTGGATAGCTTAGGTTATTATTTAGTGGAAACTCAAGGTTTGACGTTTTCGTTTAGTGGATATCTCTTGATAGTAATGGGTGACGTTAAGCGTTCCGTGTTGTGGCATCTTTGGAAATAGAACCAACGCAGCCCAAGAACTTAAGAAGTCGGAAAGTGGGAAGTTGAGCTGTGATCTTCGTGTCCTCGTATTGAGGTCTTGTATATGAGACTACACAAGTTTTTAAGCATTCATACTAGTAATATATTGTAAGACTGTAATTAGAAGGCGCAACGGTATAATGTAAGTTCGACAAATTTGGAGGACCAAATTTTAAAAGGTGGGGAGAGTGTAAGATACCGAAATTTCGTTAATTTTATTCTAATTCTAATAACTATGTTTTATAATCAGGCTTGTGTAAGTTTATGTTTGAGCCAACTATGTTTGGGTATTACATTGATGTCTTTATAAGTTGGGCTTCGATTATTTAGAAAATGCGTGGTTGGGTTTTCCTTTCAATTGAGCTATTGAGTTAAGAATTTACAATTTAAAATAATGTGAATAATAATAGTAATTTATTGATTATTTACACATTCTTAGAAGACAAAACATAGCTGATATGGAAAGATAGAGGAATAGTTTGAACTTTTAAAGAATTTATATGAACCGATAATAGTTACTCGGTGATGTGTAACAACAAGAGGAGCTAGGCAAAGCTATTGTTTTCATTGTGGAGATTTGAGGGAGTATTATGAGTTTTTGACAGATCGTGTACGAAAAGTTTAGAGGACTAAACTTTTTTTAAGGGGGTGAGAGTGTAATACTCCAAATTTTCCATTTTAAAATAAAAATAATCTTATTAATTATTAGCAAATATTAATAGTTATTGTGGGCTTAACTACTTAATTTGGAGTTTATTAGAATTGGTTTAGACATGGTACACTTGAGTTTTATTTTAGTGGGCTTGATGTTAATTATTTAGTATACTGTGAGTGTGAGTTTGACCCATCAATTTGGGGTTTCCTTAATTTACTCATAATAATAGTTCTTATATATAATAAAATAATAATAATAACAATAATATAATAGTAATAAATAGTAATAAAGTAAGATGAAATGAATATTGGAAGAGAAAGAGAAATCGGTTCTCTGTACCGAGAAAAGAAAACGCCAGCCGGAATGTCAATGGACGGAGGAGAACTGATAATGTGGGGGTATAAGAAGGATCCAACACTTGAGTGTTTTGTTTTGAAAGTTTAGAAAAATTGTGCTTATGAGAAAGGCGGAGGGGAGCAACAGTGAAAGACGAATGAGAGGAGGACGACGGAAGAGGAAGGCAAGCTGACGGTTGTGACCCGAGCTTAATCGAGGTAAGGTTCCTTCCGAACCCGAACACTTTGCTCTGATTTCATTCTTGTTCTTGTAGATATTTTGAGTTCGTTTGGAATTGGGTTGGGTAGAGAGGAATTATTCAATAACAAATAATAATTGGAAAAAAAAATGGAAGAGATGGTGTATTCTGAATTGCCTTCGATGGTGGATTTGTATGAGAATACATTTTAAGATGGAAATGGGTTTTGAATTGATTTAATTGAGTGAGAAAGTTGCTTAGTGGTGTGAGTGATAAATGGGTTCTGTAATTGACTCGTAGAAAGAATGGATCAGAATGACAACGGAGAAATCAATTGGGTATTCGTATAATATTATTATGTTGTATCAATTGAGTAGTATCAATATTATATTGTTTTGCACTCTCAAATGGGTAACATCATTATACATAGAGTTTTTATGGTGGGATATTTTATTGACCATGTGAGTCATTGATGGCATGAGTTTTTCCTAGTTGGGGGAAAACAATACATAAACGATAAAAAGAGATTATAACGAGATCGAAATATACTAAAATTGTATTAACTAGTCGATAATGGATTTTGAATATTATAGTCATATAATTAAGTTTTATTTTGATATTTAGATTTGGGCAAGGAAACTTGAGGCAATCGTTTGTGTTTTGGACATAACTTCGCTAAGCTTGTCAGGTAAGGGATAATGCATCGCTTAGGTTATTTGAATTCTTTATTCCAAATTGTTAGGTTTCCGCTATTTCTTTGGCGTTTACCTTTTTTTTTGCAAACGTAGGCCGACCTTTGGTTGGTATTTGAATTTGAATTCTCGTCGTATCCGTTCTTTCGTTATTCTTAATTGTGAATTGCTTTATGAATCTCACAAATTGTTTAAACTCGATGTGTGATATTTTATTCGGTTATCATTGGTATTTGATTTTGTTGAAATTGTAATTATTTTTGAAAAACTCTGTTATGATCATTAAGACAATTGGAATGGCCATCTGACATGTTAAGGCGACATTACACATGAGAACTATGGTGGGGTAATCCGAATATACCATTTTGCTTTTGACCCTTTGGGGTACTTTAATATTTGAGGTTCCTTGAAGCCACCATTTATTTGGTCAAATTAGCAACAAAATTTATTAAAGGAAACACACACTAACGCACACACTAAAGGTGCGATAGCTATCTTTCCGTTTAGGGTTTCTTCGTTTTCTCACGGCCATGCCGCCTGTGCAAGAACCGGTGGCTCCCCCGCCGGTTCCTCCCTTGGATCCTTCTTCTCAGTCTACCCTGAAGGTAGGGGGTGATAACTCCCTCAAACCCGACATCTCATATGCCTCCGCTACTGCTTCCCTTCCTAAGTATCCTGGTGTTAATCCTAAGGTTTCACCAGTCTTACCGGCCATTCCACACGCACCACGCCCAACTATTTCCATTATGGACGAACCAGGTTACCTGTTTTCCCCAGTTGAGATTGATCTTCTTGATAAGAAGTTTGAGTTTACGCTGATTATGAAGTTCTCAGTGGGTAGGCCGCAGATCAATGTTATTCAGGATCACATTGCCAAGCATTGGAGACTAGTTGGCTCCGCTATTGTTGGTCTTTTAGACCCACGTCACGTTATGATACACCTTGGCTCGGAGGAAGACATGGTGCGTGCCCTTTCTAAAGAATCTCGGATGATCAACATGTGCATGTATAGGCTGTTTCGGTGGTCTTCAGATTTTGCATTTAAGAAAGATAGCCCGTACGTTGCGGTATGGGTTCGATTGCACCAACTCCCCCTTACATATTTCAATCTCTCTTCTTTGCAAAGGATTGGTAAAGCAGTGGGGCAGTTTTTGCGGGCAGACGATCGCACTTTAGCTCTTTCGCATCCTATGTATGCGCGGATTTGCCTAGAAATTGATGTTTTGAAACCTTTGCCGTCTAGGGTTTGGATAGGCACGTCTAAGGAGAATGGCTTTTGGCAGGCACTAGAATTTGAGGGCAATATTGCGTATTGTGGGAACTATGGTCTCCTAGGGCATGTGACGGCAGATTGTCGAAAACGGCGAATGCCTACACCCCAGCCTAACAGATTTCAAGACGATCCTTCCCAGTTAATAGCACGAGTAATGTGCCTAAAAACAACAATGTTCATGAGCAAGCTCAGCAAGCTCCAAAAACTGGTAGTAAGCAATGGGTTCCAATTAACGATGGTGTGACAACGGTAAAAGGGTCGATATCAAATGCGAAGGATTCGAATGGGGTTACGAAAGACACGGAGATTATCGACATTGTTGATCCCAGTCCTAAGCTCCGGGCGCCTACCCAACCTAGCAATGGTAAACAATCAATCCCTGTCAAGATGAATACGCAAGATCGGCAGGAGGAGTCCGCTCGTTCTAAACCTGTTTTGCCCACAGTTTCCAAGAACGCTTTTGAGGTGTTAGCGGACCTGGGGGATAAGGAAGAGGTTGAATGTGTTGAAGAGGAGTTCGAGGTGCATGACACGGTTACTGAAGGTCCTTCTTGGGCCAAAGATGATTTAGTCCCAAATTCCAAAGAAAAAATCAAACTCACTAGGTCATCGTCTCTTGATGATCTGGTTGATTTCCCTCCTTCAAAGAAGAGTGTGGCTGTTTTCTTGAAATATCTGAAGAAGGCTAAGGCGGAGGCCTTTAACATGCAAAATTGATGTGCTACTAGGTCCTCAGTTCGGGCCCATTAATTGCTCTCCTAATCAGTTTTTTTAATGACGATTCTCTTATGGAATGCTAGGGGTGTTGGTAATTCTGATACGGTGGATTATTTGTGGCTGCTTAAAAGGCAACATAAGCCATCTATGTGTGTGATTTTGGAGCCCAAGTTAGTTAGCTGTCGGATCAAGTCTTTAGCGCGCAAGCTTAAATTTAAAAAATTTTTACAGTGCAATCCGGTGAATGTTCACATATGGTTATTATGGGACAATAGTTTAAATGTTTCTTTGATTCAGGACGCTTCTCAATTCATCACAGTTAAGATACAAAGCAGTCACTTGGTAGATTCTTTTGCCTCTTTTGTGTATGCCAAGTGTTGTCGGGGTGAACGCCAGTTTCTTTGGGAGGATCTGAATAGACTTGCTACGAATTTATCGGATCCCTGGTTAGTGGGCGGGGATTTTAACATTATTTCACGATCAGTTGAAAAGTTGGGTGGCGCTACTTGTGATTTTATTGGTATGCGCGAGTTCAATGATTTCATGTTGCAATCTGGTCTAGATGATATTGGCTTTGAAGGAAGTATGTTTACGTGGTGTAACAATCAGGAGGGTGCCGCTCGTATTTGGCAACGGTTAGATCGCGTCTTGGTCAATGGCGGCTGTAAGGCAGTTTTACCGCTTATTAAAGTAGAACATTTATGTCGGGTTTTTTAGATCATTCTCCGTTGCTGATTTCTTTTGCTGCTGCTGTCAAACCGAAAGCTTCTTTCGATTTCAACGCATGTGGCTAGACCATCCGGATTTTCTCAACTTTGTTCGCTCAATTTGGGAGGTTCCGATGAGGGATTCGACAATGGGTATACTTCATAGAAAGTTACATGACTTGCGCGTGGGTCTAAAAAAATGGAACTGGGAGGTTTTTGGTAATGTTCAGCGTAGGTTGGAACGCCAGCAAGATGAGGTCCTTCGATTGGAGTTTGAATTACAAAGTGCTTGGACGGAAGGCACTTTTAAGGACCTTTGTTCAGCCAAAAAAACGCTTGGTCAGCTTGTTAAGTGGGATGCTGAGTTACTTCAACAAAAGGCAAGACAATTATGGGTTCGCGATGGGGAGCGTAATACCTCTTTCTTTCACGCGAGCATCAAAGAACGGGCTGCTCATAATAAGGTTCGTCTTCAACGGCAAGATGGTAGTTGGGTCACGGATAATAAGGAGATGGGAGATATGGCGGTGAAACACTTTGAGGATCTGTTTACCTCAACCCGTCCTCAAATTAATGAGGAGTTTTTCGATGCTTTCCCAGTACAGCTCAATACGGAGGATAATAATTTGTTAAATCGTCTTCCTGATGGTGACGAAATATGGAATGCGATTAAGTTACTTAACTCGGACAGTGCTCCAGGGCCTGATGGATTCACGAGATGGTTTTTTAAGGGTTGCTGGGACATTATTAAAGGGGACGGATCGCGGCGATCAGACTTTATCGGGGAGGTCAGATGCACCGGGGTATGTCGTCGACCACAATCATTTTACTTCCTAAAATTGCTAGGCCTACGGATTTGAATGACCTTCGCCCAATCAGTTTATGCAACTTCTCGGGCAAAATTCTCTCTCGGGTGTTGGCTTCTAGGTTGGCGGCTGTCCTCCCTAAACTTATTTCTCCTGAACAGTCGGGTTTTGTTAAAGGGCGATCTATTCAGGATAATGTTGTGCTCGCTCATGAGCTTGTTGCTAGGCTGGATCATAAAGTTCGTGGGGGTAATATAATGTACAAAATAGACATGTCGAAGGCGTATGATAGGTTGGAGTGGCCCTTTCTTCTGCGCGCCTTGCAAGCCTTTGGTTTTGACCAGAAAAGCTGCGACCTTGTTTATAGACTGATCAGTAATCTTTGGTATTCATTGAAGCTTAATGGGGAAAATTATGGTTTTTTTACTTCGTCTAGAGGCATTCGGCAAGGAGACCCCCTCTCTCCGTTATTATTTGTCTTGGCTCAGGAGGTGTTATCAATCCATATCAATCGGGCTTTTGAAGCAGGTAAGATCTTACCCTATGTTCATGGTCTGGGTGGATTTCGGGTGTCTCACTTATTTTATGCCGACGATATGCTGCTTTTTTGTAATGCCGGAAAATCATCGATTCTAGCTTTGAGAACTGCTCGACTGTATGAAGCGCCGGGACTTTTATTAATCTCCAAAAATCTGGCTTTCATGTCTCTTCCAAGTGTCCTCGTAGCAAGGCCCGCCTTATTTCGCATTGGTCAGGTTGTAACCAACTTTTTCTCCCTGTGAAATACTTGGGCATACCGCTTTTCAAAGGTCGTCTTCGCCAATCTTATTTCGAAGATTTGGAGCATCGTATCAGGGGCAGAATTACTGGTTGGAGCGCTAATCTCATGTCTTTTGGTGCAAAATTAACCCTCATTCAATCAGTTCTTAGTAGCATGCCGGTCTATAGCCTTGTTGTTCTCAAAATGCCAGAGCTGGTTTGCCGCCGTATTGAGCGCATCATGAGTAATTTCCTTTGGGATTCAGCGGGGGATCGACGATCACACTGGATCTCTTGGGAGGTGGTTTGCCATCCCAAGAAAGAGGGTGGACTGGGAGTTCGGTCACTGGGACAGGTTATGAGAGCCCTTCATGCGAAACTGGCTTGGTCAATCTTACAGGGTGATAGTTTGATGGCCCGCTTCTTTATGGCTAAATATAGATCGCTGGATGGCCGTTTTATGTCGGGTTCTTCTTCTCATATTTGGAGAGCTATTCTTGGTCAGATGCCGGATGTGCTGGATAATTCTCGGTGGATTTTAGGTGCTGGAAACGTGAGTTTCTGGACGTCAAATTGGTGCGGTGAAATTTTACGTGGCCCATCTCCTGTTGATGCCAATTTGAAGGTGGTCGATGCTTTCCGTAACCTGAATGACTTCCTTCCCTTAATCCCTGCCCGGCTTCATGAGGATGTGTGTAATATTCAGTTAGATCCTTCGAGCCAAGATCGATTAATATGCACTTATACAGAATCTGGGCACTTTTCTATAGCAGATTTTTTGGAGCATTTTCGTCATAAACATCCTATCATTCCTTGGGCGTCAAAAATCTGGAAGCCGTGGATTCCTCAACGGATTAATGGTTTTTTGTGGAAACTTTTGCATGGCGCTCTCCCGGTGGATTTGATGTTGTACACGAAACACATCAGCCTTGCTTCCAAATGCGTTTGTTGTAATATATTGCATGATGTTGAAACTTTGTCACACCTTTTTCTCCACTCAGAATTAGCAGTCTTCCTATGGTCCAAGCTGGCTGCCCCTTTTAATAAGGTGACTCGTTACTTCTCTCTTCGGCATTTGTTTGATATCTGGATGGGGGGAGCTGCAGTTTCTTCTCAGCTAGGTGTTCTTCAAATGGTAATTTTCAGTTTGGGCTATTGGGAAATTTGGAAATTTCGGTGCAGTGCGGTTTTTGAAGGCAGTCGGTTCTCGCATAATAGTGTTCTTTCAAAAGTGCTTCATGGTATCCAGGACTTAATGTTTGGTTATCAGCCTAAAAGTTCTTTGTCTTTGAGAGGTATCCACATCATGCAATTTTTTAATGTTCCCATTGCTGTTGGGAACCCTCGTACTGGATCTTGGCTTCGTTGGGAGCCTCCTTCTACAGGTTGTTATAAATTGAATACGGATGGTTCGGCTATTGAGGGTAGATGTGCTGGTGGAGGGGTGATTCGTGATTGTTCAGGTCAGGTAATCGGTGCTTTTTCTCATTTTTATGGAACTGGAACAAATATGTTGGCAGAAATTTTAGCCCTTCGTGACGGATTGTTGTTATGTCGAAGATTGCTTCTGGATCAGGTAGTTGTAGAATCAGACTCAAAGGTCGCGGTGCTGGGCATAGAAGGGGTTAATAGTCTTCCTTGGAGATATATATATTTATTGCGAGCTTGCCGGGATCTGGCTAAAGACTATTTATTGTTGCATGTGTTTCGGGAAAAGAATTTTGCAGCGGATAGGTTGGCAGCGTTTGGTCATGAGCATGGAGAGTTCCGTGGGTTCTCTAGGCCAGTTGATCTTCCTCGTTCAGTTCAATTGGCCATTGGACATGATGCTTTGGGTTTGTATCATTTTCGTAGATAATGTTGTATTTGCTCTATAGAGGTAAGGCTCCTTTGTCCCCCCTATTTTGGGTAAGGCTGGTTGTCCCCCTCCTTGTTTCCTTTTGTCTTTTCTAATAAATGCGCAGGTGCCGCCCTGCTTCCTTTAAAAAAAAAAATTTGATCATAACACCCTCCGTAGTACTTGATATTGGTCTGATTTATTCTGGTGAGCTTAGTAATTGTTCATCGATTAATGAATATTTAATCTTGTGGATTTTAGAAAAATAATTCCTTTTGACATCTCCATTTTTGACACTATATATTGTTTGACTTTCGTCCTGGTCAACTCTTCCTTAGAAACCGGAGGGGTTGTATATGAACTTACTGGGTTTTGCTCGCTCACCCTTTTCCTACTCCTTTTCTTTCAGGATATAAGTAAGGAATGGAAATATAGAAATTTGGTTCGGTTCGTGTGGGTCCAATTGAAAAGAATAAAATTTTGTTATGTTTTGGACTATTATTTGTAATCGTTAATTGGAATTTGAGAGTTTTATTTAGACATATATTTTGATATTGTAAGCAAATTTATTAAGTGATTATTTCTCATTTGGCCTTTGCTGATGACATTGTTATTTTTTGTAACGGAAATAAGCACTCCTTGTCTCATCATCGCACTCTTCTGGAAGCATATGAGAATTGTTCGAGCCAATCTATTAATTTGGGGAAAAGCTGTTTCATAGTCTCGAATAACATTGCTGATTCCAGGGTTGCCTCTATTAGACGTCATGTGGGATTTAACCACAAATTGTTACCTGTCACCTATTTGGGATGTCCTCTCTTTGAAGGTCGGAAAAAGAAAAGTCTTTTTGATCCGCTGATTAGTAAACTTCAATGTAAAATTAATTATTGGTCGGGGGCCTTTCTTTCTCGAGCCGGGAAGTCACCCTTATTAATTCTATGTTACAGTCGGTAGTGATGTATTAAATCGATGTAATGGACCCCCCGATGGCTGTCATTAAGCACATTCACAGGATTTTCACTAATTTCTTTTGGGGCTCTATTGATTGCAAGCAAAAAGCTCATTGGGTAGCTTGGGATAAATGTTGTAGGCCCATATCGGAAGGAGGCATTGGTATTAGAACGGTTCCCGACGTTATCTGTGCTTTCTCTATTCAAATTTGGTGGAGATTCCATTCCTCGGAAAGCCTTTGGAGTCAGTTTTTAAAGGCTAAATATTGCTCGTCGTCACACCCGGTCTTATCGTCTAGAAAAGGTTCTTACACTTGGAGGCGTATTTGTTCAGTCCGTGAGGAGTCAGAGCAGCATATCAAGTGGATCATTGGGCGTGGTGACTGTTCCATGTGGTTGGATAACTGGATGCCCATTACTCCTCCCAGGCCTATTTCCAGCAACTTTGTCCGAGTTAATGAGGCCTTCAGCTCCCCTGCTAATTTATCTTCTGTTGCTGTTTCTGAGCTTGGGCAGGAAGCAACTCACTCTATTATTTACCACGACATTTCTTTCTCAGATCAGCCTGATGTTGCTTGTTGGAGCATTACGCGTAGCGGTAACTTCTCGCTTTCTTTGGCCTGGTATCTCATTCGGCAAAAGTGGTCTATCATTGTCTCCACCAAATTTATATGGCAGAAGCACATCTCGAAGCAGCTTAGCTCGTTCATGTGGCATGTGTGGCAACAGAAACTACCCATTGATGAGAGTGTGATTCAAAAAGGAGTTTATATGGCCTCTCGTTGTTCTTGTTGTTCGGTGGGTAATTGCGAAACTTATTCCCATGTTTTCCTCGACAGCCCGATTGCTAGCTACATTTGGAAGGAATTCAATATTTTGGCGGGCATTAATTTTAATGGTTCTTTTATTAATCAAATCTCTTTTGCTTGGTGGTCTGCCCAGCATAACTCTATTTTGCATTTTATCACTCCCTCTCTCATTTTATGGGAGCTATGGAAACATAGAAATGATTGTTTGCATAATGGATCTCGACGCACCCCTCGGGTTTTAATTGACAGAATCAAAGGTTCTATTATCTTATCTCTTATGAGCGCTGGTCTCTCTCCCCATTCAGGGGCCTCTTGGGATTTCATTTTCTTGGCTCGGTTGGGTCGTATAAGTCCCAAAATCATTCGTTTAGTGTATTGGCATAAGCCCCCTTCGGGAGTGCTCAAGCTCAACTGTGATGGAGCTAGCAGAGGTAACCCGGGTCCAAGCTCTGGGGGTGGTATTATTCGTAATAGCGAAGGTGATTTGATTTTTTCTTTTGCTAATTTCTATTGGGATGGCACTAGTTATCAGGCGGAATGCAAAGCTCTTCTTCATGGGTTGCGTTTGCTGCAAAGTAAGGGGTGGTCCCAATCTATTGTAGAGATTGAATCAAAAGGTATCATTGACTCCATCAATGGGGTTGGTAGGCCTCCTTGGATGTGTGCTTACGTTCCATCTCGACTATTATTCAGGATTTGGGGATTGCTCTTCATCATACTTATCGGGAAGCTAACTCGGTGGTAGATGCTTTGGCAAATTATGGATGTGATCAACGTGGTGATGCTCAATTTGACTCGATCTTTTCCCTACCGGCTAAGAATCCGTGGCCTCATTATTTTAGATAAATCTGGGACTTCCTATGTTCGTGTCTCTTAGTTGTTTTGTTTTGCTTTGGTTTCCTTGTATTTCTCTTTCGAGGTTAGGCTCCTTAGTCCTCCCATTTATAAGGGTCAGGCTGGTTGTCCCCCTCAAGTTTGTTATTTTTTTTTCTTAATCAATAAAATCTAGCAGGGTGCCGTCCATGTTTCTCAAAAAAAAAAAGTGATTTATGTTCGAATATTTGATGCTTACGTGGAAGATATATTAATTACGTTTTGGGTTTTAGTATGTTTTTTTTTTGAGGTTATTGGTGACGTGGCCATTATGTGGGCCCCTATAGTTAGGCCTAAATTTTGGGGTGTTACAGTAATGGTCGAATCAATGTACACTACACAAAATAAAGATGATATCTCAAAAACTAAAGAAAAACATATTTTATATATTGGATGTAAAATTTTGTAACTCATCCAAAAAGAGTATAATTAAACATCCAAAAACATTCTTTCTCACACACACCAACCCAACATCTGTTAATTGAAATAAACTTAAAAATGAAAATCTCAGACAAAAACCATAAAATAAATTGAATGAGACGGAGTGAACTAACAAAATACTATTTGAAATCAAAATCATAAAGATTTCAGACCAATAAGGGAAAATTAGCACAATTATTTTAAAGGTAAAACCCTTCATTTGGCTACCCAACTTTTCAAAAAATTGCAAGGCGGCCACTGAAAGTTTAAAACTTGCAATGAGGTCACTGAACTAAATTTATGTTGCAAGCGTTCCCATATTTTAGATGTCCGTTAGCTCCATCGTTAAATATCTATTTTACCCCCTTTAAATAACAATTATTCTCTTTATGTGACATTAGAAACCCAAAGGGGTCTAACTGATTTTTTTTAATAAATATGTCGTCTACTTTCTTACTACTCCCACCATCAACCACCCTAATCCACCACCTTCCACCTCCCTCTGTACCATCTCCCACCATCATCAAATGAAGACAAGCAACATCAGTGGGGGTAAATCTTCCCTTGTCTTTCGAAAACCTCAAAAAGTAGAATCTGTGTCATTGGATCTTAAAACCCCCGTAAATTTCCTCCATTAAAAAACCCCACCAAAACCCAGATCCGAAAACAAAGATGACGAGAGAGATAAAACCAGATATGGGTTACTTAACCAGAGAGGGATCCTTCTTTAGCCGTCCCCTGGATTGGGGATCTATGCCACATCACTTGATTGGGGATGAACAGAGATGGAAGCGACTAGAAATTAACTATAAGGGGTTATCGGCAGTTAGACCTTGGTGGAGCTTTTGTGATACGAAGGAGATGGCGGCAAAGATGAAGGATTCAAGCTAGGTGTGGAGCTCGGCCAGACATGGCGGGTGGCGAATCTCGGAGATGAAGCTGGAGCGAGGGAGATGGAGATTAAATGGAGGGGGGTCAGCGTCGGTGATGGATGAAGGGGAGGTAGAACACCAGGTGATGGCTGGAGATCGGGGTTACAAAAAGGGCGGCAGCTGTTGATTGATTGGGCAGAGGGAGACGGCGGCGGGCTTGGTGTGAATGAATTAGAGAGAGAGGATGGAGATGGCGTCGCCGTCTGGTTCACCGGAGAAGGAGAAGCTGCTGGGTTTATATAGGGGCCAGACCAAACCTGTCATTGGGAAGGATGGATGGCGGGATGGATAGAGATGTGGATTCGACGGTGGGTGTTGACGGAGGGGAGAGAGCGAGCAGAGGGAGATGACGATTTTCTGGAGATCGGGCAGAAGAGAGAGAGAGAAAAATGGGAGATGAAGAGGGTTTATATGTGATATATATTTTTTTATTAGACCCCTTTGGGTTTCTAATATCACATAAAGGGAATAATTGTTATTTACATGAGGGCAAAATAGGGATTTCACTCATATTTAACGGTGGAGCTAACGGACATCCAAAATATGGGCACACTTGCAACATAAATTTAGTTCAGTGGCCTCATTGCAAGTTTTAAACTTTCGGTGGCCTCCTTGCAAGTTTTTGAAAAGTTGGGTGGCCAAATGATGGGTTTTGCCTATTTTAAAAAAGAAAGAAATTAAAAATACAAATATTTAAAATTACAAAACTTACGAACAATTTTTTTTAAAAAAAACTAAATCTAGACCGGACAAAAATTAAATTAAGATTTTAGTTTATTACGATAACAATCAATTAAGAAACTACAAACTAGAAACTGCATAATTAAGGCGATAAGATCTCATTAAAACAATAAATGTCTAGTAAAACCGTAAAATAATAAATCTTAGTTATGACACATGCTTTAATTACAGTCGTAAAATCTTAGTTAGGCCAGCAGCTAACTGTTCATATAATTAGCTGTTGTACATGGAAATTGACATTTAATCATAGACAGTAGTTATATTTGATAAAAATGAATCTTGACTAGTAGCTCACTGTTCCTATAATTAACGGTTGTACATGGAAATTGAGATTTAATCCTATTTAGTAATTATGTTTGGTAAAAAGCGAAATTATAATATAGATAGATATATGAACAAATGTTGTTTAGAGAAGATAATTATAATGTGAATTTGAAAGAGATTGTTTAGAATTGATAAATAAATTTGAACTTTAAAAAGATTTATTTGTTAAAATTTTATTATTAATAAATTAATAAAATAAATAAAAATCATAGAAGTACATTTGATCCTATTTGATTTGTACGGTTTATAGGTATTTCTCGATGAAATTAGAAAATATTATGTATCTATAAAAGTTTTTACGGTAACCGATTTTGACATCAAAAATTGGTTTTAAAAAATTACGATTTGGTAACTTTTTAAAAATTCAATAAGCGTTTTAATATGTTGGGGACTTTTCCTAATATTTAGCTATCTATTGAAATGCAGTTGTTAAGTTGATGTTATCACTTTGTTTAATATTTCTCCTACCTTGGCTATTTATAAAGCTTGTTCTATAACTAAAGCCTTAAGTTTCTCCTGCAGCTTTTGATTAACAGTGGACAACAAAAAAAATGGATTCTCATAGTGCAGAGATAATGGAGGTCCAAAGCCAACAACCAAGCAATGGCACCAGCTTCAATGGCTTCAATGCCTTATCAGGTTCCATATTCAATCATTCAATACTAGTAAAATTTTGCAAGTGATAATGATTTTTTGTAACTTATTCTTATGTTTTTTTAGGTGTTGGAATACTATCAATCCCTTATGCACTGTCTAAAGGAGGGTGGCTAAGCTTAACAATTCTTTTCTTGGTAGCGATTCTGTGTTTCTACACGGGTTTACTTTTACGTAGGTGTATGGATTCTGATCCACTCATTAAAACATATTCTGATATAGGGGAGTTTGCCTTTGGGAGGATAGGTAGAGCAGTGATATCAACTTTAATGTATCTCGAGTTGTTCTTGGTGGCAGTTGAGTTTCTAATATTGGGAGGGGACAATTTACACAAGTTGTTTCCGAAAGCGAATTTCAGCATTGGAGGCCTTAAAGTTGGAGGCCAACAGAGCTTTATTCTACTTACTGCTCTTCTTGTATTTCCTACCACTTGGTTGAAAAGTTTGGGATTGTTGGCCTATATCTCTGCTGGTGGTGTTTTGGCTTCGGCCATTTTGGTGTTTTGTGTTTTTTCTATTGGTGCTTTCGGTGGAGTGGGGTTTCATGAAGATGGAGAGGTTTGGAATTGGAGTGGAGTGACTATGGCTATAAGCTTGTATACATTTTGCTATTGTGGTCATCCAGTTTTCCCAACACTTCGCAGTTCCATGAATAATAGAGCCCAATTCCCCAAGGTAAGAAAATTACACCCCAAGTTCTCTTGGATTCCTTTCCTTCTAGCATTATAATTTATATGGAGCTATGGAATCAAAAATAAAGTCAGGAAACACTTGAGAATAATGATATAACTTTTTTATTGATTGATCACCTATTTATATAAGAAGTTACAATTAGGGTTACATTATGAGTATGGTAAAAGAAACCTTTACAAGGATGAAGAAAGAACTATATAAGGTAGTAACTACTAAACCCTAATTACAATAAATAAATAATTAATATATTATTCTCTAATAGAAACATCTTAGCTTCAATTTCAAACTAACATGGTCGACACTTATTCCAATTCCAAACCTGGATCGGAATCAACTTTCTAGGTTAATTTTTTGAATACCTTTTTCTTTGCATCAATGTAATTGCAGGTTCTACTTGTCTGCTTTGTTCTGAGCACTGTCGGCTATGGATCAATGGGAGTTCTCGGCTACCTGATGTACGGGGACAATTTACTCTCTCAAGTGACTTTAAATCTTCCTACAAGTAACATATTTTCAAAAATAGCAATTTACACTACATTAATAAATCCCATCACCAAGTATGCGATAATCATTGCTCCAATTACAACAGCCATTGACGACACATTTCCTTTTTGCAACAGAGGATTGGTAAGTTACCTCATCAGAACAGTTTTGGTGATCAGCACTATGTTTGTGGCACTTGCTATTCCATTTTTCGGATATGTAATGGCATTCATTGGTGCATTTTCCGGCATTAGTGTTTCGATGTTGTTCCCGTGCCTATTTACTTGAAGATCAACAATGCTTCTCGAAAATTCGGGTTAGAGTTGATAGCTATTGTGATGATTATGTTGTTTGGAGCTATTGTTGCAGTTGTAGGTATCTATACTTCTTTAAGAGATATTGTAAAGCAAGTTCAACCTAAATGTACTAATGCTTGGTTGAATCAAGATTGTTGTTATACAAAGAAAATAACTTTGCTTAATGAAATGGACAACTCTTGAGAGTTTTACTGTATAATCTTTCTCTTTCACACACATACTGACTGACTCATTTGGGTATTTTGATCGGGAGATGCAAGGCCTTCTTGGATTTCCAGCCATCAATGGTCCACTTGGGTTAGGATGATGATGGCGAGTTGATGGTTTGGTGGTGCGAGTGAGGATGGCGACGTGGACCGCGGAGGGAGATTTTGGGGAGGAGAGAGAGGGTGGGTTTGGGAGGAATGGACGAGGGAGGAAGTATGGTGGAGGAGTAATTTGGTGGAGAGGGTGTTTGATAGAGCTATTGGTGAGTGTGTGTTTGTTTTCGCACACAGTTTTCTTCACTCAGCTCTCTCCTCCCATCGCAGAGTTGTTTTTTTAGTGAGAGGTGAATCTACTGAATGGCAAGAGGGGTTTATATAAGAGCAGGTCGCCAATGAGGATGTTATGCTTCTTAATTCATTCTTTCTCGCTCATCCCACTGACGCTAGGTCGGATTAAGGAGATTCGTTTTGAATAAAATACTCGTAAAATCGTTTTTCCTAAACTTTTATCTTTATATTATTATATAGGCTTAAATCACAATTTGGTCACCTACTTTCCAGTTTTTTGCAATATGATCACTCTACTTTTTTTTTCTCAATTTAATCATTATACTTGCCTTTATTTTCACATTCATCACTCAATCAAATTTTTTGGATCGAAAACTTTTTAAAAAAATAAAAACCCGAAAATGCCCCCACTTAATGGAATTGGATCCTCTTTTTTAATCCAATTTTGACTTTTAAAAAAATTTAAAACCCCGAAAATGCCCCTACACCATCTTCTTCTTCCCACCGTCATCTTCACTAATCCACATCATCTGAGCCCCATCTCCACCATCACTGCATCTCCAGATTAATTTTTCCGAGCTTTAGAACTCCTTTCTGATTCCACAAAGAATAAAAGGAGGGTGTAAATGTTGACTCAATCCATCAATGAGTTCAAGCACAACCGTGTCGTGTGAACCCAAGTCGAGTCCGATCCCTGTCAAACTCGAACAAGAACCCTTGTTGCATTAGGTTCCTAATTACCGCGAATCAAGTTGATGCCGAAACCGTCTGTAATGCCAGGCATTTGACGTCTTCTGCTGTGTCGATAAAGTAGTTTCCCGATGGTGGGGACAGCAATGAGTTGCCAACGAGTTTGAAACTCAGTCTGGGTAGACTCAGTCTCTTGGTCCTTGACACGTTCAGACAGAGATCGAAACCTAGAGTGCACTGAGCTGGGCTTGGTATCTTCACGCTCCATTTAAATGCGGCTACAATCTGAGCACCAACTGGAGCTTGGGTTATGCTCGACCGGTATCTCCTCGCTTACGCCGCCATTGAAGAGTTCTTCGAAATTGTATGCGATTATGGCGAAATCGGGATGTATATGCCAATGTTTCTGCCGATTTTGGTCAATGACTTTCCACGAGCTGTTATGGTGGATGGCGAAGCTGGGTTCGTGCGATGATGACGGAACGCTTAGGAACTGAGACTTTTCCGGATCTGGGGTTGTAGACGAAGAAGAGAGAGAGAGAGAGATGGGAGATGAAGAGACGAGACAAGATTGAGAAACTGGCTGGAGATGATAGCAGATGAGGGGGGTCGGCAATGAAGCATGGGCGGATTTGGCTGGAGATGGAGCAGGAAGGAGGCCGCTGGTCGCTGATGTGCGTGGAGGCTGGAGGTTAATGTTAGGGATTATATATATATATATATATATATATATATATATATATATATATATATATATATATACACATATATATATTTATTGGGAATATAAATTAAATATTAATAATTTGATTTTTTAGTTTAACCCCTTAACTATTAACATTTTAAACTGAAAACCCTTAACATTGGTAAAGGCATTTTGGTCATTTCAAACAGTTCCGTCCATCTAACTAACAGAAATAATCCTCAGTGACTTTATTGACTTGATTTGCCAAGTGTAGTCACTAAAGTGAGAAAAAAAAATAGAGTGATCAAATTACAAAAAGCTGGAAAGTAGGGTGACCAAATTGTAATTTAAGAGCGTCCGCAGTGAGCCCATTTTATCAACACTCCAAAATGGTTTTGGAGTCTTGTTGCACAACTCAACCTCACAGTGGACTCTCAATTCAACACTCGATCCCAATAGCCCGTCAAATGGATCGCAACAGATCGGGTGACTCGTAGCGTGAATTGTTGCTTTGTTCCCTCACTTCTCTCTCTTCCCAACTGTTCTTCTTCGTTCTCTCTCCTTCCCAGTCTTCTCTCTTCTTTCTCCCCCACCGTCTTCCTTGTTTACCCACACCACACTTCTCAACAACAAAACCCTCTGCCGCTGTCGCCGCCTCCATCTTCACTCATCGACGGACGAAAATTCCGGATATAGCGCTGCGCCCAAAATTTCGCCTCCATCTTCACTCATCAGGTATATGGACTTCGATTCACTGTAGGCTTTCATCAATCTCCCGATTCGATTCGAATGAATTATGTCTCCGTCCTCCAGTTTGCAGATGTTGAATTTAGGGTTTGATAAATATCGAAATTGGTTGGAAACAACATTTGTCTTTGGAAACAACATTTATTCAGTGTGATAAAATTCTTTGGGTATCAAGATTGTTGATTTTGTTCCAAGATTTTATTTTGAATTCTGAATTGTAGTCTTGTTGATGGGATTTTAGTGGGTTGTTCATATGATCTTTGATGAACGGTCCCAATTATTGCGTCATGGTTGAGTAAACCCAGTTAGTATTGTGAGTTTAATAAATCAAATTCTTGTGTTTGCTTCAGATATAGATTAGGATTCGGATACTAGTAATATTATTGTTCCACGAAAAGAGTAATCGTTTGAAAATTCAAATATTTAGGAGGTACGTAATTGTCCTTGTAATTGTCCTTAGAAGGAACAATAATAACAGAAGTATGTGTTGTATGTAACTTGTTATAGTTCATATAAAAATTGAGCAAGTGGGAAAGGGGAGGTTAATTTTTTGATTGAGACTCTTTGATTGGAACATTTAGGAAAAGAAAGTAGGAATTTGTAAGTGTAATGGAGGAAGCAAAGTGGCGGCGTTTTGGTTAAAAATAGTGACGATGAAATTTAGTGATGTAGTAGAGACTAGAGAGAACCCAAGACCAAAAGAAGCTAGCTACTTCATCAGTTGTAGAAAAGAGTTATATTGATTTTTTGAAGTCAATCCGACCATTTTTGAAAGAAGAGTTGATATGGGTTTACTTGTTTTATTAAAACTAGACAACTTGCGGTTCGTAGAAATTTATGAATATAGTTCACAAATTATATTCTTGTTGAAGGGACCCGACCTGGGTCCCCCTACGTGGGACAACCACGTGGAGTCCAGTCAGACTTGGGCAGGTCCCACCAAAGGCCGAGGACCATTAACCAGCCGATCATCATCGGCGACCATCAACCAACCGACCACTAATGGCGATCATGCACAACACCCGACCACACGGGCGAGGACCACATATGCTCGGCCGACAACTCTTCTGTGACAAGACAGGTTTAGCCCATAGCATGTACATAGTATACAGATGCCTTCCTCGCAAGAGCTGGGCAAGCCATGCAAGCCGCGATATCTTATCGGCTCATTAGACCGCCTACAATTGGCACATCACACGCAACCTGTTAACCACTCAGGAACTGCCAGCAAGCCGACTAGGGAACCAGTCCCACCATCAGGGACCCCCAGGCCAATCATGATCCCAAATCTAATCTACTATAAATGGAAACCTTTCCCTTCAAGAAAGGTAAGATTTACTTTTGCATTCTAAGCCTAACCAAAGAGCCTTTGGCACAAAGGATACACAAAGAGACTTCTATCAAACTACTCACCGGAAACTTAAGAGAACACCTGGCTCCGGCACATACATAATACCATGATTACTGACTCTCACACCGGAGGGCTGTAGCTGGGAAACCCCCAGCACCCTAACGGTAGTTCTCTTTTCAAGTATCCAACAACCAAGAGCAAGTACAAAGCCCAGATATCCTAAAAACGTGGTACTTCCGGTACCCACATACACCGACGTGACCATCAAGAGCCGGACATGTCAGCTTCGGTCCATTACGTGGACTGCCAGCTTAGTCACCCCATCTTTGTGGCGTGATCAAGTGGTTCCGTTGCCGGGAATCGTTCTGTGAAATTTTATCATCGATGGACCAGCAAACTCCTACAAAGCAAAGCCAACCAGGAGTAAACATCCCACCACCCTCACCTGCAAGCAAAATTACGGGTATGGACATCGACGCGGTCACCTCAAAGGCAGTGGGTGGCCAGCCGAGCGTTGTTTATAACGTTGACGAGGAGACCCAAGTGGACCAACCTCGAACAGAGGGAGATAAGGCCACCGAACAAGACGAACTCCTGGCAGAGGCAAAGTTCTGGGAACGCCAGAAAACTTACCTTGCAGGAATTCAAGAGGCTGAGCTCAAAATGTTCGAGCTTCAGAAAAGAATAAAAGCTACAACTAAACCCCAAGAAGAGCAAGCCCCGATCGTCCAAAAGGCCACCTCAAAAGGCAAAGGGAAGGGGAAGGCCATATCCCGGCCTAGTGCAAAATCCCAGTTAGAGAAGAGGGCGAGCGAGCAGGCGCCCAAACCTAGCGTCCAAAGCTGTCTAACTTTTCCCAATGAATCTAAACGTTCTCGACGAACACGAGAAAGGAGCGAGGAAGGGGAATCTAGGCCGAGGACAGAGGCGATCAAGAATAAAACATGTGGACATTGTACCCATTCTCAAAAATCGGGTGCAGGGTACCCAAAGAGTGGTCGGAACGTGACCACCGAGGTACAGAGGTCGACCAACAAGCCTTCCTTGGCTGTTGAGCAGGAGGTGAAATTTCTACGTGGTCGACTAGAAGCCATGGAAAAGGGGAAACCAATGCTGCTACCTCCAGCTAAGAATGGCCCATTTCAAGAGAAAATGAAAAAAACCCCCCTACCCGACAAAAAAATCCCTATCTTTGAACCATATCAAGGCCTCACCAATGCCATAGATCATATGGCCAGTTTTGAGGTGAAGATGAATGCAGTTGCCCCCGAGGAAGAAGATGCTTGGGGTAAGATTTTCATAGGAACATTGAAGGGGAAAGCTCTGAAATGGTATACGGGCCTTCCACTGGATTCGGTTGAGAGTTGGGATGAATTCAGACAAATGTTTGTCAACCAATTCTCCTCGGCAGGGCTCGAGCCGAAGAAGCAAACATATCTGTGTGGAATCCAGCAGCGAATAAACGAATCCAACCAAGCCTATATGGACAGATTCATGGCTATGGTGGACCAAACACCATACATTTCGGAAGAATCCATTAAGATGTGCTTCATCTCTGGCCTACAGCAGGGACGACTGATGAGGCAAGAAATGATGTTGCGCGATCAAACTTCGGTCGGAGAAATGTATGCCCACGCAATTCGGGTAATCAATACCGAAGAGGCAAAGAAGGAAGGAAATGAGAAGAAAGAAGGAGGGCACCGAGCTCAGGACCACTTGAACAAAGGGGGACGAGGGTCTAGCCACAAGGAGGAGGATAATCGAGGGAAAAATGTGTGGGACAACGTCGACTGGACCCCACTCACGACTAGCCGCGAGCATATAGTGAATGTCCTGCTCGATCAGGATAAGATTGATAGGCCGTGACCACTGAAGGAAAGTCGGTATCCTTGCAACCCCAACAAACGATGTGCCTACCACAAAGACATTGGGCATACGACCGAGGAGTGTATCAACTTAAAAAGGGCCATCCAAAAGTTGATCGACAAGGGCGAGCTCAGGAGGTTTGAGAGAAGGGGAAGTGACCAGAGGGAAAGGCCGGGAGAGCCGGAGAGACATTAGAATCCTAGGCCAGATAATGGAGGCCCGAGGAACGTGATCAACACTATTAGGGAAGCATCACCCAGTGGGAATCAGTTGAAACCTAAAACATGTGGTTCATATGATGCCACGATCGGATGAAGCAGGAGGAATCACTTTCTGGCCAGGCGAGCTAGCTGCCAGTGAGACTACTCGCCAACAACCCTTGACTCTTCGAGTAAGGATTCACAATAGCGAGGTGAAGCGAGTGCTCGTAGATACAGGGGCAGGAAAGGATATCCTATACTATGCATGCTTCAAAGAAATGGGGTTGGGGAACGCCCACCTCAGACCTAGCAGTGTACAATTAGAGGGTTTTACCGGACATAAAGTCGCGGTAAAAGGGATCATCACACTCTCGGTGATCCTCGGCGAGGAGACCAATACTCCTCGAATGGAGGAGGTTGACTTCCTAGTGCTCGACTTACCATCTCCATACAACGCCATACTAGGCTCACCTTCGCAAACGAAGGTCCAGCTGGTTGCATCCATGGCTCATCAGAGAGTCAAATACCCTATGGAAAAAGGGATTGGCATGGTTTTGAATGATGCATCAAGCACTTTGGAATACATTTACAAAGAAAAACCCACAAAGAGAAGGTGGTAATTTCCATGCCAGAAGGTGAGGTGGTAGAAATTAGTAGATTGACCAAGAGACGGCGAGAAACAGAAGAGGAAACAATCCCAATGTTTCCTGAACCAACTCAGGCCTAGCAATTAGAGCGAGCTGGGAACGCCAGCTCGTACAAGAGGCCCGAGCTACAAGCTGTGAACGCCAGCTCGTCACTAGAATGGAGAAAGCAAACTGGGAACGCCAGCTCGCTAAAAAAAGGGGAAAGCAAGGATCTGATGATTGGCACATTGGCTACCGCGGAGCATGAAAAGGACCAGGCTGTCACCAAAGTAATCACTATCGAAAGCCTGGATATTGATCATCAACCAGCCATCGAGCCTAACGATGACTTAGATGAAATTGTGATCAACCTTGATTTTCCCGAGCAGAAGGTCCGAGTAGGAAGGGAAATCCCCAAAGAGGAGCGAGCAGCGATCATCAAGCTGCTAAAAGAAAGCTTGGATGTGTTCGCTTGGAGGATCGAGGATATGGAGGGAATTAACGAGGACATCGCTATGCACCAGTTGAGCATTGATCCAGACTTCATCCCAATACAGCAAAAGGCACGAATTTTTTCCTCGGAAAAGCAGACAGCTATCAAGGAAGAAGTGTCAAAATTGTTGAAAGCTAATATTATTAAAGAAGTCTTGTATGCAACCTGGATTGCAAATGTAGTCATGGTAAAGAAAGTAACCGGGAAATGGCGAATGTGTGTGGACTTTACTGATCTAAATAAAGCTTGCCCAAAAGATTGGTATCCATTACCCAGAATCGACTAACTTGTAGACTCCATATCGGGCCACAAAATTCTCAGTTTTGTGGATGCATACTCAGGTTATCATCAAATTAAGATGTGGTTGGCCGACCAGATACATACAGTGTTTCGAGCAGCAGGGGGATTGTATTGCTACACAATGATGCCTTTTGGCCTCAAGAACGCGGGGGCTACATACCAGAGAATGGTGAATAAAGTGTTCGGGGACCAGTTGGGCAGAAATGTGGAAGCTTACATTGATGACATGGTTATCAAAACAAAGCACTCCGACCACGCCAAAGACTTGCGAGAAACTTTCTCGAATCTACGAAAGAACAAAATGAAGCTCAATCCGGCCAAATGTGCATTCGGAGTGACAGAAGGAAAGTTCCTCGGCTACATGGTGAATGAGTGAGGAATTGAGGCCAATCCAGAGAAGATAAAAGCCCTAACAACCATGGACATACCATCCTCGATCCAATATGTCCAACAACTCAATGGTCGGATCACTGCTCTCAGTTGCTTCATCGTCAAATCAGCTGAAAAAAGATTGCCCTTCATTAAAGTCTTAAAGAAAGGCAAAAAAAAATTGAATGAACAAAGGATTGTACCAAGGCTTTCGAGGAGCTCAGGGAATATTTAGGCCGACCACCACTCCTCAATATCCCAATACCAGAGGAGAAGCTATACCTCTACTTGGCCGCATCAGACTTTGTGGTTGCTGCGGTCTTGGTCAGAGAGGAAGGCAATATTCATAAGCCAATCTACTATGTCTCTCATGCACTGACAGACGTTGAAAGGAGGTACTTAGAGGTCAAAAAATTGGTTCTCACTTTGATCATCGCTGCACGGAAGTTAAAAGCTTACTTCCAGGCACACTCGATCATAGTGTACACCAATTTTCCTCAAAGGAAAATCATGCACAAACCCGACATGGCGGGCAGAATGCTGAAATGGTTGGTAGAGCTCTTCGGGTATGATATCAGCTATGAAGCCAGGAAAACGATCCGAGCACAGGTCCTGGCGGACTTTATTATCGAAACCTCGTTCACTCGGCCAGGAGGCGAGTAAGAAAACGCTCGAGGAATCACTTCAGCGACCACAGAAGCGACCACGTCTGGCGAGCAATCAAAAACGAGGCCTCCTTCATATTGAACCTTGTTCGTGGACGGATCTGTAGGAGCAAAGAGAAATGGGGCTGGACTCTCGTTGATTATTCCGGATTCAGGAGAGCTGGACATGGCTTTGAAATTCCAGTTCAAAACTTCGAACAATCAGGCCGAGTATGAGGCCCTGATTGCTGGAATCGAGCTCGCACTAAGCTTAGGGGCTGAAGATATAGTGATTTACAGTGACTCCTAGTTGGTGGTAAAGCAGATACTGGGCGAATACGAGGCAAATAACCCAATATTGGCCAAATACCAGCAATTGACACAAAAATTGTTGACCCTTTTTAAATATTGGGAGTTGGAGCAAATCCTGAGAGAGGGAAATTATCGAGCTAATTATCTCTCCAAGATCGCATCCTCGGAAGCCGAGGAAGTTCCTCCTAACATTGAACTCATGTTCCTCAAAATCCCAGCTATCAGCCAGGAGGAAATTATGGTCGTCGTCGAAACTCCAAGATGTTGGATCGACAACATAAAAGACTACATTGAACAGGGCACTCTACCAAAAGGGAAAAGTGAAGCCCAAATTATCAGGAACCAAGCATGCAGATACTCGATAGTCGGGGGCATGCTGTACAAACGATCTAACACCAAACCTCTCCTTTGATGCATACGACCGAAGACAGTAAACGATCTGTTGGCTGAGGTGCATGAGGGCGAGTGTGGTGGACACCCTGGACCGAGGACCCTGTCGGACAAAATGAATTTTCATGGCTACTATTGGCCGAGCATGAGAAGAGACGCAGCGGAATATGTAAGGAAGTGTGACAAATGCCAAAGATAGGGAACATTCCACGACTACCCTCAGTCTTGCAAACCCCGATAGTCGCAGCATGGCCCTTTGACATGTGGGGAATCGACCTTAGCGGTCCCTTTCCCAAAGCAAAACATGGGTGAGAGTATGTGATTGTGGCCGTCGACTACTTCACCAAGTGGATAGAGGCAAAGCCATTTGCTAGCATAACCGAGGATCAAGCGATCAGATTTACTTACGAACAGATCTTCTGTCGTTTCGGACTCCCTCGGATGATCGTCTCCGACCATGGCACTCAGTTTTCCAAAAGTTTACAGCAAATTGTGATAGGCTGAATGTTAAGCACAGGATGTCCTCGGTAGCCCATCCACAAGGCAATGGTCAGGCAGAGGCAGGAAATAAGAAGATCATGCATGCTTTAAAGAGGAATTTAGATGAGAAAAAGGGAAGCTGGTTAGAGCAGCTGCCAATTGTTCTATGGGGAATCAGAACATCAATACGGGGATCTACAGGTGAAACCCCGTTTGCACTAACATATGGCTCAGAAGCAATGGCACCAGTTGAGCTAGCACTCCCTACCATTCGGGTTACCTTCTTCGATCAACAACAGAACGACTTGTCCAGACAGCTCGATCTGGACAACCTCGAAGAAAGGCGACTAGAGGTCCGACTCAGAATGATCAATTACAAAAAGCTTACAAAAATCCACCATGACAAAAGAGTAAAACCAAGAGATTTTCTAATTGGAGACCTGGTTTTGAGAAAGATTGAAGCAACGGGCAGGAAGATCGGAAGAAATAAGTTATCCCCTAACTGGGAGGGTCCATTCAAGGTAGTTAGCATTGTAAAAGAAGGAACCTACAGGTTGGCCGAACTAGACTGTACACCTTTTAAGAATCCTTGGCATGCAGATCGTCTCAAGGTGTATTATCGTTGATGTAAATTTTGTAAAGATCACTAGTTTAATGAATGACAAGTTTTATCCAAAGACAAGTGTCCCTATCTATTCCCATTCTCGAAGGGAGATGGAATAGAACCTATCCTCGGTACGCGAGGAAGGCCATCAAAAATGATAAATGAGCGAAGTGCTCATTCCCATCCTCGTACGGAGGTGGGAGAAAGACCTCATCCTCGGAACACGAGGAAGGCCATCAAAATTGAAAAATGAGCGAAATTGATAAATGAGCCAAGTGCTCATTCCCATCCTCGTACGGAGGTGGGAGAAAGACCTCATCCTCGGAACACGGGAAGGCCATCAAAATTGATAAATGAGCCAAGTGCTCATTCCCATCCTCGTACGGAGGTGGGAGAAAGACCTCATCCTCGGAGCACGAGGAAGGCCATCAAAATTGATAAATGAGGTAAGTGCTCACTCCCATCCTCGTACGGAGGTGGTAGAGTTCCGAGGATAACCACCGAAGAGAAAGATTCGACTATTCAAAATATATATATGGCAAGTATACTAATCTTTGATTGTCCTCGGGACGCGAGAACAGCTAGAAATAAAACAAAAAATAAACAAGTATACAAAATCTGAAACACATTCAAACAGCTCCTATAAATTCATCCAACTATAAAAAGACCGAGATAGACAACAAACAACAAAAATTGTTAAAGAAAAAATAAAAATTGTTTTGAAACAGGCACACGCGCCTAAACACCACTCGACGTAGCGAGGAAAAATAAAAAGCTATTCGGGTAGATCGACCACTTCGGCATCACAAACAAAATGTCATTTGGTTCAATGGATTATGTCTGTGCAAGTGTTGGGCAAAGTGAGGAAGTACAAGGTTCAAGACCCCCCCACCACTTCGGCATCACGAGCGGGAGAGGGAAGACCATGTTGTTTGGCGGCTATCGATGCAGTTTCAAATCCAGCACGGTTGGAATGTTCGCCCTCACCCATGAATTGTCTTAGTTTTAACTCAGGGTCGAAGTCTACCTCCTCGCCCTGCTCCACAGCCTTCATCAGGGCGAAGACATCCAGAGACCAGGGGGTTGGTGGCACCCATTCTTCCAAGTTATATTTGGCATCCTTCGCGTGCAGCATTTCCAGCTCGTCTTTTTCGAAGGGAATCATTTCATGGCCTTCCCGAGCAGCCCCGCCAATAAAATTTTCACTGCCCCACTCGATTATGGTGCCAAGACTCATCCCCAAGGTGGCGGCCACTCGAAGCATATGGCAAACTCCCCGCTCATAATAAAGGACAATCTCCTTGTTGTATACTTCTGTTCCCCTGAAGGATTCAAAAGTCGCAGTCTTCGCATCCTCGACCTGTCCTTCCAAACCAGCAACCTTGGCCCTCAACTCGGTCATTTCTTGCTCAGCCTGGGCAGCCCTCGCCTCAGCTTGCTTGTTCTTTTCTTCGGCTTCACCGGCTTTCTTCTCAGCAATATTGGCACGAGCCTCGGCCAACTCCTTTTCTTCATTCAAAGTGGCCATCTTGGCCGAGGACTCTTTAAGCTGGGCTTTTCCCTTGGTCTGTTCGCTCTCCAAAGAAGCCACATGGCCCTGGAGGAGCTCGATCTCATCTTGATCGGCTTGGGATTGAGTCTTTAATTTCTTGACCTCGGTTGCAGCTTGGTTGGCTCGGGTAGTCAACGAGGACAGGAACGAACAAAGCTACAGAAAATAAAATATGTATTAGTAATGAGTACATCTGGAATGAAGAAGCAAAGGAAAAAGGCGAAGAGTTTACCTCGCTCACGCAGAGCCCAATGCGTCCCATGGCTTCGGTAGGAGGCAAGGAATTTGCGACGCCAACCATTTCCCTCACCTGAACCCGGACAACCAACCCTTGCCCGGCCAAGGCTAGGGGGGAATCTTGGCAGGAGACATCAAAATTTTGTAAGACCGGAACGTTTGCAAAATCTTTAGCAAGCTGGATCCAGTTGCTCTGGTGGTCGGGGCCACAAAATCGTCCCTGTGCCACGGGACTGTCTCTTCGCTGGCCGACGAGGACACATCCTTGCCCTTCAGCTTTTTTCCAGCAGAGGGATGAGCGGACACTTCCTCCAAACTTCGCTCCTCCTCGCCGGATGAGCACTCTCGATGGAGGCGGGCTAGGCGGTAGTAGCGGGAACAGGAACGGCGGGCTCAGGGATCTTCTTAGCTGGGGCCGAGGGTCTGCTTCTTCCTCGGGGAATGACCCTGGCAGGTGCTCGGCGAGGAGCCGTTGTGGAAGGAACGGTCGAAGACCGGGTCCCTGCTCGTCAGTAGGCAAGGGGTAAGCCTTCTGGGGATCGGCCTTTGCTTCCTTCAGAATTTTTCGTCGAGCCACCCCTTGGTCCTGCCTGGCCGTCTTGCCCGAAAGCTCGTCTATATCAACGATCATATCTAAAACAAAGAAGGAATGAGTTAGAACGAGCACATAGTTAATGAAGAATATTAAGAAAACAAAAGCAAATAAAAAGTGTTGAAGCAATAGTGTATACTTCCACAGCCTTCAAGATCAAATACTTTGTCTTTACATTAAGGGCAGTCCAACTTAAACTTGTTACCCTCATGCATTGACCACCCAGGGTACTGATTGTACTCGGGGACCTCGTACCGGACGTTCAGCCCCTTAAATTTCTTGGTCGACATACCGACCATTCTCAAAAGAATTTCGTCCTCACTGATCGAGCTCCAGCAGAATACTCGGGCAGGACCAGTTCTTTGAACTCCGAGAAAGTCCTCAATGGCTTTTCGAGCAGACTTCTAGTACTCATCTAGAATCCCGACTGGAGAGAGTGACTTAATTTCAGCAGCAGAAAATCGGGGTGTAGGGAAGTTCCACCCATACCTACTCTCCACCAAAAAACCTTTCTCGTCTCAGTGCCATGTTTTCCCGGGAGGCTTGGCGAACAAATTGATCCCTCGGTTATGATGCTTGCACTAAAGACAATTTAAAGATTTTGTCACTATAAAATAAGTCTTGAAGAGAGGCAAGGTCGGCTCGAACCCGAGCATCCGAACGCAAGCAGCAAAAGAAATCAGGTAACGGACTAAGTTGAGGGAGAGGTCGAGGGGGTGAGCACCAGCCTCTTCGAGTAGCTCGCAGATAAGAGGATCAAGGGGAAGTCGAAGACCTGCCTCAAAAAATGAAATATAAAAACATACTCTATCCCTCATATCCCTCAGCCCGTCCATATTAATTGAATTATGGGGGGCAGATCTCTGGAATCTCTTCCGACTATGATTATACTGCTCGTCCCAGCTATCTACGTCGCTCGGCCATACATTATTCCTCCACTCCCTTAATATTCTACGAGCGGGAGGAGCATCGTCGGCCTCTACTGAAACCTCTTCGACCTGGTCGGTAGCCGAAGAACTCTCCCCTCGTTTTTCGACAGCAAGGGCCTTGTTCGCCTCAACTATCTCCTGGGCGACTATCTCCCGATAATATTGATTGAATAGGTACCTGAGCGCCTTAGTCTTATTCCCGCAAACCAACATGTGTACCCCGGCGGGGATAACCTTGGCGGCAAACTTCTCATCAGGAAGAGAAGGCAGACCCTTCATATTGTAGCCACCATCGACCAGCAGCGTCATCGCCTCGCTCGGTTTCACGAGCGACCAAGCTCCATTGGTTTGCGAGTATAGCCTATTCGTCTCCGGCGATCGAGCATAGACGGGATCTGAGCTAACATTCTTGGTTCTCATATTTGGGTTACGAGTAGTAGAAGAATTGGGCGAGGAAGAAGAAGAGGTCTCGCTTGGGGTAAATGTGAGGGTAGAAGGAACAGGGTTCATAAAATCCTAACCCTAGAAACCTAGCAAATCGAAAAAGTGACTTAAGCGAAGACAAGAGGGGACGAGTACCTGTGAGCGGATTAAAGCAGGAGCGAGCAGCAAACGAGAAATTGAGCGAGGATCTGAAAAAGGGACAAATATCGAAAGGTTAGCGCCGGTTTACCGGAAAAAGCTGAGGTCACCGGAAAAAGCTACAAAATCAGAAAACACTCAAAATGGGATAAAAAACCTACGAAATTTGTATCAAAAGGAAGAAGAGAAGAAGGTGAACCTGGAAACTAGGATTATAGAGCAAAGAAACGTCTGGAAATGTCAGAAATGAGAAAAGTAGCAGGAAGAGGATTTTCGCCCAAAGCAGAACTCGTAAGGAAATGAAGAAAATTGTGGGAGAAGGAAGAGTGAAGTGAAAAGCTGGGAAAATTCATGCTTTTATACCAACCCGATCACACCGGGTCGACCCAACCAAAAACACGCGGATCCTACCCAAAACCATTCGCTGATCGACACGTGGCAAGCACTATGCACGAAATGACTGCAAACCGACGATGTTTCCATAATTGGACGCCGTCACATTTCGTGAAAAGTAATTACAATGATTTCTTATGACTCCTCGTATACCGTGCATTTAATGCATACGGCGGACCAATTTTCTAGGAAAATTCAACTAATAACTCCTACATGCATCCTCGATATCAAAGTGATTGGCTTCAGCAAAACGAGCAAGTGACCACAAACAGAAATAAACGAAAAAATCGAGGAAACCTGGCGAGGATCGATGACAGGAAAATCGAGCATAATTTTCGATTATACTTTCCAAGCTAAGGATAAATCCTCGCACTTGGAAACTCGGGGTCTATTGAAGGGACCTGACCTGGGTCCCCTTACGTGGGACAACCATGTGGAGTATAGTCAGACTTGGGCAGGTCCCACCAAAGGCCGAGGACCATTAACCAGCCGATCATCATCGGCGACCATCAACCAACCGACCACTAATGGCGATCATGCACAACACCCGACCACACGGGCGAGGACCACCTATGCATGGCCGACAACTCTTCTGGGACAAGACAGGTTTAGCCCATAGCCTGTACATAGTATCCAGATGCCTTCCCTACAATAGCTGGGCAAGCCATGCAAGCCGCCATATCTTATCGGCTCATTAGACCGCCTACAATTGGCACATCACACGCAACCTGTTAACCACTCAGGAACTGCCAACAAGCCGACCAGGGAACCAGTCCCACCATCAGGGACCCCCAGGCCAATCATGATCCCAAATCTAATCTATTATAAAAGGAAACCTTTCCCTTCAAGAAAGGTAAGATTTACTTTTGCATTCTAAGCCTAACCAAAGAGCCTTTGGCACAAAGGATACACAAAGAGACTTCTATCAAACTACTCACCGGAAGCTTAAGGGAACACCTGGCTCCGGCACATACATAATACCTTGATTACCGACTCTCACACCGGAGGGTTGTAGCTTGGAAACCCCCAGCACCATAACGGTAGTTCTCTTTTCAGGTATCCAACAACCAAGAGCAAGTACAAAGCCCAGATATCCTAACAAACTTGGTCCTTCCGGTACCCACATACACCGACGTGACCATAAAGAGCCGGACACATCAGCTCTGGTCTATTACGTGGACTGCCAGCTTAGTCACCCCATCTTTGTGGCGTGATCACTTGTATCCTCTACAAGTGATAGATTAATTATCAAAAGTGGTGATTTTGTCTTGGAATAGTTAAAATAAGACTGACTGAGGGAGTACTACTTTTTGTAAGAAATCATTCCGTAAAAGATAGATCAAAGAGTTATAAAAAAAAGATAGATCAAAGAGTATATGCTTCAAATGAATGATGCTTAGGTGTGTGACGTTTTATCTTCAGCTCATGTTTGCACTTTCTTCCACATTTAAGAAATAATCACAGATGGAGCTACCCATGCTTTACGTGGAAACATCTTAATTCTACTTGTCAGTTTATAACATGCCAATTAGTTCGTAAAACTGAAATTGAGTATGTTCATATGTTGACATAAATGGCTAGCATTTACGATATTTCTAGGACCCAGACACTGATCAATCACAGAGAATAGGGATATGTATTGAAGACTAGATGGATTAGATATTGATCAATACTTGGATTCTGCAGCTTTGCTCCCATGACCTACCTAAAGCTGCAAACACAGTAATTTTAAAACTTGACTGATCCTTGGACTGAATTATATGTATAAGCTTATGTGTTGTGAATATGATTTGTATTTTAGGCTGAAGCTGAACGTAATTCTACAAATCGTAAGCAACTCGAGTTCCCACACAGGACTGGAAGGACTTCACGCGCTAATATTCGAGTAGAGGTAAGCTACATAACTAAAATGCTTGTTGGGGTGCTCTCGTTTGATGGGTGTGCACTATTGTTTTGTTGTTGTATGTAAATGCATTGTTGGGGTGCCCTCGCTTGATGGGTGTGCACCATTGTTTTGTTGTTGTACATAAATGCTTTGTTGGGGTGATGCGTATGCGGAAGCTTGAAATCAACAAATCGTTCCAGCCCTTGTAATCAGCCCTTGGCCGAATTGCTGCCCACTCAAACAACCTCAAACCCGCCACAACCCTCTTAAAATTCTGCCCAAAACTATGAAGCTTTCTTTTGTGATTCACAACTCAAAACCTTAGATTAATTCGGACAAATTACAACCCCTAAAACTGCTCCAACCTATTTGATAAATTCAGCCCCAGACAGTTTGGTTAGAACTGAATTTTTCCTTACAAAAATAACTAGCCAACTAACAAACAAACTCCTTTCAACCAAGCCTATCACACACCTAACTAACGCAAGTTTGGGACTGCCCTAACAGCCTTCTAATTCAAGTAAAACTCACGCACAAGCTGCTCAAACCCAGGGCCGGTCCTGACATTTTGTGGGCACTGTCTTTAATTTAATATTAGGCCCTAAATTTAATATTTTGTTTTTGACGTTTTTCATGTCCAGATTCATATTTCCTTTTCGGAGGCATAACTAAAAAAAATTGTACTAACAAAAAATCACAAACACAAATGCCTCAAATGTAGAGAAGACTGAAAAGTGACAACATTAAAATTTAAAATACACTAACATGCCACAATCAAATTTAAAGTAGCTATGAAAGGAGCGAAAGAGCCTGGTTTATCAATTCTATCGAGTTCCAAATTCCTCCCAAATGGCCAAATCACAATTAAAAAAAATTATCCACCTACACTGAAATAATGAAATACCAAATATAAGCTTGAATCTGTGAATTAAATATAAAAATATAACTATATAAAGAGTTAAAATGTTGAATCAGTGAATTGTGAAAAGTATAACTGTCTAAAACACTCAAAGTCTCAAACTGTCAAACAGGAGGATATAGACATATAGTTACTCTAAAAACTAATACAATCAATTCACACTAAAAACTATTAAACTAAAAGGGTTGAAATAATATCAATTATTCAATTGATATTATCATTTATCAAATCAGTAAATCACTTCACCGAACGGTCCGAAGACTCGAACACAACAATACAACATAAAATATTAAAATGAATTATGAATACATATTACAGAATAGTGAGAATACTAACTGAGACTGTGAGACAACACAACCAAAAAAATACCAAATTATTAACTAATGAGTAAGAGTAATGAACTATGAAATTAGATTTAGATGTAGAAATTGAAGTGAACAAATTACCCGGTTACTCGAAGTCTCGAAGCCTCGAACTGTCGAACAAAATCAACAAATGAACAATTGTCAATTGAAGTTCGAAATTGACAATTTCGTTCTAATATTCTTCGTCAAAGTGAGAAGTATTTGAACAATAATCTTCTTCTTCGTCGAAATTGTCTCAGTCGCGCCTTAGTCAAGACAAAATTTGGGAAAAGCTTCGTTGTCGTTGGGCTTGGGCTCGGAAATAAAATGATTTGAAGAAAAATTAGAAAATTAAGCCGTTGATGTTTCATTATTTAGGGAAGAATGGAAGATGGCGAGTCGGAGTAGTAGGCAGACAAGGCGGCGATTCCGTTTTTCGGTGGGGATCGAGAGAAACGAGAGAGAGAGAGAGGGAAAGAGAGTTACGGAAATCGCCAAATCAGAAATGTCAACAGTTACAAAATACATAGCTATTAATGTTGTTGTGCTGCAGTTTGACTTAGTCTACTTAATTAGACAGTTAGACTTTATTAGTTTGGTCACTAATTTAGCCGAATAGTTAGACTAGTGGACTGTACTAGTGTATTGTGCGGTCTATGCTGTGGACTGGGCGGCTGCTGGCTGGGCCTTTCTAGATTTCTTCAGCTTCTGTATGGGCTCAAGTCTCAAACATATACACAAGCTAGTTTTAAAAAAAATTGGGGCCCTTTACCAATTTGAGGCCCTGTTCGGTTGGGCAGCCTGAACCCCTCCAGGGCCGGCCCTGCTCAAACCCTTGTCCAACACTCGACCAATCTTCCTTCAAAATAACTCTCGACCTTGCAGCTTATGTTGCCCAAAACTGCGCCGTTATCGAAGAAGAGCAGGCTGCCACAAACAAATAAGAAAAAGAAAAGAAATAGAGAAGGGATAGATCGGCTGCTAAGTAAACCTTATACTAAATAATGAAAACAACTACTTCCTAACTAATTTTAAAAAGAATAGAAAACTGATTTAACTAGGAAATAGTTAACCAAGGCAAGTTTGGTAACTAATCTAAAACACTCCATATTCACACACATCACAAAGTGGTTTGTGTCTATATATAAACTGATGCGTGACGAACTCCCTTTAATCAACAAGTTGCCCTCAACAAATAAAATCCCAGGCTGCCCGAAATTGAAAACTAAAACAGCCCCCAAAACCCTCAACAATTTGTTTAGAATAACCAATCTCTTCCAGCCTTTTGGACTGCCCTAAGCCGCACAAACGACCCTCTCAAAACAGCCCCGTTTTTTACTAAAACCTCTTACAATTCTAGCCCATACTTAGCCTACTCACTGCCCAAAAATAAAGTTTTAAAACACCCTTACCCGTGATTCTCTTAGGCTGAATTTACTGTGCAGAGAAAGAGGGCTTCGTTTCAAGGTAATTGAAGCCTAGGAAGATTAATCAAACGACGTTCTTTACGACAAGCGAGTGAAACTTGTCCGGTGAGGCCGATCTATTCCTTTCTATTCCTTCTTTTATTTCTTTTGGTTCGTGGCAGCCTAGCTAAGCATCAAGGGCGTGGCTGTTTGGTTGCTCTTGGAGTTTTTCGGCCAAGAAGAACTAGGGCAGTTGGGTGCAGGTTTGAGGTTCAAATAGATTGGTAGTTTCAAGCAGCCCATACACGTTTTAATTAGACGTATTGGTAGTTGTTAGTTGGGCAGATTATTCCTTGTGTATTTCTACAAACAAGGTTAGGTTCTTGGGTTAACATTATAAGGGAAATGGCTATTAAACCAAACAGATTTTTAGGAGAGATAGTGCTGGATTTGGGATTGATTTTTGGAAGTTGGTACAGCCATAGGGCTGTTCAAAAAAGGTGTGGGCAGATTGTTGATTCAGCATTCCGCGTACGCATCAAAAACTAATTCCTTGGAGAACTCGGCTGCTCCATCCTTCCTTGCACGTTCCTGTCTCAGCATAATGTATAAAGGTAATTCTATACTCTCACAGTATTTAATAAGAGGGAGAAAATTAGGCAAAACTCTCCTCCTTCATTAGTCTCACTGGAAACCCATTCAACTTAAACATGACATAATAATCTTATAAAATTCTTAAGGTGTTGGTCTCGGCCTTTGAATCTGTTATGAACCACCTGGCTAACTATACAATGTCAATTGTTTGGTTATTCCTCTTCTATAACTAACGTTCTTTATTAGGTGATTATTTCCTTCACCGAGATTCAACCTACATTTCCTTTTTGTTTGTAGATCCTTTGTTTATTTATTGGAGCCAGCTCCTTTTACTAATGTTTTTTTTTTAGAATGAAAAAAATTGGTGTGGTAAGGATTCATTTGCTGAAAATCTGGAAAATCCAAATGATGCTGTAAAATGAAGCTAAATAAATGATCCATTTTATTGTTTTACTGATTGCTTTCTTTCTTTTGATTTTGGTTCCTTAGTGTATTGAATTCTGATTTCTTGCTTATGATGATTTCTGTAGGTGTGAACCTTTCTCAAGTTATCCACACTTATGATTTCATACATGTAGTTGGCATTGAGTCGCTCATTAAAGATTCAACTTCCGGCAAGAGTAGGTAGAAACATTATGCAACTATTAGAATATCTACACCTTCATTATCTTGATTTGTTGTTGCATGTCATGATTTTGATCAACACACTTTGTACTTTAGTTGTGTGTGTGTATACTTTACGCTTGTGTTTGTGCTTCTACTCTGCCTCCACTCCCATCAATAGGACAGTTATTATGCATCCCTTGAGATTGTAACAAATACACACACACACACATGATGTGTCACACAAAACCTTCACAATTTCATATAAAAGAATCCACATTGTGATGGTGTCCAGTCCGGTTATGATAATTGTGATGTTATATTTGTTTTGAATTCTTGAACACTGATAATATATCCTTGTGTCTGTTTTGAATCAGGAAGGGGTGGAAATCAGTGAACATTTTGTGTATTCTCCGTCAGCAGAAACTGGACTCCATCAACCGACGGGAATAGTTCCTGAAGCTTCTTCCCTACCATGTTCATCCGAAGATTTTAGAACCAATACATCTTAGGATGCTGGAATTTCTTTCCACCAGGCAGGGGACGACGATATCAAGTCGTCACCGAAAGCATCAATTTCTGTATGTGACGATTCGGTAGAAGAGGTTAACGAGAATTGATAGTCAAGTTGATGCTGATTTTGGCTTCAAGGAGAATCCAGGTCAACCTAGTTCACCATTAACCGAAATCTTAACAAAACGTATTGTAAGGGTAAAATAGGCAAGACCTATTTTTACTTGTTTTCACCTTTCTTGGTCAAAATAGGATTTTAGATAAGTTTGTGTTAATTTAGGACTTAGTATATTGTTTTTGATTTAGTTTAGTTATTTTTGGTAGCATAATCTTTTTCTAGATTTCGGCTACACCATATTTGGTAACTAAATCTTGGGAAAAATCCTAGTCAAACCAAGTCTCTTGACTTCCTTCATATTTGGTAACAAAATCTTACTAAATTGGTAGGTTGTTGATTATTTCCTTATTGGCTAATCTTTTTCCTTGTAGTAGATGGTTTCCTTTGTGTGATGTATAGGTTATCGCGTGTATATATTGAGGAGCTGGAATGCGGGTTTTTACACAGAGTTTTAGAGCAAGAACAAATACAATTCATCTGTGAGCAGAAACAAAAAAAAATCCTGAAGCAGTTTTCCAGACCTGAAGATCATACACTCACTGAAGGCTGTCAATGTTACTACATTGGCAATAACATCAGATTTCTGGAAAAACTGTTTGTGCTTCCTGTTTTGTTTTTAAGGAGGCTGAGTTTGTTTCTTCCCACATTTTGTTTAACTATTTTATGTGGGGTTTTTGTTCTCCAAGATTCATTGTCTTGTGAGAATTTTTGTTAGTAATTTCACAAGGATTTTTTGTGTAAAACAATTATTATTTTTAGTGAAATTTGTGTGGCCTTGAGGCTAGGTCTACAAGTATTAACTTGTAGATTGTTTTTGGTAAAAACTTGAGTTCAGCTTTTCAGTTTTGTATTGTGTTAAAATAAATCTTCCGATGCTACTATTATTTGTTGTTTCATTGTGATTCCCATTGTAGCTACAATCTCAGCTACATTGGTAATCACATTGGCTTCTCTTGAGAATCTGTGCTATTACATTATTTCAATTGGTATCAGAGCCTTCTCTTGATATCACTAAGAGTTGATTCTGGTTATAGCCGTGATGGATTCTCAGTATGAGAACGTTGTTCGCCCTCCTACTCTTACTAATGCCAATTACTCTATTTGGAAAGTCAAGATGCGCATCTTCATCAAATCAATTGATGAGAGAGCGTGGTTTGCTGTCTTGAATGGATGGAGTCCTCCTAAAACAACATATTCAGATGGTGATGTCAAGGTCACCAAAGAATCTGAATGGACCAATGAAGACAAAAACATTGCATCCTTTAATTCAAAAGCACTGTCTGCTATTTATAAAGCCTTAGATACTAATACTTTTAGGGTGATAGCAAATTATGAATATGCTAAAGATGTTTGGGAGGCCCTTCAGACTTTGTGTGAAGGACCTGCCAGTGTTCGTGTCTCTAAGTTAAGAATGCTCACCACTCAATTTGAGAATACTAGAATGCATGAGTCTGAAGATATTATGACATATTATGGTAGACTTCTGGACATATCTAATTCTGCACTTGCTTTAGGAGATCCTATTACTAATGAGCGTCTTGTTAGCAAGATGACGAGAACTTTTCCTGAAAGGTTCAATGTCAAGATATGTGCTATTGAAGAAGCACATGATATTGACAAGATGAGTTTTGAAAGACTTGGCTGGTATTCTTCAAAACTTTGAATTGAACCTAAATGATCAAATAAAACAAAAAGGCAAAGGGGCTTCATCATCTTCTACACCCATTGTGAAAAATATTGCTATGCCTGCTCCTATTGATATCTCATGTGATTTGCTTGAAATTCAAAAGGATATTGATGAGTCTGATTTTGGAGAAGAATCTATTGCTCTATTGACTACCAAATTCAGAAATTTTTTGAAAAATAAGAGTCAAAATAGAACTCCATCATCAAGCTCGAAAAACAATTTTAAATCTGATTCTGGAAAATTTGTTCCCAAAGAAAATTCTTTCCAAACTCCAGAAAAGCCCTTCACAAACCCCTTTGCATCAAAATCATCCTACAATGGTAAGAACATTGATTCAATTCAATGTAGAGAATGTCAAGGTTATGGTCATTATGCTAACCAATATGCAAATACTCTAAGGAAAAAGGGTTTGATTTTTTCAGCAACCCTGAGTGATAGTGATGGAGAAGATCCAGGTGATCTTATCACTCACTGCTGTTTATGACTCTGAAACTGAAAGTGCAGATTTTTCAGCCAATGTGACATCCAATGCAGCTACATCCGGAGTCACATCGGCGGATCTGATGGAGCGTAAATAGGGACGAACTCTTCTGTTTTAATTCCTCAATTCCAGAAGATGGTGGAGATACAGAGTCAGACTTGCTGGAAGGGTATAAGGAGCTGTACAAAGATTGGGAGAAACGAGCTCACCAAGTTACATTGCTTGGTAAGGCAAATGAGCTGTTAAAAAAAGCAAATGAGGATCAGAAAGACTGCATTGCAAGGCTGGAAAGCTTGCTAAGCAAAAAGGATGTTGAGATCGAAGGTTTGAAGGAGCAGCTTACTCAAGCAAAAGAAACCATTGCCAAATGGAATTCAAGCCAACATAAAGTGGATGAAATGCTAAATTCAGGTAGCACATCCAAGGCAGGTATTGGTTTTGTTCCTAAGGTGTTTGTAAGAGAAGGAGAAGGTACGTCTGGAACTAAACAGACTGCTCAAAATTTTCAAGAAACTGCCTTCTTCGAAAAATCAAAAACAAGAAAGAAAAATTTTGTTTGTCACTTCTGCCATAAGCCTGGACACATACAACCCTTTTGTTTTTTGAAAAAGGCTATGTATGAGGATGAAATTAGACGTGCCTTCTTGGGAAAAACTCAGATGCAGAATCGTATGAAGCAGCCAATGCGACAGCCAATGCAGCAACATTGGCAGTCACATTGGAAGTCTCATCCGAAGGTTCATCAGAAATTTTTTTTTCAAAAACACCAACCTAAAAGTGTTAAACAAATGTGGGTTCCCAAAACTTGTAATGACAAATGTAAAGCCAAATATTGTGAGCCGTTTGATATATATCCTGGTGCTACAATGTCTGATGATGAGATGTGCAATGTTACTTTCACTTCATTAAAATCCCATATTGTTGGATCATGGTATTTTGACAGTGGGTGCTCTAGACATATGACAGGTTCAGTTGAAAATTTGAAAGATTATGTGAGCATCAATGGTGGGTTAGTGACCTATGGTGGTGGTGCCAAAGGGAAAATAATTGGCAAAGGAACATTGAATGTTGAAGGCCTTCCAAATCTCACGAATGTTTACCATGTGGAAGGACTTAAAACAAACTTGATCAGTATAAGTCAATTGTGTGATGATGACCTTCAGGTAAGGTTTGATAAAAATTCTTGTGAAGTTTTTGATCAAACTAACAAATGTCTTCTGACAGGTACAAGGTCATCTGACAATTGTTATATGTTCAACAATAGCCAATCATGCCAAAAAGCTAGTCTTGATGTTACAGATCTTTGGCATCAGAAACTTGGACATATGAGTTTTCGTAAGCTCCATGAGCTTGTAAAACATGATGTTGTTAAAGGATTGCCAAATTTGGAAAAGAATTATACAAAGGTATGTGGCCCCTGCCAAAAAGGTAAACAAACTAAGGCATCTCATCTCCCCATAACACAATGTTCCACATCTAGGTGTCTAGAGATGATTCATACTGACCTCATGGGTCCCATTGAGGTAGAGATTTTAGGTAGAAAAAAATACACCTTTTGTATGTGTGGATGACTTCTCTAGATACACTTGGGTGATTTTCTTAAGAGAGAAGTCTGAAACTTTTGAGGCATTCAAAATTTGGTACACCCGTGTGATGAACTTGTATGATCTAAAGCTTATTAGAATTAGATCAGATCATGGCACGGAATATGAAAACTCATCCTTTTCTAAATATTGTGCCTCTAATGGCATCTCACATGAATTTTTTGCTCCCAAAACTCCACAACAAAATGGAGTGGCGGAAAGAAAGAATAGGACATTACAAGAGATGGCTAGGGTGATGTTAACCTCAAAAAATTTGGCTAAGAGATTTTGGGCTGAAGCCTTAAATAAAGCTTGTCACATTGGAAATAGGGTTTTCTTAAGACCAGGTAGTACAATGACTCCATATGAAATTTTTCTTGGAAAGAAACCAACCTTAAAATACTTTCATGTTTTTGGTTGTGTATGCTACCTTCTCAATGATAGAGACCAACTTTCCAAGTTTGATTCTAAGAGTGATAAGTGTGTCTTCATGGGTTATTCTACTAATAGTCGGGCTTACAGAGTTTTTAATTTACGGACTAAGACTATTATGGAATCTATGAACATTGTTTTTGATGATCTAACCGATCTTGGCCACAAAGCTGTTGAAGAAGATGTTTCGAGGATCCTTGATTTTGGAGATTTTGATCCGAAGCAATGAATCGATAATCCAGCGGGTGATCAAGCGAGTTCGGTTCAGCGTCTGAGATGATGAGATTCAGGATGTATCACCCAATGTGATTCTGAATGTAGCTACATCGGAAGTCACATTGGACAAACTTGGCGAGCTGGCTGGAGCAGTCCGGATCAAGAAGATATTCGGTCCAGGTTGACAGAACAGGGACTTGATATTCCAAGCAAGATTCAGAAAATACATCCATTTTCTCAGATCATAGGTAATGTACAGGATGGTGTGTCAACAAGAAGGAAAGGTAAGGTGGATTATAAGAAACTTGCATGCATGTCCACACTAGAATTTGATGAAATTCATGCTTCTTGTTTTGTGTCCACCATTGAACCCAAAAATGTGCAAGAGGCTCTTAAGGATGAAAGCTGGATAAATGCCATGCAAGAGGAACTAGATCAATTTACAAAAAATGATGTTTGGTATCTTGTTCCTAGACCCACTTCAATAAATGTTATTGGAACAAAATGGATTTTCAAAAACAAAACTAATGAAGTGGGAGAGATAATAAGAAATAAAGCTAGACTTGTGGCTCAAGGGTATACATAAGTTGAAGGGGTGGATTTTGATGAAACCTTTGCTCCTGTAGCCCGTATTGAGTCCATTCGTCTGCTTCTTGCCATTGCATGTTTTCTTGACATAACTCTTCAACAAATGGATGTGAAGAGTGCTTTCTTAAATGACATTCTTGAAGAAGAAGTTTTTGTTGAGCAACCAAAAGGTTTTGAGGATCCCCATAAACCCAGTCATGTGTTTAAACTGAAAAAGGCCTTGTATGGTCTCAAACAAGCTCCTAGAGCTTGGTATGGGAGGCTTACAGACCACCTTTTGAAAAGTGGGTTTAGAAGGGGAGAGGTGGATAAAACACTTTTTATTCAAAATCAAGACAAACACATTCTGATAGCTCAAATCTATGTTGATGACATTGTGTTTGGATCCACCTCCAAGTCCTTGGAAAAAGAGTTTGTTAACTGCATGACTTCCACGTTTGAGATGAGTATGGTTGGTGAGTTGACCTATTTTTTAGGAATTCAATTAAAACAATCACATGAAGGGATGTTCATATCTCAAGCCAAGTATGCTCTTAACTTGGTGAAGAAATTCAATCTTGAGAATGGAAAACATAAGAAAACCCCGGCCTATGGGTACATCCAATAAACTCAATAAAGATGAAAAATCTAAAAGTGTTGACCATACCTTATATAGAAGTATGATTGGAAGTCTGCTGTATTTAACTGCCACCCGTCCAAACATTATGTACAGTGTGTGTTTGTGTGCTAGGTATCAAGCAAACCCCAAAGTCTCTCACTTGAAAGCAGTGAAAAGAATAATTCGATATGTTGGTGAGACTTGTGGCATGGGTTTGTGGTATACTAAACACAAAACACCAATCTTGTTGGGTTTAGCGCGATCTTGTGGGCTGGTAGTGTAGATGATATGAGAAGCACATCTGCTGGATGTTTTTATTTGGGAAATAACCTGATTTCATGGTTTAGTAAGAAACAAAATTGTGTAGCCCTATCAACAGCTGAATCGAGTATATAGGCTGGCGGTAGTGGATGTACACAACTTTTGTGGATGAAACAAATGATCAAGGATTATGGCTTACACAGTAATATATTAACCATGTATTGTGACAACACAAGTGCCATAAGCATAGCTAAAAATCCTGTTCAACACTCTAGAACTAAGCACATAGACATAAGACACCATTTCATTAGAGACTTGGTTGAACAAGGCATTGTTTGCATTGAACATGTGGGAACAGAAAATCAACTGGCTGATATTTTCACAAAGAGTCTAGATTTTGAGAGATTCATAAATCTTAGGAAATCTCTCGGTATGTGTGCCATGTAATCCCTCACTTATAAAAAAATTTTAGGCATCTTGCATTGTGTTTTAGGGGGCATACTAGTTTCACTCTATATGTTTTAGTCCCTTTGTTTGATGTTTTGGATATACATTCAATATGTATTGTGATTTTCTTGTTCTAATTCTCCTCTCCATCTCCCTAAAAAATTTGAATTGAAATTGAAAATCTGTTAAACCACAAAGGAAAGAGCTACGTTTTGAAATTTTTGGGATGCTGCAATTTGTCGATGTACTATGGTGCTTAGGCTTTCATGGGTTGATCTTGACTAAATTGACTCCCTTTAATTGACAAAGTGTGAAAGCTACCTAACGGAAAAGAGCTACCTATGGACAAGGTTGTGGCATCTTTCTTTTGGAACTGTGAATCTTCGGATTTCATGGGTTGATCATTCAGTTAAGTTGCTACCCTTGGTATATAGTGTGAAAGGTTCCTAGTGGTTTGTGTTGAATATGCTTGAAATAAAGTAAAGCTATTCTCATAGGAAAATAAAGTACCTATGGTATTTATGGGAGTTTCTTGCTGGTTAGTGAGGATGAGATAAGAAATTGTACATAAAATCACAACTTTGGCGAATGTGTTTTCCAATGCAGCTACATTGGGAACTACATTCAGATGATCTAGACATATCACATGTGTGTGCTTGCATTATTTTTCTTGCTTTTCTGAACATGTTAGACATACTTTCTAGGACATATTGTTGTTGATCATATCAGCCCCTTAAGTTTCTGTTTTTCATTAACAAATTAGTGCAATCTCAGTTTCATTGTTCACCAAGTTAATATTTTATGTGGTTGTTTAATCTATTGTGCTCATCATGAGGATCTGAACTGGTCTATAGTTACTAAGTTTTGGCAGATTTGTGTGATTACAATTTTGGTTAATTGAGTATTGTGCATTCTCAAAATATTTGATCAATTTTGTACAAATTCAAAATTTTAAAATCAGTTATTTTATCTCATTAAATTCTCCACAAATTTCTCATGGCAATAACAGCAGATTTTTATCACTTCTCTATTGGTGGTTAATATTTGATTTTTATCCAAATTTTGAAATTTGATTTCTTGTTTAGGTCCTCCTCACATTCCATCATCTTAATGAGTTAACGGCTAATTGTGTTTTAGTGGAGTATTAGTGGTGCTTTTTGCAAGGAAAGCAGATCACTTCTCACGAAGCCTTCTTCTTGAATCCCGTTAATCAAAATTTCGAGCGAGGTCTACCTTCTTCCAAATCCCTTTCATCTCATCATCTCTCTTGTGCCTTCACCTAAAAATTCTCAATGGCCTCTTCTTCATCGTTCACCTGAATCTCCAAAAGCCAATCCACCCGCTGATGTAGCTTTCGATGAAGCTACATCCAGCCCCCTTTCTTCCCCAGAAAATCCAGCAACCGCGATGATAATTGCTCAACCTCTCCCAGAACCTCTGACAATAATTCTTCCTGGAGAAAAGGGCAATGCTATTGATGTGGATAATCAGGCGATTTGTGCAGGTTACCCCAAATTGGTAACCCTAGCACAAGGAAATCAAAGCGGCCGTGGAATTCCTTCAAATTATGAAGATCTAGCGGCGAGGACATTCTTTGCTAAGAAAAATAAGGTTACTCGGTATTTTGA
>CM028377.1:16161664-16206671 GCA_013146195.2 Codonopsis lanceolata
AGGAAATGATATCGTTTCTGACGAAGACCCGATGAAATCGGGTTATGCGAATGGCCGTTAGCACACTACCAAGATGAATCGGGGTGATTCACATTCCTGGCTTGATCAAGCAATTCGGGAAGCAAGGCACAAGAGTAATCATGATTATGGATGTATATCTATTAAGTAGGACATCCCAAGCCTCTCATAGAATAATTCAATAGAAGTATGCATATTATAAATATACATATACCAAGTCCCTCATAGGTTTATCAAGTGTGGTATGTAAATTCATTTATGTACCAAGCAATTCATTCATGGAAGTTTATCATGTAAGGATATGCATGTCTACAATTATATACATACGAAGACAATCAGGGTAAATCAAGTAGGAGTATGTATATCTACGTATATACTTATCATATAATTCACAGGCCTATCACGGAAGTCAAGCGATCAAGAACAAGTATACATAGGCATTTAGTTTACATATTCATGATAGCACTTTGTTTTCACAAATGCTAGAAGAAATCCACATATAAGAGGATAGGACATAAATCTGGTCTTGCTTAGCTCTGCAAGATAAGCTGATGGGGAGCGTCTTTGTCGTATATGCGAGATGATTTATCGACCGAGGATAGTATTAGTCCAAGCGCCCAATGGTTACACAAGGTACTCTTCTCCAAAGTGATCAGAATGGAGGTTTTGCACGTTTACGGTTGGCAACCCATCACTATCACGAATCTTTTGATTCGTAGCGGTAGAGCAATTGTCAACCGGGGAAAGCAAGGCAAGGCGGGCAAGGCAGGCAAGACAGTAAGCAAGCCGGGCAAGGCAGTAAGCCAGCAAGACAGGCAAGACAGTAAGCAAGGCAGGGCAAGCCGAGGCAAGACAAGGCATGTAAGGCAATTTGGACTTATCGGGGAAAACAAGTAATATTTACTTTTTTAAGAAATCAAGCAAGGACGAGCACAGTAATAGCAGTCTCATTCAAGTCAGGTGGGCATGTTAATCTTTTACAGCTAGAAATCAAGCATGAGCATGAATTAAATTAAGAATCTCGAAACTAGTATTCTAGTTAAACGGATTTCAAGCGTTGTAGGGGTTTATCGTGGAGTCGGTATTGTTAAATGACTCACTAGCATCGACTCCGTCGAGTCATTTCTATAATTCCAGTCAAATAGAGTTTGAACACTATATGTGTTCCAAGACTCCTTTCTAGGTTCTTGTTTACGGCAGGGTTAAGTTCTCGTTCCATTTAGGAACCTTAGCTCAAATTTACTAAGTCAAGTATAAAAGGCGGAAACCTAAGATGATTATTGTCCAACTGAGTTTAGATCAAATTCAAGTTCGAAATTCCATTTGTTACTAGAATCATAAATCACAGCACGTTGATACTCAATAGGAAGATAATTGTGACGATAAGACACACAATGTGCTTAAAGGTCATAATCTCAAGTAGACATAGAAGTTCATGCATCATTCACAAACCAATCTCATCAAGCTCAGTTCTATAGAATCATAAGATATATATATAACATTATAAAATCCCCTCGAGGTTCCCTTAAGAACTAAAGATCAAGCATGCACTTCTTGAAGAACAGGAGACTAAAGACTACTCAAGATTCATCAATTAACCATATTATGGTATTTCATAAATCCATCACCACACACATGACTTGGATGACTGTTCAGTCATCTTAACGACAACTCAAGATGTTAATCATAGAGGTTACTAAGGCATACACGGTTCGAGTATCCTCCCTAAGGAAGAATGGTCACGAAGAAATCCCGGATTTTCCAAGGAGGGTAACAAGGTTCCCAAGTAAGGTCACATATTACGTTCCTACCAATCTTGGGACTTCATTAAGAGTCCAATAGTATTATTGGTTCTAGTTCATAATTGAACCCATTCGAAACGTCTGTCATTCGAGTTACTCATTCTCGATTCACACATAAACCACCCAAGGATTAGCGATAGTCTCGCACTCAATCATCATTCAAGAGACTCAATTAGAGTCTAGACCAAGAATCAATCTTATTAACAATTTAGTCTCACCCGAGCAATTCTTATCATTTCGCAATTGAGATTCAATGAACACAAGGAGATATAGGAATTTATCCTAAGATTCAAATAACCAATTTTATAATTAATTGACTTCATTTGGGTCAAACTACAAAGTTCCAAATTTCTATTTCGAGGCATAATTTCGGGATTCATAATTTATCCGGGTTTCTAACCCAACAACAATCAATCTTAAATCATAATAATTCTAATATACACAATAAACCCATTCGGTTTCAACCCTAACCAAAATCTATCAAAATCCATGGAAACACATCATTTTGACATGTATAACAACAATAAATCACAAGGAACAAGTCTCTAACAATTAATCATCAAGATGCTTGTAGAGAGAGAAGCTAGGGCTTAAGCAACGTACCTCAATCGAGCCACAAACTTCTAGGATGTGGAAGACAAACCGAGGGGAAAGACTCTACTCGGCGAGGGCTTCGCGATGGCGGTCGCGGCTCGACAATCCAATGGCCGGAACTCCGGGAATCATCAATTCTCCCATGGAAGCTCCTCCTCCCTCTCTCTCTAAACTCACGGTTGAAGAAGGAAAATGAGGGAGGAAGAGGAAGGAATTGGGTTATAAAGGGTGAGGGATGACCATCCTACCCTTCCTAGCTGTGGACAAGGCAAAGGGGAGGTTTAAAAATGGGGGTAGTATAGGTTTTTCACACCAAAAATCAAAACAGGGCAAAATCCCGTAACAACATTCTGGAAGTGAGGCGGGCGCCTCACTCCCTTCCATGCGGCCGCCTGGCTCCATCCTGCACAAGGGTTGCTCTCAGTACTTGAGGCGGGCGCCTCACTCCATGCGAGGCGGGCGCCTCGGCTCCTGAACCTCCAAAACTTGGTCTAAACTTGATCTAAATGATCCCAAACTTATGGGCAACCATTCTAAGGTCTAACCCAACTCAAAACAAGTCTAAAACACACCCGAACAACTCCCGTAACAACTCGGAGCGAAACCGGGAAGGGGTGCAACAACGTGCTGGCAGCGAATGAACTTCGAAATCAAACGAGCAATGAAAGGAGACTTTTAAGGAAAGTCTAAGGGCTAATGAAGAAGCTTAAATACTTGTAGGAAGTTGGATAACAACTAGGGAAATAAGAATCCCAAAGGAGAGGCGATTACGCGACTCGATTCCCCAACTACGCGATAGAGACGAACGCTATCTCCAAAGCTTCCGAAATCATCGATAGACTTAAAGAACATCTCCAACTTGAAGTCTAATACATCTAAACATGTTAACAAACCATCTTAAAGAGGTCTAGGACCCAAACCGAGGTCACGAACACAAAACGGAAGTAAACCCTCAATCGCGTCGCATTCCGACTCGTCGAGTCACGACTTGTAATTTTAACTAGTTAAGGTCTATGGAACATATGGAACTAATATATTGGCTCCTATACAGCCTTCCTGTATTAATCAAGGTTCTTACCTCAAGTCGAGTAAGCGAGGTTACGGTTGAACGACACGCAAGGCGATAAGGTCAATTACACGAAGGTTCGGGGTCTTACAGTAACCAATGAAAGATGACTCGCATCTGAATTTCAAAAGAAAGTCCATAAGCAATCATATATACATGGTGTGAAAAACAGTTGATCCAATCGTGCAAACTTAAAATCAAGTATGGCTATTTTTTTTCTCATTTTTTTACAAGTGTACAAATCAGATGACACATAAAAGAAAAGATTTTATCAAGATAGAAAACCTCTCAAAACAAAATGTTTTGGTGACAATATCAGCCAACTGATTTTTATTCCTAACAAATTCTATGCGGATTATGCATTGTTCAACCAAGACTTGAATAAAATGATATCTAAAGTCAATATGCTTAGTTCGAAATGTTGTACCAGATTTTTCAAAATATTTATCACAATAGAGTTATCACAGTACACAGTCAACACATTGTTATGTAACTCATATTCCTCAATCATCTGGTTTATTCATAAAAGTCGTGTATAACAATTACCCAGTACTACATTTATAGATTCAACAATTGATAGTGATATACAATATTTCTTACAATTGTACCAAAAAATAAATAAATTTTACAAATAAAAACAAGTATTAGTTGTACTTTTTCTATCATCAATGTTTCTAACCAAATCATAATCACTAAAAATAACCAAGTATTAGCTTCCTTGACTTTGTATCTAGTGTATAAGCACATACTATACATAATCGGGCGACCACTAGTTAAGTAGAACAAACTTTCTATCATACTCTTAAACAAATATGGGATGACCCGATTTGGTTTTTCAAATGTAAAATACTCTCTAGATTGAATTTGTTTACCAAGTTATGGGCATACTTGGATTGAGAAATGAACATCCCATCACTCGATAAATTTCCCAACTCATTGGCCCTACTTTTGTAAATACACGTTCCAAAAACATTGTTGAAATTGGCTCTAGGAACCAAATACTATACATAATTTTTATAAATATTTTTATAAGTAAAAACTGAGTAGGTTCCTTTTTCATGGCATCTATTAACAACTTATTTTTTAAAGTCTCAACAATAATTTTATGCTCAGCAATGGAGACAAATAATCACTTACGTACCTTTGTACAATATGATGAAATGCACACATACCTTACCATTTCATGGTAAATCACACTACTTTTCATTCTTATGGTCATACCATTATGCACAATCCCAATGACATAAGGAGTTAGATGATCTTTCTAAACACAGTTGGAAATATCTTTTCTACCATCAGTAGTAGCTTCTAGTTCGTTTTCAAGTTCAAAATCTCATTATTGTATTGTTTTATGCGACAAATGAATCAGCCAATGAAGCTTCATCGGGTGCTTCATTTGTTTTCAAAGAAATTGCAAAACCTATATTTTTATGTGTAGGTTTAGAACCAACAATTTATGAAGTACCAACTTCTAAATCTACTGCAAAACATGTCATACTAGTGCTAAAACAAGTATTGTTGTAACCAACCGAGCAACAATTGTCTGAAGATCTTATTCCCGCAAGCACACACTTGTTAGCATTATCAAAAACTTCACATGAATTTTTATCAAACTTCACATGTAATGTGAGAGAAGCCAATGTGGTATTAAAACATAGTTTCTTAAATCTAATTATATCAAATTATTTTCTAATTTTTGGAATTATAATTTATAGGATAGTATTTTTTATATTTAGAGGTAGATTTATACAATTTAATGATGTTTTAAACTCCTATTAGGTTAGCCAATTTTTTTAGAAAGTTTTAACTTCTTTTACAAGTTTTTGAGTCCTATAAATATAGGCTACGATGTAATTCAGAATTTAGTTTGAATTTTAATGAGAATTGATTGTCTTTTACTTCAATTGTCGGTATTTTTTGTGAATCAACTAAATTGATACCTAAATCGTGGTAGGTTTGCAAACCTCAAAAGGATTTAGATTTTATTGTTCCTTTTTCAATCGATAAATATATTTAATATTTTTTGTGACATAGTTGATATTATGTATGATTGTATGAATTTCAATTTTGAATAACTTCTATCGACCGAAGCAACCGTTATAGGTATAGGCATAGTTTTTTCAAAAAAGACAATTATTTATATATATATATATATATATATATATATATATATATATATATATATATATATATATATGTGTGTGTGTGTGTGTGTGTGTGTGTGTGTGTGTGTGTATGTATGTTAACATGTATTCTAAGAATAATTCTAAACTTCTACTTTTGAAAAAAATATTTACACCCTCCGTCCCTAAATTATCGTCCTCCTTTCATTTTTCGTCCGTCCCAAAATATTTGTCCAGTTTGAAATTTACCTTTTTAGAACATCACTTTTACCATTTTATCCTTACTTTTTCACCATACTTTAATTATGGGCCACATACACATGGGCTTTAAAGGAAACTACACATTAAATCAATATAAATAATCAAGTCAATTGTTTTTTCTTAATATTTGCACCGAGTCAACTAGGACAATAATTTAGGGACGGAGGGAGTATAAATATTTACGTTAGTGGACGTTGACTTTCGTGAAAAGTTGTAAAATAATTAGTCCATCCGTCCCATCCAAAAAACCGAAATTTGAAAAGTTTATTAATTAAAAAATATAAAACTAAGAGTACGTTATAATCTCAAAAATATTTAGGCAATCAATATGTTAATATCAAATGTGGAGGTAATTTTAAAATATTGTTACAGAGATTGTAGAGATTATATTTGAAAGCTCATTATTTAATTGAAATATTTCAAAATAGTATATTAGACATTTGCCTAGAATAGAGGGAGTGAAAGATCAATAGTAAGTAAGAGTCAAGGAATTTGTCGATGCAGTTGCATCTGTAGGTGCATCGACCAGACAATTATAAATGTAAACAGTGGAAGTCTTTAAGATAAATAAAACAATAATAAAACAAAGATTTATCAAACAATCTACAAGCTATAGACAAAAAATATTTCATTAAAAGAGTTATAAGTTTCTTTAACACAAATATGAAATCACCAAAATACCAAACCTCTCACAAGACAATAAGTCTGGAGAGGAAAACCAACAAAAATATAGTATAGAAAATGTGGGATTAAAATACAAGCTTCCTAAGAACTAGGAATGCAAACAACAAACACAGCGATGTAGCTTGGGATGAAACAGTATACAAAGTTGCATCCAGATTTTCAGCAGCGAAGCTTTCAGATTTCTATGTATTTCTGCGTGTGTTCAACCTGTATCTCTGCTCTGTGTCTAATGGACGCCATACTCTCATATATATATATATATATATATATATATATATATATACATGGTGTAAAAGGCCTACAATTAATCAAATGAGGAAACACAAGACTCCAAGGAAATAAATGATTAGGAAACAAAATAGTTAGTTTCAATAATTAATTAAAACACCTCTTTTACACCTCAAACCTTCACGTGTTTGAGTTACTTGCTTTGCGGATTGAATGACCATTGCACCTCATGTCTGACTTGATGTGAGAACCTTGAGACGAGTAGGTAGACCATTTAGAGTCCAATACTTTAGTTCTTTATGCTCCTCAAGACTTAAACTTGCTTAAGTTACATCCCAAGTGAATGGCTATATTCATTGTACGCAAAATAGCTATTTCCCTCAAAGGCTTTCTATTAGAAACTTTTATAAGATCAAACAAGAGCAACCTTGCAACAAGCCAAACCGGGAGATATAGTAACCAATGAAAGATGACTCGCATCTGAATTTCAAAAGAAAGTCCATAAGCAATCATAGATACATGGTGTGAAAAACAGTTGATCCAATCGTGCAAACTTAAAATCAAGTATGGCTATTTTTTTCTCATTTTTTACAAGTGTACAAATCAGATGACACATAAAAGAAAAGATTTTGTCAAGATAGAAAACCTCTCAAAACAAAATGTTCTGGTGACAATATCAGCCAACTGATTTTTATTCCTAACAAATTCTATGCGGATTATGCATTGTTCAACCAAGACTTGAATAAAATGATATCTAAAGTCAATATGCTTAGTTCGAAATGTTGTACCAGATTTTTCAAAATATTTATCACAATAGAGTTATCACAGTACACAGTCAACACATTGTTATGTAACTCATATTCCTCAATCATCTGGTTTATTCATAAAAGTCGTGTATAACAATTACCCAGTACTACATTTATAGATTCAACAATTGATAGTGATATACAATATTTCTTACAATTGTACCAAAAAATAAATAAATTTTACAAATAAAAACAAGTATTAGTTGTACTTTTTCTATCATCAATGTTTCTAACCAAATCAGAATCACTAAAAATAACCAAGTATTAGCTTCCTTGACTTTGTATCTAGCGTATAAGCACATACTATACATAATCGGGCGACCACTAGTTAAGTAGAACAAACTTTCTATCATACTCTTAAACAAATATGGGATGACCCGATTTGGTTTTTCAAATGTAAAATACTCTCTAGATTGAATTTGTTTACCAAGTTATGGGCATACTTGGATTGAGAAATGAACATCCCATCACTCGATAAATTTCCCAACTCATTGGCCCTACTTTTGTAAATACACGTTCCAAAAACATTGTTGAAATTGGCTCTAGGAACCAAATACTATACATAATTTTTATAAATATTTTTATAAGTAAAAACTGAGTAGGTTCCTTTTTCATGGCATCTATTAACAACTTATTTTTTAAAGTCTCAACAATAATTTTATGCTCAGCAATGGAGACAAATAATCACTTACGTACCTTTGTACAATATGATGAAATGCACACATACCTTACCATTTCATGGTAAATCACACTACTTTTCATTCTTATGGTCATACCATTATGCACAATCCCAATGACATAAGGAGTTAGATGATCTTTCTAAACACAGTTGGAAATATCTTTTCTACCATCAGTAGTAGCTTCTAGTTCGTTTTCAAGTTCAAAATCTCATTATTGTATTGTTTTATGCGACAAATGAATCAGCCAATGAAGCATCATCGGGTGCTTCATTTGTTTTCAAAGAAATTGCAAAACCTAGATTTTTATGTGTAGGTTTAGAACCAACAATTTCCGAAGTACCAACTTCTAAATCTACTGCAAAACATGTCATACTAGTGCTAAAACAAGTATTGTTGTAACCAACCGAGCAACAATTGTCTGAAGATCTTATTCCCGCAAGCACACACTTGTTAGCATTATCAAAAACTTCACATGAATTTTTATCAAACTTCACATGAATTTTTATCAAACTTCACATGTAATGTGAGAGAAGCCAATGTGGTATTAAAACATAGTTTCTTAAATCTAATTATATCAAATTATTTTCTAATTTTTGGAATTATAATTTATAGGATAGTATTTTTTATATTTAGAGGTAGATTTATACAATTTAATGATGTTTTAAACTCCTATTAGGTTAGCCAATTTTTTAGAAAGTTTTAACTTCTTTTACAAGTTTTTGAGTCCTATAAATATAGGCTACGATGTAATTCAGAATTTAGTTTGAATTTTAATGAGAATTGATTGTCTTTTACTTCAATTGTCGGTATTTTTTGTGAATCAACTAAATTGATACCTAAATCGTGGTAGGTTTGCAAACCTCAAAAGGATTTAGATTTTATTGTTCCTTTTTCAATCGATAAATATATTTAAACTTTTTTGCGACATAGTTGATATTATGTATGATTGTATGAATTTCAATTTTGAATAACTTCTATCGACCGAAGCAACCGTTATAGGTATAGGCATAGTTTTTTCAAAAAAGACAATTATGTTTATATATATATATATATATATATATATATATATATATATATGTTAACATGTATTCTAAGAATAATTCTAAACTTCTACTTTTGAAAAAAATATATACACCCTCCGTCCCTAAATTATCGCCCTCCTTTCATTTTTCGTCCGTCCCAAAATATTTGTCTAGTTTGAAATTTACCTTTTTAGAACATCACTTTTACCATTTTATCCTTACTTTTTCACCATACTTTAATTATGGGCCACATACACATGGGCTTTAAAGGAAACTACACATTAAACCAATATAAATAATCAAGTCAATTGTTTTTTCTTAATATTTGCACCGAGTCAACTAGGACAATAATTTAGGGACGGAGGGAGTATAAATATTTACGTTAGTGGACGTTGACTTTCGTGAAAAGTTGTAAAATAATTAGTCCATCCGTCCCATCCAAAAAAACCGAAATTTGAAAAGTTTATTAATTAAAAAATATAAAACTAAGAGTACGTTATAATCTCAAAAATATTTAGGCAATCAATATGTTAATATCAAATGTGGAGGTAATTTTAAAATATTGTTACAGAGATTGTAGAGATTATATTTGAAAGCTCATTATTTAATTGAAATATTTCAAAATAGTATATTAGACATTTGCCTAGAATAGAGGGAGTGAAAGATCAATAGTAAGTAAGATTCAAGGAATTTGTCGATGCAGCTGCATCTGTAGGTGCATCGACCAGACAATTATAAATGTAAACAGTGGAAGTCTTTAAGATAAATAAAACAATAATAAAACAAAGATTTATCAAACAATCTACAAGCTATAGACAAAAAATATTTCATTAAAAGAGTTATAAGTTTCTTTAACACAAATATGAAATCACCAAAATACCAAACCTCTCACAAGACAATAAGTCTGGAGAGGAAAACCAACAAAAATATAGTATAGAAAATGTGGGATTAAAATACAAGCTTCCTAAGAACTAGGAATGCAAACAACAAACACAGCGATGTAGCTTGGGATGAAACAGTATACAAAGTTGCATCCAGATTTTCAGAAGCTTTGATTTCTATGTATTTCTGCGTGTGTTCAACCTGTATCTCTGCTCTGTGTCTAATGGACACCATACTCTCATATATATATATATATATATATATATATATATATATATACATGGTGTAAAAGGCCTACAATTAATCAAATGAGGAAACACAAGACTCCAAGGAAATAAATGATTAGGAAACAAAATAGTTAGTTTCAATAATTAATTAAAACACCTCTTTTACACATATTTTGTTACCAAATATATGGACTCTTTGAGTGCTTTTAGGAAAAGATTAAATATGGTAATTACTTACCAAAACTTTGGGACCAAGAAAAGTATTAATATGGTAACTACTTACCATAGATTTTGGACCAAGAAAGATTTAAACAATAAATTAAAATTAGGGTTTTAATAAGAAAAATAGGATGACCCTATTTTACCCTTACAATCTCCCCCTTTGTTGAACATTTCTGGTCAAATCAAATGACAAGTATTTTTCAACACCATCAAACATATAACATGCATTGGTTAGAAAATCTCATCCCCCAATAAATTTGTGCAAGGTATAAAATTAGAAATCATTTACTAAGCACAAATCAGTATATACTAAAGATGCAATCACATGTATACAAAACAAATATGAAACGGTTTATGTAAGAAACAAACTACATCAATGATGAATATACAAGGAATCAGATTCATCATCATCACCAGAAATGTGAACACTTGACCTCTTTTCCTCTATTTGACCAGAGGATGAAGAGGGAAAAACAATTTTTTAGAAATCCTCCAAAATCCAAGATTTTGAAAAATACAATTAAGTGTTCACCATGACTTGATCACACCCCTAGAAATAATTGAGCTTCTCATATCCACATTCAATACCACTTAGTTTCCCACAAAAATTAGGCATCCACTAAATATTTTTCAACATGAAGATTTTTTTGGAAATTAATTTGCACAATTTATTTTAGGACATAATTTCACCAAGGTGATATCCTTACCAACAATGCATGTCCTAAAATTATGCCTAAATTATGATGTAGTAATATCAAACAGGCTATCAACTAATGCAATCACACACATGTGCAAAAATGACCAGGTTAATTGGATGTAGTTCCTAATACAGATGCATTGGGAGGTGCATTCAACAATATTGAAATTTTGTGCACTTTTGTGTCTTTTCTTTTCTTAAACATTCTTCTCTCCCAAAGATGAAAAATTTTCACATAACAAAAATCCATAGGTACTTTATTTCCCTAGGAGTATAACTCTACTTTATTTCAAGCTATACAAAACATGCCACTAGGAACCTTTCACACTATTTACCAAGGAAAGCCATTTTGCACATGATCAACCCATGAATTTCAAAGATTCATAGTTCCAAGAGCGAATGACAACCAACCTTGTTCATAGGTAGCTCTTTTCCTTTAGGTAGCTTTCACACTTTTAAAGAGAATTCATTTTTCTCAAGATCAACGTATGAGAACCTAAATTCCATAGTACCACAATAAAATGTTATATCTCTTCTAAATAAGGTAACTCTTTCCTTTGTGGACTTCAAATTTTTCTTAAGAACGGAGAGAGAGAGAGAGAGAGAGAGTCATAACTAAATTCACAATTGAATACAATTCCCAAGCAACCTCAAGAGACACAAACATGTGAAACAACTAATCTAGAGTTTCCCCTAAAGACAAAATGCAACCATGCCTAGTTATATATATATATATATATATATATAAACCAAGTGTAAAGTCAAATGACACACATAACACAAGAGATTTCAAAAGATTGGAAAAACTCTAAAAATCTAGACTCTTAAAAAAAATCAACAAGTTGATTTTCAGTCCCAACATGTTCAATGCAAACAATTCCTTGTTCAACCATGCCTCTAATAAAGTGGTGTCTTATATTAATGTGTTTTGTTCAAGAATGTTGAACTTGATTTTTGTGTTATACAAATTGCATTGGTGTTATCACAATACAAGGTTAACACATCAATGTGTAGCCCATAATCTTTGATCATTTGGTGCATCCATAAAAGTTGTAAAGTCATATCTAAAAAGCAAGCAATAAAAGTTAAAAAAAAAGGACTCTAGAAAAAATTTTCTGTTTAAAAATCAAATTAAACTAATCACTAAAACTAACTACTAAAAGTAACAAGGTTTCTCTAAAAAATATTATGATTAGTACGTTAATTTGTGAGAATCAACCTTACATTTTCTCCTTGTGAACATGCCATCGTGAACATTACCTATCACTTGAGAAGTTGGATGGTCTTTCTGTATACGACTAGGAATATCATGGCTTCGATCAGTCATAGCGGGAGCAGTTTTAACATGTTGAGTTTTAGTTTTAACTTCTTCAAAAGTTTTGACCAATGCATCTTTTGATGCAGCTGCATCAGAATTTCCAGAATTTTTTGAACTTTCAGCTTCTGAATTATGTGAGTCTAGAACAAAGTCTGACTATTTTTTAGGAACCCAAGCATTTCTGAACATTTTTGGCTGATGCAGCTTCGGACGCTGCATCCAATGTTGCATCTGGTTGCAGACCAAGTAAGACTTTCTAACTTCTTCAACAAAGCCTGCCTTTTTTCCGGTAGCAGAAAGGCTGAATGTGTCCAGGTTTATGGCAATAGTGACACACAAAATTTCTCTTCCTAGTCCTAGGTTTTTCAAGAAAATTGTTGTTTTGAAAGGTTTGAGGATGTTGTTTGGCTCAAAAAAAGGTGATGATGTTCCTTCATATTTTTGAACAAAAATCTTTGGTTTAAAACCAAGTCTAGTTTTACCATTTTGTCCAACCTTTAACATATCATCAAGTTTTAGTTTACCTTAATTCCATTTAGCAATGGTTGCATTGGTTTTATCAAACTCACCTTTTAGAGATTCTAACTCAACATCCTTCTTTGTGAGCAAACACTCTAACCTTGTAATGCACTCCTTTAGATCTTCATTCTGCTTCTTGAGTGCCTCTTTTATTCTTATAAGAACATTGACTTGGGAAGCTCTTTTCTCCCAATCATTGTACAATTCTTTGTAAGCTTCCAACAGATCTGAATCATCCTTGCATTCTGACTCTTGAATACCTGTAGTGTCTTCAGATATGGAAGAATTAAAGCACAGAAAATCATCCCAATTTTCGTCTGATGCAGCTATATTTGAAGCTACATCACGTGAAACACCTGCAGGATTAGTCTTTAAACATTGCATTGCTGTGAGAATGATGAGATCACATGGATCTTCATCATCACTGTCACTCAAAGTAGCAGAAAAATTCAAGCCCTTCTTTCTCAAAGTATTAACACATTGAATAACATAATGACCAAACCCTTGACAAGCCCTACATTGAATGAAATCAGTATTTTTACCACTAGATGTAGTATGTTTAGCAAAATGATTGGTTAAAGATTTTTCAGGGGTACGTTTGGAAAGAAGTTTCCTTGGGAATAAACTTGCTAGGCTCGTGTTTGAAAGTAATTTTGGTACTTGAAACATGGTATCTATTTTGTCATTTGGCTTTCAAAATATTTTTAAACTTTGTTGTTAAAAGATCCATTGAGTATCATCAAAATCAGAAGACATATCAACAATAGAAGGAAAAACAATACTTCTTATTGTAGGAGAATGAGAAACATTCACATATTGAGAATTTATCATGACTACAGCCAAAATCTTCTCTTAGTGACGTCAAGAGGAGGCTCTGATACCAATTGAAAGATCAATAGCAGCTAGGATTCAAGGAATCTATCGATGCAGCTTGTGATGCAGCTGTATCCGGAAGTGCATCTACCAAAAAATCAAAAAAATGTAAACAGCGGAAGTCTTTAAGATAGTTAGAGCAATAATAAAATAGAAATTTATCAAACAATCTACAAGCTATCAGCCTCATGGCAAAAAAGGATTTCATTAAAAGAATAATAAGTTTCATAAACACAAATATGAAATCACCAAAATACCAAACCTCTCACAAAACAATAAGTCTGGAGAGGAAAACCCACAAAAATAGAGTATATAAAACATGAGATTAAAAAACAAGCATCCTAAGAACTAGGAATGCAAACAACAAAAAGATCGATGTAGCTTGGGATGAAGCTGCATCCAAATTTTTAGCAGCGAAGCTTTCATCTTTCTCTGTATATTTGCGTGTATTCAGCATGTATCTCTGCTCTGTGTCTACTGCACGCCATATTCATAAATATATATATATATATATATATATATATATATTATATATATAGAAGACCTACAATCAAAGGAGGAAACACAAGACTCCAAGGAAATAAAGGATTATGAAACAAAAGAGTTAGTTTCCATAATTAATTGAAACACCTCTTTTACACAGATTTTGTTACCAAATATATGGATAAATATATGAACTCTTTGAGTTCTTTTAGGAAATAATTAAATATGGTAATTACTTACCAAAACTTTGGGACCAAAAAATATATTAATATGGTAACTACTTACCATAGCTTTTGGACCAAGAAATGTTTAAACAATAAATTAAAACTAGGGTTTTAATAAAAAAATGGGATGACCCTATTTTACCCTTACAGGGAGTGATTTTTTGTCTAAAATAAAAATGTTCAACGTATCGCCATGGTTATTGTTTTACTCCCGCTGAACAAAGAGTTCACTATTTTAATTTGAGATGTTTCATTTAAAAAGTTGATTTTTAAAAATTAAGATATAAAAATATCATTTTGTTACTAATAATGGATTAGTATAATACTATAATAAATATAAAAAAACCTAAAATAAATAAAATAATCATATGCCTTCTTAATCTTATCAAGTGACCCCTATTTAATGGTGGCCAAACTGAATCTCGACAATCCTTTGAAAAAGCATTGGCAAGACCTGGGATGTACTTTCAAATATATTAAAAAAAAAAAAGGGTACTGATAGATGCTCAAAATCTTTCTGTCGACTTCGTAAGTGGGATAACATAAAAAATACTATAATAAATTTCAATAACCTAAAATAAATATATGCCTTCCTCTTACCAAGGTAACACCTATTTAATTATGCATATGCTATAGCATCTTTCTCTTCAAATATAAATAAAATAATTCTTTGGACCAAATATTGATATTTTATATTGTAGTAAATATAAGTTGGCAAATATTTATATAAGACGGTCTTACGGATATTTTTTCTAAGACTGAATTTTTTTACTCGATCCATCGTGTATTTGTGGGTTGAATTGCGAGAGAGTAGAGCTCCGAATTACGAATTAAGATACGTAAAACGGTCTTACAGGAAACCTACTCTTAACGTAAGTTAATATTTCGTGCTAAACTAGTTTTCAAATAATCAATTTTTTAACCCAGTACATCGTTTAAGAAAAAAATAATTGATTGTATTATAAATATTGGTGTAATGTGTGATTTTTTTAATGCACTAGAAATTACCATAATTAAAATAGGTAGAAAAAATATGGATAAAGTGGTAAGTGTTTCCTAAAAAAGAATGTTTTGAAAAATGACAAGTATTTTGGAATGAATAAAAAAGGAAAAAGATGACAATTATTAAGAAATTGAGGGAGTATATACTAGAAATCAAATATCCAATCCGGAATGTGGAGATTAGATACTTTGTATTTACTGATTTTGATCATTAGGAGAGTCGAGATTTGACACTTGGACACAACAATATTTATTTTTATTTTTCTTTCTCAGTTTCTGTTGATGTTGAATTCTATGGGATAAATAAGAAAGATTGTAACAGTATTGTACACATCAGAAGCAATTGCAAACAATTGCAGAATAATATGAAGATCCATTGAAAGAGAAGAGAGAGAGAGAGAGAGATTGTAATCAACAAATTTTCTAAACTTTATTATAGCCAACCTTTATACATTTTAGGATTATAATTATATACAGGGATATAATACAAAACTCTAAACCGACTTAATAAAACAAACACAAAAATGGATTGTCACACTGTTATAAATATGTAGCTCGTATTCGATGAACGTACAAATACAATGCGTAACGGAATATAGTAACTAAAGCACGTAAATAAAAAAAAAAGAAGTCTACAAGAAATCGTGCTCGTAGAACGTGCCTTATGGAAAAAATTTCACTAACTAAAAGATTGTAAAGATTACAATATAAAAACAATTTAAGAGTGAAAATCTTATGAAAACTCCTAATACAGTATATGAACACTTTCTAGTACAAATCACTCATGGAAAAACACAAACGAAAACATTTCAAAAGGTGAACACGAAATCAGAGATTCAGTATTGCTAATGATTTTCTGGATGAAGCATCATTCGCTGGTTCATCCATCTTCTGTGGCAGCTTCTATGCATTAAGGTTAAGGTTAGGAAATAAAACATTCCATTGAACAATATGTCATATAAACTACATCATTAAGAAAGGAAGTAATGAAACTTTCTAGAAGGTTCTTTGAAACTTCCTATGATCACCAAGAAAGGTAACAACTTAGAGAAATAAGTCATTGTACACGACATAGGAAGGGGGAAAATAGAGGAATTCTATTTGTATTTTCAGAGAGTGGAGCTTCGTCTTACGAATTAAGATACGTAAAACGATCTTACAAGAGACCTACTCTTATCTACCATGTAGGAATATGAAAATATACACTACTATATGAAAACGGGTGAAATTCCAGCCAGTCCACTTTTTAAATTTTCTTACCGCTTTAGGCCTACGCTTTCTTAACCGTAAACGGTACTTTTTGTTGCAAAATGATGACTATACCATTAATGAAACACACATGTTTAGGATCACTTATTCAGTGCATCGCGATGCATCAATCAGTACGTTGAAGTACATAGATTTATGCATTGTGACTCATAAATTTATGAATCAAGAGGCATCCAATTAATGAAAATAAAGAATTCAAATAGGCCCGTTTTAAATCAATTATTTGGGATTTCTCTTACACTTCAATTCCAAAAAGAACTAAAAAAACTTACACATTTCTCCACAAGCATCGTCAAAACCCATTTTGATGCAATCATGCAACCATCATTTGTTATCAAAAGTGTATACTCACAAATTTTCCCAAAATTCTTCGTAAGTATAAGAATAATTTATATTGAAAAAGAGATGAAAAAACCTAAAAGCATTAGCATGAAATCAAGATAACGAGCAAAAATAAAACTGTTGAACTGTAGAAGGGTCATGTACATTTTCCTTCTTGAAATACAATTTAAATTTAAATTATGAGCTTACAACTTCAATAATGGAGGAAAATGTGGATAAATTTGTATAAAAAAACAGTTTTTGAATGTAATTTTTGAAAATTTTGAAAAAAATTCTAGACTGCATCACGTTGAATAACCTATGCATCGGGATTTACTTTCATGTTTTCTAATTCCAAGCCGATGCATCAAATCTTGTATCACGATTTAGTTTTGTATTGTATAGTTCAATCTGTTGTTGTAACAGCTATATATGTGTTATTCAGTTGCAAAGAGAAACAAAAAGGACATAATAGCCTACATATGCAATATGCAACTACTAATTGAGCAAATTGGAAGTTTATATTGCATAGAAGGTCACATAAAAGTGTTGGAGAAAACACCTGGTACATAATTTATAGAATACGTAACCATGAAGATTTAAAAAAGCAGTGTGAAGAATGATAACAAAATAGTTATGTCAAAGGAAAACAAAAGTTTCAAATATGGTGAAACAGAGCTGAAGCTTACCCTAATATATATTCAGCATCAATGATGGGCATAAAGAAAATTGTTATTTCTTTCAATAAATTTGAACGATCAGATTTCGTACAAAGATGAGTGTAAAAAGATCTCAAAAACTTACAACAACATAAGATTGAGGTCAAAGCTCCTATTTGAAAGAATTATGATGGAATTTACACGACAAGTTGACGTCCCCTTGTTCTAGCAATGTTGATGGCATCAACTTCAAATTGTGATGCATCGTGACTCCCAGATAATGATGACTAACGATTGGAATAAGTTAAATTGCTATTACAAATTGATGCATCGAGATTTGAAGTTGACCTATCGCGATTGAAATGTAATGAATTTTGATTTAAAATTGATGCATCAACATTTAAAATTAATGCATCGCAATTCAATTTTTGAGCATTGGGTCAATCAAAAGATCAATCATGTGTAGAATCAGAATCAACAAAAGTAAGCCTTGTCTGTTCAGTCCTTAGCTTAAAGCATTTTGGTTTTCAAAAATGTAAACATATATTATGCTAATTGATAAAATATTAGCCAACAACATGCTTATGTAATCCCCATCATTCGTTAGACAACAATTAACGTGAGATCCCATGGAATATTTGAAAGTTAAAATTTGAAATTCAACATTGAAATATTTACCTTTTATTAATTGCATCACATGATCACCTATTCTAAAAATTTGAGAAACTTTATAAGTAATTGTATATCGAATTTCAACAATAACATTATTTGATTTTCCATTGTAGTAAGGAGTGATTTAGATAGAGTTTGCAAGGAATGCTTCAAATGGATGACAATGTTTGGAAAGGAATTGTACAAGAATGATATGAGGATTTACATGAGAAAATTTAGGAATGAATGGATTAACTAATGTGTTTCTCGTCCACGTTAAGTAGGGGCATTTTAGTCAAAATATAACAAAGGAGTCTATTGCCGATTTTAAACAAAAAAGTATTGTAGTGTATAAAACATTGCAAATGGTACCGACCAATAAATTTTCTACGAAAAACATAATTAGCTTTATAACTGTTCAACTTTTCATTAAAATGTACTTCTAATTCCTCACACTCCTTGAAATCAATTCACCAAAGACCGCATGGGTAAACTAATTGAAATTTCCCCATGGTGATCATATAAGAACACATGGGTGAACTAATTGAAATTTCCCCATGGTGATCATATAAGAAAGGCAAACCAAGCGTTGCCATTTCTAGCAAAGTTGAGACTATACCTGAAAGAACACTATAGCTCGGATTCTCAAGAGAGATCAATGTGATTACCAACGTAGTTGTGATTGTAGCTACAATGGAAATCACAATGAATCAGCAAATAATAGTAGCAGCGGAAGATTGATTTTAACACAACACAAAACTAAAAAACTGAACTCAAGTTTTTACCAAAAACAATCTACAAGATAATACTTGTAGACCTAGCCTCAAGGCCACACAAATTTCACTAAAGAGAATGATTGTTTTACACGAAAAATCCTTGTGAAATCACTAACAAAAATTCTCACAAGACAATGAATCTTGGAGAACAAAAACTCCACATAAAACAGTTAAACAAAACGTGGGAAGAAACAAACTCATCCTCTTTAAGACAAAACAGGAAGCACAAATAGTTTTTCCAGAAATCTGATGTTACTGCCAATGTTGTAACATTGACAGCCTTCAGCGAGTGAATGATCTTCAGGCTTGGAAAACAGCTTTAGGATTTTCTGCTTCTGCTCACATATGAATTGTATTTTGTTCTCTCTCTGAAACTCTATCTCCAGCTCGTTTCCTTGCTCAGAATATATAGTTGGCGATCCCTACACAACACGGCAAAAGAGACCATCTACTACAAGGAAAAGGATTAGCTATTTAAGGGAAAAATCTACAACTTACCAAACTTGTAAGATTTTGTTACCAAATATGAAGGAAGTCAAGAGACTTGGTTTGACTAGGATTTTTGCCAAGATTTAGTAACCAAATATAAACACTCGAAATCTAGGTTAAGATTGTGATACCAAAAACTGCCAAAACTAAATCTAATAAAAGCAACTAATTCCTAAGTTAATACAAACTTCCCAAAAATCATATTTTGAAAAAGAAAGGTGAATACAAGTAAAAATAGGCCTTGCCTATTTTACCCTTACAATCACCCCCTTTGTTGAACATTTCTGGTCAAATCCAAATCAAGTGTTCCAAGATCAAATCATATAATTTCCTGCAAAGGTTAGAGAAAAGAACCCAGATAATCACCCCCTAAACATGAGTACTAATCAAACATAATGGCATGGCATATCAACCAAGTATAACCAACCAACCATGGAGCAATGTAAATGTTTAGGAGATACAGACCAAGGTTACAAACATAATTATAGAACAATGTAAATGTTCAACCAACGAACCAAGTTTCAACCACATAAGTTTACAACCACAAAGTTTTAAGAATCACAGATTTCAAGAGCTTAGTTCGACAACTTCAGGATCCGGCTCAGGCAGCAGAAACATCTGGAACACTTGCACCACCCCCTATTTGGCCAGAATGTAAGGCCAACCATGCGAATCTTGAACTAAAGATGTGAGCAGTAGTCTGTAGCCAATCTAGGTGTTCGAAACAAAAGCAACAGCATTGGGGTAGGGTGTGCGTGGCCGATGTAGCTACATTGGATGGAACATTGTAGTAGAGGCGGTTTAGCGTGAAGAACCGGGAGAGTTACAGTGCATATGGATAAATAAGGGGCAGATTCACAACCCTATCTCCCCTTAACAGTTTGATGAAACGTGAAGAGGATCAAGAAGAGGAGACAACCTAGTAGAAGGAAGAGGAGAATATCCTTGGGAAACTAGGATTTTATATATCAAAGATGGAAAAATTAAGGACCTCTTATCTCCTTCAAATTCAGCCAAAGAGGAGATTTATCTAAAAGCAAAATAACCAAAATCAAAAGGTCCATTTGTCCCAATCAGGTAGAGCACCTTAGCATGTTCTTCAGTAAGTGTGTTGGAGTTTGTAGTGGGTGACCAGTTTGCACAACATACTTTGTGCATGAAAGCATAAAGAGAGGATAATTGTGAGGTGCTAAGTGATGAGCCTTTAGCAGGCCATTTAGACATAGTCCCACCAGTAAGCTCAAAGACACACAAATGCAAATCAATATCCATCTCAAAGGGGCCAGATTCAGGTGTGTTCATCATAGTGTTGATGACAGAAGGAGAAAACTTATACCATTTTCCTCTAACAAACACTTTTTCAAAATGGGCATCAGAAGGTGAACAGATGCGTTTTTCAATGTTGGCATAGAATTCTTATATCAAATCTCGAAAATAAGGTGTAGTTGAAGAAATTGTGCCTAGTAAACCTCTATCAGAGAAAAAAGAGGTGAGATTCTGTGCATTCAATTCAGTAGATATAATATTTCTTTCATCAACAATCCTTCGAGAAGTGTTATATCGAATGGAAGCAGGTTTAGACACAAATTTAAGAGAGAAAGGAGTACCCATCGAGGAAGAAGTGGCCTTAGAACGTTTGGATGTAACTACATTTGTAGCTACATTTGGCAGATAGCCTCGAGTGAATCGATCTCAGGGACCTCTTGTCAATTCTTTGCTTGCTTTCAATTCTTTGCTTTCAACAATCTTATCCGAGCTATCATCAAATTCGGATGAACTGGGTTGTTGGGGCAATTCGGCATCCGGAGGTTGTGGAGATGGAGTCACATTCTTCAATTTGACCAGATATTCGGCCAGAGTATTGTCTTCGTCAGAAAAATTCATATCGGCATTTGACTCAGAGGGAGAGCTAGCTTCAACATCAGATGATTCTTTAGCTTGTGTGGAAGAATCTGTCGGGAATACCACTCGTGGTGACGAAATTGGGCAGTCGTCATCTCTGGTTGCTTCGGGAATGGGAGAAATTTTTGGAGAAGCAGATGGAGATGGTGGTTGTTGAACAGCATGAGACGGTCCTGTTTTGGGGATGAACTCGACATCCTTAGGTTCATTTCAATCTCCACACTTTCTTCAAAAATACCTGGAGTAACCTTATTTTTCTTAGCAGCAAGAATGTTCTCAACACTAGGATCGTCATAATTTGAAGGAATTCCACGAAGCCGTTTCGATTTCCTTGTGCTAGGGTTACCAATTTGGGGTAACCCAGACAGATCTCCCGGATTATCCACATCAATAGCATTGCCCTTTTCTCCAGGAAGAATTATTGTCAAAGGTTCTGGGAGAGGTTGAGCAATTATCATTGCGGTTGCTGGATTTTCTAGGGAAGAAAGGGGGTTGGATGTAGCTTCATCGAAAACTACATCAGCGGGTGGATTGGCTTTTGGAGAGTCAGGAATAGATGAAGAAGAAGCCATTGAGAATTTTTAGTTGAAGGCACAAGGGAGATGATGAGATGAAAGGGATTTGGAAGAAGGTAGGATCTGCTCGAAATTATGGTCGCCGGAATTTGAAGAAGAAGACTTCTGTGAGAAGTGATCTGTTTACCTGTAAAAGTATCACTAATACTCCACTAAAACAATTAGCCGTTAACTCATTAACCTGATGGAATGTGAGGGGACCTAAACAAGAAATCAAATTTCAAAATTTGGATAAAAATCAAATATTAACCACCAATAGAGAAGTGATAAAAATCTGCTGTTATTGCCATGAGAAATTTGTGGAGAATTTAATGAGATAAAATAACTACTAATTTCTGATTTTAAAATTTTGAATTTGTACAAAATTGATCAAATATTTTGAGAATGCACAATACTCAATTAACCAAAATTGTAATCACACAAATCTGCCAAAATCAGTAACTATAGACCAGTTCAGATCCTCATGATGAGCACAATAGATTAGACAACCACATAAAATATTAACTTGGTGAACAATGAAACTGAGATTGCACTAATTCGTTAATGAAAAACAGAAACTTAAGGGGCTGATATGATCAACAACAATATGTCCTAGAAAGTATGCCTAACATGTTCAGAAAAACAAGAAAAATAATGCAAGCACACACATGTGATATGTCTAGATCATCTGAATGTAGTTCCCAATGTAGCTGCATTGGAAAACACATTCGCCAAAGTTGTGATTTTATGTACAATTTCTTATCTTATCCTCACCAAACCAGCAAGAAACTCCCATAAATACCATAGGTACTTTATTTCCCTATGAGAATAGCTTTACTTTATTTCAAGCATATTCAACACAAACCACTAGGAACCTTTCACACTATATACCAAGGGTAGCAACTTAACTGAATGATCAACCCATGAAATCCGAAGATTCACAGTTCCAAAAGAAAGATGCCACAACCTTGTCCATAGGTAGCTCTTTTCCGTTAGGTAGCTTTCACACTTTGTCAATTAAAGGGAGTCAATTTAGTCAAGATCAACCCATGAAAGCCTAAGCTCCATAGTACATTGACAAATTGCAGCATCCCAAAAATTTCAAAAGGTAGCTCTTTCCTTTGTGGTTTAACAAATTTTCAATTTCAATTCAACTTTTAGGGAGATGGTGAGGAGAATTAGAACAAGAAAATCACAATACATATTGAATGTATATCCAAAACATCAAACAAAGGTACTAAAACAAACAGAGTGAAACTAGTGTGCCCCCTAAAACACAATGCAAGATGCCTATTTTTTTTTTAAATAAGGGATTGCATGGCACACTTACCGAGAGATTTCCTAAAATTTATGAATCTCTCAAAATCTAGACTCTTTGTGAAAATATCAGCCAGTTGATTTTATGTTCCCACATGTTCAATGCAAACAATGCCTTGTTCAACCAAGTCTCTAATGAAATGGTGTCTTAAGTCTATGTGCTTAGTTCTAGAGTGTTGAACAAGATTTTTAGCTATGCTTATGGCACTTGTGTTGTCACAATACATGGTTAATATATTACAATGTAAGCCATAATCCTTGATCATTTGTTTCATCCATAAAAGTTGTGTACATCCACTACCAGCAGCTATATACTCAGATTCAGCTGTTGATAGGGCTACACAATTTTGTTTCTTACTAAACCATGAAATCAAGTTATTTCCCAAATAAAAACATCCACCAGATGTGCTTCTCATGTCATCTACACTACCATCCCAGTCAACATCGCTAAACCCAACAAGATTGGTGTTTGTGTGTTTAGTATACCACAAACCCCTGCCACAAGTCTCACCAACATATCGAATTATTCTTTTCACTGCTTTCAAGTGAGAGACTTTGGGGTTTGCTTGATACCTAGCACACAAACACACACTGTACATAATATCTGGACGGGTGGCAGTTAAATACAACAGACTTCCAATCATACTTCTATATAAGGTATGGTCAACACTTTCAGATTTTTCATCTTTATTGAGTTTATTGGATGTACCCATAGGGGTTTTCTTATGTTTTCCATTCTCAAGATTGAATTTCTTCACCAAGTTAAGAGCATACTTGGCTTGAGATATGAACATCCCTTCATGTGATTGTTTAATCTGAATTCCTAAAAAATAGGTCAACTCACCAACCATACTCATCTCAAACGTGGAAGTCATGCAGTTAACAAACTCTTTTTCCAAGGACTTGGAGGTGGATCCAAACACAATGTCATCAACATAGATTTGAGCTATCAGAATGTGTTTGTCTTGATTTTGAATAAAAAGTGTTTTTATCCACCTCTTCCCTTCTAAACCCACTTTTCAAAAGGTGTTCTGTAAGCCTCTCATACCAAGCTCTAGGAGCTTGTTTGACACCATAGAAGACCTTTTTCAGTTTAAACACATGACTGGGTTTATGGGGATCCTCAAAACCTTTTGGTTGCTCAACAAAACTTCTTCTTCAAGAATGTCATTTAAGAAAGCACTCTTCACATCCATTTGTTGAAGAGTTATGTCAAGAAAACATGCAATGGCAAGTAGCTGACGAATGGACTCAATACGGGCTACAGGAGCAAAGGTTTCATCAAAATCCACCCCCTCAACCTGTGTATACCCTTGAGCCACAAGTCTAGCTTTATTTCTTATTATCTCTCCCACTTCATTAGTTTTGTTTTTGAAAATCCATTTTGTTCCAATAACATTTATTGAAGTAGGTCTAGGAACAAGATACCAAACATCATTTTTGTAAATTGATCTAGTTCCTCTTGCATGACATTTATCCAACTTTCATCCTTAAGAGCCTCTTGGACATTTTTGGGTTCAATGGTGGAAACAAAACAAGAAGCATGAATTTCATCAAATTCTAGTGTGGACATGCATGCAAGTTTCTTATAATCCACCTTACCTTTCCTTCTTGTTGACACACCATCCTGTACATTACCTATGATCTGAGAAAATGGATGTATTTTCTGAATCTTGCTTGGAATATCAAGTCCACTGTTCATCAACTTTGGATGAATATCTTCGATCCGGATTGGATTCCGCGGGTTTTTGTCAATGTGACTTCGATGTAGCTACATTCGGAATCACATTGGGTGATACATCTGAATCTCATCATGCAATCTGCCGAACACGCTTGATCACCTGGATTGGATTCTTTGGATTCAGTTTTCGGATCAAAATCTCCAAAATCAAGGATCCCTGAAACATCTTCTTCAACAGTTTTATGACCAAGATCGGTTAGATCATCAAAAACAATGTTCATAGATTCCATAATAGTCTTAGTCTGTAGATTAAAAACTCTGTAGGCCCGACTATTAGTAGAATAACCCATGAAGACACACTTGTCACTTTTAGAATCAAATTTAGATAGTTGATCTCTATCATTGAGTAGGTAGCACACACAACCAAACACATAAAAGTATTTTAAGGTTGGTTTCTTTCCAAGAAAAATTTCATAAGGAGTCATTGTACTACCTGGTCTTAAGAAAACCCTATTTTCAATGTGACAAGCTGTATTTAAGGCTTCAGCCCAAAATCTCTTAGCTAAATTTTTTGAGGGTTAACATCACCCTAGCCATCTCTTGCAATGTCCTATTCTTTCTTTCCGCCACTCCATTTTGTTGTGGAGTTTTGGGAGCAGAAAATTCGTGTGAGATGCCATTAGAGGCACAATAATTAGAAAAGGATGAGTTTTCATATTCCGTGCCATGATCTGATCTAATTCTAATAAGCTTTAGATCATACAAGTTCATCACACAGGTGTACCAAATTTTGAATGCCTCAAAAGTTTTAGACTTCTCTCTTAAAAAAATCACCCAAGTGTATCTAGAGAAGTCATCCACACGTACAAAAGTGTATTTTTTTTCTACCTAAACTCTCTACTTCAATGGGACCCATGAGGTCAGTATGAATCATCTCTAGACACCTAGATGTGGAACATTGTGTTATGGGGAGATGAGATGCCTTAGTTTGTTTACCTTTTTGGCAGGGGCCACATACCTTTGTATAATTCTTTTCCAAATTTGTCAATCCTTTAACAGCATCATGTTTTACAAGCTCACGGAGCTTACGAAAACTCATATGTCCAAGTTTCTGATGCCAAAGATCTGTAACATCAAGACTAACTTTTTGACATGATTGGCTATTGTTGAACATATAACAATTGTCAGATGACCTTGTAACTGTCAGAAGACATTTGTTAGTTTGATCAAAAACTTCACAAGAATTTTTATCAAACCTTACCTGAAGGTCATCATCGTGAGATTTGGAAGGCCTTCAACATTCAATGTTCCTTTGCTAATTATTTTCGCTTTGGCACCACCACCATCGGTCACTGACCCACCATTGACGCTCACATAATCTTTCAAATTTTCAAGCGAACTTTGTCATATGTCTAGAACACCCTTGTCAAAGTACCATGATCGGCAATATGAGATTTTAATGAAGTGAAAGTAACATTGCACATCTCATCACCAGACATTGTAGCACCAGGACATATATCAAATGGCTCACAATATTTGGCTTTACATTTGTCATTACAAGTTTTGGGAACCCATATTTGTTTAACATTTTTAGGTTGGTGTTTTTGAAAAAAAATATTTCTGATGAACCTTCGGATGAGACTTCCAATGTGGCTGCCAATGTTGCTACATTAGCTGTCGTAATGGCTGCTTCATACGATTCTGCATCTGAGTTTTTCCCAAGAAGGCCTGTCTTATTTCATCCTCATACATAGCCTTTTTCAGAAAACAAAAGGGTTGTATGTGTCCAGGCTTATGGCATAAGTGACAAACAAAATTTTTCTTTCTTGTTTTTGGTTTTTCGAAGAAGGCAGTTTCTTGAAAATTTTGAGCAGTCAGTTTAGTTCCAGACGTACCTTCTCCTTCTCTTACAAACACCTTAGGAACAAAACCAATACTTGCCTTGGATGTGCTACCTGAATTTAGCATTTCATCCACTTTATGTTGGCTTGAATTCCATTTGGCAATGGTTTCTTTTGCTTGAGTAAGCTGCTCCTTCAAACCTTCAATCTCAACATCCTTTTTGCTTAGCAAGCTTTCAAGCCTTGCAATGCAGTCTTTCTGATCCTCATTCGCCTTTTTTAACAGCTCATTTGCCTTACCAAGCAATGTAACTTGGTGAGCTCGTTTCTCCCAATCTTTGTACAGCTCCTTATACCCTTCCAGCAAGTTTGACTCTGTATCTCCACCATCTTATGGAATTGTGGAATTAAAGCGAAGAGTTCGCCCCTCGCTTTCGCCATCTGGATGTGACTCGGGATGTAGCCGCATTGGATGTCACATTGGTAATCACTTTCGGTTTGAGTCATAAACGGCGGTGAGTGATAAGATCATCTGGATCTTCTCCATCACTATCACTCAGGGTTGCTGAAAAATTCAAACCCTTTTTCCTTAGAGTATTTGCACATTGGTTAGCATAATGACCATAACCTTGACATTCTCTACATTGAACTGAATCAATATTCTTACCATTGTAGTATGTTTTGATGCAAAGGGGTTTGTGAAGGGCTTTTCTGGAGTTTGGAAAGAATTTTCTTTGGGAACAAATTTTCCAGAATCAGGTTTAAAATTGTTTTTCGAGCTTGATGATGGAGTTCTATTTTGAATCTTATTTTTCAAAAAAATTTTGAATTTGGTAGTCAATAGAGCAATAGATTCTTCTCCAAAATCAGACTCATCAATATCCTTTTGAATTTCAAGCAAATCACATGAGATATCAATAGGAGCAGGCATAGCAATATTTTTCATAATGGGTGTAGAAGATGATGAAGCCCCTTTGCCTTTTTGTTTTATTTGATCATTTAGGTTTAATTCAAAGTTTTGAATAATACCAGCCAGTCTTTCAAAACTCATCTTGTCAATATCATGTGCTTCTTCAATAGCACATATCTTGACATTGAATCTTTCAGGAAAAGTTCTCATCATCTTGCTAACAAGACGCTCATTAGTAATAGGATCTCCTAAAGCATGTGCAGAATTAGATATGTCCAGAAGTCTACCATAATATGTCGTAATATCTTCAGACTCATGTATTCTAGTATTCTCAAATTGAGTGGTGAGCATTCTTAACTTAGAGGCACGAACACTGGCAGATCTTTCACACAAGGTCTGAAGGGCCTCCCAAACATCTTTAGCAGATTCATAATTTGCTATCACCCTAAAAGTATTAGCATCTAAGGCTTTACAAATAGCAGACAAAGCTTTTGAATTAAATGATGCCGTGTTCCTGTCTTCATTGGTGCATTCAGATTCTTTGGTGACCTTGACATCACCATCTGAATCTGTTGTTTTAGGAGGACTCCATCCATTCAAGACAGCAAGTCACGCTCTCTCATCAATTGATTTGATGAAGATGCGCATCTTAACTTTCCAAATAGAGTAATTGGCATTAGTAAGAGTAGGAGGCGAACAACGTTCTCATCTTGAGAGAATCCATCACGGCTATAACCAGAATCAACTCTTAGTGATATCAAGAGAAGGCTCTGATACCAATTGAAAGAACACTATAGCTCGGATTCTCAAGAGAGATCAATGTGATTACCAATGTAGCTGTGATTGTAGCTACAATGGAAATCACAATGAATCAGCAAATAATAGTAGCAGCGGAAGATTGATTTTAACACAGCACAAAACTGAAAAACTGAACTGTGAGAACCCAAACCCATTACTTGCGTTACTTGTTTTATGCCTTGATAACTTGTGTATATCATGTCTTAACATGATTATATATCTCTTTTAGTCCATGCCTGACTCGTATTATCATTATTGCATTCCTTATCGCTTGATTCCTTCCTATGCTTAGCATACCTTCCCGTTACGCCTCGCGTGTTGCCTTAGCCTGATTTGCACTCAACCGAGACTTGTTAGGGTTCGATTGTCTCTCATAGACGACCTAGAACGCTCACCTTGACCATAGTAAGCTTGTTGGGAAGTTTAGAAACCTTCTTGCCTTGTTTTGGCCTTAGCGATTTCACCTGTCTCCCGTTTTGCGCGTATTTCGACGTGCGAATTGTTCCTTGAGTTCCCGGACTTGTATTCAAGTCATAACCATGATTTAACAAGCCTATTCCATGCCCATGTTACCCTAGTTATATTGACGTTTGATCCGGGTTTGATTCGTCAACCAATCGTCGCTTGACTCGAGCCTTGTTCTACCTTGTTCGGGTGATGTTCGGTGTGTTTCGGACATGTTTTGAGTTGTGTTAGACCTAGAATGGTTACCCATGAGCTTGGGACCATTTAGGACTTGTTTAGGTCTAGTTTTGGTGCTCAGCCTCAGCCGAAACAGCGGGAAAGCCCGATATCGGCGCATGGTGGCGCCCGCCTCGGCCTTCTACGGGATTTTCTCCCTTTTTGTCCGACCTTTGACCCTTAAACCCCCTTCCTAATTGTCCCTAATCCAACTCATTAAACCCTAACTAAGCTAGATTAGTCCTAAGCTCAAGCCACCACCTTTGGACATGTGGATTCCACCTTCCCTCTCCCCTTGACACTTGGAATTCCACCAAGATCATGCATGATATAAAAGGCCACCTTGTTGACTTTGCCTTAATCTTCAATAATCAGATTTCTCTTCTCTCTCTCTTGCCATGGTGTGTGTGTAGAGAATAGGTGAGATTGGTGTGTGTGATTCCCCTAGAGTGAGCTCCCGACTTCCGTTTGCCGAGACCACCGGTGTGAAGCTACCGACGAGGAGATCGATTTCATCCGATTACCTTGTGCTTCAACTTTCCTTTTCCTTGGTGAAGGTAAGCTATCGATTTCCCCTTAGGATACATGCTAGAATTGCCATGATCCCCCTTGTCTATTGATCCCCATGCTTCTCCATGACCATGCCATGATCTAGGTTGAATTGGTCTCTTGAGATTGTGATTAGTATGTCCATCTTGTTGCTTGAGGCCTATACCTAGAACTAATTATGTTCTATGCTTCTTTAGGAGCAATTAATGTTCTTGAATTATTATATTTTGATGACTCTTGGGAATTTTGGATTCTAGGGTTTCATATGCCTTGTATTGATTTTCCTATTGAATTGAGTCCTAGGCCTAGAACAAATTGTGTTCCATATTCCCCTACGAACAACTAATGTTCTTGGACCAATAACTTTTAATAACTCTTGGAGATAATGACTTCTCGGGTGTCACATGCTACAAACTGTCCATCCTATTGAGCGAGTCCTACGCCTCGAATTGAATACGTTCTATGCCTACTTAAGAATAACAAATGTTCTCGGACTTGCGACTCTTGATAACTCTTGGGAATTATGATTCTAGGGTTTCCTATGTCTTGTATTGATCATCCTATTGGATTGGGTCCTATGCCTAGTATAAATTGTGATCTACGTTCCACCTACGAATAAGTAATGTTCTTGGACCCCCTTGCATTTTAATAGCCTTGAAAGAATGGTTCTAAGGCCCTTGAATTCGAATTATCGATAATACTTAACTACGGTTGTTAAATAGATTAATGAACTAGCCGATCATACACGAGAACTTAGAAAAGGATTTGGAAGCATCTAGCATCTTATCCCCCTTTGGATGAATTGGTAGAAACGACTCAGCGGAGTCAAACTTAAGCGAGCCATTGAACAATACCGGCTCAATGATCAATCCCTACGATGTCTTAAACACGTTCCTCTAAGAATGATGATTCTAGATTGTTGAAACTTGAATTGGTTACCTGGCTTGATTCTTGATGTCATAAAATAGAATGTCTATTTGACATATTGAGTTCGCCCTTGTCGAACTCCTTCTGCTGATTATTGATGAAAATTCTTAACTACGGTTGTTTAATAGATTAATGACCTAGCCGATCATATCGACGAGAACTTAGAAAAGGATTCATGATGCATTTAGCGTCTTATCCATCTTGGATGAATTGTTATAGATGACTCAGCGGAGTCAAGCTTAGCGAGCCATTGAACAATACCGGCTCACCGACCCATCCCTTCGGACGTTCTAAGCGCTTCCTAAGAATAATAATTCTAGACTCTTGAACTTGACTGATTACCTTGCTTGATCTTGAATGTCATATTATAGCATGACTAATTGACATGTGAGTTACTCTTGACGAACTCTATCACCTTGGTTGTTGATGAGAATAATTTACTTGTCTTGAGCGAGATCGCTCTTGTCGACCTCGTTCTATATGAAATTTTGTTAAGTAAACATTACTTGGCATTTGCATGAGTCGGTGGCATACTGTCTTTGTTCACACACGCCTCCACTTGTGGCCACGGTGGGAAGTAACTCCCTTGTTGTAATCATTAAGAGCACCATTGGACTATCCGGGCATCTCCTCGGAAGATCGATGTACTACACACATTCGATACCGCACTTTCCGAATAACGCTTGTATGCGGGAACTACGTAGCGGCCGGCTCTCGATATATCGATCCTATGTGATTTAATTACAAGCACCTATGTGAAACAATGTGCATCTTGAATACATGACCTCTATGATATCTTGTCTGAATATGAATATCTTGCACGAAAATCTTGCTGATGATATCTTGCCTTGAATGATGCATATTGCCATGACATGCATGATTGATAGCTTACAAGTCTTTATGACTTACCCTTTCCCCTTTCTTGCTTTAGATCCTAGCAAGGCAGGTCTGCTTTCGATGACTCGCGGTGTTCGTGCTTTGTGCCCTTTTGGTGCGCCGATGTTATTTGAAGAGGTGGTTTAGATGCCCTCTTTCCTCTTGTTTTATATTTTTGTAAGGACGACGGGTTAAGCAAGTCAACTAGACTATGCTTGGGTATTTGTGTAGAACTTGCTTGTAAATCTTAGCGCTAGTAGTTTAATACTTGTAGTACTTGTAACCCTTTTGTCTTGGCATTGTGTAAGCCGAGCTTTGATTAACTTGTTATTATTCCTCCACGTATTAGTCTTCATTGAGCATGCTTTTAGCTCTTTATTAATTCTTGTCTTTGAAGCTGTTAGCTTGGGTTAGGCATGTAGTGTCGCCGAAGACTTGGTTATATTTGTTTAGCTTGTTTATCGGGTTTAAAAGTTTTAAAAATATCCGGCCGTTTGGTGCCGAGGCGTCTTTGCGACTCCAATGTTGCGTCACGTCGTTTTTATAAATTAAGTCCTTGCATGTTTAATTGCCTACTTGTTTCCCTCCTTATTTGGGCGGTCCGACCCTCGGTCCCATCTCGGGCCCGGGTCGTCATTGGTTGGTATCGAGCTCTCGTTAGCTATAAGCCGGGATAGGTTCCATGGCCTAGTTGGGTTAATTCTTGTGTGAATCATGGCGTTGAGTGTTCTCTTTCGTGCCTTATTGGCAAATTCTTGTTAATGAATAGGACTTAGAATCCTAAGTTCATTGTAATCTAGATTCTCGTGAATACGGTGTTCGTGTTGAGGAATATTACCTTTCACCGTTTTACTTTCAAGGCGCGATTATACCAAGAGTGTGTGTTCTTTGCTTTGTAGAGCTATTGTTTCTTGTCCGTTGTGAGTGATCTTATAAGCTCGGGTTGTTGATTCGGCGTAATCATCGTGGTGTCAGTAGAGCCTTTGAACATGTTACATCTTCTTGAGCGGCGTGGCTAAGCCTCCCGTAGTACCTAGTGTATTCCTTGATTCCTACATAAGTATATATATCTTCTGTAGTGCCTAATCGTGAGTACTTGGCCTGTATAGTGTCAGGAATTAGAGGACTCTTTCTGTTTGATTATTGAGATTGAAGGGATACCCTAATGCTCAAGGTATCGTTGTGGTTTCAAGTTGAGGCGGGTGAGTACAGATAGGTGATCGCCTGACCGATGATTGGTTAATCGTTAGCTCGTTTACGTCTTGACCCAAAGTGATTTGAGGTTTTCTAGCTAATAACTATTTGCTAGCCAAGGACTATTAAGTTATTGTCTTGTACCGTTATTCGACTAATGCATTAGTAGAGTATTAGCATATTGTAAAAGGATTTATCCATCATTAGTGAATCGTTAAGGGTATGAATGTTCCATACATGGTATACTTGCATGGTAGACTAAAATACTATGTACATGATATTGATTTCCATGCCTAAGTGTAATTATATTATATGTGCATGAGACCTTCATAAAGGATGCTCTTATGTGATTTGTAACTCCTCCGCATCCTAAACGGCGGAAGCTTTTGAAGTCACTTGAGAGGGCCTGACTTGATTATCAAGAGGTATTCGTCGTAGAACTAGAATGGTATAATATGATATAGGAATTGGTGAACCCATGACCAAGCTGGAATGAAATTGAAAGTGTCATCTTGTTTTACTTGTGCAAATATGTGCAACGTGTATATTGAAATCATGCTATGAATAAATTGAACTGTTTCATGATCGAATGAATTGCACAGTATTGAATGCCTTCTTTGAAAGGCGAATATGTGGTCCATGATGATTGACTAACTTGATTTTATTGTTAGGGCGTTAGATCCTATAGATGCGTGTTGTGCGTGTTGTGGCAGGAATAATTTAGTTAGTGCGGAAAACCCTTTGTTGGAAAGTTGTTAGCTTGGTGCAACTATTGCACGTGCATTCGAGTCACTGTTTAGTTGATAAAGAAGAATTTTCACCTCATTGTCCACGTTTGTTGGAACCTAGTAAACCTCGATAATGTCCTTGAACCTGTCAAGAGTCAAGATGACTCGACTTTGAAATCGATGGGAGATGATATTTAAGCATTTCTTTCCACATCGCCTCTGATTCGATTCGTTTCTCCATGACCCGTATTTTTGTATACAACTTCTCTACCTTTATTGAGCTCGTTAGTAACTATTCGACTCACACCCTTTGTTTTGCAAATGCTTGTCCTCTTCTTGCCTTGTCCTTGTAGCACGACTTTGGGACTACACATTGCTTCTGCCAGAAATTAGAGTTTTGCGTTGAACTATTGCCGGGGACCTCGCTTATATCTAGAACACCTTCGAGAATAACTCCGGCGGAGTTGTGAGAATGAAAAGAGTAGTTGCAAGAACCTCAAGATAGAGAGTTCATTTAACCGGGTGTCCCATGGGGTGCACGGTATTGTTTGTGAAAGGAATGTGGTAGTTTACGACTTTGCATAGACTATCGACAGTTGAACCAGAATACTATCAAGAATATGTATCCCTTGCCACGCATTGATGACCTCTTTGATCCACTTCGGGGTTCAGTTGTTTATTCCAAGCTCGACTTGAGGAGTAGCTATTATTAGTTGAGAATTTGAAAGAAGGATGTTCATAAGACAGCCCTTCGTACGCGTTGCGGCCACTATGAGTTGTTATGATGCCGTTGGGTTGACCACGCACTGCGATTTCTATGGACTTGATGAATAGGGTTTTCATGAATATCTTGATAGCTTTGTGGTTGTGTTTATTGATGATATTCTCGTGTACTCCAAGTCACGAGAGGAGGTTGACTACGGCTCCTATCCTAGCATTGCCTAGTGTTTCGAAGAACCTTGTGATTTTATTGATGCCTCGTTAGAAGGCTTGGGTTACGTGCTTGTGCCATGGATTCTCATTTGCCATTAGCTGAATTTGCTTATTATAACAGTTACCAGTCTAGTATTGAAATGACGCCATATGAGGCTTATTAGAGATAGATTGCTTACAGTCCAGAATAGACAGAAGAGCTACGCGGACAACCGGAGACGCGACTTAGAATTTCAGGTTGGTGACTCGGTATTCTCGAAGGTATCGCCTCGCAGCGGTACTAAGCGATTTGGGAAGAAATGTAAAATTCCACCTAGATTCATTGGACCATTCGAGATCCTAGAAAGGATTGGAGCTTTGTCGTATCGGTTAGCATTGCCGCCTTCGTTATCGAATGATCACGATGTATTCCATGTCTCGATGCTACGCGAGTATTTGATAGAGGAATCGCATGTCCTTGTTTACGATGAGATTTCATTCGAACCCGATCTTTCTTGTGATGAAGGACCAGTGAGGATTTTGTTACTAAGGAACAAACGTTGAGAACGAAACGAATTCCGTTAGTAAGTCTTGTGGAAGAATCATGATATTGAGGAAGCCACGTGGGAGACCGAGCTTGATATGCGAGAGAAATACCCTTTCCTACTCGACGACTCCGGTAAGAATTTAGGGACTAAATTCCTTTAAGTGGGGGAGGATGTGAGAACCCAAACCCATTACTTGCGTTACTTGTTTTATGCCTTGATAACTTGTGTATATCATGTCTTAACATGATTATATATCTCTTTTAGTCCATGCCTGACTCGTATTATCATTATTGCATTCCTTATCGCTTGATTCCTTCCTATGCTTAGCATACCTTCCGTTACGCCTCGCGTGTTGCCTTAGCTGATTTGCACTCAACCGAGACTTGTTAGGGTTCGATTGTCTCTCATAGACGACCTAGAACGCTCGCCTTGATCATAGTAAGCTTGTTGGGAAGTTTAGAAACCTTCTTGCCTTGTTTTGGCCTTAGCGATTTCACCTGTCTCCCGTTTTGCGCGTATTTCGACGTGCGAATTGTTCCTTGAGTTCCCGGACTTGTATTCAAGTCATAACCATGATTTAACAAGCCTATTCCATGCCCATGTTACCCTAGTTATATTGACCTTTGATCCGGGTTTGATTCGTCAACCAATCGTCGCTTGACTCGAGCCTTGTTCTACCTTGTTCCGGGTGACGTTCGGGTGTGTTTCGGACATGTTTTGAGTTGTGTTAGACCCTAGAATGGTTACCCATGAGCTTGGGACCATTTAGGACTTGTTTAGGTCTAGTTTTGGTGCTCCAGAAGTTCAGGCGGCGCATGACTCGAGCAGCAGCGCATCAATGGCGGGGAAGCGAGGCGGCCGCATGCCTGGCGCCCGCCTCGGCCTTCTTCGGCTACGGGAAATTTTCTCCCTTTTCTGCCTTGTCCGACCTTTGACCCCTTAAACCCCTTCCTAATTGTCCCTAATCCAACTCATTAAACCCTAACTAAGCTAGATTAGTCCTAAGCTCAAGCCACCACCTTTGGACATGTGGATTCCACCTTCCCTCTCCCCTTGACACTTGGAATTCCACCAAGATCATGCATGATATAAAAGGCCACCTTGTTGACTTTGCCTTAATCTTCAATAATCAGATTTCTCTTCTCTCTCTCTCTTGCCATGGTGTGTGTGTAGAGAATAGGTGAGATTGGTGTGTGTGATTCCCCTAGAGTGAGCTCCCGACTTCCGTTTGCCGAGCCGAGACCACCGGTGTGAAGCTACCGACGAGGAGATCGATTTCATCCGATTACCTTGTGCTTCAACTTTCCTTTTCCTTGGTGAAGGTAAGCTATCGATTTCCCCTTAGGATACATGCTAGAATTGCCATGATCCCCCTTGTCTATTGATCCCCATGCTTCTCCATGACCATGCCATGATCTAGGTTGAATTGGTCTCTTGAGATTGTGATTAGTATGTCCATCTTGTTGCTTGAGGCCTATACCTAGAACTAATTATGTTCTATGCTTCTTTAGGAGCAATTAATGTTCTTGAATTATTATATTTTGATGACTCTTGGGAATTTTGGATTCTAGGGTTTCATATGCCTTGTATTGATTTTCCTATTGAATTGAGTCCTAGGCCTAGAACAAATTGTGTTCCATATTCCCCTACGAACAACTAATGTTCTTGGACCAATAACTTTTAATAACTCTTGGAGATAATGACTTCTCGGGTGTCACATGCTACAAACTGTCCATCCTATTGAGCGAGTCCTACGCCTCGAATTGAATACGTTCTATGCCTACTTAAGAATAACAAATGTTCTCGGACTTGCGACTCTTGATAACTCTTGGGAATTATGATTCTAGGGTTTCCTATGTCTTGTATTGATCATCCTATTGGATTGGGTCCTATGCCTAGTATAAATTGTGATCTATGTTCCCTACGAATAAGTAATGTTCTTGGACCCCTTGCATTTTAATAGCCTTGAAAGAATGGTTCTAAGGCCCTTGAATTCGAATTATCGATAATACTTAACTACGGTTGTTAAATAGATTAATGAACTAGCCGATCATACACGAGAACTTAGAAAAGGATTTGGATGCATCTAGCATCTTAATCCCCTTTGGATGAATTGGTAGAAAGCGACTCGGCGGAGTCAAACTTAAGCGAGCCATTGAACAATACCGGCTCAATGATCAATCCCTACGATGTCTTAAACACGTTCCTCTAAGAATGATGATTCTAGATTGTTGAAACTTGAATTGGTTACCTGGCTTGATTCTTGATGTCATAAAATAGAATGTCTATTTGACATATTGAGTTCGCCCTTGTCGAACTCCTTCTGCTGATTATTGATGAAAATTCTTAACTACGGTTGTTTAATAGATTAATGACCTAGCCGATCATATACGAGAACTTAGAAAAGGTTCATGATGCATTTAGCGTCTTATCCATCTTGGATGAATTGTTATAGATGACTCAACGGAGTCAAGCTTAGAGAGCCATTGAACAATACCGGCTCACCGACCCATCCCTTCGGCGTTCTAAGCGCTTCCTAAGAATAATAATTCTAGACTCTTGAACTTGACTGATTACCTTGCTTGATCTTGAATGTCATATTATAGCATGACTAATTGACATGTGAGTTACTCTTGGCGAACTCAATCACCTTGGTTATTGATGAGAATAATTTACTTGTCTTGAGCGAGATCGCTCTTGTCGACCTCGTTCTATACTGAAATTTTGTTAAGTAAACATTACTTGGCATTTGCATGAGTCGGTGGCATACTGTCTTTGTTCACACACGCCTCCACTTGTGGCCCACGGTGGGAAGTAACTCCCTTGTTGTAATCATTAAGAGCACCATTGGACTATCCGGGCATCTCCTCGGAAGATCGATGTACTACACACATTCGATACCCGCACTTTCCGAGATAACGCTTGTATGCGAGGAACTACGTAGCGGCCGGCTCTCGATATATCGATCCTATGTGATTTAATTACAAGCACCTATGTGAAACAATGTGCATCTTGAATACATGACCTCTATGATATCTTGTCACGAATATGAAATCTTGCTGAAAATGATATCTTGCCTTGAATGATGCATATTGCCATGACATGCATGATTGATAGCTTACAAGTCTTTATGACTTACCCTTTCCCCTTTCTTGCTTTAGATCCTAGCAAGGCAGGTCTGCTTTCGATGACTCGCGGTGTTCGTGCTTTGTGCCCTTTTGGTGCGCCGATGTTATTTGAAGAGGTGGTTTAGATGCCCTCTTTCCTCTTGTTTTATATTTTTGTAAGGACGACGGGTTAAGCAAGTCAACTAGACTATGCTTGGGTATTTGTGTAGAACTTGCTTGTAAATCTTAGCGCTAGTAGTTTAATACTTGTAGTACTTGTAACTTTTGTCTTAGGCATTGTGTAAGCCGAGCTTTGATTAACTTGTTGTTATTCCTCCACGTATTAGTCTTCCGTGAGCATGCTTTTAGCTCTTTAAATTCTTGTCTTTGAGCTGTTAGCTTGGGTTCAGGCATGTAGTGTCGCCGAAGACTTGGTTATATTTGTTTAGCTTGTTTATCGGGTTTAAAAGTTTTAAAAATATCCGGCCGTTTGGTGCCGAGGCGTCTTTGCGACTCCAATGTTGCGTCACGTCGTTTTTGTGAATTAAGTACTTGCATGTTTAATTGCCTACTTGTTTCCCTCCTTATTTGGGCGGTCCGACCCTCGGTCCCATCTCGGGCCCGTCCATCACGATTCGGTCGGGCCCGGCCGAAGGAACGATTCGTCACCTTGATAAAACAGGTCGAGTATCAAGATGGCCCAAGTATGAAGCTTTGTATGGGTGTAGATCGCCAATTTGTTGGGAAGTTGAGGCGTCACGAAGGTATGCGTTCTCAAACCTGATTTTCTTGAAGTGGGGTGATTACGTGTTCGCGAAGAGATTTGGCGGAAGCTTCACCGGCTATTTTCACTTGGACTCTAATGTATCATGGTTTTCCATTCTTCTAACCCTACTTGAGTCGGCGTGAAGATTTTGGATACCAAAGAGCAAGTGCTACGAACCAAGAAGATTCCCTTAGTTAAAGTTCTTTGGAGAAACCACAAATGAACAACGGTTAAACTTCAGCCACCAATCAAACTAGGATATCTTGGGCATGAAATGTTTGTTTCACATGATTATCTTGAATATAAAGCGAATATAGTCAAATAAATAAGCAAATAAACTTGTTTGTTGAATCGCGTTTTTCTTAGCGATTCCTCTGCGGCTGATTTTTTCTTTTATATGTTTTCTATCTTCTAGTTTGATTGATGACTTTGAATGATTCAAAAACATTTTTAATCAAGTTGCTATTCAACTTAAGAAGACAAGCGTCAATGCATGCTTATGGGCGTTCATCATCCTTGATTTTTTTCCCCCTTAAGTCAATGAGATTTTTCTAAAATTTAACTTTGAGCTTCTCCAAATCTTTGTTTCTTTTTCTCACCCTTCGAGAAAGTTTTTAATTCTTGAGGCTTGTTCTTCAATACTTCTCTTGAACAAATCTTTTCTTTGGTATTTTCTCAATCATTAATTTCTTGATTGTTAGCATGTTTTCTTAGAAATTGAATCTTGATTTGTTTTAGGACTTGTGGGTATTGGAATTTTTTTTATTTAACTCAAACATGAAGAAAAATGTTTTAGGTGAAATTTATCCTTGTTGAACCTAGAATTGACCTAGGTTGGGTTATGAAGCACATCAGCTTCAATTTCTCCAAATTTGGGAATTTGAGCCTCAACTGTTGCTTTTCACTTTGATTTGGTTACTCAAGTATGAGTTTGGTTTAATTGATTATAACAAGTTGTTGAAAGATTGGTTTGAGCAATTAATTGCCTTGATGTTAGACTTGCGTCCGCTCTTGTCTCGGTCATTGGTTTAAAGTCAAGTAAACTTGATCTTTCTTGGTAATTTTTGGGATTCTAATGTCTTTTCGGACTTCACACCCCTTGTGAATTTTCAAACTGATTACTTGTATGATCTTTGAAAGAGTGTTTTGAATAAGACTTTCATAATTGTATAAAGCCAAGAACTCCATAGAACACTTTGCTTTCGACTTAATTAGATTAAATTTTCATGCTTACTTTGATTTTCAAGTTTATTGATTCTAAGCATGTTTTTTATGTTGGACTTCAGAATGATCTTGAATGATTCTTTTTTATCTTTATCGTTTTCAACCTTGCATTTTCTGAATTTTTAATTTCTTCTCATACTTGAATTTTCTTATGTTCTTTTCTTATATTTCTTGATTTTGTTTAGTTATTTTCTTGATCATTTCTTATTTTCTTGATTGTTTCTTGATTTTCTTTTCTTTACTTTTTCTTCTTCATGACTTTGTTTTTTTTTCTTTCCTTGATTTTCTTTTATTTTTTAATTTCTTCTCATACTTGAATTTTCTTATGTTCTTTTTCATATTTTTCTTGATTTTGTTTTTATTTTCTTGATCATTTCTTATTTTCTTGATTGTTTCTTGATTTTCTTTTCTTTTCTTTTACTTTGTTTCTTCTTTTCTTGACTTTGTTTCTTCTTTCTTTCTTTTAATTTTTTAATTTCTTCTCATACTTGAATTTTCTTATGTTCTTTTCATATTTTTCTTGATTTTGTTTTGTTATTTTCTTGATTCATTTCTTATTTTCTTGATTGTTTCTTGATTTTCTTTATTTCTTTATTCTTCTTCTTGACTTTGTTTCTTTTCTTTCCTTGATTTTCTTTTATTTTTAATTTCTTCTTATACTTGAATTTTCTTATGTTCTTTTCATATTTTTCTTGATTTTGTTTCGTTATTTTCTTGATCATTTCTTATTTTCTTGATTGTTTCTTGATTTTTCTTTTCTTTACTTTTTCTTCTTCATTGACTTTGTTTCTTTTTCTTTCCTTGATTTTCTTTTAATTTTTTAATTTCTTCTCATTACTTGAATTTTCTTATGTTCTTTTTCATATTTTTCTTGATTTTGTTTCGTTATTTTCTTGATTGTTTTTTGGTTTTCTTTTTTTCTTCTTCTTTGTTTATTTTTCTTTCCTTGATTTTCTTTTAATTTTTATTTTCTTCTTCTTGAATTTTCTTATGTTCTTTTCTTATTTTTCTTGATTGTTTCTTGTTTCTTATTTTCTTCATTGATTTTCTTTTCTTTATTTTCTTCTTCATGACTTTGTTTCTTTTTCTTTCCTTGATTTTCTTTTAATTTTTAATTTCTTCTCATTCTTGAATTTTCTTATGTTCTTTTCATATTTTTCTTGAGTTTGTTTTCGTTATTTTTTGATCATTTCTTATTTTCTTGATTGTTTCTTGATTTTCTTTTCTTTACTTTTTTCTTCTTCATGACTTTGTTTCTTTTTCTTTCCTTGATTTTCTTTTAATTTTTTAATTTCTTCTCATTCTTGAATTTTCTTATGTTCTTTTCTTATTTTTCTTGAGTTTGTTTCGTTATTTTTGATCATTTCTTATTTTCTTCATTGTTTCTTGATTTTCTTCTTTACTTTCTTCTTCATTTTGTTTCTTTTTCTTTCCTTGATTTTCTTTTAATTTTTTAATTTCTTCTTACTTGAATTTTCTTATGTTTTTTCATATTTCTTGATTGTTTCTTGATCATTTCTTATTTTCTTCATTGTTTCTTGATTTTCTTTTCTTTACTTTTTTCTTCTTCATTGACTTTGTTTCTTTTTCTTTCCTTGATTTTCTTTTAATTTTTAATTTCTTCTCACTTTTTTCTTATGTTTTTTCATATTTTCTTGATTTTGTTTCGTTATTTTCTTGATCATTTCTTATTTTCTTGATTGTTTTTGTTTTCTTTTTTTACTTTCTTCTTCATGACTTTGTTTCTTTTTTTCTTTCCTTGATTTTGTTTCGTTATTTTTTGATTCTTATTTTCTTTTCTTTATTTTCTTCTTGACTTTGTTTAATTTTCTTTCTTGATTTTCTTAATTTCTTCTTGAATTTTCTTACTTTTCTTCTTTTTTGTTGTTCTTGATTTTTTTTGGTTTTCACTTTACTTTATTCTTCTTCATGACTTTGTTTCTTTTCTTTCCTTGATTTTCTTTTAATTTTTAATTTCTTCTCATACTTGATTTTCTTATGTTCTTTTCTTATTTTTCTTGATTTTGTTTTGTTATTTTTTTGATCATTTCTTATTTTCTTGATTGTTTCTTGATTTTCTTTTCTTTTTTTTTACTTTTTCTTCTTCATGACTTTGTTTCTCTTTTCTTTCCTTGATTTTCTTTTAATTTTTTAATTTCTTCTCATACTTGAATTTTCTTATGTTCTTTTCTTATTATTTCTTGATTTTGTTTGTTATTTTCTTGATCATTTCTTATTTTCTTGATTGTTTCTTGATTTTCTTTTCTTTACTTTTTCTTCTTCATGACTTTGTTTGTTTTTCTTTCCTTGATTTTCTTTTAATTTTTAATTTTTCTATACTTGAATTTTCTTATGTTCTTTTCATATTTTTCTTGATTTTGTTTGTTATTTTCTTGATCATTTCTTATTTTCTTGATTGTTTTTGATTTTCTTTTCTTTCTTTATTCTTCTTCATGACTTTGTTTCTCTTTCTTTCCTTGATTTTCTTTTAATTTTTAATTTTTCTTATACTTGAATTTTCTTATGTTCTTTTCATTTTCTTTATTTTTTTGATTTTGTTTGTTATTTTCTTGATTTTTCTTGATTTTCGATTTTTCTTTTCTTTACTTTTTTCTTCTTGACTTTGTTTCTCTTTTTTTCCTTGATTTTCTTTTATTTTTAATTTTTCTTATACTTGAATTTTCTTATGTTCTTTTCATATTTTTCTTGATTTTGTTTTGTTATTTTCTTGATCATTTCTTATTTTCTTGATTGTTTCTTGATTTTATTTTCTTTTTTACTTTCTTCTTGTTTTGACTTTATTCTTCTTTCTTGTTTCTTTCCTTGATTTTCTTTTTTATTTTTAATTTCTTCTCATACTTTTTTCTTATGTTCTTTTTCTTATTATTTCTTGAGTTTGTTTCGTTATTTTTGATCATTTCTTATTTTCTTGATTGTTTCTTGATTTTCTTTTTCTTGTTTCTTGATTTTCTTTTCTTTTTTCTTCTTCTTCATGACTTTGTTTTTTTCTTTCCTTGATTTTCTTTTAATTTTTTATTTCTTCATTTCTTGCTTGAATTTTCTTATGTTCTTTTCATATTTTTCTTGATTTTTTTGTTTTGTTATTTTCTTGATCATTTCTTATTTTCTTCATTGTTTTTTTTTCTTCTTTTCTTTTTTCTTTACTTTTTTTCTTTTTTTTCTTTTTCATGAATTTTCTTATGTTCTTTTTCGCCTTGTTTCTTTGTTTTTTCTTTCTTTCTTGATTTTTTTTAATTTTTAATTTCTTCTCATACTTGAATTTTCTTATGTTCTTTTCTATATTTTTCTTGATTTTTGTTTTGTTATTTTTCTTTTATTTTATTTTCTTGATTGTTTCTGATTTTCTTTTCTTTCTTTTCTTTTTTCTTCTTGTTCTTGACTTTGTTTCTCTTTCTTTCCTTGATTTTCTTTTTTATTTTTTTAATTTCTTCCTTGTAGAATTTTCTTATGTTCTTTTTCATATTTTCTTGATTTTTGTTGTTGTTTTCACTTTTTATTCTTGCATTTTTATTTCTTTTCTTTCCTTGATTTTCTTTTAATTTTTAATTTCTTCTCATACTTTATTTTCTTATTTCTTTTTATTTTTATTTCTTCTCATGTGAATTTTATGTATTCTTTTTCTTGTATTTGTTTCTTTTTGATCATTTTCTTTTCATTGTTTCTTGATTTTCTTTCTTTACTTTTTTTTTTCTTCTTCTCATGACTTTGCTTTTTCTTTCGATTTTCTTTTAATTTTTTAATTTCTTCATACTTGAATTTTCTTTGTATTTCATATTTTAATTATTTCTTGGTTTTCGTTATTTTTTGATCATTTCTTATTTTCTTGATTGTTTCTTGATTTTCTTTCTTCTTTTCTTTTGTTTCTTTTTTCTTTCCTTGATTTTCTTTTAATTTTTAATTTCTTCTCATACTTGAATTTTCTTATGTTCTTTTCATATTTTTCTTGATTTTGTTTCGTTATTTTCTTGATCATTTCTTATTTTCTTGATTGTTTTTGTTTTCTTTACTTTACTTTATTCTTCTTTTGTTTCTTTCTTGATTTTCTTTTAATTTTTAATTTCTTCTCATACTTGAATTTTCTTATGTTCTTTTCATATTTTTCTTGATTTTGTTTCGTTATTTTCTTGATTTTTTGGTTTTCTTTTCTTTACTTTTTCTTCTTCATGACTTTGTTTCTTTTCTTTCCTTGATTTTCTTTTATTTTTTAATTTTATACTTGAATTTTCTTATGTTCTTTTTCTATTTTTCTTGATTTTGTTTCTTATTTTCTTTATTTCTTTCTTGATTTTTTTTCTTTACTTTTTCTTCTTCATGACTTTGTTTCTTTTTCTTTCCTTGATTTTCTTTTAATTTTTTAATTTCTTCTCATACTTGAATTTTCTTATGTTCTTTTTTATTATTTCTTGAGTTTTGTCGTTATTTTCTTGATCATTTCTTATTTTCTTGATTGTTTCTTGATTTTCTTTTCTTTACTTTTTTCTTCTTCATGACTTTGTTTCTTTTCTTTCCTTGATTTTCTTTTAATTTTTTAATTTTTCTATACTTGAATTTTCTTATGTTCTTTTCATATTTTTT
>CM028377.1:16206771-16263705 GCA_013146195.2 Codonopsis lanceolata
CCTTGGCTCGCCATCTTGGTTTTTAGCAAATGTTTCGGCTTCATCACCAAGCCTGCTTGATGAAGAGACGTGGCCACTGATCATCAAATTTTGCAGAGGCCTTCAAGGTTTTGCCGGGTCACGGGCTTCCATGTTGAAGCGAGTAACCAAGATCGGTACACAGCTTGGGCCACTTTGTCTATGGAGACTAAGCGAACCCTTTGGCAGCCTCGCTTGTTCTCATATTCAATATTTGCTAAAGAACGAAGCGGTTAGTCGCTTCTCCTGGCCACTACACCGCCTGCCTTCCTTCATCAAGAGTTGGCATTGGCATCATCTCCGAGAAGGGCATTGACGCACCGACGAAGGGCGCCAGTGTGGGGGTTGTTTCTAGCTTTTTCTACCCACCGCTTAATTCAAGATGACTACCTCCAATTGAGACTGAAATCAAGGAACACGATATCGGGTTAAGTTGATCTCTGCTGAGCCGCGAACATGTCATGTGCTCCACTTTTGAATAGCTAAGCCCCTCATAAGGTGGCTGAGCAGAGACGCCCAGAGGAATTTCTGAGCATTTTCCCTCGAGGTTCTCTGTAGTGTCTACACTCTCTCATCGCTTCCGTGCATGTACGCCTCATCAATGGTTGTTTCCAAGAGGTCCACCAAAGTGTACGCCGATGATGGTGGAGATTTTCTTGGCGGTGATGGAGATTGGTCCGCCCCTCGATCCATCCTCTCGTGAGCATTCGGCTCATGAGTTCCATCTCTTCGATAAAATTCTTCTCGCGTAAAGATACCGTAGTTCTGGTCGCTGAGGCGTAAGAGAAGTAAGTATGCCGAGGCGCTCATATCCTCACAAGCTTTGGAGACTATTGAGCGGTATTTGGAAGGTCGATGCACGTCCACGGAATGTGCAACTTTGGGTCCCAGGCCACTATTATGTCATGAGGCGGGAAAGGTTGGATATCCCGGAAGGTTGACATCCGTCTTGGGGGAATGTCGGTTTACGGGTTTAATTTCTTCCGATCATGTCTGCAGCTAGATTTTGAGGTCTTTGCCATTCTTTGTTGATGAGAAAGAAGAAACAAGAAGGATTTGAATTCAGAAAAGCGCTACACGAGAGAGAGAGTATGAATAGAGAAATATTTTGTCAAAGGGTTCAGTAAAGTTTTGCAAAAGGTGGTTCAAGGTCTATTTAAAGGCGAGAAAATTTTAGTTGAAAAGCGGAACTTAAGATATTTTCTTAAGTACCAAATTTTATCCTTGACCCCCTTTATTGCTTTAGAAACCTTTTTAAAATAATAGACTAAGTAATAATACTAACCTTGAAGTCTTAGATGAAGAGAGACTTATGTCTTCCGATTAGTATAAAATTAGGTCTACCGGTATGAAAGAAACATTGACAAAAATTTGAAATTAAGCAGTAGGATCAATCATACCAAGATTTCTCCTTAAATAAGCAAACCTGGTGGCATCCAGTGGTTTTGTGAGAATGTCACCAATTGATGCTCGGTTGGAACATATTCCAAAGCGATGTTACCTTTCTCCACATGATCTTTGAAAATGATAACGGATATCAATGTGCTTTGTCTTGGAGTGCATTAATTTTTGGAGCGATATTCTTGATGTGTTGTCACACATGATTGGACAATTTGAAGTCTTGATGTTGTAGTCCACTAGTTGTTGCTTCATCCATAGGAGTTGAGAGCAACACTTGGCGATAATGTATTAAACCGTGGTTGAGTTTGCAAGCGATCCTTGTTTCTTGCTTGGGGACCATGAGACAAGTCTATTTCCAAGGAATTGACAAGTCAGCTGGTGCTTCTTCTCGCTCACTTTGCAGCGCATAATCATCGAGTATCCAACTAGATCGAAATTGTTGTTTTTGGAATACCATATGCCTAGATTTGTTGTTTTCGAAACATATCTGATGATACGTTTGGCAGCAAGCAAATGTGACTCCTTTGGATCTGCCTGAAATCTTGCACAAACACAAACAAAGAAACATAATGTCGTCTACTAGCGATAAGGTAAAGAAGTGAACCTATGATTCCTCGGTACTTGGTCATGTTCTCTTGCTTTCCCTTCTCATCTTTGTCAAGATGGCGTCGGTAGACATTGGAGTTTCAAATCCTTTATTTGAATCAAGATCGAACTTCTTGATTAGTTCCTTTGCATATTTGGTTTGGTGATGAAGATTCCGTCGGAAGTCCTGTTGTATCTCAGCCCTAGAAAGTAGGTAAGTTCACCCATCATGCTCATCTCGAACTTGCTTTGCATTAGCTTCTCGAATCTTTTACACAGGCTTTGGTTAGTTGATCCAAAGATGATATCGCCCACATAGATTTGTACGTAAGAGAATGGCCTTTGTGCTTGAGGATGAATAAAGTAGTGTCTATCCTTCCTCTCATGAATCCTTGTTCTATTAAGAACTTGGATAGAGTTTCATACCAAGCTCTAGGAGCTTGCTTCAGGCCGTAGAGAGCTTTCTTGAGTCGGTAGACGTGATCCAGTTTGTCTGAAATGACAAATCACGGAGGTCGCTCCACGATACGTTTCTTGAAGATCACCATTGAGAAAGGCACTCTTTACATCCATCGATACACTTTGAAGTCCATGAGCGATGCGTAGGCTAGAAAGAGTCGATTGCCTCTAGTCTAGCAACAGAGCAAAAGTTTCATCAAAGTCAATTCCTTCTTTCCCGTCGGTAGCCCCGAGCAACAGATCTAGCTTTGTTTCGGTGACATTTCCATCTTCATCTCTTTTGTTTCTGAAAACCCATTTAGTGTCGATGACTGGATGATCAGTCGGCCTTTGTACTAAGCTCCACACTTTACATCTTTCAAACTGGTTCAGCTCTTCTTGCATAGCTTCAATCCAGTTATGATCCATAATAGCTTCATCAATCTTCTTTGGCTCGAGTTCAGATACAAATGCATAAGCAAACATAGTCTCTTCTCGAACTTTATTTCTCGTACGAACTCCTGTGTTGAGATCACCAATGATTTGAGAAATAGGATGATCTCTTGCTTCAATAACGGTTGGAGGAAGATCACTTCTGGTTGGTTCTTCCCTTAGGAATTCCGGAGTAGGTTGAGAAGGAGATTCACCAAAATCTGGTTCAGAAGACATGGGATCTTTAAAACTTTCATTTTCTGGTGAACAAGAAGGATGAGTGATCTGTAAAGGTGCTTGGGGTAAGACAGAAGAGATGGGTTCAGGGTCAACAGAAGAGTTGTTATCGGTACCGGCAGAGTTCTCGTCTACCGGTAAAGGGTTAGCGGTACTTGAGGGGTCTTCAGTTGCCGTTTTCTGATGAGAAGTGGAAGTAGAAGCTGTATTTGTACCTTTCTCATCATTATCAAAATCATTAGCAACGTTCGGAGCCTTTCTAGGCTCTAACAAGTCATATTCATCAAAAGAAACATGCACAGATTCTAAAATTTTTAAATTAGTTTTACTGAAAATGCGAAATGCTTTTGAATGTTTGGAATAGCCCAGAAAAATTCCTTCGTCTGATTTTGCATCAAATTTTCCTCTATATTCTTTTCCATTATAAAGAATAAAACATTTACAGCCGAAGATTTTAAGAAATCCTATGTTTGGGGATCTTCCTCTCCATATTTCATATGGAGTTTTGTTATGAAACTTGTTTACCAGAGATCTGTTCTGTGTGAAACATGCAGTGTTGACTACGCCCAAAAATACTTGGAAGTTTAGCTTACGCCGGCATTGTTCTTCTTTGCTTCAATTAGTGTTCTGTTCTTCCGTTCAGCTACACCATTTTGTTGAGGAGTTCCGGCGGCAGAGAAGTTGTGGCCGATCCCGTGGTCATCGCAGTACTTTTCTACACCATTGTTCTTGAATTCAGTGCCATTGTCTGATCTTATGTCAATAATGTCTTCAAGCTTTTGAGTTTGAAGTCTTCTGAAGAGAGCAGTGACTAGGTCATACGTTTCATCTTTAGATGATATTGTTCAAATCCAAGTGAATCTAGAGTAGTCGTCAACTACCACAAGTGTATACTTGTCTCCAGAAATACTGGCTGTTGTGATAGGTCCAAAGAGATCCATATGCAGAAGTTGAAGAGGTCTATTTGTAGACAAAACAGACTTTCTTTTAAAGGAAGACTTGGAAAGTTTTCCTAGTTGGCAAGCTTTACAACTTCTGTCATGGTCGGCAGACACAGTAGGTAGACCTTTGACAAGCCCGTTTATGGAGAGCTTGGAGAGGTGCTTGAAGTTGAGGTGACTGAGACGCTTGTGCCATAGCCAACTGTTGTCACGAACGTTGTTAGCTACTAGGCACAGGTTTGAGAATCTCCCTAGAAGATTTAAGTCCACGACATAGACGTTTCCTTGTCTATTGCCGGTCAGTATTGTAGAGCAGGATTCACTATCTTTGATGAGGCACTGGTTTGAGTTGAATTGGCATAGTAGACCTTTGTCGCAAAATTGAGATATGCTCAACAGATTGTGTTTTAGGCCACTCACTAGAGAAACTTTGTTGATGGAAAGACTTCCTCTAGTGATTGAGCCATATCCAATTGTTTTTCCTCTTGCATTGTCTCCGAAAATAACAGTGGGTCCTTTAGCTTCAGCTACATCTGTAAGAAGACTTACTTCCCGATCATGTGTCTTGAGCGACCACCGTCAGTACGAGATATCTTTGTTTTCTGATTCTAAAGCCATGAAGCATTCCTGAAAAAGAATTAAAGTAAACAGGTACCCTTTATTTTCTTTCGGGTCCTAAGGATTAGCAACCTTTTGGAACCCATACCTGCTTGACCTTGAAAGAACTAGGTCTCTCAGATCTTGGAGTGAACCTAAGCAGGGGCCAGATGGCCTAGACAATTGCAAGAATGACATAAATGGAAAGTCCACAGAGAACTGTTAGTGTCTTCAACTGAAGAGTGCTTATGATCATTCCTTTTCTTGACATCCATTCTTGGTTCAGCTTGCTTGTTGATGGTAGACTTAATTGGTTTCTTTTGAATCTTCCTAGGTAGGTTGCCAACAGACTTAGCTTTAGCTTTTCTGTTGATTACCCTTTTAGGAGGATTTGGTAGAATACCTTTAAGTTTACTTTCAACCGGTAAAGGAGCCTTGCCTGTTTCATAGACAAACTTGATAGTTACCGGTAGAGGTTTAGTAGGTCTACCGCCAGCAGACTTTGCCTTAGCATAGTTGTTGTCGGCAGACTTAACTCTCTCTACCGTTACCTTTTCAGGTTTCTCATTTGAGTCAGTCATTTTGGCTTTACCTTTTTGAACTTTGGGGTAAATATAAGGAACACTAGAATAGCCAAGGCCTTGTTTCCCTATATTTCCGAATGTCTGTTTAGAGAAAGATATATCATTAGCAGTCTCGGAGGATTCACCTTTCTCTATGACTGAAGAGATTGTCGAAAAAGGCAAATCTGAATATCCTATGCCAGTTTTATCATTATTAGATTTTTGGCTAGAAAGGATTTCTTCGAATGCATCTTTGGAGCTGTTCCAGGAGTCAATTGTCTTCTGCAAGGCAATTTTCTCTAGGTCAAGTCCTTTGATGTGCTCAGATAGACAATCAATCTTGTCACAAAGGAATTTGTTTTCTTCCTTCAGTTTGATACTCTCTTGTTGACAGCTATTGAGAGTTTGAATCTCGGTGCCATCGAGATTTCTCAGTAAGTTTCTCACAGTTCTTGCCCGTTTAACATAGGCTACTCTAAAGGAATTAAATTCTTCAAGCATATCTTGATTATCCTTGAGAAGTTCTTCCTTACTGAAGTTGTCACTGTTGGTTTCATTTTTGTTCAAAGGACTAGGTGAAACTTCGACTTCATTTTCAGAGTCATAGGTAGGACCTGAATCATGAGCTATTAAGCATATGTTAGCTTGCTCACAATCTTCTTCCTCCTCTTCTGAATCAGTCTCAAACCATGTAGCAACATGTTTGTCTTCTATGTCTTCAGCCAACATACCCTTTTGTTTTTGGAATTTTCTAAAAGAGGGTTCTCGGTATGCTTCAAATTTTGGCTTAGGACATTTTGAGGCAAAATGATCAGGTTTTCTACAGTTGTAACACACAAGCTCTTCCTTAGATGAGCTTTCACCATTCTTCCTAAAAGGTTGTTGGTGTGTGTTCTTCCTTCCATATTTTGCGAATTTTTGAAAACGTTTTACAAACATGGCAAATTGTTCGATCGATAGAAAATCATTTTCACGGGAAGAAGTGGAAGGTTTGTTTTCAACGATGATTTCTTCTTGGACCATGGTGGCAAGGACACGTTCGAGCTGTTTGTCTTGCTCTAGAGCTTGATTAACTTCAAGTTCATAAACCTTTAAACTTGCGTAGAGACTACGAAGAGTCATCTCGTTTAAGTTCTTGGATTCTTTCATAGCCGTGGTCTTAACATGCCATAAACTACCTAGAGAGCCTAGAAACCTCATGTTCATTTCCTTTTTGTCATACGTTTTACCAAGAGAAAAGCAACTATTTATTACCTCACTGAAGCGATCGTATGCTTGTCTCAAGGTTTCCTTAGGATCCTTTTTGAAGGAATCAAACTGCTGGATGTATGTATATTTTCTGTTGTCTCTTGTGTCTTGGTCTCCTTCCAAGTATTCCACAAGAGTTTCCCACATCTCTTTCGTAGTTGTACATCGAATCACTTGCTGGTATGTGCTTGTGTCTAGAGAGCTGGTGATTATGTTGATTGCTTTGCTGTCAAGTTCTACCACTTTCTATCATCCTCGTCCATTCGATTCTTCTTTAGGTACTTGAGATTCCAAGCGATGGAGGCTAGAAGATTTGGCTTCATTGGTACATGTTGACCTGCAGTAACGCATTTCCATAATCTGTTGTCAATAGAGTTCATAAATCTCATTACTTTATCCTTCCATACATCAAAATGTCCTTCGTCCAATATTGGGACGTGGTTAGCATTAGATGTAGGCATCATGTAGTGTGTTTGTGCCATTTGTTTGTATCTCTCAAGAGTTTAATCTCGGAAAAACTTGTTTTCAAAGAGTAAGGCTCTGATACCAATTGTGGGTCCCAATGGGCACAATAATAAGCTAGAAGGGGGGGTTGAATAGCTTATTAAACACTTAAAACTTTTAGTAAATACTTTGAGAGGTACTTGCAATCTATTGAAAAGATTGAAGTAGCGGAAGACCTTCAAGGTTGTTGTTCCAGGTCTGCCGATAAGCACTACCGGTAGACCTTTTACAAATTACTTAAGTTCTGCTGTAAATGGATAATGATAATCAAAGTTCTTAACCAATTCAAATAACAGACAAACAGTAAGGAATAACACAAGTATTTTGGGATGGTTCACACTATAAAGAGTGCTACGTCCACCACCAAGGCAGTCAACCTTGGATTTAAATAGTGCACTATGTTTTCCACTAGATCAATTACAAAGAATATCCCTAATGGATCGTGTACAAAATATTGACTTGTGTTTGGGGTCTAGGGAATTAAATATCTGTAAATACAAGATATTTAATTCGTGCAGAAGTATAGTTAATAAAAGTAAACAACAAGAAGTTAAAATAATAAGTGTTGATGAGCAGCTTCTTGTTGTTGACGAGGACTTCTAGATCTGTAGAGGATCTCTTGATTGCACTGAGTTGTAAGACTTGGAGTTATGGAGTTTCAGAGCAATCATTTTAGTGTTCGATTGATTCTGTACAGTTGTATATTCTCCAGTCTTTAATGGCAGTATTTATAGCAGGTGCACTTCAAAAGATCCGTTGGAGAAGACGAATACTTCAACAGCTCTTTTCAAGAATGCATTAAATGCATGGGGCTGTCAGTCAAGGATTTTCGTCTTCACAGATATCTAGAGCAGGGAATGATTTCTGAGATCTTTAAAGGTGGGCGATTTAGGTGTCAGATCTGAGAGTTGTTGCAGACAGTAGGAGACAGTCTACTTTTCCTGCTTTCACTGTTCAGGGCGAAAAGTCTTCCTGCTTTTCGCAAAGTTGCTTTCGGTGGCTTGATATGTCAGGGAATGTCTTGGATTAATTCAAATAAAGAATATGATAAGTTTGAATTAATCCAATGAGTCATTGCTGGACAGGACACGTCATAAGAGACCAGGTGGACACAAGGTCTGCCGAATGTAGGCTTTGAGCAGGTCTTCCGGTGAAGCTTGAAGAGGTCTTCCGCCGAACTCAGAAAGTCCTATAAAAACTATACTAGGCAAAGTTCTATACACAGTTGCCACGCTAATCGATACGCAGCCCGATTAGCCACTGAAGTATAAAACTAAATGTAATGAACTGAACAGATATAAATCTAATATAAGAATCAACACCCTCTATAGTTAGGAAGCAGTTTTTATGGTTACTTTCCATGCTAAAAGTTTTTGTTTATGGTTGTTCACCTTGAGCACCGACCGCTCTAGCCCTTGATATATATGTACAACTATGTGTTTCGGGTATAAACGAAGTGCAGTTGGTTCTGATAGACCCCCAGGACATGGAAAAGTAATAAGTGGCTCTCCCTGTTCCTCCATTGGTTCCGGATCTTCCTCCTCGGCGTGTCCATCTGCTTGGTCTTGTGTATGTGCCAGTGCCTCGGCGTGGGCCTAGGCCTGTGCCTCAGCTTGGGCCTATGCCTCGGTCTGTGCGTCAACCTTCACTTTTCAATTCAAAGCGGTTGGTCTATTCTTCTTCCTCTGGTATGCCATATCTGTACATGACATTTATAAATTAACATGTTAGTTCATTAAGTTTTGAAATAAAAAAAGGGACAAAAATTTATAAGCCAAACTGTTCGGTCCCCTCTGTTGGAACATATTCAAAATGTTCGGCCAATGATGTTGGAACATTTTGAAAATGTTCGGTGGACACTGTTGGAACAGTTTGAAAAAGTTTGACCCAGACTTAAGGAACAAATGCTAAATGTTCGACATAAGGGGTCCAAACAACATCAAATTGTTCGTTTGACTAGGTCCGAACATTTTGATGATGTTCGGACCTTGTGCTTAACATTTAGCCCTAATTCCGTTGTTCAGGGCTGAATTTTTCCAAACAAACATCCAAAAATTTTCAATATATTCAACAAAAAACGTGATTCTAGTTCATATATAAACTCAACAAACAAATACATTGTATAAACACATCAAATCAAACTAAAATCAATGAAAAATATACATACCTCTTTGGTCCATTTTTCAATTGAAGGAGGAGATGAAGATGGCTTTGTGGTGAAAGGATTGCACAGAAGGAGCTCAAGTGATTGCACAGAAGAAGGCAAGGCTGGATTGCGAGGGGGTATCAGTTTATTTGGATAGTGGGGTGTTGAGTTTTGAGGGTGTGTAATGTAAATTGAGTAGAAGGGTAAAATAGGAACAAAAGTGGAGTCAACTTAATGTTTTCAAGTATTTTACATTGGGGTGGGGGGGGGGGTAATACTTAGAAGGGTCTGGTCACCTGATAGGAAACGGGACCCTTTTCAAAATTTTAACTGATAGGCCGAACTCAAGTAAAAGGGCATATAGAGGAACGTCGTCTGGAATACAGAAATGGAAGAATTGAGGAAGCTAGAACAAGTACAGAAGACTCTAAAGCTGATGCAGTCGCATGGTTTGATCGATTCTTCTTCCAACAACAATGCCGACGACTCTAATCGTTTCCTAGCTAATTTCATCCTCCTCTTGGTAATATCTCACCCCAATTTCCGAATTTAGCTTTTCTTGTTTGACTCTTTCAGTTCTTTGCTACTTGTACATAGTTTGGGACTTGAATTCATCACTGATCACCGAGCTACTAGTATCAATTAGAAATGTAAAATGGTTTTTTTTAGTATGATTGAATGACTTTGAGCCTTATTCTAAATCAATGCTCCGCCCCCTCATACTGAGAAATGAAATTATCCCTTTGAAAGTGATCATATTCATAATGACATAATCTCCCATTAGTATCCTATCTTGTTTCTTGGATAGATGACAGTTAAATTTGGATCAGTATGAAGTGGTTGAGCTCAATTCCTGAAAAGAGACTGTTTAAATGAGCCATCCAAAAAAGGAAGGAATTGGCTTTCCAAATGGGCGGAGTGAGTCTTTTGTTTGAAGAGTCAATGACATTGACGGGATATCTAGACCTTAATAGATGTGAATTTATTTGATCTGGAATGGGTCTTCTGAATTGAACCTTGGAATAACAACTTAAAGTAGGTCCTATAATCCAACACGAGAAAGAAACACCTAGGGAAAGAGCTCTCCACCTTAGTTGTGTGTCCACTACACTAGCTTGATATTCTAGAATGTTATTTTTCCATGGTGTCATTATGGTTTGTCGAAAGCAATAAACGTGATCCCATTATTATGTAACTATGTGTGTCGGTCATGTAAACTATCAATATGCCAAATTTGAGCCAAGTTGTTTTATTAATGTTTACCCTAAAAAAGTAACAACTTCCTTCTTGACCGAGAGTGGTGAGTTATTTCATGCAAAGATATCTCTTCACTAAGAGATTATTGAACTAAACTCACCCTTCACTAGCGTAAGAGGCATCTAGGCACTAGTTATGATCGCTATGGAAGAGTGACCATGAACACTAACCCTGTTGAAGAGGAAGCCTTACTCTAAAGCCTACCAAGGAGCCATGATTTTGCCCCAAAAGAGGTAGTTGGATGTCCAAAACCCTACTGTGAGCAACCATGCAATGATGTGGTTCAATATTATGCCATCACATAAGAAGGTTTCTGGCTCGAGAATGGTGAGATGAATTATAGAATCCCTCCTCGATGAACTACCTACCTGAAGGAATCCAATACAATCCAATGAGATCTAGTGAAAACTAAAGAGGATGAATGGACTGCCTCTATGAAGTAAGGAAACCTTAATCAAATTACACACTCCATAACACAACAGTCTAAGGCATATGCAAGCCCATGGAGTTGCTTATGACCTGCATTCAATTTGGCTTGGGGAAGTATAGCGACACGAGGACGCTTCACTAGGACAAGGGAATGATGTGGCGATGGATGAGGTTGGCTGAAAGCATGGACTCCCACTTCTTCATGCAGTAGGCCCCCAAGTGGGCAAGGCCACAGCAATGCCGCAAGGGAGCGGACACGCGAGGCTGATATAGAGTGGCACGTTAAAATTCAGTCTAGAATAAGAAAAAAGCAGTCACATGCATAGGTGGTATCCAATCATGATATCTAGTGTGATATCAAGTGGAATATTATTGGAGACATTAGAGTCAACTAGGGAGTTACACGTGCCCACTCTTCTTGGCCTTTGAGGCATCCCAATGTTATAAAATGACTTGGGTACCTTATAAAGGGTTAGATGATTCTCCAACTCCGAGATTAAATCACGCAAATTCATAAGAATTTCCCCTATGTTCATGCCACCTTATACCTAGGCGTTGCCTCCTTCCTAGCATCTAGTTTGTGTGACTTGTTTTCCACTGTGTGCATTTCTCCATTTCTCTATTACTTCTTTCTTTTCTCTGTTTAGATCATTTATAACTTATACATGATTTTTATCTACTAAACTTAGCCTTAGTCCCAGTTACAATTACTAGGTTCGGCTACATGAATCTTATTGGTCTACGTTGTTTATCAGATTAATAGTCATGGGGCATCTTGACATTATGAGTGTAGTAGTATGCCTTGTGAAGTTTCTCTCTCTCTCTCTCTCTCTCTCCGGGTCTGTGTCTTTGACAAAGTTTTCTGGAGTGGCAGGTGAGTTTTGGGTTTGCCCTGGTTCTATCTTGCTTGTCCATCAAATTGAACTTCAAGGTTTAGGAGAAGCGAATATAAGAATTTTATGACAATGTGGGTTTCTATTCTTTAATCCATATAGACGGAGAGGAATGCCAACATTTCTAAGAGTTAGAGCTTGTTGAGGTCCCGCTGTGGGATAGGGTAGTTCATTTGGCTTCTCTTTCCACATTAGCGGCAAGTGCCTTTTGTGGGGTTCCCCTCTATATATTCACAAAGATTGGAAGGCTTTACTTTTCTAGTATATGTATATATATATATATATATATATATATGTATTTAGTTGCTTAGCTTTTTATGTTTTCTTTTCTCGCTGGATTTCTCATCCATCTTCTTATAATATTGTTCTATTCTATCTAAGAAAAAAAAAACTCAACTCAGCCGCGTCCCAATGGCTTGACTACATGAATCCGTTTTCGTTGTTCAATTCAGTCCAAGCAAGGTCATCAATCAAGCCACACTCACTCTTCTCTTGATTTTTTTTGATTAATAGCATTAGTGTATATAAATATGCGTCAAAGAAGGTGACGCGTCCTCTGTACACAGGAGGTATACAGGAAAGGCTATCCTTAACAAGAGGAAATATTATCCACAAACACCACAAAAGGATTAGTACCCTCCATCAAAGAATCAACACGCCAAAAGAAAAGGGCTGAAGAATCTGTGTCTCCAATCCTTCCACATTACTCTCTCAATTGTCAAATGCTCTGTCGTTTCTTCCCTCTAGACGAACAGATTGCCAAAGGGGCAGCATCCAAAACATAGCTCCTCCTCCTTCGTTTATAAAGAGACCAACTCAGGATTAACTCCTTAATAGAACTCGGCAATCGGCATCACCCAGTTCAATTGAAATAAGGCAAAGGCAAAATCCCACAAAGCCTTTGCAGTAAGAGGTGATTGACGCTTTCCCTGTCCCCTTTGTGCATATAACACCAATTGACACTAATTTTCTTTCTAGTTCGGAGATTGTCTCCTCTCAAAATGGCTTCATTAACAGCTTCCACATGAAGAATCCCACCCTAGATAGTGCTTTAGTTTACCAAATATTCTTCCAAGGAAAGTATCTGTAATAATCATTTTTTGATAAAATGATTTAACTGAGAACCCCGTGCTCTTTTCTCCTTCTCACAAGACTTTATCTTTGCCATTACCACTTACCTTTTGGTTGTTCAGTTGCTCAAACGGATGCCCAAACATATCTAGCTCCCAATCTTGCGGGCTTCTTCGGAAGGTAGGATTCCATGTGACAGTTCCACAAACGAAGTTCATGAGTGAGCTTACTCTCTCCTCCTTATTCACAGTGATATTGAATAGTAAAAGAAACGTTCCATCTTTTTCTAATTCCTTTCCACACACCCAACCTGAAGGTTGTGTTGACCTCATTAAGGATCCCCAAACGAACACTTACCCCATACTTACCCCATACCACTCTTTTCCAAAGAGCCTCTTCTTCATCCAAAATTCTCCAAAACCATTTCCCTAAAAGAGCAGAATTGAATAACTTTGAGTTTTTTAATCCCTAGCCCTTCATTCTGCACATTTGAACACATCAAACTCCAATTGATTAGATGGTACTCTCGCTCCTCTTACTGGCCATCCCAAAGAGAATCCCTTTCTTGCTTCTCAAGTCTCCTCACCACTGATGACGGCAATTCAAACACTGACATATAGTAAGTAGGCAAATTTGACAGGGTGCCGGCTGGATGGAAGAAGCAATATTTGTCAAAGAGAGGGCGACCGAGATAAGTCATCGGGAGAGAACCAACCTTACACACAAAAAAAAAAAAAAAAAGCCAAAACCTCGACGTTATCCATATTACCAACTGAAAGCATTTCACTCTTCTGGATATTAATCCTCAAACCTGATGCCACTTGAAAGAATAAGAGCACAAGTCGAAGATAATCCAACTGAGAAGTATTCGCCTCACAGAACACCCGATCGGTAAACAGTAAATGGGATACCATCACCTTTGATACCATCACCTCTAAACCTCCGTCATCTCCCACATTGAAGCCTCAAATAAAACCATTCAAAACAGAAATCTCCAAGATCATGCGCAACGCTTTCATAACAATGATGAATAAAAAAGGTGAGAGTGGGTCACCTTGACGTAATCCTCTTGAGCTAGGAAAGAAACACGCTGGCTCTCCATTAATCAAGACAGAGAACTTAACCGAAGCAATACAAAAAAAATCCATTTCTTCAATTGATCTCCAAAACCCATCTTGGATAGCAAATACAATAAAAACTCCCAATTGATGTAATCATATGCCTTCTCGATATCAAGTTTGCAAATCAACCCTGATTTCCTTTTTCTAATTCTCGAGTCCACTGTTTCATTAGCTACCAGGACTGCCTCAGTGATTTGACGTCCCCCAACAAATGCATGTTGAGAGTCGGAAATCACCTTTCCTATGACCCTTTTCAATCTCATAGACAATGAATATGCCCATTTGGAAATTTCTCCTTTTTAGTTTTACAAGACATCCAGGCACGTTATCTAGAAGTTTTTCAGTTGCCCAACATTTTGTTCTATAAAGTAAAGCGAGTCTTGTAGCCAACCTCTAATACTTCCCTTTCAATATAACAGGTTAACCTCTAAAATTTTCAGTTCAACCTGACAGGTATACGCCTAGCACAAGCACATGACACTCTAGAACACTCTTCTTTACTTCACGTGGTCTGATTTTATTTTTTGACTAACATTATCTCCCACCTTTGCATCTTTGATAACTTCATAATCCTAAACAATGAAATCGACCCCTTTCTAATCTTACGCAGTCTCAATTGCTTCTCCTACTAATACAGTTGCATCTCATAAATTATCTAAAACCCATGATTCAATATCATATCTCCACATTTCTAGTTTGTGATTGACCTTGTATTTGCCTCACCAATAAAGACATTGTTATTGTTAATTAATATACATGGACCATTATGTCATCTTGTCTATGTTTGGCCAATCCATTTATTAGGGAAGAAAGTATGATCTCAATACTGATGCTTGAAGTAGTAATTCCGTTGTTCGGAACTCTAAGGCTTCCCTACCATAACAATTGTCACAACTCAATCATACATATCCCTTATCACATCAATATACCTGACTTTAGCTACTTACTTTTCAAACACCCACCAAGTTATTTCTATGGGCATTTCATCATAGCATCCTCCAAGTCAACAGAAATGATATGCAATACCTTCTTTCTCTCTTTATCTTTCCATTGATCTTCTCAATTAACAGATAACTTCCATTATTGACCTCCCAGGATTAAAAACATAAATAAACCGAAACCGAGAGCTTCCGTTTTTGCAAGCTATTCTCAACGACTCTCTCCCACCGATTCATTGTCGTTTGACTAATTAATTATATATCTCTATAATTTGTACAACTTTGGATGTCTCCTTTATTTTTGTAGATTGACACTATAAGCCTCTACATTTACGCTTGAGGCTTTTTTTTTTTTACCACCTTAGACTTACTGAATCTGTGAAAGGTCTTTATATCTCTAGTTTTTCGTTGTTATTTTCTTTCTCTAGGTTATGTTTCCTACATGTTTATTTCATAATGTTTCAAAGAGTAAATTTTCATCCACCAGCGGTGTAGAAAGATTCTACACTGCCGGTGGATGAAAAATTTAATTATATTTCAAATATGGTTTCCATCTTTCTTTAATTTTCTTATCTTTTGACGACGACCTCTGAATCTGCATCGTTAATACAAATTTTAAGTTCTTGAAGTTCCTAGTCTTCCTCTCCCTAGATTTTGCATGTTTGGATTTATATGTATGTTTATTGTGCTTGTGTATTGAATATTCTTCCTCAGCTAGGATTCTTGTGTTGGTAAAAATGCGGCTTTGGTTTGTTGGACATTTATTTTTACTTATTCATTTGTGTAATACTCACAAGAGTCGACACAAGACACCACATAGCTCACAAGAACTTGTCCCCGATTTTGGTCGAACATATTGCGTCTTCTTCTGCATTGTTTTCTTCTTTTTATTCTATCTCATTTCAGTTTGATTTTATTAAATTCGCCCGCTGCCCTCTGATCCTATTCAATACTTGTAAATGTCATGCTGCAGATACAACCATGTGGCACGCTGGACATAGATAGAAAGGGCCAATTGATTTCTGACCATTTTCCTAAGGTTCGTATAACTTGGTGAACACTAGTCTATTTCTGTCACCTGAATGATCTTTTGAGCATGCTTATACTATTTGGGTGACAGATTTCTGCTGCATTTCTTGAGGAAGCATTGCTGTGGCTTTGTGACGAAGGTATGGAACAACCAGAAAGCAAGCATACTGTTTCACTGATTCTTATTAGTGCCGCTCTGTAGTGATTAAAGCTAGGTGTTACTGCATGAGGTATGGCAGTTTATGTAGCTATCGGGGTAAACATTTTTCATCGCAGTTCTTCCTTTGAAGATTCATGTAAAGGTTGCAATGCTCATTGTTGATCTCAATGTCCTCGACCTGTACCATATATTTTTATTGAAAAAAGACAATAAATAGCTTGAAAAGAATCATAAAACTGTTTAATTTAAGTTTATTGTTTCTGGTTTCTCAAGAAATCTAAAAAATTAAGTACAGTAGTAGGAAACTTTTGAAGAAATAAAGTAATCTCACCGATTCCTTTTACTTTCATTCTCTTTTTTTTTGGTGTATAAAGAGATTCTATTTTTCTTGTCCCCTTGAGTTTGTCCTTTCTGTAGTTTTATACAATTGACAATTTTATGTTTTGGAATCAGTGTACTTTATACCTGTTTACCTTCAAACTGTACCACCAATATGTACCACCTTCAAACCATACCTGTTTTGGATGTTGATTAGGATACACAGTTAACCTCTAGAAACTTCTAATTACTTGCAGGCAACAACGGAACTGAAAATCCTGTACCTCTTGAGTGTGAAGATGAAGCAGGAGTTGGTTCATTGCAGACATACTCTGAAGACATGGCCATGGTTGGGTTTGACTCAATGCAGCGAGCAAATTCTACCCTCGAAGATTTTGTAAGGAATAAGTTAAATAACTCATCGGCTATGTAATATTGGGGATTATCAGATCATAGAAACTTTTGGGGAAGAAGTTTGTATGATCTGTCCCAATATGTGTCAATTGTCTTAGTTGACTCTGGTAAAGATAAATATCCAAGTATTCTGTTATTTTGAGAAATAGGGTTGTTAAAATGAAATCAGTTTTCCAATAGCCAAAGACATTTAATAGAGGGAGGGGTCAAGCATCCTTTTCTTGGCTACAGACTACAGTCAATGTAATATCATTATTTTTAATATTCTGTTGATAATTGGACGAGTTACTGAATACTCCCATAACATTGCAATATAAATGGACCAAGATATTTGCTTGGGAAAAATACCAAAATGTCCCCTTAAAAGATTTTCATATCCCAAAATTTGCAAAATTAAATCTTGTATCCAACAAATTTAAACTTTTAATACCAAAAAATCCAAAACCTAGTGTTTCTACTAATGTTGTTAGATAAGTCATAAGAGCTTTCATTTGTGGAAATGCCAGATGGTTTTTGTCAATAGGTGTTATTTGTGTAAGGCTAGTGAGGGGAGTGTGAACCATCTGCTCCTCCACTGCCAAGTGCCTGTTGAGTTATGGAATTTTGTGCTGGCCTGTTTAAGATGACTTGGGTCATGCCGAGGTCGATTATTGACCACCACATTAAGGGCTGGTCTATTGGGTATAAGAATAGGAGAAACCATTTTTGGGAGATAGCTCTTTTGGGAGTGTGCTGGACTCTATGGAGGGAAAGAAACCATAGGGCCTTTGATAACGAGGAAATGTCAGTCTCGGATCTGAAGAATTTGTTGGTTCGCACCCTTCATTTTTGGTGTTCCGAGGCAGATCATTCCACTCCCAGCCCTAACACTTCTTTTGTAGATTTTGTAAATATTATAGATATTGGCTAATTCTTTTGGTAAGGTATACTCCTAGTGTACAAAGGCCGCATCACTTGTTTGATACTTTTTTATATAATTATTACTTATAAAAAAAGAGCTTTCATTTGAGTGGAAACTTTTTTTCTTTGAAAGGTTTTAATATAATGGCGTTAGTAGAAACGTTTAGTTTTGGACTTTTGGGTATTAAAAGGTCAACTTTGGGACTTTCAGATTATGAAAATTTTTAGTGGGACGTTTTGTTAGTGTTCTCTATTTTATCTGACTGTAATTTGTGCCAAATCTGATGGTAATTAACATTTCAATAAGCCAATGTCGGACCTACCTTGTTGCAAGGGGGGTCAATTACCCCCTGTACTTTTTAAAAGTCTCAGCTTGTTTGAGAAAAAAAAGATATTTGGGCCCTCTAAACTTCTGGAAATCTTAATTTACCCCCTAACTTTTGAACAATTACATATGAGATACGACCTTTTGAAAATAAAAATCAATTACTTGTCCAAAAAAAGGATTATGAAAGTTGATAGGGCAAGATGTAAATCAAACACTCACTCACACTTTCTATATTAATGGTTCATTTTTTACGGTACTATAACACATGCGTTTGTTGTTGTGCAATAGATGATGAACTCATATACTTTATATATAATTGTTTTATGGAATTTCTGAAGTTACTGAAAAACTTACTTTCCATGAATTTCCTTGGCATCCATTAACTATACCATCCAACTATAGATTTCATGGTGTGGCATTAGCTTAAGGTTACAATCTGCCCATGTTAATTATACATCTTAACTGTTATATTTGTATTGGTATTCTCCTGGCTTTTCCGCTTTTTAAAGAATGATAAAGCCTTAAGTTAACTACTTTTGGTTCTCTCCATGTAAAGCTGAAGATTCTTTACTTGAACTCTGCAGTTAGAAATGCCTGAGCTTCTTGTTTTGGGTTTTTCCAGGTACAACATTTGTAACTAGGCTACTTTTATCATGAATTTGGACCTGCCTCAAAAGATAACATATCTTCTTGTTCATTCAATTGCACCTCCCTAACCCTACCCCTACCCCTTCAATTTTTTAATGGCAACATGATCTCAATGTGCTCAAGTTATTGTCTTCATTGCTGCAAGGCATGCCTTTTCTGCTTTCAAGTATGTGCCTGCAACATTTTCTTCCTTGTACTTAGAGCTTCTTAAGATGATTTGTTTCTATAGTGGTAATGCTGTGAATTCTTGTTTGATTCATTAATCCAATCCATTGTTTACCCATTAATTGTCTATAAATTTCCAGTGCAGATCTTACTTTATGTTTCATGACATGGATGCTAACAAGGTGCAATCTGTATTCAGATACCTACCACTGCTTTCATTCACAGAAAGTTATATATATCAGGTAACTTATATGGCTAGAAACTCATTTCTTTAATAATTGTAGGGGGACGGATATTAGAACTCCAAAGAAGTGATTCCTCAATTCTTGGTTGCAATGTTGTGATTTTGCATATGTGCACTTCCTCATGAAGTATGAATCTTTAATTTACTAAGATTATGAGCCTAGTAGGGGTATGGTTGAGACACTATTCCACTTTCCTGCTTCAAAGACATGCTTAAAGGTTTGCAATCCTGATATGTACACACTATTGTAAGCAGTGAAACAGTTTCCCTGTGGATCACGACCTTCAGAGTTGCCTTTATCTAGTAGTTTTACAAAGAGGGAGGAGTTTCTTGAAGCCTGGTCACACTTTTTTGGATTGTCAGCATTGGCCTTCAACATAATTAGTAACTTGTTACATATTAATTACACGGGTTTGGCTATGGCACTTGTTAATCTTCCATTAAGGGAAATATGTTGCATTGGAAATCATCTTCATTGCATTGTAAACACTCCCCATTGTCCAGCTTTCCGTTTTTGTATGTTTCAAAGTTTTTGGCTAACGAGGGGTCACACCTACCTATAAAAAAAAGTATTCACAAGATAAACCAATTAAAGTAAGGAGTATTAATTACTACTAGAAATACGTGGAAGGGTATAAGTGGAAAGAAATATTAGACAATGCGTTTAAGAGGACTCCTAAATATGTGTGCTTTTGCTAACAGGCGGAGTAACCTTAACAAGACCCTAACTACATTAGTATCCACAACTTTAAAATAACTACCATTTTTACTACTCTAAACACTACTGCCCAAAATTATCAACTTTTAAAATGATTAAGGCCTCGTCTAGTGCAGCGTTTTAAAAACGTAGCCTTTTAGAAACAACTTTTTTTTTTTTGAAATACATTGGGAGGATTTTATAAAATTTTATCTAAAGTGTTGTCGGTGATAATTGGGAAGTTGGTGTCAGATTCTCAACATGCATTTGTGGTGGAGAGACAAATTATAGATGCATCGTTTATCGCCAATGAGGTTGTGGATTCAAGGTTTCAACAGGGCTGTCCAGACTGGATATCGAGTAGGCATATGACCATGTTAATTGGGAGTTTTTGATGTTTTTAATGGAAAAGGATGGGGTTTGGTGTTAAATGGAGGAAGTGGATTCAGTTTTGCATCTCTTCAGCTCAGTTCTCAGTAATGGTTAATGGTGAACCTATTGGTTTCTTTGCTAGTTCGAAGGGGCTGAGGCAAGGAGACCCTCTCTCTCCTTTTCTATTCATCGTTATTATGGAAGCATTGAGTAGCTTTATTGAGAAAGCTGTGAGAGGAGGATTTATTCGTGGTTTTGGGTTGGGAAGTTATAGAGGAGAGGGGGTTGCCATCTCTCACTTGCTCTTTGCAGATGAAACTTTAATTTTCTGTGATGCGGAGATTGTGCAGTTGGGTTATCTTCGTCTTGTGCTTATTTTCTTCCACATGGCGAATTAATACTGTTAAGAGTGAAATCATCCCGGTGGGTGGTGTGGAGAATATTCATCAGCTTGCTTCAGTGGTGCAAGGTTTCTCATTTACCTTCGACTTATCTAGGTTTGTCGATTGGTGCGTCTTTCAATAGTAGAGCTATGTGGAATCTGGTGGTTGAAAGATTTGGTCGGCGGTTGACGGGGTGGAAGAAACAGCTATTGTCCAAAGCGGGTAGACTTACGCTTATAAAAAATAGTCTACCCACTTATTTCTTTTCGCTGTTTGTGGTTCCTGCTTCAGTGCGTAATATTTTAGAAAAGATGGAGAGGGACTTCTTGTGGGAGGGTCAAGGGGAGGAGCATAAGATCCATTTAGTTAATTGGGATAAGGTCTGTTTGAACATCAGGAAGGGAGGTTTAGGTATCAAGAAGTTAAGTTGCTTCAATTCACAGCTTTACTTGGTATATGGCTTTGGCGATATATGGAGGAAGAGCATATGTTGTGGAGGAGGGTGGTGATCAGTAGATACGGATCATTATTGGTTTCCTAAAATCGTCGCCGGTTCTTTGGGTCAGGAGTTTGGAAAGGAATTTGTAAAGGGTGGGCGTAGTTTGAAAGGTTTGTTTCTTTTGAGGTCGGCAATGGTTCGAGAGTGAGATTTTGGAAAGACAAGTGGTGTGGGGAAGAAGAACTATGGAGAGTCTATCCTGAGTTGTACAATTTGGCGGTGAACAAAAATTGCTATGTTAGTTTAGTGTTGCATATTGCATATTGATCAGGGTAGAGTGGTCTGGAATCCCTTTATTCGTAGGGATCTTCAAGATTGGGAGATAGAGAAATTTTTTCACTTCGCTTTATTCGCTTAAGATTGACGGGAGTAGAAATGATAAGGCAAGGTGGGTTGCATCGAATAGCAAAAAGTTTTATGTTAAATCTTATTTTTTTGCTATGTTGGGCAGAGTTGGGGATCCCTTTCCACGGAAAGGAATATGGAGTGGTATTGCTCCCAGTTGCGTTGCATTTTTTGTTTGAGAAGCTTGTCATGAGGTGATTCTTACGGGAGAAAACATTCGCCAAAGGAGGATGGTTTATGAGAATTGGTGTTACATGTTCAAAGGCGACGAAGAGAGTGTTAATCACTTGTTACTGCATTGTAATGTTGCTCATTCTTTATGGTATACTGTTCTGGGGCTTTTTGGGATCTTGTGGGTAATACCCAGTTCTGTTTGGGGGATGCTTTCGAGTTGGTCACGTTTCAATTGTTGGAGGAGCTATTCCAGTGGGTGTTTGGTGGACTATTTGGAAAGAGAGGAATAGAAGAATCTTCGATAATAGTGAGGTTTCGCTGGATCAATTGAGAGACTGTCTTTTGCGCACATTGTTTTTGTGGTGTTAATCTCTCGGGCATGCTTTTGTGGATTTTGTGAATAGTTTTAGTGCCGAGTAGTTTGTATACTCCTAGTGTACAAAGGTCGTGTCTCCTGTTTTGACGCCCGTTATTTTTATATACTCTTTACTTATAAAAAAAAAAAGACCAAATTGACATTAAAAATTTAAATTCAAAATGCACTTTTTGGGATGGGGTTTTAAGTTATTAAGGCCATAAAGTAAAATATAAGGGGTAAAAGAGAAAAGTTAAGGATGAAATTTGTTTAAAAACTATGACTAGAGGAGAGAGAAAATTAGAAGAAATCCTTGTCCACCCACCTCTCTGATAGCTTTACATTTCCATCCCCTACCCCACCTCTTCTTCAACAAAATCTTCACCATGGTTGTTATCACAAATATCCACTGGCGCAGCAACAAGGATTCACCTATTGCGACCTCTACCAAATCAAGATCTGCAAATCTAAAAATAAAAGGATCTCTATAAATTTCATTTGCTCAGTTATAAGATTCAAATCCCTAGCTCAATTCACCATTGTTCTTTTTCTCTCCTCACAGTCCATTTCACACATTGTCCCCTTCCCGATCAAAATCTCTCGTAAACCCCATAATTTGAATTCTAGATCCAGATTTCCGCTCATCGAACTCAGAAACAAGATTCCAGGGTGACAATTTCTTTATTCTTATTTTTCTTATTCAAATGCTGCAATGAGACGGACTGATAGCGCCAACGCCACATTTTTCGCCAATGTTTTACCTGAAACCCAGACCAGACAAGCTCTAAGAGGACTTCAATGTATAAAGAAATATGAAACACAAAATATGAAGCAAGAAAATAAAATAAAATTACTCCTGCTATTCCGTGCAATACTTTCATTAAATTGTTTTTTCTGCTTTTCTTGTTACAGTTGGACCACTATAATGAAAAACTACTGCAATTGCCTATCAGTGGGGTTCCCGATTTTGATGGAGGGTCTTCTTGGGTAACCCTTGAAGTTTGCGAGCACTTTGTACGAATCTTTAATTTTGTGGGTCAATCAGACTTATTCGATCTTGACTGATGTGCAGGGGCCTAACAGAAACTGGATTCTTAAGTTTACGAAAATTTTCAGAACTAATCCCTTTGGACCGCTTGCTGTTCTGCTTGAGCACCATGGATTATTGACAGAGCGGTCTGGCCTTTTATTCTTTTATCTTGTAGGGTGATTACTGATTATATCCTCCTTGATTTTATTGTTTTCTTTTTCTTGATGGGCTCAGGATAAAAGAAGAGCTTAAATGTGGAGAAGAGTATTGGTCTTTAGAAAGAAAGCTGTGCCGTGCACTGACAGGCAAAAAGGAGGTACATGAATGATAATTGCCCTGTTCTCTGGAAATAATTACTGATAATCTGAAGTTCTAAAGATGGCCAAATAAATTTTGTTTCAAATTCCTCTTTGATCTTTTTCACTTTTATAAATGTAAATAATACTGTTGTTTGAGCAATTCTTTTTGTATCAATGTAGGAGTTTAGAGTGAAAGCATTCTTCTTTGTCTTTCTTGTTCTTACATACTATACATTATTTACCCTCTTCATGTCTGATTTACTTTATCAGTAATTATATACGGAGAACAGGGTAATTATTTCCGGACGCGGAAGACTGAAGTGCACAAAGAAACGTAAATAGCTCAGTCCATTTTAATAAAAAAATTAGTAAATTTATTGTATGGACCAATTTGAATATCTGCTGCCCAAGACTTTCATCTTTAAAATTGAAGCCTCGTTTAGCTGACTACCCAAATTTGAATGTACAGTAGTGACTTTTCTTTTGTACTAATCCTTGGTGTTACTCTATTGGTCTTCCTTTGTGTGCGCATGTGCACTCGTGTTGTTTGTGTGTCTGCTCTGTCTCTCTCCCTCCCTCCCTCCCATACCCTCCCTCTCTGTAAGTGATGCTACTGTTGGCATTCGGACAATCAGGTTTTTGCTCAAAAGGTAAAAGGTTTTATTGATGTGCTCTACATTAAACCTCATGCATCTAGATTAGCCATGTTAGAAAACAAATCCAAGATCCTAAGTAGTAATAACAAGATTAAAAGACTGTTGTAGTGTTGTACAATGAAAACAAAGAGAAGGGATGATATCCTGTTAGGTGTATGGTTAATAATATTTCAACAGTGGTCATACTTTTTTTTTAAAAGCAGGTCCGTAATCTTCTTCTTAGTGTGGGTAAGGCTTTTCCGGGGATGGGGATATTATTGGAAATTTCACTTCTTTGTTCATCTAAATGATCGAGATGAAGGAGGTTGTCCCTCTTCTTGACACTCTCATAGGTGCGTCTTTCTTTGGGCCCAGACTCTCGGGCTTGGGTTTTAGGTGGCTTTGATCATTACTCTTGTCTGTCTTTTCTATCTCATTTGATTCAGCCTTCAATTGTGTCTCCTTTTCATTTATCTTCATTTATTTGGTACGCCAAGGTTCCTTTCAAGATTAGAGCTTTGTGTGCTCTCTGGTTCTTATTCTTAATAAGATCAATACCAATGACATGTTGCAAAAACGTACCCCCATAAGAGGATCTCCCTGGATCGGCGTGTGATGTGTAGGAACTTTTCAGAATCTCTCAACCACTTGTTTCTTCATAGTAACGGTGCTTGTTTTCTTTGGCACATTCTATTTGGGGTGATTGGGGGAGGCATGGGTTACTCCTATTGCTTTGTTTCTTCAGATGCAGTTTAGAGGTTTTGACCTAGGTGAGGATGGTTCAATTGTGGCAGTGACAATTTTTTGCTATTCTTTAGTGCATTTTGACAGAGTGTAAACTGCGTAACTCCAGAACTTTCAGAAATCAGGATTTGTTGTTGACGCTTTTGTGGGATAGAGCTGTATTTCAGGCTTCTTCCCTGGCATCGAAGAGGTGCACTCCGCTGGGTCCCTTTTTCAGAGATTCAATGTGATTGGATCAGTTTACTTAGTTTTTTGGTGATTTTCCTCTTTTTTTCATTTTCGTTTTGCTTTTGTTTTGATGAACTTTTGTCCGTGTTCATGTATTTTCCTCTTTTTGAATCAAACAGATTCTTTTCTGATATAAAAAAGGAGCTATACTTCTCTTTGGTTTGTTAATTATAGTCCTTATACGGATATTGATCTTACCAGAGGACTTCCATGGTAGTTTGTTTAATAGTGGAAGAATGAAATGCGGATACTTCTAGTATCTTGATTGCTTTACTTGTGAAAAATCAATATCTGAGTCTCTGTGTTATGAAGAAGATAAGCGGCAAAGATATTATTCTCAACCAGTTTAGGGCTGTAATGTTAGTTTGAAGTTGAAGTTTGATATTGATGTGACAATGAGAGCATTGACGACGATTGATGTGATGATGTTAGGAACTGTGCACTCAATGCTGAGGTAGATTTTCATCTGATGTTCTAACTCAGTAATGTAAAGGTCTTGGTTTTTGCTACTTGAATGTATGCACCGTGTTAAGCAACCAACTTATCTAAAAGCTTAAGCTGTGATAAAGGGCTCAACAATGTACATTAAGCTAAAGACTCCCCTTCACGTGTGACCCATACACATGTGGAGAGATACACAAACATGGCTCACCACGCATCACAAACCAAACAAAGTGATCACATGCACTCACAATATTTTGGGGGTAACAAATGCAAGCGGGATGACTTGAACCTACAACCTTGCCAAACCAGAGCTGTGATGTGATACCATGTTAAGTAACCAACTCATCTAAAAGCTTAACATGTTAGATAGGGGAACAATCACGTTGCCACAACTTCTTGAATAAAGCATCTCTAAGATGGAAGTTGATAGGGATGGACTTTGGTGAAATGATTGTAGATTTTTTATTCAAATACTTAGAAACGTCGAAGGAGCTCTTTGTGGATGTCAAATCATGCATCCGCATCTTTGCTTAAGGCCGCCTAACTTGTTATACCAAACCTTGCCAAAACACGCTGAAGAGAAAATAAAAGTACTAGTTACCAGTTATCACAGGAGATGTTAGCATATATTACTACCTCGTTCCTAAATTATTGTCATGTTTGACTTTTTTGAATCGAATTGTTTTTCAAATTAAATGTATATTTCTTTATCTTCTTCAAAAATATAAAACACATTATTTCGTAATACAAAAAAATACTATAAATTACGTGTTATATGATTTTGAAAAAAAAATATGTCACATTTTCATTTTGAAAACAGTCAATTTGACTTAAAAAAATCAAACAAAACAATAATTTAGGAATGGAGGGAGTATTAGATTATGCTTTACAAAACCTAGAAAGATCTTATAGAAAGATCTTATACTTTCATATTGAAGAGATATGTTAATTGGATAGTGAAAAAATGTTGATCATGTTTCTCAAGGCAGTTATATTTAATCTGATTAAACCCTTGGAGACTGTGTTTGACTAGTCCTTCTAGTTACAAACTTGTAACAAAGAAGGATGAGAGTAAAAGTGTTCACATTATTTTATTGCAAAGAGAGTAGGACATGAGTGAGGGACAGCAGATGCACCATTATTTCTTCCCCCTAGTTGCAGAGTGGAACCTTATTCTGAAAGGCTGCACCTCTTAGTACCTTTGATATAGTAATAAAATTGACAGAAAGTCTTTCCTTATCACTCTACCAGTCAAAGAGAAGCAGAGGTAGCTTTCCTTTTTCGGGGTTTATGATAGTTCCCTTAGACATGATGGAGCAACTAATCACATGATAAATAAGAATTTTGCACAGCAGAATTGAAAGTTTGTGAAGTGATTAATAGTGCTTTGAATATGTAAGGTGCAGTAGTAGAAGATGCTTTAAGCATTATGCAGCAAATATGAAAGGTAGTATAAGAGTTTAAGAGTTAGAGAAACTCGACACAAAATTTTTAAGGTGGTTCGGATCTCCAATCTTACGTCCACCCCTCACAGCCCTCTTGGCTTCTAGAGGAAATAATCCACTATATTTCAACAAATACACAGACTATTGAGATCGAAGGAAAAATCTCAATTCCTTCTTAACTAGTTGGCTCTCCAACTAGGTTCCACTCTTTCGCATAGTAACGAAGCAAGGTTGAAGCTTCTTTAAAATGACTCTAGGAAGTAGAAGAACAAATGATCTTTGATGTGTTGAAATGACTTTTGAATCTTTGTATGAACTCTCCTTGATGTGATCCTTTTGTATTGAAAGTGGCAACTCTTTTTTCCCTGTTTTTGTTGTTGTTGTTGCTGCTGCTGCTGCTCTTTTCAATATTTTCACTCTGTTTTCTCTCTTTTTTAGAGCTGTATTTTCTAGTGTAAGAGCTGATTTGAGTGTTGTTTTTCTTCATTGAGAAACATCCTTTAAATAGGCAAAGGATGAGAGATAGAGTTGTTATGCAATGCCTCCTATTTTCAACTTGTAGAGACCCACTTGCTCAATGTTGCAGATTGTTGACTTTAGTTCCAGCTTGTATGTTGACAGCCCATATGACAGCTTGTTGGAAGTTGTAATCATTAGGGTTACTCAAATCCTTTCGTCTCTCACAGCCTTGGTGTTACCCTAATTAGGGTTCCTCAGAGTAATAACAATCTGAAATGACAAGATCACCCTTGATGAATTTCCCGGACAGAAAAACAGTTATGTTTTCATCATAACTATTTCTGCTTCATAGCTGTTTTGCTGTTGCATTTTCAGATCTTAGCTTTTTCAAAATAACTTCCTCTTTTTGATGAAAAATCTTTGAAAAACTCTTGTACATTAGAATCCTAATCTTTTGGGGATAATTCTAACCTAAATATCATCATCAAAACATTAATCTTAACAAAGGTCCTAACAGTTTATCTTGCGTCCCTCTTGCTTTCGATCCTTCTGAATTTCATCCATTGCACCAAATGAAATGGACAATTTGGGTGTATAGAGAACAATTTTTTTTGAATTTTCATCGAACGTTGATAGTATTGGTCAGTGGTTGTTACCCTTCTTAGTTCTGATGAAAGGTATGTTACACAGATTCCAGTTGAAGATGTTATGAGAGCAATTCATCTGAAGTCCTTCGATTTTCGAGTTCTGAATCTTCTGTTGTATCAGCTGAGAGGAGAAAAGGTATGTTCCTTTTATTTCTCATGTGGCCTTTTCAATTCCTTGGTCACACTACTAGTCTCAAATACTATTTTTTTTATCCTCTTTGGACCGCAAAGTGATTAACCTTAAGTTATACTTACGGGTCTTTATGTTTTGATTCTTTTCTAACATTTACCAGTTCTAGGGATCCTGGTTGAATAAATCTGTATGTCACAGGTCATGCAATGGCCATATATACAACTTTGAATGTTTTCATTGACATTGATTCTTCCATTTCTCTCTTTTTTGCGCGTGTGTATGTTGGGGGGGGGGGGTGCTTGCATCCTTCAGCAGTATTTCTCTATTTGCTTTAAACTTTGTGTACCTGAAGAAGTGCATTTGATTATGTAATGCGGCGCTGTTTGAATCTATTTCTTTAGCAATATGGTTCATAATTCTTTTACGTTTCAATATAGGTTTACAAAATAAAAGCCCTTATATTGGCAATTTTGCTGTAACTAGCAGATTTCACTAAGGTAGTTTTTCTTTGAAGCTGCGTAAAGATCAATGAAGTGCATATGGAATTCCTATCAATTTCAGAGTTCCTTGTAGAGGTATCTGATGACTTGTAAGTTACTCCTTGCCTGATGTTTATAGTATTTGTTTCCACATCCATATTACATAGTCTTTACTAATGATTTTGCTAAGAAATGCACCTAATATGTAACATGATGACTACTTTTGCGGGTGAACCTGTTATTTTCTTGTATTTGCACGTGGGAAGTGTAAGACTGGGTCTTCTGACTAGTTCCGTGACATGATGAGTGCTATAGGTTTGACTACGAGGTGAGTCCATCTCTAGATATAGTATCATATATTTTGTAACGTATGATAAGATAATTGATCGTGGTTTCATTGCAGGATGATGTGTTAGACAATAATTTTAATATACTGCGCATGTTTGTTGGAATATATGGAGCTTCTGCTGCACCAACTATGCTGGTAAGTTCTATGCTGTCTTATCAGAATTAAGCTTCTTGGAGTAATATCATTCTAATTGAACTCTTCTACGTTACTAAATAATCTTATAATTACTGCCCATAATCTTCTTTAGTTTGTAAAATCCAGCCTTCAAAGGAATAGCGTTTTATCTGCTGTTTATATTTTACCTTAATCATTCATCCCTAATCTAATCTTGTTCTTGTGCATGACTAAATAATGGATTGTGTTCCTTTCTTATAGTATGCTTACTTTAAGACCTTGGATTGAATTAAGTTTTGGTTCTTGAAAAATCCACTTACTTTAAATATATCAATTTTAAAATATTGTTGCAATCAAAACATGATATGCAGTTTGAATTTTTATAGAGGTGCCTTTTTTGGCTTTTGCTTTATACCAACGTTACTTTTTCCGTAGGCTAAATCAATAACTGAGGCTGAAGAGAAGTATGACTGCTTACTTAAAGCTTTGGATCCCAAACTGTCCCTCAATTATCAGAAAAGATGTGAAGCCGCCACTAAAGAAGGTTGCAGTTTTCAGCATTGATTTTTGTTATGTAGAATGCTTTAACGAGCAAGCCTCATCCAACTAGCTGTAATAAGATTTATTGCTTTCTCATAGTAGGTTTTATTCTCTGACATTTTCAGGTGGGAAGATATTTGGTCCTCCTCTTGGGACATGGACTATACCATCTGTAATTGAAGATGAAGATTTATACAGATACGAGATTCTAAACACTAGGCCAGCAGTTCTACCTTAGAGCTGAGATAATATTGAATGAATACAGGTACAAAGCCGACTTTTATATGTGATGGATTCTGATTTGTCACGGCTATTTGATATTAGAACCGCTGGACATTTTCAGTGGATTTTGTCCAAATGCTTGTTTACTTGTCTCTTTTTTAGGAAAAAGAAATTATCACCAAGTAATTAGTATCTTCTTCATTCATTCTAATGCTTTTCGTTTCCTTAGCTTGAAGAGATGTTCCAGGAGGCTTATAAATACCCTAGCTTTGTACTTGAAAGGGGGTGTGTGATTTTGAGTCTATATTATCAATATAAGCTTTGTGCTTGTTCCTTTGTTCCATCTCCTTGGGGTTTTCCATTGAGTGGTGAACTTACTTCGAACTCTGTATATCTTTGGTGGATTCCGGTGGGTGGTGAGTTGATTTCAACAGTGTGTCCAAGGTGGATTCTTTTGAGTGGTGACCATAGAACCCTAAACAAAAAAGTAAAATGACCAACCGTTTGATCCTTTTTATTTATTTATTATAACCATTTGATGTATGAGAAACTAGACTTTGAGAGCTTTCTAGGCATATATGGTTTGTAATGTTTGGCCTTCTAGATCATTTTAGTTTAATCATTGAAGTTGATCCAAGTCGCAGCTCTGTGATTGGAGTCCTTTATCTTTAGTCATTAACCCTTGCTCGGGCAGATTTATTTCTTGAGACACACCCGTGTCAGGCCATTCAAAGGACCTCACGCTTCCTGCCATCACTTCCTTTATTCTTTTTGGTGAATAAAAGGTTCAAGCTGTTCTCAACTCTTTGCTTAGTATCTAGGAGACTAGGACCTAATGGTTATGAGCCTGACTTGTAACAAAAACGAAAAAGACCAGTGATAATGTACAGAAACATTGGAATTGGATGACGAGGCACTTGTTGCTGAACCAATTTGTTAAGTGCCTGCTGTAGGAGTTAGCACGAGTGCAACTTCTGGGTTTGAGCGTGGAAGACGAGGTAACTATTAGAAAGGAAAGGGAAAGGGGGTCCCAAAGAAGATGAAACTTGAGTAACTCCACATGGACAGTAGCGGAACAAAGGGAATAAAATGTATTACAACTGTGAGAGCGCAGGTCACTTTGGTTGTGACTGTCCGGATTCTAATGATTGCAAAACTGTGGTAGGCTGGGTCATAGAGATGGCAATGGGGCCAAAAAGCATAGGTTCGAACCGAAAACGTTAGGTTTTTGACAGGTTAGATTGAAACCATTAGGATTGTAATTCTAGAGGACTGTTTTAAACAGAACCTATTAGGGATTGAAAACTGTTTGGGTTGAATCGAAAACCGTCTTTCGTACGGTTTAGTATATTTAATAATATACGAGATCAGTATAATTAGTTGAAAAAATCATATAATATACTAAAAAAACTGTACAAGCCTCATAATTGGGAAAAAAACGTACAAGTTTAATAATTGATTGGAAATTGTAGGTTTGAACCGAAACCGTTAGGTTTTTGATTGGGGTAATATCGTTAACCGTCTAAATTGAAACTATTAGGAGTGAAACTGTTAGGGTTGAACTGATTAACATCCATTCTAGGTCATTTGGCCGGCGAATGCAAGAGATAGGCATGGTGTTGAGAAACCCTACTCCTAGCTTGCTTGTATTTCACAAATGTGTTTTGCTTACTGATTCTTATCCTTTTAGGTTTACTCAGGACTCAGACGTTCTAGCCTTCTAGGAACAATGGGTGTTGCCTAAAGTGTATGCAGTGGGTTTGTTGTCTAAGCGGTTAACATTCCACACGCATCTATTGCCCCGTTATTTTTAAGTTTATTGTGTAGAGTGGAAAACTTTGTAAACAAATAATAGAGTAATGCGAGATCAATCATATAGAAGAAAGAGTGAGATTGGGGTCAACGAACTTTTGAAATTTTATTATTCCAATCTTGTACATGTTCTAGGGTTACAATTATATATAGGGATACAATAATATTAAATTGATTAAACAAGAAAACTGTAAAAACAATTTTGCCCCATGGATACGGTCACTTTTCTCCATGCAATGCAACCGTTTTGTCAACAGATGTGGTTGCATTCTCTCCTCAAAGCGACCACATTGACGACATAAATATCCTTCGGATTTCGCCCAAAGCCTTGCGGTCGTTTTGACCTAGAATGTGACCGCTTCCCAAAGCGGTTGCTTTGTTCAAGCATGAAGGTTTTCTTCATTTTTCAGTATTTGGTAACCTTTGAAAAATGTAGTCAATGTAAAAGTTTTTCCTAGTCAACGGAAAATGAAGGTTTCTTTTCTGGAAATATGACTTACGAATTCATTTTTCGTAAGTTATTTTCCAAATGTTTGAGCACCCTCCACTTCCTTCCACAATTACACATATTTACATATACTTATAATATTTCATTCAACAAATAAATATTTTAGAAATATAAATTGAGTTTGTGTATACTATTTATAAATTATAATTTTAATAAATACTCATTATATCCTAAAATTAGTGTCCACTATGTTATTTAGGGATGTCTCAAACATTATCCATTTTCTTTTTTAAAACATTTTTTTTTCATATCAATTATCAAATTTTTTATTTGTATTTGTAATATTGGAAAATGATGGACCTTATTGATTTGACACCACTAATGATAAATTGAAGGTTACTAAAGAAAAATTATTTAAAATTTAACACTCTTATTCAATATAGGCATTAATATTATATACTTTTTTTATTTATTCATAAATTGTGTTTCGTACCATTTTTCGTCTTTGCCTTGCAACAATTTTAACAACTCCCTGTTCCCTACTTTTTCAGCTTGCCTCCATACTCATTTTCTGCGATGCACAGAGTTTTCATCTTCGTTGTCACTTCCTTTCGTTTCCTTTCTTATAGTTACCATTGCGTCGGCCTTTGGGCAGGGTCGGTCCAACCGTTATGGAGGCCTAAAGCAAATTATAGAATGAAGTTTTTTTAAAGTAAATAATAATTTATTATTAAAATTATTATATTTTTATTTAAAGTTTATCTTTTGTACTTTTTGAGATGCAAAATCATTTATTAAATTATTATAATCGATTTCACTTAATAATTCTTTTTCAATAGATAATAAAGCTAGTCCACTTAATCTTTGTCGAGACATTGCCGATCTTAGATAAGATTTTATTAATTTTAGCCTAGAAAAACTTCTTTCTGCCAAAACAACATGAATTGTTAGCATTATTCTATAAGCGATCTCTGCATTTGGAAAAGAATCAACCCTTAATATATAATATTTAAGTATGTCCTTTGGTGTATCATTTTTCAATTGTATAATTTCTCTTAAAAATTTTAGTTCCATAAATAGATTTAATCCCTCAATATCAGAGTTGTCATTATGTTTTAATGAATTTTCAAGGTTAAGACAATTTTCTTTTAAATTTTCATTATTCAATAACCTTAATTTCTCAATGTTAAATAAAAAAACCAAAAATATCTTGATACATTTTAAATTGTTCAAATCTACTTTGAAAAAAACTTTGAGTTGATAATTGTTTTTATAAATTTTGTTTTAATTTCATGTGCTAGCAAGTTTATCAATTCATTTAGTTTAGGAAACCTAGTACTAATAGTAATAATAAAAAAAAATTGAGGCCTCCTATTGGCTGAGGCCTAAAGCTCTTGTTTACCCAGCCTCCCCCTTGGGCCGGCCCTGCCTTTGGGTCTAGAAGCTCGACTCCGGCTAGCTTTTGCATTGAACCTCAAACGTGTTGGAACTGGAGTTAGCTAACCTGAGGCCCTCGTTCTCGAATTTCTGAAAAACATCAATGGTCTTATGCTTCACCCCACATTAAGAACGCAAAACTTAAGAAAAACGATTTTATGGGTAGGACTCGGGACTCTATCTTGCGTCTAAAACGGTTTTACAGAAGACTTATTCAATTAAAAATATATTTTTGCATTTGCATTCATTATTTTTTATCCATCGTTGCCTGACTTTATCTTCTTCCCTTAGGATTCTCTCCTAAGTAGGGCTTGATTTACCAACAACGAAGCAAAAACCAAGAATTAAGCATATATTTCTCTTCTCTTGGAACAAATTGACAAGCTAAAAAACAATATAAGTATATCATAGCTATGAATATATATGATCTGTTAAGAACTAGAATTAGAGGGAATGAATTAGAGAAATTAGAGAGGGAATCTTGGAGCAATTTTCTTCATTATCAATATATATCCCTTATTATTCACCTAATGAGACTACCTCTTTAACTAAATATAACCATAATATATTAAACTAAGACAAATGATATTACGAGTTAGAGCTTGTGATATTATTACGAGCTTTAGTGTTAGAGCCGTTAGATGATTAAGTTGGTGATGATTTGAAATGTTCGTATCATTACTTAAAAAAAACATATTTAATCTAACGGTGTAGAGATCTTAGGAAATTTGATCTAACGACACTAACACTAAAGCTTGTAATAATACCACAAACTCTATCTCATAATATCATACCTCTTAAACTAAAGGTGGGGGAAATGGGGAAAGTGGGGAGTGGAGTACATGGGTGTGTATATAACCGTAACATGATCACACAAGAAAGATTTATCTTTATTTTTCTGGTACTAGGTTAGAATTTAATATTTTAATGTCAGAAAGACAGAAACTAGTTTCCTCGTATATTATTGTGAATAATTAGCAAGTATTTATACATCCTGATGTGGCAAAATGCACAGCTTGAGCCGTCCTTGAGATGGGTATGATATCTGGGCTTTGGATCGTCTTCCCTGAGCCTATCAAGAATACAAGAACACCTGAGTGGAAGTGCAAGGCAGGGCCTCGCGAAACCCCTTCGGCGTGAGAGTAAGTCTCGTGCTTAAGTTTGAAAGCAATTTGACAGAGTAACGAGGCTCAAGAAAGTGTGTGTACCTTGTTGATGATTAATGAGAGGTATTTATAGGCCCCGGTGGTGTTTGAATTCGTCTAGGATTCAGTTTCCATAACGGTTGAATAAATCAAGGAGAGAATCCCTTGATTGTAGGCGTGATAGGCAGCTGGCCGCGTAGATGTAGGAGTAGATAAGGCAAGGGTTCCGCTTGAACATGGAAACCTTTGACTTGCCTTGGAGAGCAAGCTACCAGCGTCTCATGTTTGATGTGCCCGGGCGAACAGGTCTCTGCCCGGTTGTTCTATTTGTATTGATCCTTGAACTTGTTGTAGGTCTGAGGATCGGCCCCTGGTCGGGCAGGCAAGGCCGGTGCTCGACCAGGTTTGGGGGCAAGGTAAGTTTGATTCCTTTGCTAAGCATGTATGGTTTCCGGTCATGGCCCCTGGTCGGACAGGCAAGGCCTTTGCCCGCCCAGGTTTGAATAAGGATTATGTTGCTCGGTGCTCCGTGGGTCCCGTAGGTATTGTAGGCATTGTGCTCGTGATTGGCATGCTAACTCGTGCATTGCTCGTGACCCGGCTTGGGCCGGGTATATCAGTGGCCCCTGGCTCCCTGTCTCGCGGGCATTCATGCTCGGTGCGGGGAGCATTCAAGTTTGATGGTCGTACGGGCTCCAACACTTATGTATTGTCAAGGAAGACAAGGAATTCGGCGAGGTGGATTCGAGGCGTGTCCAGGAAGCTTTATTCAAGAACGTGACAAGAGCGTGGGGAAGAGAAGCGCGTGAGCCGCCAGAAGTCGAGGCAATTGGACGGGGCACGAAGCACGAAGGGCTGCATTTAATGCCCCGTCATGATGGGCCGCCTATTCCAAGCGCCGTTTCGAGCTCCGAGCTCTTTTTCCCACATCCTATAAAAGGCGCAACCCACCTCCTCTTTTCTCTTTTATCGCTTTTGAGGTTCGTGAATTGCTAGAGAGAGAAATTTCTACAGAGCTTCAGTTGCCATTGTTGTCGTGTTTTCCCTCAGATTTCGGTGGAGCTTCTTCCTTGCTTCCGGTTCCCATTCGTCCATCAGTGTTTGAAGCACTCATATCGGCTCTGATCACTTTTCTTTGATTGCTCCATTGAAGACCTACTGTTCCAGAAATAACAGTAAGCTCTCAACCCCTCTTCGCTTGTGTTTTTGACTTTTTTGGTTTTCGGTGGTTGTTTGGCATTCCTTCCTTTGTTTCTGCATGATTTTGTTAGGGTTTAAGAGGGTAGGACCGCCCTTAGGTAGAGATCGAGGAATAGAAACCGTGTTCTTGCTCGCTAAATGGGCAGAGCTTCGTGCGTTGACCTAGACTTAGGATTTCTTTTCCCTTTCTTTGCCATTTGCTTGGGTAGATTTCTGATAGCTGTCTTCCTCGATCTCTTTGTAGATGTCTGATGTGTCCGAGAATGACCGTGAGGCTTTCAGCTATGGTGGGAGGAATGACTCGCTTAGCAGCGAAAAGTCTCCTTCGATTAGCGTTGAGTGCGATAAGGGAGTCAGATCTGTGGCCGGGCCAACAGTTCGAAGGCGTGCCGTGGATCCCGTGGTCGACATAGTCGATTCTTCCAGCGAGGAAGATTCTGGCGAGGAGAGTGTGACCGGTGGCTTTGCTGTCGGGCAAGGCCTCGAGCAAGCAGCCTGTGCGGGGGATTCAGCCGGGCGAGTAATGGTTGAGCAAATAGATTTGGTCGGAGAGGCTTCTGAGACCGATGAGGCGGTATTAACTTGCCGCTGCTCACGCTTTAAGAAAACTGGCCGCTCTCGGGTGGAAATGGCCCCTGAACAAGAAACAACTGGCCAGGACAGAGTTCCCATTGCCCGCTTCTTAACCAGGGTGGGTGGCCCTCAAGTAGTGGTTCCCGTTGAGGAAATAGTCGAGGAAGAAGAAGAAGAGGAAGAGGAGCCCGATTGGTACGTCAACGCGGATGAAAGCCGATATGCTGCTCACTGGGCCACTCTAGATACGGCGGATAAAGTGACCGCATGGCTTACTTCCCTTGGTGTTGATTCTGCTTACTACCGAGCAAGCAAAATGGACGTTCTACCCGAGTCAACCTCTCCCGCGAGCAGGGAAATGAGCTTTTATTTTTTGCCGATTTCTTCCGCGTCGGGCTACGTCTCCCGCTAGAGCCCTTCCTGGTAGATTTCTTATACGAGACCAAGGCCGCCCCGCGATCGATGCCGAACACGATCGCTTATCACAGCTTTCACAAAGCGGCGAAGCAAAGTTGGGGTTTGAGCCGGACATGTATTTGCTCCGAAAATTATTTATCTTCGCACCGAGCACGGGAGGGAGGATCGGAGTGAGGGCGAACTCCAATTTTTTAAGGCTGTTGTCCGATGTCCCCGGGAAAGTGGATTCTTGGGACAGAAGGGTCCTGTTTATTGAATCCCGGGTTGGCTGGCCATTTATGCCCACGGCAACCAACGAAATAAAGATCCCCAAGGCTTCTAAGCAAGATTTTAGCTCGGGAGAGCTGCCGATTAGGCTCAAGTTGAAGGCGCAGTGGGCGTGTTAAGAGAACGAGAGACGCGGCCGACAATTTCTTCTTGATTGGAAGGAGCCTGTCAGAATCCGCGTTATCTGTGTCTGGCCGGGGTGATGCGAGCAGAGGTCCCCGAGGTGGAGCCCCTACTGATCCACGTGCCCGAGAACCCTCATCCTTATTGGGATGATTACCATGGGCGAATGTTTAAACACGAGTGCGTTGAGTGCCAACGGCTAGGCCCGGGTGGCAACTGCCGACCAGTTTATGAAGACCATGACGGTTGCCTGCCAATCTTTAATAATTTCTGTTTTGCACATACTCTTCCCGAGTTCATTCTAATTTCTGCCAATCTTTAATAATGGCGTGTTGCAAATGAAAAGAAAAAGCCGACGGCAAATGCACTTGAAGGTCAACCAGCCTGTTGAATTGCCCAAGGTGCCGTTTTGCCCTCCGGTCAAGAAAACCCCGGACTTGGGCAGGGCCGCAAGTCCGGCCAAGAAGGCTATGATGCCTAAGATCGCTGCTGCCGGCCAGAAAAAGGCTGGGCCAAAAGAGACTGTCATGTCATCACTGCTTGATGATGTTGCTGGAGCCGCCATCGCTAACATCCTGTGGTGCCTGCCGCCAAGGATGCTAAGGCGAAAGGCAAGAGGAAGAAGAGCTCCAGCCCTCCTCCTGCTCGTGAAGTTCGCCACCGAGGGTTGAGCCTCGATCCTGTTCCTTCCCCCACTGCCGGCCCGCAACTCAAGCCTTGTGCCCTCCACTGCAGTTCGGGCTCTAGTGAAGGAGATTTCTGCAGATGCCCCATTACTGGGGGGCATCGATCTTTATGCCCGCGGGAGCCCGGGAGGCATAGTGGGCAAGGGCGTTATAGAAAGGGCCTTGCATGATGATCTTGCCCGAGATCGTGATACGGCCGGCCACGTTCTGGTTGGGAACGTGGGACTCTGCTTGAGCGAGGTAAAGTAGTTGACTGCAGTTTACTTCTTTCTTCTTTGTTTATTTCATGTTTCTGACTCATTTTCTCTGGTCGCAGATTGCCTCCACGTGTACCAATCTCTACGATAGGTACAACGAGGAGAAGGCCGCTCGCAAGAAGGCAGAGGCTGAGAGCCGGGCTGGAGAGAGCCTGGTGAAGGAAAAGTGCGAACAGGTGGCTCGCCTGGCCGACGAACTGGAGGCCAAGACTGAGGCGGCCAAGAAGAAAGAAGCTGAAATGTTCGAACGTAATCTGAAGCTGGTCGCCCAGAACGGTGATCTAACTGCTGCAAAGACAGAGTTGGTCGGCCAGGTGAAGAAGAACCAGGCTGACCTGGAGAAGAGTCAGACCGCCCTGGCCGCGGTCTAAGCGAGGGATCTCACGCAGAGAAGTTCCCTTAGGATGCGTGCCGCAAGGATGGGAAAACCGTTGAGGAGCTGATGCAGAAGCTGAAGAAGGCCGAAGAGTCTGCGGTGGAAAACTTTAAAAAATCTAAGGACTTTGAGAACGCTGTGGACGCGGCCATCCTTCCCTACTTTGCTCACGGTACCCACCATATACTGCGAATGCTCGCCGGCCATGGAGGAGTGGGGATGAAGACAATGGCAAATGGGCCGTGCTCGACCCCTACGCTGAAGCTGCTCGCCCTTTCCATGCGCTGGTCCCTTATTCCAAGGATGAACTGGCTACAATGGCGGAGGGTGATAATGAAGCCGGAAGGGAGCCCTGGTTCCCCGGCCTAAGTGAATGAGCCTTGGAATCGAGAGATGAGGTTTTGAAAGGGACCGAGCAGATTGAAGCCGAGTCTCAAGCTAAGGCGGTTGAGGATGAAGCTGCCCGTAAAGAGCTGAACCTCCAATACCAACTACAATATCAAGCCGGCGCTAAAGAGCTTCCTCCTCCTCCTCCTCCTGAACAAGCTTAGAATTTTATCTGGCCTGCGCGCCATTATTTTTTGATTTTTCCTTGTAACTTTAACTTCGATTACAATGGAATTTACTCTTTGTTGGCAGATGTCCTGTGTACTTCTTTCAATTCAACTGCTTTGATGCTTTGATTTTGCTTGATAATTGTTTTCTTTCAATATTTATCCTGACATATGTTAATACAAGTACTGGTGCTCCCCAGAAAACATGTCGAGCATAAATATAGGAACAAGCTTAAACAAGTATGATTATCTACTCAAAAATAACAAGAGTAACAAAACGAGCTCATTATTTTAAGTTGAGATGTTACCCGCACAAACACCGGGTATGATTGCTTGGGTTTGGTCCAGGCTTTATAGCGGATGAGCTTCCAGAAGATTGCCAAGCGGGCAAGGCCCAGCCCTCAACGACGACCAACAACCGGGCATGGCCCTTGTTCGACGTGGGTATCTCGAAGCGGTTGCTAGCATGTCTTCCGGGTATGAAGATAAACGGTTAGCAATGTTGCTCGGTCACTGTAGGAACCCGAGGTAGTTAACCGCTATCTTGTAGGCATGGCCTCTATCGCCCAGGGCGAGCATCCTAGTATATGAACCTGGGCATGGCCGCATCTCACCCACAGAGAGGTTAAGTTCATCGATACTAGGGAGCTTTGAGGATTGTCGACTGGGCATGGCCCCTATCTCGCCGGGGTGAGCCCAAACAAGTCCGAACAATCGCAGATTGACAATTAACTGATTAATTTGAAAATTCTGAACTGGAAAATTTGACAACAACTTGCCTTTTATTGATAGATGATCAATGACCCTCAACAGGACTGAGGTCTTGCCCATTTGTTTCCTTGACTTAGGGGTAGTATTTTTTGAGGTGGTCTGCATGCCAAGGATGCTTCAAGTCTTTTCCCTCTGGAGTCTGGAGCGTGTAAGTGCCCTCTCTTATTACCCCAGTAACTCGGAAAGGACCTTCCCAATTAGGAGACAGCTTCCCCAATTCTGCCCGATGACCTGTCACCTCAATCTTTCTGAGTACTAAGTCCCCGACTGAGAAAGCTCTGCCTCGGACCCTTTTGTCATGGTGAGCTTTTGCCTTTTGTTTGTAGTTGACCATTCTAAGTCTTGCATATAGTCTCCTTTCTTCGAGCAGGTCCAGATCTATTGCCCGAGCGAGTTGATTGTTTTCCTCGCTGTAATGTGAAACACGGTAGCTAGGCAAGGCCATTTCCACCGGGATCATGGCTTCTGACCCGTAGGTGAGGGCAAATGGAGTCTCCCCGGTTGGTCCTCGGACAGTGGTTCTAACTGCCCATAGAGCTGATTGTAACTCCTCCGCCCATTTTCCTGCTCGCCCTTCAAGGTTTCTCTTAAGCGCATGCAGTACTTGTTTGTTTGGCCCGGCTTGGCTTGCCATGTGGGTAAGCGACAGACGATTGCCAATGTTTGACGCCCAAGCGAGCACATTCTGCTGTGAACTTGTCCGAGAACTGAGTGCCATGGTCCGAGATGATTGCTCGAGGAAGCCCAAATCGGCACCATACTTGATCGTGGACAAACTTGATGACATTTGCCTCCGAAATTTTGGCCAGGGGTTTTGCCTCAATCCACTTCGTGAAGTAATCTATAGTGACTACAACGTACTTGTACTTGTATTGTGCCAGCGGGAATGGGCCGATCAGATCGATTCCCCACATGTCGAAGGGCCAGGCCGCAACGACTGGGGTTTGCAAAGTGGATGGTAGCCTTGGTATGTCCGCATATCTCTGGCATTTGTCACATTCGCGAACATATTTCTCTGCATCCTTCCTTAAAGTTATCCAATAATATCCTGCCCGCAAGACCTTTTCCGCCAGAGCTCTTGTGCCCGGGTGGCCGCCACACTCCCTTCGTGTACTTCATAGAGAACGCCCTCCGTTAGCTCTGGGGGTACACAGCGAAGCATAGGTCTGACCTTAGAGCGCTTGTATAATATGCCCCCAACTACCGAGTAACGGCAGGCTTGGCTTCGGACTGTTGTGGCTTTGACCTTGTCTGCGGGCAGAACCCCCTGCTCGATGTAATCCTTGTAGTCATCGATCCAGCTTCTGGGCGCTGGCTCAATATCCATGATAACCGGTCTATCGACGGCCGGGGTTTCCATGTGCTCGATCATCACTGAGGGGTTTAGTGATGCCAGATTTTCCTCAGCGATCTTGGACAAGTAGTCTGCTCGCATGTTGTCTGCTCGATCAATCCTGATTATTTCCCAAAACTTGAAATTTTTCAAGATTTCCTTGACTAGCTCGCAGTACTTAACCAGGGTAGGGTGGTGCACCATATATTCCCCCTGGACTTGGTTCACAACTAGTTGTGAATCCGAGTACACTGTGACCGCTTCTACGCCCATGTCCGTCGCGAGCTCGAGTCCGGCAACCATCGCTTCGTACTCGGCAACGTTGTTGGAGGCAGGAAACTTGAACCGGAGAGCTAGCTCAAACTCTGTGATTTCGTCGGGAGCTATGAGAAGGATGCCAGCTCCGCTCCCAACTTTGCTCGCTGCCCCATCCACGTAAAGATCCCAACAGTAGGCTGGTCGAGGTTGTTGCAACTGTTTTTGCTCGGACTCTACCGGGTGCTTAGCCTCCGGATCCTCGTGTTGGGTGAAGCTTGTTTCGACCAAAAAATCGGCCAATGCTTGAGCTTTGATCGCTCGCCTGGGCAAGTAATCTATGTGGAACTCTGTGAGCTCGATTGACCAGTTGAGCAGTCTGCCTGATGTGTCAGGTTATGTAGGACTTTGCGCAGTGGTGCGTTTGTGTACACTATGATTACATGTGCAGAAAAATAAGCCCGTAATTTTCGGGCAGCTATGACAAGCGAGTAAGCTAATTTTTCTACATTAAAATAACGACCCTCAATAGGACTGAGGGCCTTGGATACATAATGCTTTTGAACATCTAATTCCTCCCTAACTAAAAAGCGGCCACGGCTTTGGTCGTGGGCTAGATACACAAATAAAGGCTCACCTGCATGGGGCTACCGAGGAGAGGTGGTTTGCGAAGGTATTCCCCGAGCCTGCTCGAGGCCAGCACGATGCATTCCACTCGAAACCCTTGTTGCCGCTGAGACCTTGAAGAAAGGGAGTCATTTTCGGTGACCAGGAGATGAAGCGGCTAAGGCAATGACCACGCCATTCAAGCCGAATATGTTTGATGCGATAAAGGCTGCTCCATGTCGAGTAGGGCTTGTATCTTCTCCGGGTTGGCCTCTATACCGCGCCGGTTGACCATGAACCCCAGAAACTTCCCTGCTCGGACTCCGAAAGCACATTTGCTCGGATTCAGCTTCATGTTGTGCTTGCGCAGATTGGCAAACGTCTTCGCCAAGTCAAGAGTATGGTCGCGGCCCTTTGTTTTGATGACCATGTCATCTATGTAGGCCTCCATGTTTCTGCCGATCTGAGAGCCGAAAACCTTGTTAACCATACGGTAAGTGGCTCCGGCAAAGATTTTTCACCCGAAGGGCATCATTTTGTAACAATAAAGACCGCCCATTGCCGGAAGAAATTTGTCTTCGCCTTGTCTTGCTCATTCATTTTGACACAGTGATACCCCAGCGTCCAGAAGCGAGCATTTCGAAGCCAGCTATAGAGTCGACCAGTACATCTATGCGGGGCAACGGATAGCAATCTTTCGGGTAGGCTTTGTTTAGGCTGGTGAAGTCCACGCACATCCGCCATTTGTCATTGGCCTTCTTGACCATTACCACATTAGCCAGCCAGGTCGGGTATTGAATCTCCTCAATGATGTCTGCCTTTAGGAGCTTCTCGACCTCTGCTTTGATTGCTGCATTCTTCTCGGGCGAATACTGCCTTGGACGTTGTTGGATGGGCCGGAAGGCAGGGTCAACATTGAGGTCGTGGCGGGCAATGTTTTCACTGATACCCCTCATGTCTTCAACTGTCCAGGCGAACACATCCAGGCTGTTCTTCAACAGCTCAATCAATCCTTCCCGAGCTTCAGGAGGCATGGCCTTCCCGATTTTGATTTTTTGCTCGGGGTAGGCTGGATTGATAATGACCTCTTCTAGCTCGCCTTCTGGCTGAATATCGGGCTCGTCCCGGACTTGCAAGGTGTCCATCTCAATGTCTTGTGATTTGGGGCACTTCTCCTTGCGTCTAGAGGAGCCTGGGGCCAGAGTTTGCTCGGACGGCTCTATTAGAGCTTGCTCGGGAGGCTCTGTCTCCATGGGCTCAGCCGTTTCATGTGTTTCCTCGAGCTCGATATTGTTCAGCGGAAGCTATTGTAGTCTGATCGGGAAGGTCCACAATCGGTTTAGGGACTGCATCTGTCTGATCGGGAATGTCCACAATCAGTTTCTGTTTCTTCCTCTGAGTTTCCCGGACATACTCCCACATTGCTCGGGGCTTGCTATTGAGGATCCCCACTCCATTTTCAGTATAAAACTTGGCTTTCTGGTGGGGAATGGAGGTGACCATCTGGAATTTGGCCATTGCAGGAGCACCTAAAATGCAGTTGTATGTCGATTTTAGGTCGATCACCAAGAATGTGATCATCTCAATCCGTGTTTGGGCTCCATCACCCATGAATACCTCCAACTCGATCGTGCCTTTAACCCCCACCTGGTGATTGGTGAAGCCTTCAAGCTTTCTCAAATATGGCTTGAGCATGGTGTCTGGAAACTCCAATCCCTTGAAGCAGGAGTAGTACATGATGTCCCAACATGCTCCCGTATCTAGCAAAACTCTGTGAACCTGCCAGTTGTTGACTAGGCAAGAAATAACTAGAGGCTGCTCGGATGCCAATGGAGTGCTCGCCACTGGCGAGAAAAAGCATATGCTCTGCTCCCATTGTATTCTTTGGAGCATTGACAGCCCTAGATAAGGAGTATATATGCTTCCCGAGCTGTGTGTTGGACGGGAGCTCCTCCTGAATCATGTTTATCACCCCCCGAATCTGAGGGGCCTGGCCACCTCTTCCTCTTGGGGGTCTTCCTTGATCATTGTTGGCGTTGTTTCCTTCGCCCTGATCCTTTTTGAAGCGGTCTAGCTTGCCCGTTGATCGACTTTTGAATTTCTCTCTTGACACCTTACAATTCTCAGTGGTGTGGCCAGTGCCGTGGTGGTATTCACAGTACTTTGTGTTGTCCCGAGTATAATCGAGCTCGGGGTCAAGAGGATAAGGGATAGGCAGAGCATCTCCCACCTGGAGCATGATCTCTTCCCGCGTAGTGTTTAACGGGGTAAGCGAGCTTCTAAACCTTTGCAGGGGTTGGAGGTTTTCCTCCTATCTCTGCTTTCGGCGGTTGTTGCCCTCAGGGCTCAGTCGGTGGCGTGGCCGGCGCCTTGAGCCTTGTCCTTATGCTTGGCCTTGTCGGCCTTGACACTTTCGGTTGAGCAGAAGAGGTGCGAGCTTGCCAATAGTTCTGCCTTGGAGGCCCCCGGGGTCATTGCTAGCATAGTCTTCAGTGGCCCTGCCCTCATGTTGTTGAGATAACAAAAGGTAATCTCCGGGTCACTAGTCGCAGTCACCTGCTCGAGCATCTCCTCGAACCTTTTCAAATAACTGCTGTATGACTCATTATCCCCCTGCTTGATCTTGGCAAGGTCAAACCGATTCTTGGGGGTGGGGCCTGCATTGCCGAATTCCTCCAAAAAAATTTCTCGGAGCACCGCCCAGCTCCCAATAGATCCCAGGGAATTGCAACCGGGCTGCGCCTTTCCTGAGAGCTCCCTCGAATGCCCGCATTTTCAGGGCCTCCACGTCGGTGACCATTCGGATTTGAGCCTCGAATGATCTAAGCCAATCGCTTGCCCGAGTCTTCCCAAAGTATTTGTCGAACTGTGGGAAGATGACCCCTTGTGCAGGCGGTGCATTTTCAATTTCTGGGGTGAAGGGGCTGCCCTCCAGCGGCTTAGTGGCTGCGTAGCCGGGCTTGGCCACGGCTAGACTTGCCATTTGCTTTGCCATGTCCCTTTTCATGGCCTCCATCTTTTCGGACAACCGTTTCTCCACGTCCTCTGTCAGTCTTGAAGAGTGGGCGGGGTCCGTGTGGTCGCCGCGTACGTGCGGGCAGAAGGTGGGCTCACATGAGGATCCGACCTCCTGTGTGATGCGGGCTTTGTATTTTTGGCCGCTGCGCTTCTGCCTCTGCGCACTCACGGGATCTACGGTGGCCATGGCTCTCCTCTCGAACACGGTGTTCCCGTCGGTGGTGATGCCCGTGTGAGTGATTTTGGCGGCTGTATCTACTTTCAGCCTGGTCATCTGCTCGTTTTACTGCTTCCACTCTGTTAGATGGCACATGAACAACGGAGGGGACCCGTCTGCTCGGAGCGGGCAGCTGTTGGGAGGCATGACCATCACCAACAGGTGCCGAGTTGCTAAGAGTGGGCAGTACCATATCTGCCACCGGTACTGGAGCATGACCTAAGGCCAATAGCTGCTGGTTGAGAGCATACATTTTGTTGTAATACTCTGCCTGAACTTGCAGAGCAACAGCGTGCTGGTCAGGATTTTGCTCGGATAAGCTCATATGACTGCCCTGACCATTCTCCCGTTGACGGTTGAGCTGTAGCCTTAAATCTTGTGAACGGGCATCACGCCTCTCATTTATGACCAGCCTGGCGTCGCGTTGGCTCGCTCGGCTTTGATTGGCATGTTGGGAAGTTTGCCCCTCCACATATGGTATCTCATTGCCATGGGTGGCATGACCAGCAGCCACTTTCTGATTCCGAGTTTGCACCCCATGTGGTGCCCTTGGTGGAGGGTTGTTCACAACCTGATGGCTGCCGGCCTGTTGGTTGCTAACGGTGGCATGGTGTTTGCTACCCTTTCCAGCCATTGCAAAAGAAAGAAATTGAAAGTTTTTACCGGAAAAAATGAGAGAGAAGCGTTAGAACATCGTTTCCCGGCAATGGAACCAAACTGATGTGGCAAAATGCACAGCTTGGGCCGTCCTTGAGATGGGTAGGATATCTGGGCTTTGGATCGTCTTCCCTGAGCCTGTCAAGAATACAAGAACACCTGAGTGGAAGTCCAAGGTAGGGCCTCGCGAAACCCCTCGAAACCCCTCCGGCGTGAGAGTAAGTCTCGTGCTTAAGTTTGAAAGCAATTTGATAGAGTAACGAGGCTCAAGAAAGTGTGTGTACCTTGTTGATGATTAAGGAGAGGTATTTATAGGCCCCGGTGGTGTTTGAATCTGTCTAGGATTCAGTTTCCATAACGGTTGAATAAATCAAGGAGAGAACCCTTGATTGTAGGCGTGATAGGCAGCTGGCCGCGTACATGTAGGAGTAGATAAGGCAAGGGTTCCGCCTGAACATGGAAACCTTTGACTTGCCTTGGAGAGCAAGCTGCCAGCGTCTCATGTTTGATGTGCCCGGGCGAACAGGTCTCTGCCCGGCTGTTCTATTTGTATTGATCCTTGAACTTGTTGTAGGTCTGAGGATCGGCCCCTGGTCGGGCAGGCAAGGCCGGTGCTCGACCAGGTTTGGGGGCAAGGTAAGTTTGATTCCTTTGCTAAGCATGTATGGTTTCTGGTCATGGCCCCTGGTCGGACAGGCAAGGCCTTTGCCCGCCCAGGTTTGAATAAGGATTATGTTGCTCGGTGTTCGCTGGGCTGTGGGTCCCGTAGGCATTGTGCTCGTGATTGGCACGTTATGCTAACTCGTGCATTGCTCGTGACCCGGCTTGGGCCGGGTATATCACATCCTAATTCCCTGTCTATCACACCTAAACTCTCTCTATTACACGGTAATTACAACTCGAAATTAACTCCTAAATATAATGGCAAATATTTACGAAGACACGACCCAATATTTAATTCAAATTTTCTTGCCATTATTTAACTGGCAATTTTCTCCTTCCACATCAAACTCTCTCTCTCTCTCTCTCTCTCTCTCTCCCCCCTCACACACACGAGTCCAGATCTCCTGCACCACTTATGTGTACTACTGGTATATCTCAACCAATGATTAAGATAAAAAGTGGTACACCAGTGGTACACACAAGTGGTACATGAGATCTGGACTCCACATGCACACACAATAATTTGTGATTCTCATGTAGGGGTGACAATTTAAGGGGTAAATTCAGGTCGATTCATTTCTTAAAGTTTTCAATCATTAGAGTTTACATTTTTTTTTTAAACCAGAAAAAGTCATTTTTGAGGGCGAAAAGATAATGATACCTTTAATGAGCCTGAGGCGTGCTACAGATAACACATAAATGCATCGCACTGTAGAGATGTTTATACAACAATGCATCAATTTAAATTGCATCAATTTTTACACTGTGATACATCAAGTTAATTACTTAATCCAATTTTGCACTGTATCATTTTATCCACCGTGATGCATCCATTTAAAATACTTAATTCAATTTTTCATTGCCCTGCACCAAAATTATGCACTGCAATGCATCTATTAAAATTACCTAATACAATTTTAAATTACTTAATACAATTTTGCACCGCGATGCAAAATCGTAATGAACCAGACTTCATGTCCACCGCCTTTTTCTTCATTCTCCTCTTCCTCTTCCTCCACATTCGTCTCTATTGTGAAAATCCTCAAACCTAACATAGTTCCATTAAAGTTTTGTAGTTGATGAATCAGAAAACTCGTTTACCTGTCGTTGCACACAATCGTGATTTTCGAAATAAAAGTGTTGACCGGAGTTGTGGAAGAAGATAATCTGGGTATTTTAGGAACAATATTTTGAAAATGGACTTTAGCGATTGATAAAAAAAGAACGTTTGTACCGGCCAACAATTTCCCCATGTTTTAAGGGAGAAATTCGGGCCGAAGCCATCTGGTTAATTTTCAGTTACTTTACACTCCTATATTTTTTCGTAATCATCAGAAGACATTTCATGCATCACGATGCACAAAATAAGACATTTCATGCATCACGATGCACAAAATAAGACACTAGTTTCATGCATCACAATGTACAAATGAATGAAATGATGCACTGTGAGACATGATTTGGTGCATCGCGATGTATGCAATGTTTTTTTCCAGTTATAAAAAAAATATAAGGGTGTAAAGGAGATTGATCTGTAATTTTTTCAAACTTTATTCAATCTATTGGGTTAATCAATATACTTATCATAAAAAATTTATGGGGTTAACCATTTAAAACTTAATAAATTAATCGTGTGTCAATGGACACACCCATTAAAGACCAATAATATTAATTTTAACCTGGTTATCCATTGGGTTATCCAAAAATACTACCACCACCGCGTACGTCAGCCCACCACCCGCCTCTGCCACCCATCGCATCCGCTGCCCGTCCACCACCCACCGCCATCCACCACGCACCATTATATGCTATATTTTTAAAAATAAATAAATAAATTGTTATGTACCTTGTTGGAAAGATTTAAACTTGTACTAATTAAATAGTTTGTAAATTACAATAAGACTTTGCTACCACTAGGTCAAACTACTTCTTTCAAATATTTGTTAAAAGTTTAATATAAATATATACTAGTATTCATAATAATTGTTGATTATGATGAATATATTATAATATTTTTTCTGATTAAGGAATATTTGGTTGTTATTTATAATTATGATGAATATAATTTATTACAATTTTTTTATTTTGCAAAGAATTGCACAAAAAAATCTTTAACTTATTGTGCCGTGCAATGCTGTCATGCATAAAGTGTTGTATGAGATACCACTTTCAAACATTTTCTAAATATATTCCTTTTATATCATTATTTTCTAAATGGTGACGAAATTTATTGGTTATTATCCGGATAATACCCATATTTTAATGGATATAATTGCATGTTATCAAATTATACTAATTAATGCATAATAGGTTATTCAAACTTTATCGGTAACACCTAATTGCTCCCTTATTCAAGTTCTTTTTTTTTTGTTTAAATCTCAATTAGGTCATTCCACTTTTGACCAAAATTCATTAAGTTCACTCTACTTTTTTTTTTCCTTAATTTAATCACTCTACTTGACTTCGAAAGTCAATAAGGTCACTAGAGTCATTTCCATTAGTTAAGTTGGATGTAAATCTTTGAAAAGACAATAATACCCCTACCTTTGAAAGGTGTGTTAACAAATTCAAGTCACACAATAAGAAATTATGTTTGAGAGGAGAAGGAGACCCTCAAAACCCCCAAATTTAGTAAGGGTATTTTTTGATTTTCCTAAAAAAATTAAACTTTTCATCCAAATATATGGATGGAGTAATGAACCTGCTAATTATGTGAAAGTAGAATGATTAAATTGAGGGAAAAAAATAAAATAAGCTTAATAAGTTTTGACCGAAAATAAGGAGACCAATTTAAGATTTAAACTTTTTTTTATAAGGGTGGGGGGGGGGGAGATCGCAACTACTGTTGTAAAAGTTTTTATCACTTTAAGTAATCATACTTAATCTACTTTTTTGGTTAGCACTCCTTTTTTTAATGAAAAAGTTTATGATTGTAAAGATGTTTTCCCTTTGTTCCACCCAAAAAGTTTACGTTTGAAAAGTTTAATGATTAATAGATATATAAGTAGAGATTGATAAGAATTATAAAAATGTTTAAGCACTGTCAAGATGTTTATATCATATGTGAAGGGTAAATTTGAAAAATTACAGAAATCGAGAGCATAGTTTTTTAAAAAGTAAAATTTTAAAATAAAATATTTAAATATATGATAGTGAACTATTTAGCTGAATCTAGGGAGTAATAAGTAAGGAGTTATATATGTACTTTTTGTAAATTGATCTTTTACATGGAAAACGTAATAATAGGAGTAGCAAGTAATAATAAGAAGCTTAATTAAGTACATATGTATGTTAGGTATTTAGCCTGTTCCACGCCCCTTTTAGGAGGAAAAAAAACATTAAAAAATGTTATTTAACCCGCGTTTCGCAAGGGTATAATATGAGATATATATTTTTTATAATAATAATATAATTTTTGGACATTATAATTGAATTGTTAAACTCTTCCATAATTATAAATTTTTTATTGTTACTAATATTAAACACTTTTTTTTTACCTAAATACTTTTAAAATTAACATAAGTTTCTAACTAACGTGAGATATATATTATGTATTAGTAATAATAGTAAAAATCTTTGATTTAAAGACTTTTAAAACTAACATGTAACTTGATAATAAAAGTAGAAGTCTTTTTGTTAAAAACTTTTAAAATCAATATTTATTTTTAAACAATGTGAGATACTTATTTTTTCTTTCTATTGTGGATGAAAGTTTAAGTCTTTTATCTAAATATTTTTAAAATTACCAACGTCACTTTCTAATTAACCATGTTAGTATACATATTTTCCATTACTAATAATAGCAATGTTCTAAAACTTCCCGCCTAACTCTGTCTAGGCCCCGCCTAGGTGCTAGGCACCTCTCCACCGTCGCGACTTTCTTAATCGCCGCTTAATGAGCCAAGTCGACGTCTACGTCAAACCCCGTCGACCTTAATTTATTATTGTAGCTTTGATTTTGTGGCGTGCGGTGACCAGAGAAGGAAGGGGGCAAACTAGAGAAAGAAGGGGGAGTGGTAATGGTGAGGCAGAGAGGGAGGTAGAAAGAAAATAGGTTTGATTTTATGGATATTCGGTGGGCTAAGAGAGAGGATAAGATTAAAGGGTTAGATCTAGGAGGAAAGAGATTGGAGGATGAAAAAATGAGGAGAATCGGTCTGCCGGAGAGAGAGAGAGAAGAAAAAAAAGAAAGGAAGAAAAAATGGTTATCGGTCTGCCAGATAGAGAGAAGAAAGAAGAAGAAAAAAAGATGAAGAAGAAGGGGACTGTCTCGGGACTAAGAATTTAGAATGAGGAGGGACTAGGGAGGATATGTTAGACTGCGGGTTGTAGGGGCAGTAAGTAGGTGAAGTTATATATATATATATATATATATATATTAGTTCTAAACTTGGCTGATCTATTGCTTTGGAGTTATTGGGAATTATGATTAATAGTAGGTTTGTATATTTTTGTTCATTTTACAAATATAGATATGTGTTTGATAAAATGACAAATAAAAAAAAAATTGTTGTCAATGTGTTTGATCTTTGATGTAAATTATATATAAAAAAATGGTAATTATGCCTTAATTCTAAACCCCGCCTAGGCCCCAATTATGCCCCGACTAGTCCCCTAGGCGCTAGGCGCTGACATGCCGCCTAACGATTTTTAGAACGTTGAATAATTGTAGTCTTTTAACTAAAGATTTTTTAACCAATATTCTTTTCTAAACAATGTAGGATACATCTTTTCTATTGGTAATAAAATAAAATGTCTTTCTCTAAACACTTTTATAACCAATACGTATTTTAAATAATGTGAGATACATCTCTTTGTAACTAATGTGAGATACATTATCAAATTTTTTTTAAAAATCAATATCACTTTTCTAATCAATGTGAAATAATTCTCTTCTATTGGTAATAATGGTAGACTTTTAAAACCGGCATCACTCTTTAACCAATGTGAGATACATCTCTTCTCTTATATTGATGATAAAAGTAGAAGTCTTTTATCAGACTTTTAAAACCAACATCACTTTTTAACCAATGTAGGATATCTCTTCTATTAGTAATAATAGTAAAAATCTTTTATTTACAATTAAAATCAACATTTCTTTCTATCCAATGTGAGATATGCATCTTCTATTGATAGTAATGGTAGAAGTCTTATATATAAAAACTTTGAAAATCAACATTACTCTCTAACCAATGTATGATACATCTCTTCTATTGGTAATTGATGCGTCCAAAAATCTCCTAGACGCACTGGACTCTTCCAAATGAATACCTGGCTTTCAACGTATCCTACTACTGCGTGGCTCAACTCTGCAAGAAAACCAATGAAAACTGTGAACTAAGCAGGGGAACTCCTTGCAAAAGCCCTCCGGCGTGAGAATTAGCACAAGTATGCAAAATGAGTGTATAATCCGACAGAGTTTAGACAAGCTATCAGAATCACATACCTCCCTCCTTTGAGGGACTTTTATAGTTGCTGCCGGAGAGGATAACTGTTCATAACCGCCTATTAAAGTTCATGGCATAAATGACGGGCATATTAACTGCCCCCATTAACTGTCTCATTTATCACAACGGTAACATAGAGAGTTTTCCGGACATAACCGTCCTCAACTGATAATAGCTTTTATAATGAGCGAGCATAACACCTCCTGCTCGCCACAAGTTCTTGCTCGCTGGTCAAGCCCCTAGCTCGCTTGCACTTCTTGCCCGCTGATAGTTAAGATGTCATCTCGCGATATATTAAAACCATTTAAACCTTTCCTTGTGCCTTTGATCTTAGGATGCACGTGCACTGCCCGTGAATGATGATCATGTGCCATACGCATGACTCACGTTTTGGGCCTATTGGGCCGGGCAGCTCAGTAGCCCCCTACTCCTTGTCTACCGAGTATTCATGCTCGAAGCGAGGATAAGGACTTAGAATTCATAAATATCTCCCAAAGCATAATTAAATCCTTTAATGTGTGGATCAAATTGTCCACGATCAAAGGTTTAAGCAGATGGTTGCCCAAAAGGTTTTTAGAAAACCGTTTTTAGAAAACCAAGCCGTCAGCCGCCGTCTCTTTGAAGGGACAGGCCCGTTTTCCAACAACGCATTAATGCCGCCTTGATCGTTGAGCCTTGGAACCTGAGCCCTAATGATAGGTGACCCCCAAGTGACGGTTACGCCGTGTATAAAAGCGGTAGCCTCCCTCTCATTCCAACCTTTACCGTTTTCAAAAGATATCAAAGTAAGAAGAAATTCCTCTCTGCAACTAAAAATTCCTCTCTCGCAACTCCAAGATCACTTTGACGCCAAAATTCTTACACCCGATCACAAGAATCCTCCAAGATCCAAAACTTTCATTCTTCAACGAAACGAAAACAGGTATTTTCTTAAATCATTGCTTCTATATCTTCTCAACATCTTTACTACTTTTACCCCGAATTAGGGTTCCCCAACATTATCCTGTGATAATGCTCTCTCTTCTACAATCATTCTGTCGAAGATTTGAATTTAAAGCATAGATTACCAAAATGTAAACCTTCAAATTTCGATTCCTTCCATTCATCTTGCTCTCCCTTCTGTTACCCAACTACTCCAGACCGAATAAGGGAATCGAGGAATACATGATCGGTGCCCTGTTCACCGATCTTAGGACAGGCTCTTGTCAAGGGTTTTTATTTGTGATATACCCGGCCCATGCTGGGTCACGAGCAAGGCACGAGCTAGCATCACGTGCCAATCACGAGCACAATGCATATGGGGCCCACCGCCCAGCGAGCAAAATGGTGGAGGCAGCGAACACCGAGCAACATAACCTTCATCCAAACCTGGTCGGGCAAAGGCCTTGCCTGTCCGACTAGGGGCCATGCCCGGACGTCACACATACTCGGCAAAGAAACCAGACTCATCTCGTCCAAACCTGTTCGAGCATTGGCCTTGCCTGCCCGACCAGGGGTCGTACCTTGGACCGACAATAAGTTCAGAAGCAATGCAAATGGAGCAACCGGGCAGAGCCATGCTCGCCCGGGCACACATCAAACAGGGAGCACCGGTGGCTTGCTCTCTAAGACAAGTCAAAGGTTTCCATGTTTAGGCAGAACACTTGCCTTATCTACTCCTACATCTACGCGGCCAGCCGCCTATCATGCCTAAAATCAAGGGATTCTCTCCTTGATTGATTCGGCAGTTATGGAAACTGAATCCTAGACGGATTCAAACACCACTGAGGCCTATAAATACCTCACCATAATCATTAACAAGGTACACACTTTCTTGAGCCTCGTTACTCTGCCAATTTACCTTTTGACAATCACACTCGATACTTACTCTCACGCCGGAGGGGTTTCGCGAGGCCCTGCCTTGCACTTCCACTCAGGTTGTTTGTGATCTTAACAGGCTCAAGGAGGACGATTCAAAGCCCAGATATCCTACCCAACTCAAGGACGGCCCAAGCTGCACTTTTGCCACATCAGTTTGGTTCCATTGCCGGGAAACGAAGTTTCAACACTTCTCTCTAGATTTTTTCGGTAAACACTCTCACTTCTCTTTATTGCAATGGCTGGAAAGGGTAGCAAGCACCATGCCACCGTCAAGAATCAACAAAGTCGCCTACCACCAAGTTGTGAACAACAACCTCCACTGCGGCACCGCACTCTGGTGCAAACTCGAAATCAAAAAGTAGCCGCTGCTGGGCATGCAACACATGGCAACGAGGTGCCATATGTGGAGGGCAAATCTCCCAACATGCCGGCCAAAGCCGCTAAGCCAACGCGATGCCAGCCGGGTCATAAATGAAAGGCATGATGCCCGTTCTCAAGATCTCGTGATGTAACTCAACCGCCACGAGAATGGGGCCGCAGGCCACGTGAATTGTCCTGACAAAACTCCCGACTCAACAAGCCGCCTGCTTACAAGTTTAAGTGAATACTACAAGAAAGATGTATGCGCCAACCAAAGAATTCGCCGGCTTGGGCCATGCCCTCGGCAAGGCTTGGTGACATGGCGGTGCCTCGCCCGCCTCGGCACTGCTTGGCGATGGCCATGCCTCCCATCAGCTTGCCCGATCCAAGCGCACGCATGCCTCCGCCGCTGACATACCGCCGAAAGGGGGAGGCAATAAAATGAGCAGATGACCAGCCGAAAGTAGATACGCCGTCAAAATCACTCACACAGCATCACCATCGACACCATGCTCGATAGAGAGCCACGGCCGTTTAGGACCCGCAAGAAGGTAGAGGCGTAAGCACAACGGCCAAAATACAAAGCCTCCGGCCACACTGTGAGGCCTGATCCCCGCGAGCCCACCTTCTCGCCCGCAAGACATGCGTGGCGACTCATTCGGATCCTCACTCTTCGAGACTAACAAAGGGACGCGAAAACCATCGTCCGAAAATAGAGGCCATGAAAAGGGATATGGCGGCTAGCTAGTCTCGCCAGGCCTCTATGGAGCCATAAGCCGGAGGGCATCCCATTCACCTGCAATTGAAAACGCGCCACCCGCTAAGCAATCATCTTCCCCGCCCGATAAGTATTTCTAGAAGACGGGCAAGCGATTGCCTGCATCATTCGAGGCACAAATCCGAATGGTCGCGTGTGGAGGCCCCGAAAAATGCAGACTTCGAGGGAGCTCTCTGTGGGAAAGGTGCTGCCCGGGTTAGGCGCAGTTCTCGGGATCCATCGAGGTCGGGTGCCAGAGAAAATTTCTGGAGGAATTCGCAACGCAGCCCGACTCCCCAAAGAACTGCTTGACCTTGCAAAGATCGCTGTGGTGATAACGAATCATGCAAGAAGCATCTCAAGAGGTTCGAGGAGATGCTCGAGCAGACCGCGACTGACCCGAGATTACCTTTGCTATCTCAACAACATGAGGGCGTGGCCAATGAAGACTATGCTAGCAATGAACCCTGGCTTCCAAAGCGAGAGCTACCGGCAAGTTCCCATCTTTTTCGCCACCGAAAGTATCAAGGCCGACAAGGCCAAAATAAGGACAAGGCTCGGTAGTTACCGCCAATGACAAGAGCCCTGAGGGCAACCAATCGCTCGAGGACAGGTGAAGAAAACTTCCACCCCCCAAAGATTCAGAAGCTCAATTCACCCCGCTAAACACACAACGGGAAGAGATCATGCTCAGTGTGGGATATGTTCCGCCCATCCCATCCTCTTCGATCCCGAGCTCTCATACGGACAAACACAAAGTACTGTGATTACCACCACAGCACGCGCCATACCTGAGGACTGTAATGTGTTGAAAAGTGGAAATTCAAGCTAATCAACGGGCAAGCCGGACCGCTTCAGTGGATCGTGGCGCAGGAACAACGCCAATAACGACTGTGTGGAAGACCCCAAGAAGAAGAGGTGGCCGTGCCCCTCGGATTCGAGGGGTGATAAACATGATTCAAGAGGAGCTCCTGTCCAACACACGTACTCTGAAGCATATATATTCTTGTCTGGTAGCCAATACTCCAAAGAATACAATGACAGGGGAATGTGAGCATCTGTTTTTCCCCGCAATGAGCCGCAAGTACCCCTTTGGCCTCCGAGCAACCGCCGGTTATTTCTTGCTTAGTGAACAACCGGCAAGTTCACGAGTATTGCTCGATATCGAGCGTGCGTAGACATAATGTACTACTCATGCTTCAAGTGGACTGAGCTGCCGGATGCCATGCTCAAGCCTTATCTGGGAAAGCTTGAGGGATTCACCAATCACCAAGTAGGCGCCAAGGGTACCATCGAAGCCGAGGTATTCATGGGCGATGGAGCCCAAACCTCCTGGACAGATGATCACATTCTCGGTGATCGACCGAATCGGCATACAATTGCATTTTAGGTGCTCCAAATGATGGCCAAATTCCGGATGGTCACCTCCATTCCCACCTCCGAAGCTAAGTTCTACACCGAGAACCAGTGGGGATCTCAACAACAAGCCCCTGCAATGTGGGAGTATGTCCGGGAATCCCAATAAGAAGCAAAGATGATCGTGGACATTCCCGGGGACTGCATCGCAGCTGCCACAAACTAGTGTGGACCTTCCCCATCAGCTATGCGCCTCCTGATATCCGGCCTCTGCTGCCCCATTAACAAACACGAGCTCGAGGAAAACTCTAAAGCCGTGATCCCATGGAAATAGAGATTCCCCGAGCAACCCGGCATTTAAGCCTTCAGCAAAGCTAAGCTCACGAGTCACAAGACATTGAGATAGACACTCAAGTCCTAGACGAGCCCGATATTCAACCGTAGGGCTAGCCGAAAGGTCGTTATCAATCACCTGCGAGCAAAAAATCAAAATCGGGAAGCGCATACCCCCGAAGCTCGGGAAAGATTGATTGAGTTGTTGAAAAATAGCTGATGTGTGTTCGCTTGACCTCGTCGAAGACATGAAGGGTATCGGTGAGAACATTGCCCGCCACGACCTCAATGTTGATCCCCGCTTCATCTAATGCGCCAAGGCAATATTCGCCCGAGAAGAATGCAAAGAATCAAAGCGTAGGTCGAGAAACTCCTAAAGCGCATCATT
>CM028377.1:16263805-16320859 GCA_013146195.2 Codonopsis lanceolata
ATTATTATTATTATTATTATTGTTGTTATTATTATTATTATTATGTTATTATTATTATTTTATTATTGTTATTATTATTATTATTATTATTATTAATTATTATTATTATTATTATTATTATTATTATTATTATTATTATTATTGTTATTATTATTATTGTTATTATTATTATTATTCTTATTATTATTATTATTATTATTATTATTATTATTATTATTATTATTATTATTATTATTGTTATTATTATTATTATTGTTGTTATTATTATTATTATTATTATTGTTGTTGTTATTATTATTATTATTATTATTATTGTTATTATTATTGTTATTGTTATTATTGTTATTATTGTTATTATTATTATTATTATTATTATTATTCTTATTATTATTATTGTTATTATTATTATTATTATTATTATTATTATTATTATCATTATTATTATTATTATTGTTTTATTGTTGTTGTTGTTATTATTATTATTATTATTATTATTGTTGTTGTTGTTGTTGTTGTTGTTGTTGTTGTTGTTATTATTATTATTATTGTTATTGTTATTATTATTATTATTGTTAGTATTATTGTTATTATTATTATAGCTATTATTATTATTGCTATTATTATTATTGTTATTATACTACATATATAAAAGGAGAAGAGCAAATAATTGAAATATCCCGCCAAAATACACTTTCTATATTTGGAAACAATTTTGTTTTAATTCAAGAGTCATTTTTGTCTTGGTATTTGATACTTGATATTGTCATCATTATTTTAAGTACATAAATTAAGTCAAAAACCTTTCACATTTCTATTTATCTTTAGGAAATTGAATTTTTATAGTAATAAACTTCCGGTCTCCTTACATTCAATATTCAATAGTATAAAAAAATCTGGATTTTTTTAACTAAACGCAAGGAAATAAACGTAGATATATTTTAATGACTAGATTATACAACAGATTATCATTGAATTGTGAATAAATACAATATTGAAAAAATTACAAGAACTAACTATCAAATTAATAAATTTATTTTGTCATTTACAGTTACATTCAATAATATAGAGGATAGTGTTTTTTTAATGACTAAATTATACAACAGAATATCAAATTAATAATAGTAATATAAAAAAAATTACAATAATTATACATCAAGTTAATTAATTAATTTGGTTGTACATGGACGCATTGGGAGATGCACATCCGTATGGCTATTCAAATATCAAATAGTTTACAATGATGAAACCACTATAAATTTGTTGTAAAGGAAGTGTTGTTCATTAGCAAGATCAATAGACGAACAAATAATATCCAACTGCGAAATGGAACTCTTATAAGTATGACCAAGTATATTCGTCCGACCAACCAAGGTAGAATTAACATTGAAGTTGAAGCAGTTGAAAGAGCACATTATTCAGAGGTTAATTCGACTTGACAAATGAGATTATTTTTTTGAGATAGAAGGAGTATAATTCTTTTCTAGAGTTATTATGACAATGTTACAGTGATTACCTTCAAAATAAAGCCAAAGGTTTTTTGTTGGACCAATTTCTAATGATGATTGTTCCATATAAATAAGTGATACTGATACTTATAGTAATCGTACACGTTCAACGACCAATGTTGTTTTTAAGTAAATATTCCAATATATATATATATATATACATGATGTAATTCTTTATAATTAACTATTAAGTTACACTTTTTTTGTCTTTATGTTTTAATAATTTGTTCAACTTTCATACAGTGTTGTCACTAAAATTTAATTTTTTTTGTATTATTGCATATTTTTATATACTGTGCATCACACGGGGGCTTTTCTAACACAACCCTTAAAATTTAATTTTTTTTGTTGTCGCTTTATCTAAAGTTACTAATCCTAGAGCCTTTGAATTTTGTTATGTGACAGTGATAGTTGTGATAATCGTACATTTTCAATAAGAAATGTTGTATATAAAAAAATATTTCAAAATTTATAATAACTTTTTTAAATTTATGTGATTTTCATCTTTAATTTTACTGTTTATTATTGTTTGTTTATTTTGTTCATATTAACGTTTTAAATGTATACTACTCAACTTTAATTGAATATATGAATTTAAACCTGTACAAATTGTGCAATGTACGTGAGCATCACTAGTTATGAGTAAAATAAAACATCAAGCCCACTCTCAAAATATACTAAATAATGAACATCACTAAAATAAAACTCAAGTGTATTAGGCCTATACCAATTCTAATAAACTCTAAATTAAATAGTTAAGCCCATAATAATTATTAATATATGGTAATAATTAATATTTTTTTACTTTAATATAGAAAATTTGGGGTATTACAAAAGGAAAACCAAAACAATTGAGGAAACAAAATATGTCAATGCTGACGACCGAGTGAGAGCGACAGCAGAAACGTGAATCAAGTGTGAGGTTGTTTCTCCATCCGGTATGATACGGTTGGTGACAATTGAATTACTTGAGACGTTTTTTGTATCTATATCTTTCACTTTGGATCCCGAAAATATATTTAATACTTGAATTTTGACTATTTGACTTTCGCATAAGGGATATTTGAACTTTTGATTTTGAAACATTTGTTTAATTTCGATCAACTCTTTCTTAGTAATGGAAGAGTTGTATATGAATTTTCTTAGCATTGTTCGCTTTCATTATTCGTTCTCTTCCGTGACAATTAGTTTGGTTAGATGAGTTATTTTGACTAGAAAAATGAAGACTCTCCAAGGAAGTTAGACATTTTATATTTTTATTCTTAATACCTTGAAATTAAACTATTTTTCAATTGGCTTCATTTTGAGATTTGTTTGGATACTTTGTGGTTGTATTTTAGTTACATTTGAGGGATATCAATGTTTATTAATTATTAGTTCGATTTACTATGATTTTTAAGTATTGATTGTTGGTGACATCTTAGTGGGACCGCGTTGCCAATCCAGAGAGTTTGGGCGTTATTAATAATAGATTAGTTAACATTATTTTACTATTATGAATTTAAGTTATTCATATGATTGCGTTGAAGAGATGGGTTATAAAAAATTAAATATTTTCTTAAAAGAATTTAGATAATTACGAATATTTTTAAGTATTAATTATTACTAATTATTAACGTAACATTGGTCGAGTATAGTTAGTAATCATGATCATTATTGAATTTAGATTCTGGCAAAGTTAGGGTGATCGTGACGTGTTGGAGTATTGTTGCTAAACATATCGGCGTAAAAGATTATACATTGTGTAGGTCTTTTGAACTCTTTGTTCCATATTGCTAGACTTCTAATTTTTTTTTTTCATAAATACATTCTTAAACGTGTGTCGATCATGTATCGGTATTTGAAATTGAATTTCGTCGCTTACATTTTATTTGAAATCATGATTATACACACTTTCGTAAATCTCACATATTTGTCGAAACTCATGTAAGATACTTTTGATACGTAAAAGTAATTATTCATTATTCATTTGATTATTTGAAAAGTTCTACCATGATCATTAAGTTTTAAACAACCCGACATTGAGCATAGAGTGACCATTTCGTCTGTTAAGACAACTCGACACTAAACATAGGGTAATCATTTAGCTTGTTAAGGTGACCTTATGACCGGTATCAAATGACCATTTAGCCTTTTGGCAACACTACACCATATGATCTTTTGATTAGTTATCCGAATATACCCTTTCAACACTTTACTCTTATGGGTCCTTAGAATTTTTCGGAACATTGTTCAAATAGGTTTTTGACCGCTTAAGTGATCTTGGTATCTATAAGTTGTCCGTTGTTTCCATCCCAGGTATGAGACTATTGGTGAAAATTGGATTACTCGAGTCGCTTGTTGTATCTTTTTATCTTTCCCTTAGAATCGAAAATATATATTTGTGAGTCGTTTGTTGTCTCAATCCGGTATGGAGCGGTTGATGACAATTGGATTACTTGAGTCATTTGTTGTATCTTTATCTTTCCCTTGGAATCTCGAAATATATATTTGTGAGTCGAGTTTGTCTCCATTTGGTATGGGACGGTTGGTGACAATTGGATTACTCGAGTCGCTTGTTGTATCTTTATCTTTCACTTAAAATCCTGAAAAATATATTTAAAATTTGAATATTTGAATTTTGACTATTTGACTTTCGCATTATGGATATTTCAATTTTCGATTTTAAAACCTTTGTTTTATTTCGGTTAACTCTTCCTTAGTAACCGGAGGAGTTGTATATGAACTTGCTGAGCATTGTTCGGTCACCTCTTCTTATTCTTTATCTTTCATGTGACAATTAACTTGATTAGATGAGTTATTTTGAGTAGACAAATGAAGACTCTCCAAGGATTGTAGACATTTTATATTTTTATTCTTAGTACCTTAGAAATTAAACTATTTTCCAATTGGCTTCATTTCAAGATTTGTTTGGATACTTTGTGGTTGTACTTTTGTTACATTTGTGAGATATTAATGTTTATTAATTATTAGTTTTGAGATTTATTATGATTTTGAAGTATTGATTGTTGGTGACGTGACCATATTGTGGGACCGCGGTGTCAGTATCGAGTTTGGGACATTACGTTTGGGGAACACGGCTTTGTTGTCCGTGCTTCCTTTGAATGACTTGAAACTATGATGGAAGCTCTTGATGATGATATCTCAAGGCGAGTTTAAAAAATAGCGACATTTTCTTTGAGCCTCACCGCACCATTATCAACGAAAAACTCCCACAGTTGCAGCGAATTTGAACTTGAAACCGCTTGCCTATTGTGTTCATTTGATTGGTTGGATATAGTTAAGTTGTTGAGTTTAAGTAATTTAATTATAAGTAAATTAAGCACCGATTTAGAAAATGATTAAACAAATTAAGAATTTCAAAAAGAATTGCAGTGCAGAAGGTAGGACTTAGAGAAATTGAATTAACTTCATATGCAAATGGCTTTGGATGAAGATGGGAGATTGAAGATGCTCCTATGGAAATGACTAATTTATCTTCTTAAAAACTTAGGTCTTACGCACATGCTCACTTAAAGATAGAGGAACTAACGACGTCCAATAAAGGACTACTAGTGTGCTAAAACTCATACTTTAGATCAAACTCAGGGCCATGGGGAAGCCAAGAAAGGCGATCGCCAAGGGCCCTAATTTTTGGAGGCCCCAAGTTTATATATACTCCCATCATATATGGTTTTTGTTAATTTTAGTCTTCACTATAAATATTTGTTGGTATTGAAACTGTAAGTCAAGTAGGCAACAAACAAGGCTAGAGGGGGGGGGGTGAATAGCCTTTTAAAACTTTGAGGGTTGATTTGTAAATCTTGTAAAGTTCGCAGCGGAAAATTTATTTTGTCAGTCAGCTGATATTGGTCAGCTGGCTGATACTTTTAAAATCTTTTATGCTAATGAAAATTGGTCAGCTGGCTGACACAACAGTTTTCAAAAGAGGTTGGTGTTTAACATAGATCACTATATACGAAGAAGAAACTGAAGAACAATTTACTAGAACAGGTAAGCAAACAATTGTTAGAAACTGACTGACACTTAAATCAGTTGAAAAACTTCTTAAGTGTTATGTCAGTCTGCAAGAGTATGAGTAATGGCTGACAAATCAGTTGAAGTGGTTCACAGATAAACTGCGACGTCCACTACCAAGTTGGTCAGACTTGGATTTTGAAGTGCACTAATTTTATTAAAAATCTATTTGATCTCTAATGGATCAGTGTACAACAAAAGACTGGTGTTTATGGAGAATGATTGATAAACAATCAAACTCGTGAGACAAACTGACTGAATACAAAATGATATGAAAAGGGATCACTCAGTGTTTGCCTAAACGATAACTAGAGAGAATTATACAAGAAAGACTATCTAGCTATGGTTTTTAAGAAGACTAAGACACAGAGAATTTCTTGAAAGTATATGGCTTCAGACTTCAAATATGTGTGTGTCTTCAAAAATGCTTCCAGTGGGTATTTATAGGTGAACTTCAAGAGTAACTCGTTAGGAACACATTTTGAATTTGAAAATGTGTTTGACAGTTAATATATCTTCACAAGATCACAAAAGATCCTGGGAAAGAATATCTACCAAAAACATAAAATGAGAAAGTATCAGTACAAGTATTAGTTCAATCAAATAAGGAAAGCAAGCTGACACTTAAAACGTTATGGTCATAAGAACAAGTAACTGACAAACAGTTACAAGCTGACCCAAAAAAATATTTGTTAAGCGATTGACTGACAATCAAGTGGAATGATTTTAAGCAAATTTAATTTTTATGCAAGATTTAACAGACACCTAATTAGGAAAATTATAATTTACCCAATCAATACCTTTAATGTCGAATTCCTTGCATTTTCGTCTCTCTCACGCATCACAATCTTCGGTCTTCACAGCTTCATCAAAGATTATCACTTTTTCGGTGCTACTTATTCCTCAATCGACAATTCTCTTCACTCTTCTCCCCTCCTTCCTAGTTAATATTCACACTCAGTCATTCTCCTATTGTCCTCCAGTTCTACACAATCTACAAAATCAATTGATTAAAATTATAATGATGTTAAATTGTTAACTAAAAACTTGTGTAAGACGATCTTACATATATTTTTTGTAAGACGGATCCTCTTAACTCGACCCACTGTGTGTTGGTGAGTTAAACTGTGAGAGAATGAGACTCCGTCTTACGAATTAAGATCCGTAAGATGGTCTTACAAGAGACCTACTCTTTAAAGGTAAATACATATGCAAAATGGTCTTACGAATATTTTTCGTAAGACGGATCCTATTTATCCGACTCACCGTGTGTTGATGGGTTGAGTTGTGGGAGAGTGAGATTTTGTCTTACAAATTAAGATTCATAATACAGTCTTACATGAGACCTACTCTTTTTTAAATACGTTGGAATTGGATGATGAAAGTTAAAAAACGGATTCATGTACAATTTTTTTTAATTTATGTAATGGCCTCATATTTATTTTTTGTCATTGGCCACCAAAAGTTAAAAGCCGACCCTGACCAAACTTTTCATATTTTCAAATCAGGGACTAACGTTAGAAAAATATTAGAGGTGGTAAACGGGCAGGTATGAACGGGTATGTGCGGTGTCCATATGGGCAATAGGGTTAAATGAGCGGTGAGTAAGTGCCCATTTTATATCATGGGCATATATGAGCGAGCAATAAATGGGCATGAGCGTCAATCTACTCATTAACATAAAATTATAAAATAAATACAATAATTAAAAAATTTCATTCTTTAACCAAAAATACGCAAAAAGAAGAAAAAACAAAAACATTAATTTCACAAAAAAAAAGGGAAAATAAATATGTATATTTGCTCATCTCTTGTGTCAATTATATATTTTTGTTGTTATAACCCTTAATTCAATCTTCAATTTTGTGGTTAGATTTTTAATTTTGCTGAAGTCCAATAGACAAGCACACGAGTATAAACCTGACAAAAAACAGAACAAGCTAACTAAGCCACATGTACAAATCTATATGAGAATGTTCAAGCAAATAAGAAAGCCGCATGTTGCACTGCTCACAAACAACTGTGAATCCATTTATAGTGTAATAGAAACGGATATTTACATAGTTATAGAAACAGAGCAATCTGGGAGTGATTTTGGGTTTCATTTAAGGATACAGAGTCATAGAATGACATTCCTTACTTTGCTTTGCAATTTGGAGGGGTGGCGGTTGGAAGGGTGGGTGTATAATATAAATATATTAATTATGTTAAATGTCATCATTAATCTTAAGTATTTTATAATTATGTATGTAATTGATAAAACAAAATTAAAATAATAAGTTAATGAGTTTTAGTAGGGGTGTCTAAGTGGGTACTCATTTAACCCATTATAATTAATATACTAAAGTGGACATGTCTATTTAAAATTTTAGAAATATATATACCTATTATTTATTAGACGATCTAGATTAATAAAAGGAGACCCACAAAAATTACCACCTCTAAAAAATACTCGTATAAAGTACCGAGACTACCGGAGTAATTAACCCCAGCGATAAGGGCTTTAAAAAATAATGTTCACACCAAGGAGATATATTATGTATAGGCTGAGCAGCTGAAGTCAGTGCCACGTAGTCTATGGGAACAGGGAAGACATTACAAAAACTGCTTTGCAGTTAGCCTCTTGGCTCTTATACTTGTCTTCCCCATATCTTTGTACGGTTCTCGTCTTGATACATATATATATATATATATATATATATATATATATATATGTTCTAAAACTCACCGCTAGCTTCGCCAGCCTGGCCTAGCGCAGCCTCTCTACTCTCTTGGCCGCCAATCAACCAAGCGTTCACGCCAAACCTCGCTACCTTAATTTATTTTGTAGCTTTGATTTTGTGGCATGCGGTGAGAAAGGAAAGGGAACCGAGAAGGAAGGGGGAGTGGTAATGGTGAGGCAGAGAGGGAGGGAATGGGGGACGAACTGGAGTAATATTTTTTTTGTTTTTAGTTTAAACTTGGCTGGTTTATTGCTTTGGGGTTGTTGAAAATTGAGATTAATGGTAGGTTTGTATATTTTTTTTCATTTTACAAATATAGACAAGTGTTTGATAAAATGACAAACATAAAAAAAATTAAATTTGTATTCAATATGTTTGATCTTTGATGTAAATTATCAAAAAAATGGTAATTATATCTTAATTCTAGGCCCCGCCTAGGCTCCGATTACGCCCCGACTAGTCCTCTAGGCACTAGGCGCTAGTGTGTCACCTAGCGGCCGCCTAACGATTTTTAGAATATATATATATATATATATATATATATATATATATATATATATATATATATATATATATATATATAATCTAATTTAATGTAGCAGGTATGAGATTAGGAAGCACGGGGCTCAAGCTTGAAGTGTTGTTACATACATTTACTAAATTTCTTGTCAAATTATAAATTTCTTCCCGAAACATACGCTTAAATACTCAATCTTATATTATTACCGAATATAATTTTATCTCAATTTAGTACTTAATATCATGATTTGTGTTAAATAGCTATTTAGGGTCTAACTTAACGTTTTTTTACTAGACAAATGATATTACGAGCTAGAGCTTGTGATATTAATACGAGCTTTAATGTTAGAGCCGTTGAATGATTAAGTTGGTGGTGATTTAGAATATCTACATCATTATTTAGAAAATACCATATTTGATCTAATGGTGTAAAATTTTTAATAGATTTGATCTAACAGCACTAACACTCAAGCTTGTAGTAATATCACAAGCTCTAGCTCGTAATATTGTAGCTCTTTTTACTAACAAAAGTTTGCCCTACATAGATATTTGACACAAATCCGGTATCAAATTATGATAAAATTAAATTGGGTAGTGATTTGAGATTGAGTGTATACTTCTGGGGAAATTTATAATTTGACGTAAAATTTATATTCTTTTGATCAAATTTGTCATTTTCTTAATAATGATAAATATTTTAAATCATTACCAATTTAAATATTCAATCAAATTATAGTAAATCACTTGTAAAATTTTCTTACATATTTTAATTTGTAAGACGAAGTCTCACTTTCTTACGACGCAACGCACCAACAGACAATAGGTCGTAGTGGTGTACATCAGAACCACTGAACCACAGAATCAAACCAAACCAAACCAAACGGTATAGTTCGGTTTTGGTCGAAGTCAGTTTGATTTTGGTTTCAAACTGAACGGTTTGGTTCACGACTTCACGATTATTGAAATCGAACCAAACCAAACCGAACCAACATATATATTTTTATTTATTTATTATATAAAAGTACTCCTTTCGTTCCATCCAAAAAATATACATTTGTAAATTCTAATTATTAAGGGATATATTAATGTCATTAAAGATATTCATAATTACAAAAAGAAAAACACACCTTTGGGCCACTGTACTTTGCCAAACATTGCAATTAGGCCACTGAAACGTCAAAATTTTCAGTACGGCCACTGTACCAGACTTATCTTGCATGTTAACCCAATTTTTGGATGGACGTTAAGTTCCGTTGTTAACTTATGTTAAAGTCCTATTTTACCCCTGAAAATGAATAATTATTACCTTGTATATAATAAAGAAATTAAAATTGAAGGCATGTGATATCTCCCAATATAATAAAGTTGTAAAATCTGATTGTTCTGAAGGTGAATGCATCTTCCATTAAAAGGTGAATGCGATATCAAAATTTGCAGATTGGTTTGTTGAAGAAGGAACAAACAAAGAAAACGAAATCGAAAATTAAGATGGGAAAACGATTTCGACGACCGACGTCAATCTGCTGCTGCGCCTCTCCTCGCTCCTCCCTTCTCTCTCCTCCCTTCTCTCTCCTCATTCCATAATCAACTGGTCCGTCTCTGTATCTCTCTCTGTAGTCTGTATGCTTATAGATTTACGATGCCGCCTTGGTATTCTCAAATGGCGGCGACCTGTCTCCCTTTGTCGCAGCGCAATTTCGGTGTCTCCCAAACCCTAGCCCTTCCCAGTCAAGCCTTCTCCCTTCGCCAATCAAACCCAATACAATCCAGTCCGCCGTCTTGTTCGCAATCGCAGCTGCCGTCCTAGTGACAGAAACCAAGGAAGAATCCATCGAAACCCCACCACCATCTCTAGATTTGTTAGATCCAGATCCACCACCGTCTTCATCACAACAACTCTTCAAGCTATATCTCTCATCGACATCTCCGGTCATCACCATCATCTCGCTTCACCGTCCCTCTCCCCCTTCCTCTTCTTCTGGCAAATACGAGCGCATCCACCTTCGCCAGCAGGTTATGATTGCATCTCCTCCATCGACCATTGCGGCCTATGGGTCGCTTCTCTCCAAGCGAGCCCCGCTCGGACCCTTGCACAATCTCCATCTGGGTTTGTGCTTCTTGTGTGTTCTAAATTAATTGATGAAAAATTCAAGATCTGGGTTTGATCTTTCCTTATCTGGCATTGTGATTTTTGTGTGAGAGGGAAAGAATTGGAAACGATGGAGTAATCCACATCTGAGTTTGTGCTTGTGTGTGAGAGAGAGAAAAAGATAAAGAAATGGTAAAGATGGACCAGATATGTGTGTATCTGCATCTGTGTTCTTCATGCTCGATAATGGAGGAATTTGGTTAATCATTGGATGTTTGAATTTAGTGACCAGCACGTCAGAATTTGTTAGAATTATATTTTCCTTTGTTTGGAATCAATACTCATGTGAATTGATGGAAGAAACTTAATTTGTAAAACCCAGATATGAGTTTGAAAACCTAGATCTGGGTTACTTGGTCTTTAGATCTGGGTTTGATTTCTGATTAGTAGTGAAGACGAGGGCAAAAAGGTATTTCACTCGAAGATAACGTCAAAAGGTAACGTCCGTTAAAAAATGAGTTAACGTGCAAGATAAGTCTGGTACAGTGGTCATCTCGAAAATTTTGACGTCTCAATGGCCTAATTGCAAGTTTTGGGAAAGTACAGTGGCCCAAAGGTGTGTTTTGTCTTACAAAAATAGTTAAACACAAACAATGTGCTTACAACACAAGTGAATGGTAAATATGAAATGTTATAGAAATTATAAACATAATTTTTGAAAGTGGACTTTTAGAGTGAAACATACCAGAATAGTATATTGGACTTTTTGTTTGGAATAGAAGGGAGTATATATTATATAACATTTGTTAACTATTCTGAACATTTGAATCATCTGATAAGCATAATAATATGCCCTTAATTTAGTCATTATATATATATATATATATATATATATATATATATATATATATATATATATATATATATATATATATATATATATATATATATATATTCACATACTAAACTAAACAAAAAATTTCATTGTTGTGGAGGATTTCTTTTATTTGTGTTTATTTTGGAATTTATATTATTTTATTTATGGTAATTTATTTTTAGTATGTTGTTTTCTAATTTTGATTTTAATTTCAAATTAAAATCTTATTTTTATTGTTATTTTTAATAATTGATAAGTTGATTAAAAATAATTTATATAAACAATAAAACCAAATAAAATCAAACCGAATGATTCAATTAGATTTAATTCCAAATCTTATTCAATTTGGATCGATTTAAATTATTAGAACCAATAGGAGACAATTTCGTTCGTAATTTTGTCCCAAATCAAACTACGGAACTACATAAACCCCTAGTAAGTCGAGCCGAGCCGAGCCATGGATATTCGTCTTACCGAGTTACCAAAGTTTTTCTCCTTTTTCTAAATATGTGGTTAATCTCGAGACAAGCGTACGTACTTTTGATTGGACAATACTTGGGGAGTAGTAACATGACATCATGGGTGAAGGACCTTTTAGTATTTTCCCGTACAGAAAATGCTACACCAACGATTGTCAACTGTTCATGAAAATCCCAAGAGGATAGGAAAAGGACGAAACAAACAACAAATCTCCAGAATCCAATGTGCGACTCAGTGCACTCCAGCGTACAATAGTAAAACTCCAAACTATTCATTTGTTATCACTTATCACTGTGAACAAATAAATATAGGTAAATTGCAAATAACCCCTCAACTATAAATTGAGTTCAAATTATTCCTTCAACTTTAGCATTTACTTTAATCAGTGTTTATAGAAAATACATTACTTAAAAATTGAGGAAGATACATTACATCAATTGGTAATTGAGAAAGACTATTTTAACCAATAGTCGAGGGTTTATGTTTATTGGTAAAAATTTAAATAAGACGATTTTACGGATAAGACGAATTTTTTTTATCTGACACATCGTTTGTTGATAGATTGAACTATAAAAGAGTTTTGTTTTACAAATTAAGATCCGTAAGACTAGAGGTGGCAAAATTTTATCCAATCCATTGGGTTATCCAATATAACCATTATAAAAGACTTATTGGATGTTATCCATTAACACCAAATTATGTTAATGGGTGTTAATGGATAACACACATTAGGAACCAATAACAAAATGGATAATTTATGGATATTAACCGGTTATCAATTGGTTTATCCATTAATGTCACTACAACCATTTGGTTTATCAACTAATGCCACCACCACAATCCACCTCCTCCCACCACTGCCACTTCCTAACTCCGACAACCGTCACCAATCACCATCACCCACTACCCACTGCCACCACCACCACCACCATCTGTCGCCCATCGTCACCAACGCCAACACGCCCCTTGCCACCAGGTATCGCCAACCTCAGCCTCCGGCCACCACATATCGCCACCGCCGGCACCTTTGCCACCACCATCTGTCCCCAACCTCCGCTACCGCTTGCTGTCCATCGCCGCCACCCACCACTACTATATGTTCTTTACTTAAAATGATAATAAATATAAATGGAACTTGCTATTAACAAGATTCAAACTTTGATCAAATTACTTTATACCAAAACTTGCTACTACTAGGCTTGACCCTTTTTTGAAATTTATTAGAAAGTTTAATCATAAAAGTTGTTGATTATTATAAACTTATTTATTGTTTTGTTTTAGATTATTTATAATTATAATAAATATAAATATTTAATTTTAATTTTTTTTTGTATTTTGTAAAAATTGCACCTAAATTGCAACTTATTGTACCGCACACTCTTTATTTACTTGTCAATTTCATTTTATTAAATTAGCAGTTGGCTCCATTTCATTTATTTAGCTTAATATGTATTGCTCTATTTCATTTTGCTTAAAAAATATTTAGCTAGAAATTAAAAGTTGGCAAGACAAAAAAGAAAACAAAGTCTACACAAGTTTAATATTTATTTTTAAAAAAAAATTTCATGACCACAAATTATGACATTTTTTAATATTTGATGATCAATTTCATTTCATTAGCTTTTAGTGGCACATTAGTAATAAAATGACATTTTTATGCGTTAATTTTTGAAAGTTGACTATTTAAGTGAAACATCTCGAAATGAAATAGTTGACTTTTTGTCCGGAACGAAGGGAGTATATTGGTCTGATAGTCGTGGGTGTTTGTTAGTATAGTTAGAATGATTAGCTATTCACTGCTTGCTGTCTTTTTTTTTTTTTTTAATTTTTGCATGTGTTACTTTTTTTATTCTACTATAATTTCTTTAATTTATTTGGAAGAACAAAAATATTTTATAGCCTGCATGTGCCGAGACAACTGAAGCATTTTGATAAAGAGTTTCCTAGAAAGGTCCCCAAGCTATGATTGATTTGCTTGCCAATTGCAATTTACACAAGTTATAGTTGTGTTATTTTTTGAACAGGTGTTGTGTAAATACTCGTGTATATATATATATATATATATATATATATATATATATATATATATATATATATATATATATATATATATATATATAAGTGTGTGTGTGTGTGCGCGCGTGCGTGTATGTGTGTCTTTGTTTAATTTTGTGTATGTAAGAGTGTGAGTGTGCGTGTTTATGTGTTTTTGTATAGTTTTGTACGTTTTTTTATGTGTTGTGATTAGTAAATAATAATATATATAGAAAATTAATACTCAAAAATAAATTAAAATATAGTGTTACTTATTAGGTATTATCCAGATAATATCTATTTATTAATAAATGGAATTAGATATTATCCAATAACTTAGTGGGTATTATTGGATAATATTCAATAACACCATTAACTATATTAAGTAAATAATAATTTTATCTAAATTATCCGATAACATCCAATTACCATCCCTACGTAACACGATGTTACAAGAAATCTACTTATCTTTATTTTACACACAAAAAAAATATAGCCAAAACATTTGAAGCCAAACAAACTTTATACCACCTTGCGAACAGTACATACACACCCCTTATTTATTCTCTTGCTCCTATAAATATCAAAATGATCATCTCTAAAATTATGTCTTGTCTCTATAACGATCTCCCCAGGGACCCACTAATAATATTCCTCAGATGTACAAATTTTAAATTCAAAAATTACATATTTAAACCCAATGCTAATAATAAACATACTAAAAAGTTAATTTCTCGAGACGTAGTCGAGCGGCACCGAGGGTCGTTTTTAATGGCGGTTTGAGAAAGACCCGAGACACAACCCACGGGTTGTAGGGTGGGTTTGAAAAAAATAAAATAAAATTGAAAAGGTCAACTCAAAATTCTTGACTAAGGGTTGTAGAAGTGGCCCCCACATCTGCATTTCCAACCAAGTGGCTTGTAATTGGAGTACCTGTTGCCTGCCGATGAAGGTGGTTGATCATAGTAGTCTAATGGATGAATGATTCGGTTGTGACCCGGTTCGACTCGGTTGTGACTCGGTAGCGTAGGCACTTGTACGGCCGTGCATGGGTGGCATTGGTTGCACTTATTGTGACAACTCGGTGGGGTTGAACCCAATCTTGTTTTCTCCTCAAATACAGAATCCTGCGTCACAATAAGAAAGCTCATCACAATTTTCGCCTGCATATTAGTGTTGTACATCTGGCATAAAAACTTGTACATATACCGGGCGAATTCAAAATGGAATCTTTTTACAAAACCCATGAACAAACGTAGCTAATTAAGCTCATTTTGTATAATTTTACCCAACTTTGAGAGTTCTACCATTTGTATAGGAACTTGTACTATGCTGAGGCAAAATTGAATGAGAATTGAGATAACAGAAGGACTCACCCGAACCCGGGAAGTGACTGAAGGTTGCTTTTGAAGGGAGCAAGAGGTTAGAGAGAGAAGATGGAGAAGGGTAATTAATATGGTAGTGGTGGGAAAAATAAATGAGTGAAGTGAATTCATGGCCATGGGAGCATTTCAATGTTAACCCATTAGTATATAATGTCAACAAAATTTAACTAAATCATCCTCCCCCAAGCTACAAAACCAAATAGAAAACACGCACACACACACACACTTTGAGAGGCTTGTGAAGTAAGAAAAATAGAAGCTTGAGAGAGAGAGTTTGAGGAGTGAAAAGAACAAGTAAGAAGAGATGGGTAAGAAAGAGGCAAGATTTTTAAGCCACTACAGCTTGGCTACTGTTGGAAAGTGATAGAAGTCTTAAGTGTGTAGTCTAGTGTTTGTGTTTGTGTGTGTGTGTGTGAGAGAGAGAGAGGAGGGTAGTTAAAATCTCATTAAATGAGGGAGATTACTTATGTTTGACTGTGATTGTCTTGATTGAATGAATGAATAAGAGAGAGGAGAGTTTTGTGACTTGCTGCTTTCATGTCAGCATGCTCTTGCCTGAAGAAATTGCATTGACTAATGGACAAACAAGTCAATAATAGACTGAGGATGACCTCCATAAAAGCTGTGTTTTTAAGCCACATTTAGCGGGCACAAAGACATTTATATACCAATAATGGTAATTAAGTAGGAATCAGGACTTTGCATGGACAACTGAATACTAATGAAAAAGGCTTCCCTCCATCCAATTAGGGAACTAAATTCTGTAACTCTTCCTGTAATAACTAATACTAAGAGATTACTTCATGTTATGCTTGCTACTCCTCAATAGAGATTACAAAGCAAGTGTGTGATAACTGATAAGAAGAATGACCCTAACTTCGCTTACAAAAACGAACTTAAAAGGAAAGGATTGAAACATGTCTTATTAATGGAAAAAACTTGTGTAAAACGGTTTTACGGATATTGTTTGTAAAGCGGATCATCTTTACACGACACACTGTATATTGAGAATTGAGCTGTTGTAAAGTCCAGGGTGTCTATTGAGAGTTGTAAAGTCCAGGGTGTCTATTGTGAGACTTGAACACTCGACCTCTCCATTAGGAGAAGTGAGCAGTACCAGTTGAGCTAGAGCTCGTTGGTTGATATTAATAGATTGATTATACTCAAACATTTTTAATTATAACCAACTTCAATGCTAGTTATATATATATATACACACACGTTGAAGGAATTGCTCTCTTCTGTTCCAAGCAAGAATTAACTATTTTTTTTACATGTTTCACTTAAAGAGTCTATTTTTAAGAATTAAAGTATAAAAATATTATTTTATTACTAATGAACTACTAAAAGTATCATTTTTTAAAGATGTTTGACAAAAAAAAAAAAAAAAGCCCCTAAGGGGGTGGCCCAGTGGTAGACATGTGGCTTTACAAAGTGTGAGGTCTCAGGTTCGATCCCTTCCCATGTCCCCCTTAGGAGAAAAAAAAAAGATTTGAAAGAAAAAAAAAGAGACAAAAGGGGGGGGGGGTATGTGGCCTTCTTGAATTTAGCAAGTAAACCATTCTCTTGGTGCGTGTTTCAATTTTCAACCCATCTAAAATGTTTCAAACTACTAACAACATTTGATGTTGTCACTTATAGATTTGGTGGTGGCTTCATATAAACCATCTCACCAAGGTTTTTATGAATAAACATATTTTTCACGTGCATTTGATTTCATTGATGAATATGTTGCATTAGTAGCACCAAACCACAGATGAGGCGCCGTTTGAGTATGATTGTACCTAATATCATCCACATATCCATTCCACACGGATTATCGTTAATTAGGTAATCTTAATATCATCCACTGTTAAAAACATGTTTGTTGTGTCTTTCTGGTCAAAGCTTTAACATCATAAAACATGTAATAATATCCCCCTAAATATGACAATTAATAAAATATCCAAGATAAAAATAATTATCAATGATAAATAAAAAAATACCAACAACCCAGCCACCATAAGATTTATCAACCACAATCATCATTGTAGCTGTGGATTTCCATTTGTAAAGCAGTGGAACACGAAACACCCAAGCCCCCCACACACACACAATTGCCTTCTCCCCCTCTTTGAGCATGAAAGGCCAACCATTCGTGAATGTCATCACAAATAAACTAAAGATATGTAATTTGCTAACAAAATACGAGCTTTGGTACAAAGGTGATAAGCAAAAAAACGGTCCACCCACTGAAGAAACAGAACAAGAAGTAGATGGGAGAAGTAGATGTTGCACCATTGGGAGGCACATTTGCATAAAGTGGTTTTGATTCAGGCTTCTCTTAACAAAAATGCCAAGGAAATGATATGGAACTGGAACATCCATAACAACAACCATGGTTATGTTGGAAACATCAAAAAACGTGGGGGTTCACTATGGGATTTGATGTAGCTTCGAATATTGCCACAGGCTAGGCAATATTTGATAGAAATAGAGAATTTTTCAGGTGAGGCCTTCGATTCCATTGTAGATTGCAAAGAATCAAAGCACATAGAAGAGATGAGGATTGGAATGGAGAGACAGACCTAGGGCTTGAAGGCGATGAAGATGACAATGAGGCAGTAAGTGCTTGAGAGAGCAAGTACCTGAGTCCCAAACCAAAGGAAAAACTTAACCATGAGCCTAAAAAGGGGGTTAGCCGTTAGTATGCAATAAATCAGGAAAATGGAGAGATTAATCACTAACAACGGTTATAAGCACAAAGGAGTTTGACAGAAACTCAACTACTAACCCTTAAGTAGTATACGACCAATGGTTTCCCTAATGGACAAGGATTCTTGACAATAGGAAACTAATTTTCAAATAGATTTAGGTCTTTTAAAACTTACCAAAACAGAATAGGACTCAACAAAAATAATCAAGATATAAATAAGGAAAAAATACAATAAAGTATTTTACCATAATATCTTGATAAACCCTAGTTTTGCACACCTCAAACACATGCCCTAACCCTACATAACAAACCTCAACAACATTGTATTTTTGAACATAAAGAGATTGACTTTAGTTTGCACAAAAATCATATTAGGACAAAATGATAAGATGGAGAACTTTTCACCAAGTATCATGTCCTACTACAGTATGCCTAAAAGGATTATATCTATAAAAGAAAATCGAATACATGTGATAAGAATAAAAAACACTCAATGTGTCTGCCAATGTTGAAACATGGGGAAACACATTGACCTAAACAGATTCAATGGATCAAAAATCGTTTCTCCCAACTAAAATTTCATGATTAAGGACTACACCATTTCAGTACGCATATTGATAACGGAACGGACCCAAGGATCTCCTAGAAAGGTATTAGGATGAATGACTCCGCGACCCAACGCCTTCGAGATGACGCGAACCTTGGAATTGTGAATGACGCCACAATTGGGATGACTCTCCAACTGATAAGTCGAATTCAACTATAAACAACGAATCCACGAAGTTTATAATCCGAGCTTCCAATCCAGGACACTCAAATAATAAGACAATTTTCTAACCAGAAAATCAACTCAAATTTCATTAATCAAAATTCTCCACCCCAAAACAATGTTTAAGAATGCCTTTTTATAGGCTTACAAAATAAATCCTAATTCTTGTAGGACAAGAAAACTAATTAAAAGGAAACTCTAAATAAAAGGAAACTCTAAATAAAAAGAAATTAAATCTCTTAATAATATCCTAACAATAAAACAATTAAAAACTAAAAACGGCAACTTTCTGGATACCTTGCGGTCGCAAGGTTGTGGACCCCTTGCGGCCGCAAGCTTCACAGCTTCTCCGCATTTTGCTGACTTGCCACTTTGACCCCCTGAAGTATCCACACAGTCTTCTAAGCTTCCAAACTTGCCTACAAGTTGCCAAACTTAACCAATAGATCCCCGAAATCTTAAATACACTTTTATGGCTTGTCAATATCATATCACACATACTTGGCCAGTGGGTAGCATACACACTTTTCCAAGGATAGCCATTTTTCATAAGATCAACCCATGAGAACACCTAAGTCATAAGTGCATCATAGTCACAAGTAAACAACTTTCATGCCTTGTATACAGGCAACAGGCAGCTCTTTCCCTCAAAGGCTCTGTTTTACTGTGTTTGACCAGTGGGTAGCTCTCACACCCTTCCAAAGATAACCCTTTTTCACGAGATCAACCTATGTTAACATGTGGCTCGTACATGCAACATAGTACCAATGTGAATGGCTACATTCCTTGTACACGGGGTAGCTCTTTCTCTTAAAGGCATTTTTTTCTTTTCATAAAAGATTATTCTTTGCATGAGCCAATCGGGAGAGAAACAAGATATTTGATAATTAACCCAAATCTGAAAGGACAAAGAGCTTGTTAGTGAACAACATATGAGCAGACGTGACTAAAAAGTGTAAGATTGTGGAAACCTATAGATGCAAAATGCCTATTTTATTTTATTATTATTATTATTATTTTATTTTTTAAAGTGTACTAACTAAATCACACACATATAAAGAGATCTTTTTAGTCTAGAAAATCCCTCAAAATCTAATGCCTTGGTGAAAATATCAGTCAACTGATTTTCTGTCCGAACTTGTTTTATGCTAATGGTGCCTATTTCTACCAAATCACAAATAAAATGGTGTCTAATATCAATTTGATTGGTTCAAGAGTGTTGGACATGATTTTTAGAAATATCAATCACACTAGATTTATCACAATATACAATTAGTACTTCACTATGCAAACCATAATTCTCAATCATTTGGTTCATCCACAAAAGTTGTATACAACAACCACTAGCTGTCACATATTCGGATTCAGCAGTCGGTAGGGACACACAATTTTACTTTTTACTATACCAAGAGACCAAATTATTTCCCAAGTAAAAAAACCCACCGGTGGTGCTTTTCCTATATATCATCAATACTCCCCGCCCAATTGGAGTCACGAAAACCAACAAGATTAGTATTAGTCTCCTTAGTATACCACAACCATAAATTTGTAGTGCCTCTAACATAACGTAGGATACATTTGAGAGATTTAATATGAGACACCTTAGGGTTGACTTGGTATCTAGCACATAAACAAACATTGTACATAATATCAAGATGACTAGCAGTTAAATATAATAAACTCTTTATCATGCTTCTAAACAAAATGTGGGATGACCCGATTAGGGTTTTCAAATGTAAAAACATTCTCAAGATTGAATTTCTTTACCAAGTCATAGGAATACTTGGCTTGAAATATGAACATCCCGTCACTTGCTAAATTTCCCAACTTATTGGTCTGATTTTTAGAAATCCATGTTTCAAAAACATTGCCGAGGTTGGGTCTAGGAACCAAATACCACACACAATTTCTTGCAAATATTTTTATAAGCAAAAATGATCATGTTCCTTTTTCATGACATTTATCATCAATTCATATTTTAAAGTCTCAACCACAATTTCATGCTTCACATTGGAAACAAAACAAGAGTTTCTTACCTTTGTACAATTAGATAAAATGCACACAAACCTTACCTTTTTGTGGTAAGTCACATTACCTTTCTTTCTCTTTTTCATCCAATCAATACCATGAACTTGTGAAGTGCTTGGAACATCTTTACTTTGATCAGTAGCAAAGTCCTTATTGTCAGATTCATAATTTTTTTCAGTTTCAGGTTCTGTTTCAGGAGTTTCTGATGTGCCAGCCGATGTTGCAACATCGGGTGCTGCGTCGACAGTTTGGTGATTTTCATAATTCAACTCTCTAATATCATAATCAGGAGTTGCTGTAATTGGTTAATCATTCAGATTCTGAGGTACAAACTTCTGGATGTACAACAAGATATATAATGTTAGTGCTAAAACAAGTATCTTTGTTATCAGCCAAGTAATAGCTGTCAGATGAACTCATTCCTACACGAATGCATTTGTTAGAAACATCAAAAACCTCACATGTTTCTTTATCAAACCTCACCTGAAGATCACTATTACATGTTTTCAGCCGCTATGTTTTCCTATACCTAAATGCCTATCTGCTGAAAACTATACTCCGTTGAATCAATACGCTTCAATCTAATTTTGAAATCAATGCTTTCAAGATTTCCTAAAAACAATATTTTCGAAAACGTGTGGACTTTACCTTTAGTTTAAACTCTTAGCTAAAAACCAGTCGTTCATTAAAAGATAAATCCATCTACTGAAGCTAAAGTAATCAGCAACTGACATCTACTAATAATCAATGTAAGATACCTTGCCAAGATATTCTATCTACTTACACTCTTTTGATTAAAATACCTAACTGATTTATATATAAATATTCATTCAAAACAATATTTTAAACAAACGTTCTTCGAAAAACACAGTTGGCCACTCTAACACATTTAATTCATGGTCATCTAAATTCATACGTTAAACTGTTCAAAAGGAGACTTTTTATAAAATCATTAAATTGCTCAATAGTTTACCATTGCATTAAATATTCCAATGTCACATATCTTCTAGCCAACCACTCTCTTTAAATATATCATGTTAGAAATATCTACTCTCCTCATTTTACAGAAAAAAGATATCTAACCACTTTATTCTTGAATTTATGATCTTATGATAGGTGATATCTTCCATTTCATAAATCCTCTTCAAGATCTCTGAGCTTTGAAAGATAGACTTCATCATCACTCTTCAAGATTATCTCTGCTCTTTCAAACAGCTACTTTCAAACATCTCTATATAAGGCAGTTTGGAGCAAGGACTCATAGATAGAAAAGACAGAGAACTGGGTAAAAACATTTTACTTATCCCTTCAAGCTACTCCTTCCTTAAAATGTTCTAGTCCTCATGATATATAGAAGACATAAGAGAATAGAGGATAGAAGGATTGAAGAAATCATTCACCACTCAAATAATATTCTTTCTTTGATTTGTTTCAATATATCTACAAGAAACACTTGTAGACAAGCCAATATGGTTAAAAACTTTCATTATAAAAAACAATTGCAATGATTACAATTACGAAGACCAACACTATGTGCAAATCAAACGAAAAGTCTCCTAATAGAGTTGGATATAATCAGTCTAACATAAAGTGCTCACAGAAAACACAAACCTCAACAGAGACGGTGAGCAAAACAATAAACCGAAAGAACAACGATCAATGTAGCTTGCAATGTTCCAACATTCCACAAAACATCGACTTTTCCAGCATAATCTCTCTCTTGAAAATCTTTCTAAAAGTGTTAAACGTTTTTGAGCTTTGAGGAGTCATTTTATACTGCTTTGGAAAGCTTCAAAGTTGTGCACGTTATAGGAAGGCACTAAACATGGAAGGAGTACTTAATTGTTAAACAATAAATTATTTTATATTTAACTCAATACTTGATCTCCAAGATAAGCCAAAAAAAAAAAAAAAACAACAATCAATTTAAATCAATCACAAAAAAAGAAACAAACCTAAAAAATTTCCTAAAACGAGCATATTAACACATTAATTAAACATGCACTAAAAACATGTTCAAACAAATATTCATGGTTTGATATATTGTCTCCATTTGTTGTTGCAGGAAAAATACTGAGGGTAACATGATATTGCAGCAAAGAAATGATGGAGAAGATGAAAGGTAGTCAGCTTTTTTTCCTTTCTCAAATTCTACAGCGAAGAAGAATAAATAAGGTATGTGGTACTTATGATTCTCAAGTGAATAATTTGTATCTCTTTCTCAGTAAATGAGAGTAGTACTTCGCTTCTAAAAGCGACTTTGGTACAGTATACTACACAATATTCATCATTACAAATTATAATTCTCTTTCTTTTTTAAAATATATGCCCACCAATACTTTATACCGATTCTAAAAGGTGAGTTAATTTTATACTTCAATCAGTTTTTAAATAATTGTCTTCCTTTCTATTTTTATCTGTTTCAAAATAATTATCATTTTTAAAAAAATTTTAAGAAAATACTAGATTTTGTGCTTATGTCTATAAAACAATGTTAATATGGACGTGATCAATGTATGAAACAAGCATGATGCAAAAAAATTAAATACATGTTTGAGATTTTGTAGGGGTCTGATCAATATATACTACACAAATAAAGGACGATATCCCAAAAATTAGAGAAATTGTGTAACACATCTAAAAAAAGTATAATTAAGTATCCAAAAACATTCTCTCTCACACACACGCCAATCCTACATATGTTAATTAAAATAAAGTTAAATATGAAAATTTCATAAAACAATAACCATAAAATAAATTGAATAAGACAGAGTGAACTAACAAAATATTATTTCAAAACCGAAATCGCAAAGATTTCAGACCAATAAGGGAAACTTAGCAAAAAAATATAAAAAAGAAAGAAATTAAAATACAATATTTAAAATTACAAAACTTACGAACAAACCTTTTTAAAAAAATAAATCTAAATTGGACAAAAAATAAATTAAGATTCAGTTGATTACGATAGCAGTCAATTAAGAAACTATAAACTAAATATTTGTAAACAATAAATCTAGGTCGGACAAAAAAAAAAAACAGGCTGAAAAAAAATTAAATTGATTATTTTTTTAAAAAATCTACAATTATGATCGTTATAGGAGGTGAAATATAGATTTTTATCTTTTTACTCTTAATTTTTTTTTACCTACTTTAATTATGGTCACATGCTCAAAGGTATTAAAAAAAACTACATATTTCACTAATATTTACAATATAGTCAATTATTTTTTGCTTTAACGATGTACTGGATAAAAGATGATAATCATTTCAAAACTAAAGAAGTATAATTCTCTTTAATTTCTTAAAAGTGATTTCTCAGTAGTACTAAATTACTGAGTCTATTTTTTATCTCACAGTTAATAATTGTCTTTTAGAGAATTTACTTCAATTCTTCTAAAATACAAAAGAAAAAAAATTATGCTGGGAATAGCGAAAGTAATATACTCCATACCTTATTACTGCTCGATTGCTCGTCTTAGAAGTTAGTCTTGAACTTAGAGGCGCAGAATGAGTATCTAATTTTACCCTCAAAATAATGTGACATTTTATATATTATCATATTTCGTATTATTTGAACTTTGCCGTGAGGTAATAAGTAATGTCTATTAGATGACACATTATTTAGTACTCCCTCTCTTCTTAAATAATCGTCCTAGTTGATTCGATGTACAGTTTAAAAAAAAACAATAGACTTGATTATTTATATTGGTTTAATATGTAGTTTCCTTTAAAGTTCATGTGTATGTGGTCCATAATTAAAGTAGAGTGAAAAAGTAAGGGTAAAGTGGTAAAAGTGATGTTCTAAAAAGATAAGTTTCAAACTGAACGATTATTTTGGGACGTGTAAAAAAGAAAAGGAGGACGATAATTTATGGACGATGGAGTATTTATTATGAGGCTCTAACATTGCTCCATGAAATTATCTTGAAAAATGAAAATAGTACTCTATTCATTAACCAAAAAAAAAATAAAAAAATCTTACACTTCCTTTTTAAGTTGTTTCAAAAAATTTTTTTTGTCACTTTCTATATTTTATTTTTCCTTTTGAGTTATCTTTACAATTTTACCCTTGGTTTGATTCTCATTTTGATAGATGACTCTAGTCTCACATAGTTTTTTTTTTTTTTTTTTTTTTTTTGTCTTAAGGGGGCATGGGAAGGGATCGAACCTGAGACCTCACACTTTATGAAGCCTCATGTCTACCACTGGGCCACCCCCTTAGGGGCCTAGTCTCACATAGTTATCCTTAACAAATACTAATTTTCCTAATACTTATAATATATGGTCAATTATTTTTTTAAATTTGTGTTTCGCGTCAAACCGGGCCAGGGGTCCTGAGCCCCCAATGTTGAGAGGCCCAAATTTATAATACAACCATTTATAGATATAAATATTATATTGTTATTTGAATTACATGTGTGTTTTAGTGGCCCATTGGATAAGGTGTTTTGATTTAGTTGAGAGGTCATAGGTTCGATTCTTTGAAAGCCATGTTAATTTTATTTATTTTATTTTTGAGTTGTGAATTATCAAGTATTATATACTCACTCCCTTCGTTCCGAGTAAAGAGTTCTCGTTTGAAAGTCAAACTAATTTTAAAAATGACATTTTTAGTAGCTCATTAATAATAAAATAACACGTCTAATCAACAAAAAAACATAATTATCTTAGAATATGAACTAATGGATTACAATAATCGAATAATCAACAAAAAAACCAAATGAACATGTAACGAATGAACAAAAAAAAAATGAGAGAATGGTAATATAATTTGATGATATAGTTGAAAAAGATATTGGATGAGTGAATAAATCTGAAATATCTTATAGATATGCTTTATAGACATTTTGTATATTTTAATATATAAAAACATTACTAAATCAAGATAAAAAATAACTAGTGTACCGGAATATGCAAACAAAGTAATTTTAAATAATTATTTCATATATTTATATATTAGTATGGTCGTAGATGTTATACCAATTGAATACTTTCAACTATGAAAAATTGAAATTTTATTTATTTCAAAATTTTATTTTTATATCAATAGGGGCCCATTTTATCATTTTTGTCCTGGGCCCCTAAAAGTTCAGGAACGGCCCTGCGTCAAACAAGACAAGAAATGAGGGAGTAATACTATTAACTACTATTAAACAAAAGTCACCACTAACTATTAACTACATTTTATTCATATCTAATCTATTAAATATTATTAAAACAAAAGTTTTCACGGTTCACGTAACAGCTTTAGGTCAATTTTTTTCTCTACCTAACCAACATAAGTATGCAAGTATTGAAAGATGTGAGTTATTTTTGTGTATTTCATCCATCGAGTGTTATTATAACAAAAAATATTCAAATTAACAGTAGGCAAAAAGGCATTTAATCGATTAAATATTGAGATCATATAGAAGAAAATATATATACATATGAAATATCTTGATTCCCTTCACTATGTTTTTATTTTTACGTTTTAATTGTTTTTTTATTGTATACATTGCAATCACTAAAAAATTCTACTATTAATATACAATCGCAGTGTTATATTAATAGTAGTAATAAAATTTGGATTTGTCTCCAAACTCATTCTCATTGTTATCAATTTTCAAGCATCTTAAATCTGCTAAATTGATCATTATTTATTAATTTCCTAAGACAATTAATTATAAATTTTAATAATAATTCATTTAAAATAAATTTATAATGAAAATGAATTAGAAATTAACTTAGGAATAAGTGTTGGATTTGATTTGATGTGTATATTTATATAAAGCTCATGAAATAATTTTTAGAAGATTAATTATTTTTCATAATTTACTTAAAATAAATATTTTTTGAAGACATTCATTGTTTTCACTATTTTTTTTAAAGAAATTGGTGTGTATAGTACGTGTATTTAAGGGTTTTATGAATCCCGTAATTGGATTGTAATAGTTTTCGAGAGTGTAGTTGTGTGTTTTTTTTTTGGACTTTCTTTATAAGAAAATACTTCACTATTAACTTATTAAGGTTAATTTGGAGCATAAATTAATTTTCTTATGAAAAAAAACTAATTTCTCATAATTATTTTATAAGTTTTATTTGCAATATACACACCAATTTCTTTAAGAGTAAAAACCGGTGGTGTATAATTCTTTTTACACAATCCATTCTTGTAACATGACATGTGCCAAGGTCGGGCTTGTCATAAGGGGAGTGAGGCTATGGTCTTGGGGCCTTTAAAAATACTCAATTTTTTGAGCCCCCAAATCTCACAAACCCTACACATAATTAAAAATAATAATAAATTCCCTATTCTAATTTCAAAAAAAAAAAAACTTAGACTTCGTTTGTTGCACGAACACTACTAGAAAACTGCTTATTAGTGACGGAAATTTTCCGTCACTAATTAAGATTTCCGTCGCTAATTAACAATTAGTGACGGAATTATTCCGTTTCTAGACCGTCGCTAATCGTTGGTAGCAGATTAGAAACCACATGTTTTCCGTCGCTAATTAGAGACGGAATAGAAGAATTCCGTCGCTAATTAGAAACGGAATATTCCGTCGCTAATTATCTGTTTTCTAGTAGTGGAAAAATGACATTTGGAAAATATTTTCCTCATTTTCCAGTGTTTAGTAATCAAAGGAAAATGTAGTCAACATAAAAGTTTTTCCAAGTCAACGGAAAATGAAGCTTTCTTTTCAGAAAAATGACTTACGGATTCATTTTCCAAATGTTTGAGCACCACTTCGCCCTCTTCCACAATTACACATGTTTACAAACACATAATATTTTACTTAACAAATACATTGTATAGAAATATAATTAGAGTTTGTGCACATTATTTATAAATTATAATTTAAATAAATACTCATTACGTCATAAAATTAGTGTCCACTATATTATTTAGGGACGTCCCAACTATTATCAATTTTCCTTTTTAAAACGTTTTTGCATTATTACCAATTTTTTTGTTTGTATTTGTGACATTGAAAAAAAAATAGACCTTATTCATATATTGTTTTCCGTAACATTTTCCGTGTGTTTAATAAACACCCGGAAATGTTTTTCGGCATATTTTTAAAAGATTTACCAATAGAAAAAAAAAGGCATACGTAACCTTTATTTCTTTAATTTTTCAAAAATTGAAAAAAAAATTTATGCTACAAAGGAAGGGCCCCATTTGACGTAATTGGTGTTGGGCCCCCGATTTTACAGGGCCAACCATGACATGTGTCTATCACAATCTTTGTTCTTGTTTGGTGAAGTGTTTTGACCAAAACGTTGGCAAAAAAATGCAGTGTTTTCTTTTAAAAAGTGTTTCAATGCAGTGTTTTAAAAATGTGTAGCATTTTAAAAATATGATGTGTTTTAAAAACATCGTGTTTTGAAAAAGATGTGTTTCAAAACACTGCAACAAACGTGACATTTGTCTTGATTTTCTTAGATTTTCATTGACCATGTATCATCTTCTAAAGGCCGAAAAGATTTTACACCCTTAGTGAATAAAAATTTCTTTCTTTCTTTAATTACTAATTTCTAAAATTAAAAATATTTGTTTATATACCTTAAACTTACATTTAACACCCGAAGCTTTCAATTTGTACAATTTAAAACCAATTTTGATCATTGACATGTATTTACGTTGTATATTAATTAAATTTTCTTGATAATATGGAAACAATTTGAGCTTGTGAGCAGTTAATCTTAAGAATTAAGTTTATATATATATATATATATATAGAGAGAGAGAGAGAGAGAGAGAGAGAGAGATGAAATCCGTCTAGAACGTACCAATTGATTGCAGGGTTGCAGCAAAGCAATGAACGGAAAAGAAAAGAAGAAAAGTTAGTCAGCTTTTTTGCTTCTTTCAAGTTTTACAAAGAATAGATAATGCAAAATGTACCCAAATATTTCATTTCATTCAGTTCGTCGTTGAATAATTTGTTTGTTTTCATTATTGTCCAAAGATACTAATGTCCCCACTATACAACCATATAGATTGATTGTACTCAAAACTGTATTATCAATCGCATATACTATATGCTATCTGAGCATCTGTTAAAGTCCCTTCACTCTTTTGCAGAGTACTTCAAGTTTCCACAGTACTAGAACCGTAGAACGTCTTCAAATTGAAGTATTTTTATGAAGGCCAAAATATGAAAAACAGCCCAAGTAACCACTCGATTACATAATGTCCTTCAATATTAAAAATTTTCCAACTTTATATCTAATCTTATCATTTGTTTCAAATAGGACCCTCCCGTCAATAATCGTTAAAAATACTAACGGATGAGGGGTCATTTTCATCATTTGATTCAGGAGGAAAGTGGGATTTTGCTATAGTTCGTCATTTAATTGATATTTAAGATATTTTAAGTAAAAATGGTTTTATAACAATCAAAACAACTTCTTTTTTTTTAAATTATATTATTTTAAAAAAAATTTAAAAACAATATAATAGTGGGATTCAATTAATAATTATTTTTTACCATTAATTGAACTTGCATATGTAGCATAAGTATAATATATACATTTAGTTAATCTTTTGATTTTTAAAATAATTTTGAAATTTTTTTAAAATATGCACAAGAATAGCCTCAATTCATAGAAATTTTGAAAATATTAGACCTAAAAAGATCACTAATCAATTCCCAAACCTATTGCCTACATTGTCCGCAATGTACCCCAAAATTGGGAATAGGATGGATCGATCATATTGGGGCTGAAATGGATCAGTTTGGAGATGGGGTTGATTGCTTGAGGTTGGACGGTCAAAGATGGCGAGCACTTGCGAGGGGTCGTCACCTGACTAGGATTTAGGCTGTGGACTGCTGGGCAACGACGGACCAGCCCTTAGTTCGCCCCCATTGATTCAAAACTGAAATAACGTTGGAATTCTGGAGCCTAGAGTGGATTTGTCATGTCCATGATGCTGATGAACAAAGAATAGGATGGGAAAGATATCGTGAAGCCAACGGTGAGAATTGAAGCTGGAGGAAACAACTCGCCATAATTGAGAAAAGAAGGAGGCTTGGGTTGCGATTATGCGAGAGAAGAAAGCTATGGTTGAGTGGCTGTGGTGGAGACGGTGGAGCTCGATTGGGTGAATGTCGAACTAGGGCAAGGGCTGCGTTGGAATTGGGTTGCCACCAGCTTGGATGGTGGCAGACTGGGAATTAGTTGGAGAAAGAGAGGCACATCACGATGGCGCTAGATGATGATGGAGTTCGGCTATGAAGCCGAATTATGGTGGGGAAGCCGGCGTGAGGGGCTTGCGAAGGAGGCGGATTGGACAGATAGAGATGAAGGGGCACAGAGGAGGCGGATTGGACAAATGGAATACAATTATTTAAAAAATAATATTTTTAATTATTTTTTAAAAAATGTTATTCAAAATTATTTTAAAAATCAAAAGATTAACTAAATGTAGATATTATACCTATCCCACATATGCAAGTTCAATTAATGATAAAAATTAATTATTAACCAAGTCTCACTATTATATTGTTTTTAATTTTTTTTAAAATAATATATTTAAAAAAATTGTTTTGATTGTTATAAAATCATTTTTCAATTAAACTATCATAAATATCAACTAAATGATGAACTATAATCAAATTCCACTCCCCCCTCCCCCCGAATCAAATGACCAAAATGACACCTCATCCGTTAGCATTTCTAACGGTCATTGACGGGAGGGTTCTAACTGGGACAAATGATAAGATTGGGTATGAAGTTGGGAAAATTTTAACATTGTGAGGCATTATGAGATTGAGAGGTTACTTTGAGATATTTTTCATATTTTGGCCTTTTATGAATTTTAAAGAGTTTTTTTTAATGACTTTACTCAAATTTTCTTTAATTCCCTCAAAATATTCTTTATTGGTGTTAAATTGATATTTTTTATTCTTTTTTCATCTCATAATTATTATGAGCATTATTGATAATTTACTTGAGGTTAGGCCAGACAATTGAATGGGTTGGATTTGGGTTGGGTTAGAATGTGTAGTGGGTTGTAACGGGTCAAAACTTGTTAGAACTCAAATATCAAACGGGTTGAAATGAGTCGAGTCGGAACTGGTCGGGTTGAAACAGATAACTGGTTAAAGCGGATCGATCTGTTTCAACGCGACTTTTCCCTAAAAAAACATAAATTTATAGAATGAAAAGTCATTGGTCGAAATAGGTAATGGGTACGACCCAACATAGCCCGTTAATATTATTGAGTTGAAATGAGTTATCTGTTTCATCCAAAAATATTAATTGATTGAGTTAGATTAGGTAATTAGTGGGTTAATAGGTAATAAATTGTAATCGTCAAACCTATTTGAACTAAGTCAAATGAGAAAATAAACATTTACTTTAGAATATTTCAAAATCAAATATGGATACTTTGAAACGAAGTGTTGATATACATTGTTAAGATCATGGGTGGATGCACCCTTCAGAGTGTGAGGGCAAAGGACCACGCCCAAATAAAAACAAAGAAAGTTTACCTTAATAAAACTACGACATTTTGGGTAGAGATACATTCAAAATTTTAATTTTAAATTTATTATATAATAAAATTTTGATTTATAAACCTTTTATTTAATAGTTAAAATTCGCACCCACCAGAAATATTTTTCAGAATTCGCCATTTGTTAAGTGCTTTTCTAATAGCATTAAACTTTTAGATCCGTAACTTAATATTCTCTTCGTTCTTAAATTATCATCCTCATTTTATTTTTCGTCTATCTCAAAATAATTGTCAAGTTTAAAACTTATTTTTTAGAATATCACTTTTATCACTTTACCCTTACTTTTTCACCCTACATTAATTATGAATCACATACACATGAGTTTTAAAGGAAACTACACATTAAACAAATATAAATAATTAAGTCAATTGTTTTTTCTTAATCCGTATGTCGAGTCAACTAGGACGATAATTTAGGATCGGAGGAAGTATCAGTTTTGTTTACAATTGTTTTTTACTGTATAGCTTTGATCAAGACATGGTATGGGATAATAATTTTTAAATGCATATGTCAAGGGTTGTTTATACGTAGTTTGACGAATTTTTTAGAAATAAATTAAGTTGTGGTGCGATGCAAATTAGTTCGAAAAAATCTACTAGCCAAAAAAATGGTTGAATTATATTATGTGTATTTCAAATATGATAAATATTTATGTAAGACGATCTTACGGATATTTTTTATAAGACGGATCCTCTTTATTTGACCCATCGTGTGTTGGTGGGTTGAGCTGTGAGAGAATGGAGCTCCATCTTATGAATTAAGATCCGTAAGACGATCTTACAGAAAATATACTTTTCAAATATATGATTTAATTTTAATACACTAGTGGTGTAAACTTTAAAGTTACACAAGCACTTCAAAAATTCATTTGATTCGTATCATACAATCAAATATAAAAATCAAGTATGTAGTTATTTAAAAGTTTGCATTATTATCAACCAATCAAATGTCTTTAAATAAAACATGTCATTTTAACATTAAAACCTGAAATTTGTGTATACGAAATTTAGTGTGTAGTTAATATGTGACGAATGATCAATATTATTGTATTTGAAAAAATATTCTTATAAAAGATAAATTTGTTAGGTTGCTTTTGAAAAAAAATATTCTCTTTGTTCCTAAATTATCGTCTTAGTTAATTTGATACACGGATTAAGAAAAAGCTAAAAATGATGTTCTAAAAAAATAAGTTTGAAACTGAATAATTATTTTGGAATAGACGTAAAAGAAAAAAAACAATAATTTAAGAACGAAGGGAGTAATTAAAAATATTATGTTTTGATAAAAGGTTATCAAATCATCAATAATTTGTTGCTGGTGCGGTGGTGACCGTCTAATTCCCACCACAGGACCACATGGTTGAATGACACTGACACGACCCCCCCACTCCCCCAACTTTGTTAGTTCCTCATTTATTTAGAAATACGATACTTGGCCGATAGGTATCAAAATTATAATTTGATAATTATTTGTTATTATTTATAGGTATTAAATTAAATAATCATTTCTAATCTTGGGTATTAAAATTTGATATAATAATACTTTATAAAAAATTATATCCAACACGTCATGATATAAAAATAAAATTAAAATACTCTTAAACAATAATTTACCAACACAATCATAACATAAATATATAATCAAAATGAATAGTATTAAAATTATGTATAGTATTAGGGGATGTATCAAGTTTGGTATATTCCCTACTACTACACCTAATTTTAATACATTTCACTTTAACTATTGGAGAGTTTAATACTCTTATATATGTATCAAAATTTGATTTTGACTCCTACCATTTGGACTTACCCTTAAAGGAACTTTTGGGGAAAAAGATGGATATACCTTTAATGAAATTAGATTAGGCACACTGCATCGTAAATACAATTTATGCCTTGGAAAGAAAATTGTGCATCGGGAGTAATTGTGCATTGCAAATCAAAATTGTGCACACGAATTTTCTTTAGGGTTAATTCATTTTGTGCATCGGAATTAATTGTGCATCGCATAATCAAAATTGTGCGTCAAGATTTTCTTCAAAGGTAATCAAATTTGTGCATCAGAAAATAAAATTTGTGCATCAAGATTAATTGTGCCTCGCAAATCTAAAATTGGGCATCGAAATTTTGTTTATAGGTCAGCCAATTTGTGCATCGAAAAATAAAATTATACCTCAGAATTTACATTTGTATACTAATTCCAATTTTTGCATCACAATTGTGCTCTTCTTGAACATATTTTCCCCTCTCAGTTTGATGCTCTTTGAGTCTGTCTTTTGTCTCTAGACTTCGAAGGCACTTCCGCCACTTTGTGGCAAATTCTATCGCTTGAGTTTCTGGGCTTGGCTCTCTGCTGTTTCTGGGAACAATAGAGTCAAAGAAGAAATACAATCAACACGCAATGGATGAGTAAGAAGAGAATCTCAAGCTATTGAGGTTTTGGGTTTGAGGGCCAAACAATATCATATATTTCATTCTTCGGTAGAGTGGGATTCCTTCGCCAATACATTTCTTGCAATACCAATTTTAGTCAGATCGGGTTAAGTAAGCCACATTGGATGGCACAACACCCTCATTGAATTCTCGAGCTCCTAAGCGGCCAAGTGACACCTTCATAACACCATTCGAACTTCTAAGCGCCCAAACAAGGAGGATTGTTGGGCGGGGGCAATTAAGGAATAATTTTATAAAAGTGAACTTTAGAAGTTAAGAAATGAGGTATAAAATAGGTTATAAATACAGGAAATTGGATCGGCCAGCAATTTTCCCATACATATATAGTAGTAGTGTTATGAAATCTAATTAAAGATATTAATGAGAAAATGAATTTTGATACTTCATTGACCCTAAAAAACGATACCCCATTCGTTCTTGTTCATATTTCTTTTTTTGGTCGTTTAAAAAAAAGTTATGATATGCACGTATTCAAAATGTGCACCTAACGTTCACATGGCATAATCTAGCTAGTTACATAATCTGTAAGTTCTACCACTTAATAATGTTCTAACAAACCAAAACTTGCCTAATGAATTTTGAATGCACATAACATTTTTTTTTTCAAAAAAAATTGTTAACTTTCTAATATATTTTTCTCTTTTTTATGTTAATTTTTTAACTTTAATTAATCGACCTTACATTCAAGTAGATATATTTGAAAAATATATAAATTTCTAATACTTATAATAGATTCGAATCTGTGTACGAAATCAAACATTTTTTTTTGTATAATAAATTAATAATGGAGGAGTGGTCTTTTTTGGACCATTTTAGGGAGACCTAAAAAAGGACTAAAAGTGGAAGATGTAGTTTGCCTTTTATTATTTTAGTACTTTTTTATTAGTCGACTGTTTGCTTTGCCAAATAGCTGTAAGAACAAATAATGCTTTTAGGGTTTGAGGCATTTATATTCACCGCTGATCGCTGAAGATCCAAATGATGGCACTGTCCTCCTTGTTATGCTTTTTGCTGGTCGCCTTTCATTTTTTCTTGTTTCTTTTATTTTTAATTATTATGTTTGACTGAACACAGGATTTAAAAAAAAAACTAATTGATCAAATCATAAATACTGGTATAATAAATGTTTTCCCCATTTTCAAATTATCGTTCATATATTTTTTTTCATCTATTTTTAAATAATTGTTCTTTTTTAAAACTTTTTATTTTAAAAAATATTTTTACCATTTTATATTTGTTTTTTCTACCTACTTTAATTTACTCAAAGAGATTAAAGGAAATTGCATATTTCACCAATATTTATAATATAATCAATTACTTTTTTCTTAAACGGTATACGTACCAGGTCAAAATAGACAATATTTTAAAAACGGAGGAAGTAGTTTCTTTTACAAGCATAATTAAATCTGTTTCGATTTCAAATCTTTTTGATTAAATCTGGGTCGTTGGATCATCCCAAATGATCAAAAAATTTGAAACAATATTAGTAAACCGACGGTTTATCCCGGTTCACAGTTTGGTAAATGGAGCCAGAACTGAACTGTGTTTTTGACGGTTTCAATTCGAGGACGGTTCCGATTTGTTCGATGTTTTTTGGGTTCTGATTTTTTAAATCGGATAGGCATGTGTAGGGATAACCCATGCATTAGAGCATCCACAATGGTGGATCTCTAAACTACTCTTCAAACACATCGTTTTTTGTTCCAATTATACTTTTTCAACACTCTAAAAAAGAATCCACTCCAACAATTACTCTCTATATTTCTCTAAAAACTTAAAATCTCTCGAATATCAACTAACAAACCTAATTACAAATATATTTTTTTATCATTTTTATTTCTATTTTTTCACCACAATTTGATGAAATGTTTTATATTTTAAATTCATAAAATGTACTCCTTCCGTCCTGGACAAAGATTCCTCGTTTGAAAGTCAAATTTTTTAAGAAAATGACACTTTTAATAGTTCATTAGTAATAAAATGACTATGTTATGCCTTAATTTTTTAAAGTAAACTATTTCAGTGAAACATCCAAAAGTGAAATAGTGGACTCTTTGCCCGGAATGAGGGAAGTAAATAAAATATGTATCTTTCTAGATCTATATTATTGATAAATAAAAATTTATGATGATGTGGTAACAAAAAGAATTCTTTTTTGGGATGTTTCAATTGCTTGCAACGAAAAAAAAAAGCATCAAGAAAAAAAAAGTGATATACTCATTCTGTTTTGGGTAAAGAGTTCACTATTCAATTTTGAAATGTTTTAGTTAAAAAGTTCACTTTGAAAAATGAAGGCATAAAAATATCATTTTATTACTAATAGACTACTAAAAATGTCATTTTATTTTTTTTAAAAAATTGACTTTCAAACGGGAACTCTTTGCTCAAAATGAATGACGTAATTAATTTTTAATAAAATAAATTTTAACATGATGAAATATTAATTGGAAAATACTAGTAACCTTGTTTGTTTTTTGGAGAGAGATAAATGTTACTATTCAAGGTAAACAACTCTTCAAATTAGAAGAGTTATTTAGTTGATTTTAGAGATGGAGAGTTGGTTTGGACTCCCATTGTAGATTTAATTGGAGCTAAAAATCTCTAAAATGAGTTTTAGAGAGTTTGTAATTGGTATTGTTGTGGTTGCTCTTAGGTATCATGGCAGTCGAGGGGCCTTCGGGTACCGTGGATTAAAAAATTTTATGGTAAAATTTTGGTCGGTCCATTTTTTAAAGTTTTTTAACCTTAAAAATCTATCGTTTTTTTTCAATCGTAAAAAACCATTTTTCGAAATATTGTTCTAAAAATGTCATCGTCTCTTCAACAGCTCCAACAAACACATTGAATTCAAAAATCACCATTGTTGCGTAATGTCTCCGAAAGGTAAACAACTTTTATGATTTATGAAATACGAAACTGTAATGGATCTGTGTTGGATTGAGATTTTTCAGTAGAGACGAAGGCGAAGGAGGAGGAGGAAGAAGAAGGCTTACGACGGATGAGATGGAAGAATAAGATGGAGAATGTGATCTGGTTCTTTATGATTTTATATTGTGGTACAAAATATAGACTAGACAATTAAACTAATGAATCGCGGTTCAAACATTGATGTATCGCGGTGCAAAAATAGATTAGACAATTAAACTGATGAATCGCGGTACAAAAATAATGCAATAAAATCGATGTATTGAGATTCAATAATAAATGCATCCAACTAAATTGATGAATCGTGGTTTAACCATTGATGTATCGTGATGCAAAAATAAACTAAGCAATTAAATTAATGAATCACGGTTCAAAAATTAATACAATAAAATTGATACATTGCAGTTTAATAATCAATGCATCACGATTTATTTTCGTAACGCGTCTCATGCTCATTAAGGGTATCGTAGTTTTTTTTGCCCTCAAAAATATTTTTTTCTGATTTAAAAAATAAAACCGTACTAAAATAAATAAAAACTTTTGAAAATGGACGTGCCACAATTTTTCGAAGAATTTACATTAGTTAGACCAATCAAACCGAAGTACTTAAATATGGAGTACAGTGTTACCTTGCAACAAAAAAGAAAATGACAAAACAATCAAAAATTGGACCATCAACTTCAAAAGTCCCAAAGAGTCAATAACCCTAACGGTGCACATGATTTGACTTGGTTCGATTTAGACTAAAACTGTGAATCAAATCATAACCCTTCGATTCCAAAAATTTCAAATCGAATCAAATCATTCAATGCTTGGAACTGAACCAAACCAAACCACTCTGTTTGGTTTGGTTTGGTTCGATTTCGTGGTTCAACAAAAAATTAAATTAATCATTTGTAAAAACATTTAAAATTAGACAAATTAATTTTAATCGGTAAATTAAGCTAATTACTAATTAGCATCAAACATTAATAGACAAAAAATCAAAATTTTCTTACAAATATCTTCAAACATAGTAATTGAAAATTTGAATCCAAGGTAATTGAAAAGTGAAAATATTAAGAATGGAACAATAGTAGCAATATATATAATAAACTTATAAACAATTAAACAACCGGATATAAAATAAAATATTATATATATATAATTAATAATCAAATAATATTCACCTCGGTTTGGTTTGGTTCGGTTCGACTCGACTCGGTTCGGAGACAGGAACCACAAACCGAACCGAACCACTCAATTTTTAGATTTTGGAAACCAAAACCGAACCACCTTGTACCGAAACCGAACCAAAATGCATGGTTCGGTTTGATTCGACTTGGTTCGATAGCTCAATGGTTCGGCTGTACACCCCTATCATAAGCAACTGAAAATGAAGTTCACTCGTCTCAAACTAAGTACATGCTCTATTGTTTAAGGTTTGATAAAAACTAGAGCCGTCAAAACGGACCAACGGGGCGGACCAACCCGTCAAATGGCGGGCCCCGCCAATTAGCGGGGCGGGGCGGACCAACCCGCGAAAATGACGGACTAAAAAGACACCGGTCCAACCCAACCCACCTTGGGTTGCGGGGCGGGGCGGACCAACCCGTACAAAAAGAAAATTTTATATCCAAATCCAACTATCCAAATGCCTGGAGCTGTTTCCTGTTAGTCAATACTCAATAGACATTTGTTGTGCTGAAAGTGATGATGTGTTGAAAGTGCTGATGTGCATTTTTGGTGACGGAAATACATAGCAAGTGAGAGCCGATAGATGATAGGTCAACAATCGATGGTCACTTGACTCGTGAGAGTTGAGAGACAGAGAGATCGAGAAGGCCTGATTGCCTGAAGGGTGAAGCTATGAATCTGTGACTGTGAGACAACCGGTGGCGGTGGACAGTCCGGAGGATGTCGGAGAGAGAGAGAGAGAGATCGATGGCGGCCTGAGAAGATCAATGGTCGGACGGGACGGTGGACTGATGACTGAGAGAGTGAGCGACGAAGATGGTGGTGGTGGACCGCACGGTTCAACAACAGTCAACAGCCGCTTTATCTCTCACGCAGACGCAGAGACTGAGAAATCTGAGATGGAGTATTGGAGTATGCTGAGAGAATGAAATACAATGAATTGATGAAATGAAATATTTTAAACATTGAGTTTGATATTTTAGAGAATGAGTGGTTGTGGTAGTCTTGGAATTTGGGTACTAACTTGGTTATATTTATTGTTTGACTTATTGGGTTTTGATCATAAAAATGAGAAACTTTCTTTTTCAAACCAATCGTCTAGGCCGTAGGTGTATATTAAAATATTACTTTATGAGTAATAAATTAGTATATTCTATATATATTTAATGATTAATTGTATATTATCAATTATGGCGGGTTACCCGCCCCCGCCCCGCCCCGCCCCGCCTAGGCCCGTGACCCGTGCGGTCCAGCCCGGACGGACCTATAATTTGTTAACCCAACCCATCATTTTTACTTGGCGGGCGGACCAACCCAACGTTTCTTGGCCCATTTGATCGCCTAATAAAAACTTAGAAATGTGGATTTACTAGTATTTTTAAATTTTTGCATTTTCTTGACTCGATCATATGTTGGTTGGTTAACATATAAGAGAGTAAAAATCTGTTTTACAAATTAAGATCTGTAAGACTGTCTCGTATGAGACATACTCATAAAGTTTAAACTCTAGTGTCCCAAAGTCCGAGCCATAAAATCAACATTGTTTCATTCTCCAACGATGCATCGCCACAATTCGGGGACTTCAACTGTTGACAAGTGCAACGTACATCACAAGCCTATGAACTTACATCGCCACAATTCTTGTACTTCACGAGCCTATGAACTTTATACATCGCCGCAATTTGGGGACTTGGTGCAACGTACTTTACAAGCCTATGAACTTTACGTCATGATAAATATGTAGAGCACTGTAGGTTGTAACCATAACGCATTAAAAAGAAGAAAAAACAGTTAGAACGGGTGCCCATGGTCGTATCCTTGACAAACAAAACCAACAACATACGCTTGTAAAGAAGTCAAAGCTGCTATGGAAATCAATCCATGCAATACGCACTATTTGAAATGAAATCAAAGTTATTAAATCAATTGGGTTTCAGCTTATAAATTCATGTCCAACATTTGATCGATAAATTAGTTATCGAAAGGATCATATGCATTTGGAAATGAAATAGGTTTACTTGTTATTTCATGTTACTAGTTGGGTGTTACCACGATTGGTAGGGTATTAATTAATTGGATTAATTAATAAAATTAATTGTTATTAGAAAAATTACACTAGTTGTAAACATGCTAGTAGTGTTAGTCGTGAACCTAAATGGGTCGCACATAATTTTGAATGTTGACATTCCGAGATGTATAGATTCAATAATTAGATGAATTTGATATAGGTTGGTTAATTGGGGATTTAAATCTAATTATTAGTCTTTAAAGGGTGTGTCCATTAACACACAATTAAATATTGAGTTTTAAATGGTTAACCCAATATTTTTTTTTATAATGGGTATAGTGGATAACTCAATGGATTGAATAAAATATGAAAAAAATTGCGGGTCAGTCCTCTTCGCACCCTTTTTTTTTGTAACAGAAAAAAAAACACTTCATGCATCACGATGCACAAAAACATGTCTCACGGTGCATCATTTGTATATTCTGACACATGAAAGTACCTTATTTTGTGTATCCCGATGTAAAAGTGTCTTTTTTTGTTACAAAAAAATATGCGTGCAAGGCAGGTGAAAATTATCCAGATGGACCAGCCTGAATTTCTCCCTTAAAATATTAATCACCCCTTCATGTGAATCACAAATGACTGTGTGTTTGTGTAAGGGAGAGAGAGTTTGGTGTGGAAGGAGAAAACTATATTCATGCCCGTTAAATAATGGCAAGAAAAATACAATTAAAAGATTAAATTATAACCTAGATACCGGAAAAATAAGGATAAATCTTTCATGTGTGATCATATATATTCATAGGTATGATATACTTATATTGTTTTTTAAAGAAATATATGCTTCTGGTAAATAGTTTCACGTTCTTCAAAAGTTCTACTAAGAAAAAAAAAACCCTTTAGATACGCATTTATAATGATACATATTGACACCCTTTTCGCTTAATTCTTGGTTTTTGCTTCGAATAAATCATAACATCGTTTTTTGTTGTTGGTAAATCAAGCCCTAACTTAGGAGAAAATCCTAACAGCCAATACAATAAGGGTTCCCCAAGTGGGAGCTTGGAGTGCTTGAGGAGTTTTGAAAACAACAATGGAGCTTAATTGGTAATTGTTTGGCCAAGTAAAAGTGAAATGAAGAGCCAAAGAAGCTCCCGCGGCTGAGATCTTTTTTTGGCCTAAAAACGGTGTTGTTTTGAGATTGGAAGCAAGGAAACTGTGTTGTTTTGAGATTGGGCTTCCGACAAATACAAAGTAGCCTCATGCACTTTGTCCTACTTTACAAGTGTCAAAATTCTGGTGGACCAAATTATTTTTTCACCACAACTTTTCTTGACCAATTTTTAATCATAAAAAACGTTTTTTTTTTTCGGAATTAAAGTACATAATTTTATCTATAAATAGACACTTGGTTTGTTTGATTTGGATATCTTAAAAAATTTCTACGATTTTTTCAAGTTTCTAGCCAATTTTCTCTCTTCCATCTCTTTAAATTTGATTTTTTAATCACTATTTAGATATTAGTATTTATTTACTAATTAAATAATTTAAAATTATTCACTAGGTAAGATAAAATTTTATTATTAATATTGCTATTAAATATTAATATTAGTGTTATTACTATTTCCATTGATATTGTTTATTGTTCTTATTTAAGTAGCATTGTTGTTGTTATTATTGTTATTATTAGTATTATTATTATTTAGTAGTCAATTAATGTCATTATTGTAGTATTGATATTTTTACTGATTTAGAACTTAATCAATGGCTTCACGTAATTCATCTTGTAAAAAAATATTGAAAAAAAAGATAATTCACGTTCATCTACACCAAATCAACACCGTTAGTCAAATTCTCCAACCAACTTCACAAAACCAAAGCATCGTTCTATCATAATATTTTTTTTATTTCGAAAATCAGCCTTCAACACAACAATTCCAAAAAAATTCAAATATCGAAGGTATGAAAAATTTTCAAAACCCACAACCATTTGGAAATTTTCATACTTTTTCGAATATGTCGCAACAATTATTTGCCTCATTTTCTCATATACTACAACAATCACAGTTCAACCAGCAGTATTTCCCTATGGGAGTAAGTTCTACACATGAATATGTTCCAAGTAGTCCCCCACTTTCAAACTTGCCTCATTTTTCAACACAACCAAAACAAGTTAATAATGAAGAGGGAGATGAGGATGTCTTGGTGGTTGATGAAAATACTCCTCAAAGTGGAAAATCAACAAAAAGAGTAATGTAGTCCATAAATGAAACCAAAATTCTGTATAAATCTTGGGAGAATGTGACTACGGACGTTTATGTCATACAAACCAAACTTCTACCCAATTTTGGTAAAAAGTTACAGATTGTTACAATACACATAAAGAGGAGGATCTTAACTGAAATTCATGTCAATGTAAAAATCATTTTGGAAAGGTGTCAAGGGCAGCTGCAAAATTCTCATGAGCCTTTAACCATGCCTTAGCTACCAAAGAAAGTGGGTGGAATGATGACGATGTCGTTAACAAGACACATATTATCTATCAAGCTGATGAGAGAAAACGTTTCACCTTAATGGAAGCTTGGGGAGTCCTTCGAAAGATACCAAAGTGGTGGGCGACCAATGTTGAAACAGTTCAAAATTCAAACAGTAGTGGCTCGAAGAGAAGTCGAATAAATGAAGCCGGTCATTTTTTGAATTATTCCTCAAATGCCAAAGAAGCCTCAACTGTATTTCCAGATCAACCTCTCAGTAGAAAAGCTTCAAAGAATAAAGGAAAAGGAAAAGTTAAGGAGGCTCAACTTGAAGAGTTAAAGAAAACAAATGAAATCGATTGTGTGTTTAATGGCAATTTTGATCGATGGATGAACTTTGCACAAATAAGGCTAGAGAAAGAAAAAAGGAAGGTGAATGAGGCCGTAAAGGATCGTTTATTCAAACAATGGGAGTTTCTGGTGAAAAAGGAAAACAAAACAATAGAAGATGAAGATGATTACACTCGGTTGTATCGTGAGCTGTTTAAGTAGATATTATTCTAGTTTGTCTTTAATTCCTCTAATTTGTCTTACTATTTGTTTTGATTTCCAATTCTTGTAATATTAATGTAATGTATGATTTCTAATCAATTTCTCAAAATTATTGTGTACCGACAACTCGAAATTATTGTTTAGCTTTAGCTTTAGCCTTTAGTTTTATCTTTTAACTTTACAAAAATTGGTGAATACCCGTGACCGTTTATTATTTTCCCTTGGCCTATAAATATCGTAGTGCACACACTTCAACTAATCATACCAACATTTCATTTCATACTTAACTACAATCATGTTTTCAAGTTATAGTTTCAATTCTCAGATGCCCAATGAAAATGAAGTAGATGTCAATGATCACGAAGATATAGATACTTTGTTTGAAAGACAACTTGAAGAACACATTTTAGACGTCTCCAGTCGTCGACGTCGGAAGCATCAAATCATGAGGGAACTAATTACCTCCAGCCAAGTAGAAACAGGAGGTCATCAACGTACGTACATAGACATAGATCGTGTTGATGGTCATCGATGCCTATATACAGACTACTTTGCGGAGAATCCAACATACACCGACCAACAATTTCGCACACGATTTCAGATGCGAAGACATGTCTTCCTCCGAGTAGTGAAAGCTCTAGGTGATCATACTTCATACTTTCAACAACGATATGAAAGATCGGGGAAACCTGGTATCGCCACTACAAAAGTGCACTGCTGCTATAAGAATGTTTGCTTACGGAATGTCCGCTAATTAATGCGTACGATGACTATGTTCGTATTGGAAAAACAACATCAATTCAATGTGTGAAGAATGTCGCCGAATGTGTGGTTAGTGGTTTTGGAGACGAGTACTTAAGAAGGCCAACAAAGGAGGACCTTTAGCGCTTGCTTCATGTTGGGGAAAGCCGCGGTTTTCCAGGTATGTTAGGTAGTATAGATTACATGCATTGGGAATAGAAGAATTGTCATGTGTCTTGGCAAGGTCAATATGCTCGAGGGGACGTAAAATCGACCTTTGTACTCGAAACAGTAGCTTCCTACTATTTATGGATATGACATGCATTCTTTGGTACTCCAGGTACTTGTAATGACATTAATGTCCTTGATCGATCGCCGATATTTAACGATATTTATACTGGTGTAGCTCCGGCAGTAGGTTTCACGGTTAATGGTAATCAGTATAACTTGGGTTACTATTTAATCGACGACATTTATCCCCCATGGGCAACATTCATCCAGTCTATTAGATCGCCGCAAAGTAAGAAATATAAGCTCTTTGCTCAACATCAAGAGGCAACAAGAAAGAATGTTGAGCATGCATTTGGGGTGTTGCAAGCACGTTTTTGCAATAATACGAGAGCCCCAACACTTATGTGGGAAGTAAGTAGTTTAAGAAAAATTATGATGACATGTATCGTGTTACATAATATGATTGTCGGAGATGAATGAGATACTTACGGTCGTGTACCAAATGCTTCCGATTATGACCAAGTTGACATTAGATATGGTAGTTTAACATAAGAATATTTTAACGAGCGTATTCCGGAGCAGGAGAGGTATGTTCAAAGAAGGTGTATCATTCAGGATAAAGAAACACATCGCCGCCTGAAGCATGATCTGATTGAAAATATTTGGAGTCTTTTTGGTGACTAAAATATGTTAGTACTTGAAATGTCGCATTTGCTTTTATTGTTGTTGTATTTTTCCTAGTTTACAGGCTCAACATAATGTATTGTTCATGAATTTTCCGTGTCTTGTTGTATTTGTATTTACTATTGTAATTGTACTTGTTTGGGAAAAAAATTATTTACTTAATTATTGTACTTGTTTTAATATTTTTAAAATTATCAACAAAATAATTAAATAATTTATTAATAATAATTTATTTATTTCTAATTTCAAAAATATATTTATTATTTAATATATTCATGTAAGAAATATGTAATAAAATTGTATAAACAAAATTATTGGTTGATATAAGTAAGATATAAAAATATTAAATTAATGGAGATAAAGATGGTGGTGTATGTAAAAGTGTTGGAATTTGTACATTGTTGGAAGAGTATTTTTGTTGTAGAGCTTAAATGGGGAGCTTAATGACATTATTGTAATAAAATAGAAAAAAATGGAGCTTAAGTTCCCCAAGTGGGGAGCTTTGTTGTTCATACTCTAAGGGAAGAAGATAAAGTTGGGCAACGATATGAATGCAAATGCAAAAGTATATGTTTAATGGAATATGTCTCCTGTAACACCGTCTACAAATCTTAATTAATAAGACCGAGTCTTACGCTCTCACAACTCAACCTACCTTATACTCTTAAGACCGTTTTTCCTAAGTTTTGCCTTTCTAATGTGGGGAGAAACATAAGACCATTGATGTTTTTTCAGAAATTCGAGAAATTTGAGAACGAGGGCCTCTGGTTAGATAAATCCAGTTCCCACACCTGTGATGCAGAACCTAACCGGAGCCGAGCTTCTCAATCCAAGGGCCGACGCAGTGGTAACTATAAGAAAGGCAAGAAAAATGGACTAGCGACAACGAGGGTGAAAACTCTGTGCAACGTAAAAGAATGAGCATGGAGGCAAGCAGAAGTAGGAAATTGAGTTGGATCATAACTAAGTATGAGTGCAACAACTATTGTAGGCTAGGTCATTTGACTCGTGAATCCAACATGCTAATGCTTATCCTTTATATTAAGTAAGCAGCTCATCTAAAAGCTTAAACTGTTAGAGAGAGCACCAACAATATATATCATGCTTTAGATTTTGTACTTTGAAAGCTAGTCTACCTAAAGAAGAACACATAATTTCAATAGATATTGAGATCAAATATATATATATATATATATATATATATATATATATATATATATATTTAAAGTTGGTGAAGAGCACAATAGTTGTATCATCTCACCATCTTTTGATAAATCTTTAGTGCAAAACATTCATGTGAAGGTTTTAAAAAATTTTGGTTTTCTAGCTATTAACTAATAATATATAATACATAATAATAATCAATATGGTAAGGGGTATTAATATTAGTATATATAACATCTTCTATTGTCAATAGTAGAAGTTTTATATTTAAAAACATTTACAACTAATATTACTTCTAATCATTGTGAGATAAAACTCTTCTATTAATAATAAAATGTGAGAGTGAGATACAACTCTTCTATTGGTAATAAAATGTGAGAGTGAGATACAACTCTTCTATTAGTAATAAAATGTGAGGTTTTTAATATAAAAACTTTTAAAACTAACATCAATTCAGAACAAATGTAAGAAACATCTCTTCTAATGATAATATTAGAAGAGATGTATTTCATATTGATTATAAATTGATGTTGGTTTTAATTCTTTTTTGATAAAAGACTTCTACTTATCACCATGGAAGAGATGTATCTTACATTGTTTAGAAAAAAGATGTTAGTTTTTTATATAAATGACTTCTGCTCTTATTACCAATAAATTAAGGAGATGCATATCACATTGTTTAAAAAGAAAAGTTTGATTTTAAAGTCTTTAGACTAAAAACTTTCACTCTTACGAGAGATGCATCTCACATTGGTTACAAAATATTCTACTATTATTACCAATAGAAGAGATGTATTACACATTGGTTAGAAATTGATGTTAGTTTTAAAAATAATATTATTAATTACTAATAGAAGAGATGTATCATACGTTGGTTAGAAAGCGATGTTGGTTTTTAAATTCTTTTGATAAAAGACTCCTACCATTATTACTAATAGAAGATGTATATCTCACATTGGTTAAAAAATGATGTTGTTTTTAAATTATTTTAAACTAGATTAAAGATTTTTATTATTATTAGCAATAGAAGAGATATATCACACATTTGTTATAAATTGATGTTGGTTTTAAATTACTATTATTACCAATAAAAGAGATACATCATACATTGGTTAAAAATGATGTTGATTTTAAAATTCTTTAGATAAAAAGACTTCTACTTTTACCATCAATAGAAGAGAAGAGAAGAGATGTATCCTATTATATAGAAAGAGATGTTGGTTTTAGATTTTTTTAGATAAAAAACGTCTACTATTATTATCAAATGATGAGATGTATTTCAAGTTGGTTATAGAGTGATGTAGGTATTAAAAGTCGTTTTATAAAAGACTTATTACCAATAAAAAAGATGTATTTCACATTGGTTAGAAAAATTATATTTGTTTACAATATTTTTAGATAATATATCTCACATTGGTTACGTACAAAGAGATGTATCCCACATTATTTAGAAATTGATATTGGTTATAAAAGTCTTTAAATAAAAGAATTTTTATATTATTATCAATAGACGGTGTATCACACATTGTTTAGAAATAGATGCTTGTTTCAAAACTCTTTAGATAAAAGACTATTATTATTATTATTATTATTATTATTATTATTATTATTATTATTATTATTATTATTATTTTATAACCAATAGAAGAGATGTATTCCACATTGTTTAGAAAGATATATTGATTTCAAAAGTTTTATATAAAAGACTGTTATTATTACTATAGAAGTATGTATCTCACATTTGTTAAAAATTAGTGTTGGTTTAAAAAATACTATTATTACCAATAGAAAAGATATGTACCACATCCACATGGTTAAAAAGAAATGTTTGTTTTAAAGTCTTTACATAAAAGTTTTAAACTTTTATTACTAATAGAAATAGAAAATAAGTATCACATATTGTTAGAAAGTGATCATAATTTTAAAAGTCTCAAAATAAAAAATTTAATATCATAAAGTCCAAAATTTAAGGTGTCTTTTAACACAGTTATGTTAAAAGATTTCATTTGGACGAAAATTTATTTTTCTTTTCATTTGATAAGAATTGAACAATATTATTTTTATTGTTACTATTACTATTGCTATTATTATTATTACTATCATTATTTTTTATAAAAATAATACTATAATTATTTTCAAGCATTCATTTGTGACTCTTTGTTTTTCAATCATTACCTATTAATAATAGGTATTAATAATTAATATAATAATTGAATATTAATCTCTATTATTAATCTCTTCTATTGTTAATAATAGAAGCCGTATATATATAATTTACAACCAACATTATTTTCAAACCAATGTGGGATACAACTAATCTATTGATAATAAAAGGTTAGATTTTTAATTTAATTACTTTTAAAACTAAAATCAATTTATAACCAATATAAAATACATCTCTACTAATAGTGAAAAGATGTATCTTACATTGGTTATAAATTGATGTTAATTAGTTTTGAAAGTATTTTGATAAAAGATTTCTACTTTTATCACCATAAAAGATATGTATCTTAGATTGTTTAGAAAGAGATGTTAATTTTAAAAGTTTTATGTTAAGGACTTCTACTTTTATTACCAATAATATATATATATATATATATATATATATATATATATATATATATATATATATATATATATATATATATATATATATATATATATATATATATATATAATAATAATAACAAGCGTGATTTTCATGCCTAAATGTTTTCCATAAATGAAAACACAAATATGTATCGGAAGTTGAAACACTTTGTTTTATTATATTTTTCTTAGTTTTTATACTAAACATTTAATTAACAAGGTATTGGAAATTGGAACACTTTGTTTTGTTACATTTTCTTTATATATATAATGACAAATGTGATTAGCACATCCAAATATAGCAAGATCCCTTCAAAATGCACTTGTCAAAAATATGAAGATATATATAATGACAAATGTAATTTTCTTATCTCAAAATTGTTTGATAACCACTGTAACTACTTACCGAATAAGAATATTATTTACATATGAACACATATACAAGTATTGCTAAGTAAATTTTTTTTAAAAAAAAGATTTTTTAAAAATTAAATATCATCAATCTAAGAGGGAATGTCTTTTCTCTTCTTACCAATATGCAAGAGAAACGAGACTAACAATCTAAAAACTCAACAAACATTACTTACTCGGCCATAAATGTGCTTCCTCTTTGAATATTAATTTACTTGTGAGTTTTGTCAAGACAAATTATATCCATAGGAGCTAAAGAATAAGTACATAGTGAAATATAATTTGATGAACAACTATGAATTCTTAAAGTTTGTCATATCTAATTTGATACTCAACAAACAGTTTACTCAACCATAAATGTGTTTTCTCCTTGAATATACATGCTCTATGACCGCTTTTGTTATCCATAACCACGAATTTCACCGGCAAAAGTAGTAGCATCAGTTATGACATACTGGATGAGTGGACTTTTAAAGATCAACAAGGTCCTGGTGAGAGGTGATAACATCATCATTACCGGATTCCATTTTCGCTCATTGACATTGGAAGATGAATATGAGCAAGTAAATAATAGTCTAATTGCTATGAGAACATGTACGATGACTGTAGAGGGGTGTGATTATGTATATCAACGAGTAGCCGAGTATAATATACTCTGTGAGAGGTACAATGAATTGAGAGCAATCATAGTCTAAATGTCTATTTTATTGTCTATTGAATTGAGCTTAAATATTTGTAGATATAGTTGTAATAATTAAGTACACATATTATCAGTGTCACATCATTTGGGTGACACTATTAATGAAAATGTTTTTTGAGTCGGAGACATTTTGGTTATTTCAGGGGAGGGATGACTGTAGGAAGTATGTAATTTGAGTTGCTTTTCTTTGGTTTGTCGTCATTTGAATTTGTTATATAATTTTTATTATCTAACAAATATATATTCGTTTAAAGATGTATTCTAAAATATATATGAATTTTTCATTCATGTAATAAGCAATAATTAAATTCACTTATATTTTTATCCTTACATTTTAATTATGTGTTTAATTTTCATAACACACTAACTAAAGATAAAAAACATTATATTAATATTGATTAATATAGATTACGTGAGTTTTGTTATGTGATAGTGATAGTAGTAGTAATTGTGCATATCTAATCATAGTGATAGTAATAGTAATAGCACATATTTAATGACAAATATTGTATTTAAAAAAAATATTCTAAAATTTATAAAAGAATTTATTTATTTATTGCATTCTCTATTAATAATTTGACTTTTTCTTAATCGTTGTGTTATAATAATTTGTTCAGTTTATGTATATATCGAACTCACAATCTTTACGGTACAATTATTTGTTTATTTTATTTATTATCATTAAAGTTTTTAATCATGATATTAGTTTTACAGTAATTTATTCTTTTAATTTTATTTTTTCAATTCATGTTGCTTATGTATAATTTGATTTGAAAAGATATATGGCGTGCGTTTAACGCACGAGTGTAAAGCTAGTTATTATTATTAATAGAAGTGATGTATATCACATTAGTTAGAAATTAATGTTAGTTTAAAAAATACTACTCCCTCCGTTTTCAAATTACCGTCCTCCTTTCATTTTTCGCCAGTTCAAAAATAATTGTACTCTTTCAAAAAAATTCCCTTTTAGGAAAACACTTTTACCACTTTACCTTTACTTTTTCTATCTACTTTAATTATGACCACATGTTCAAATATATTAAAGAAAACCACACATTTCACCAATATTTAAATACAATCAATTACTTTTTCTTAAATGATGTGTCAGGTCAAAGAGTGCAATAATTTTAAAACGGATGGAGTATTATTACTGAACTGCCCGGCCTAATAGGCCCAAAACGTTAGTCATGCGTATGGCACATGATCATCATTCATGGGCAGTGCACGTGCATCCTAAGATCAAAGGCACAAGGGAAGGTTTAAATGGTTTTAATATACCGCGAGCTGGGGGCTTGACTAGCGAGCAAGAACTTGTGACGAGCAGGAGGTGTTATGCTCGCTCACTATAAAAGCTATTGTCAGTTGAGGGCGGTTATGTCCGGAAAACTCTCTATGTTATCGTTGTGATAAATGGGACAGTTAATGGGGGCAATTAATATGCCCGCCATTTATGCCATGAACTTTAATGGGCGGTTATGAACAGTTATCCTCTCCGGCAGCAACTATAAAAGTCCCTCAAAATGAAGGAGGGAGGTATGTGATTCTGATAGCTTGCCTAAACTCTGTCAAATTATACACTCATTTTGCATACTTTAATTCTCACGCCGAAGGGCTTTTGCAGGGAGTGCCCCTGCTTAGTTCACAGTTTTCATTGGTTTTCTTGCAGAGTTAGGCCACGCAGTAGTAGGATACGTTGAAAGCCAGGTATCCATTTGGAAGAGTCCAGTGCGTCTAGGAGATTTTTGGACGCATCAGTTGGTTCCGTTGCCGGGAAACGGTAGCATTTTTCGTGAATTGAAAGTTTGTTCTTGGTAAGTTTCAACAATGGCGGAAAATGGCGTTAATGGTGTCAATGGTAGCCGTCAGGAGGATGTACATGCAACTCCCAGTCTTAATCAGTTGGCTGGAAACAACCCGCCTCCTCATGATGCTCGTCATAAGCTTAATCAACGGCGTGGTGTAGATTCCTTAGCTAGAAGTGTTGTAGCAGCTGTTGGGTTGGCAAATGAATTCAGGGAGGAAGCTCTTCGTCAAAGGGCTATATATTTGGGACAGATGCACCAGCTTAATTTACAGTTGATCGCCATGGGTAAGCCGCCTCTACCCATTGAACTGGATCCCTTACCAGCTTTATCTGCTCCAAGTCAGGCAGCAAGTGGATTGAAGACTGAGGGCAATCAATTAAATGCAGTGATCGTTCCCTCTCAACAGCGTGAACGGGAGTCAAAGGGACGAAATTAGCAAGAAGGCAGAGCTACTCACAGGGTTGTGCCCAGTATGCACTCACGGCTAGGACCACGAGTTGGGGATGATTCAGCACAGTCTCGTCATCATCGACAATCACCTTCTCCACGAAGGTCTCATGCTCGTAGACCTCGCTCACCCTCTCCTCGACGGTCACATGCTTGTAGCCTCCGATTGCCATCTCCTAGGAGATCCCATGCTCGTCGTCATAGGACACCTTCCCCCAAGCGGTCTCAAGGATATTTATCTTATCACTCTAAGGATAAAAGGGAGTTGCATCAATCAGGTGCTCGAAATTTAGTGGCCAATGAACCAGTTGCTCAGCTCGCTAGGGTGGCTCAGGCACAGGTGGCGCAGGTCGTGGGTGTTACTCAAGCCTTTGGAGCTATGGGTCCCCCACAGGTCCCTCCTATGCATGTGGTACAGCCTCAGCTCGTGGGTGGTTTGCCTTCAACCGTAAATATGCAGGATTTCGAGGATTTGAAACGCCGTATAGAGGCATGGGAGCAGGGTAAAGCTCTGGATGGAAATTTTCTAGGTACCTCAGCCAGCCCGTTGGCACCATGGATTGAGAATGGACCGCCGGCACATGGACTCATCTTCCCAAACATTAAGGAGTATACGGGGAAGACGAAAGCAAGAGACTGGTTGATGTCATTTGAGTCTCAAATTGGCTAGGTGACTTCAGATGAGGCCTTAAAGATTCGGGCTTTTGTGGGTGCCTTGCAAGGAACGACGTTAGCTTGGATGGGAGCCTTACCACGCAGATCGATCAATAATTGGGCTGACTTGAGAACAAAGTTTCTAGCAGACTTTGGTACCGCGGGCACGTTGGCAAAGACAAGGGCCGACTTATCAAAGGTTAAGCAAGGAGCAAACGAGTCAACTGCTAGCTACTTGGAGCGATTTACCAAAGTGTTGGAGCAAGTTCCAGGGTTGACCGAGCAGGAAGTAACCTTATGTTTTGAAACAGGGTTACTTGAGGGAGAAGGAGGTTTAAGGTCGGAACTAAGCATGCGCGAGCCCAAAACGCAGGCGAAAATGTTAATGCGGGCTCAGAAATGGTGTGCAGGGGAGACTGCAAAGAAAGAAAATAAGAAAGAGAGCAATGATGCTGGGGGAAACTCCAAAAGTAATGGTCAGGTCGCGGGCAGTAGTTACAATAAAAGCAAGTCAAGATATGATCGCCCGAGAGAATTTCTTCGTGAAGCTGATCTTACTCCGCTCAATACGTTGCGTGAGGATATTATGTATGAGATTCGAGATGAGCTTCCTCGCCCACCTCGTATGAATCCTGAGACAGCAGATACTCGGGATCGGACGAAGAGATGTGTTTATCATGACGATTACGGGCACACAACAGAAGAGTGTTGGCCGTTGAAAAAGGCCATTCAAAAATTGATCAATGAAGGCCGGCTAGACCGGTTCAAGAGAGATGGGGGAAACAGGGGGAATGTTCCCCGAAGAGATGCCCCACTGATCAGAGGGGTAATAAATGTCATAATGGATGAGGAGCCCACTCCAACCCAGCTCGAAAAGCAGATTTATTCCTTGTCGAAAGTTGTGGATCGACCTACTACTTTGCAATCTGGAGAGGAAGCTATACAGTTCACTCATAGCGAGTTAGCGAGCAATGTAGCAGGAGAGAAGTCCTTAATTGTCTCGGCCCTAGTGGATGGTTGGGTTGTGCATTGAATCCTGGTTGATACTGGAACCTGCAGGGATGTGATGTATTATTCATGTTTTCAGGGTTTGGAATTGAGTGATGATCGCCTCAAACCATATGCTGGGACGCTGGAGGGCTTCACTAAGCATAAAGTATCGGTTAAAGGCACGGTCAAGCTGGAGGTCTTCATTGGTGAAGGGAGCCGCACGCGAATTGAGAAGATCACTTTCATGGTGATTGACCTAAAGTCTCCCTATAATATTATCTTGGGTGTGCCGAGTATGACCAAGTTTCAAATGGTTGCGTCCATTCCCCATCAACGAGCTAAATTCTACACCAATCAAGGAGTAGGATTATTGAGGAGTCAGCCCCGAGCAGTGCTTGAGTATGTGCGTGACAGTCAACGGAAAAAGCAAAAGTTAACCTTGGAGGACGGCGAACAGAAAATTACTGTTAGCTCCAAGGAGACATCTCATGTGATTGTGGGGCCATCAACAGTAGCTATGGTGAGTGAAGAGGATTACGAGGTGGACACTTGCCCTTTTGCCGACATTGAAGTCGGGGGGGGGGGCAGTCGAGCACGAAGGTGACACAAGCTTGACTTTAGATCAAAATGGTGAGGAGAGCATTTGTCCTTTGCCGACACTGAAGTCGGGGGGCAGGTCGAACAGTATGGTAAAGCGAGTTTGGTTCCAGATAAGGTTGGTGAAAAGCTTGATGGTCCTTTGCCGACATTGGAATCAGAGGGACAAGCTGAACAGACAGAGGATATGGATGTCGATCAGCTTGATCTGGTTGAGACTCAGCCTGAGGAAGAGGAGAAGGTGGAGTGTGACACATTTCAAATGCGGGATGAGCCAGAATTTATGGCTCAGGACGAGCTCGAGGAAGCGGTTATCAATTCTGTTTACCCCGAGCAAAAGATAAAAATTGGCAAGGCTTTGTCAGCTGAAGCTCGGGCAAGTTTGATCAAGCAGCTTCAGGATAGTTTGGATGTTTTTGCATGGAGACCAGAGGATATGCAAGGCGTGAGTGAGGCTATAGCTTTGCATTGTCTCAACGTGGATCCCGCTTTCAGGCCAATTCAGCAGCGGCCTAGAATCTATTCTGTTGAAAAGGATCAAGCTATTAAGGAGGAGGTTGAGAAGCTGCTCAGCGTGGGAATTATTGAAGAGATACATTATCTAACGTGGTTGGCTAATGTTGTTATGGTTAAAAAGTCCAACGACAAGTGGAGAATGTGCGTTGACTTCACTGATTTGAATAAGGCCTGCCCGAAGGATTGTTATCCTTTACCTCGAATTGACAAGCTGGTGGATGCTATAGCGGGGTTCGAGCTTCTAAGCTTCATTGATGCATATTCTGGATATCATCAAGTCAAAATGAACGAGCAAGATAAGTCTCTGACAGCTTTCCGAGCAGCAGGAGGGCTATATTGCTATAAGATGATGCCATTTGGATTGAAGAATGTAGGAGCTACGTATCAAAGGATGGTGAATAAGGTCTTCAGTTCGCAGATTGGCAAAAATGTGGAGGCCTACATTGACGACATGGTGGTGAAGACCAAAGGGCACGAGCATGCAGTTGACTTGGGCGAAACCTTTGCCAATCTTAGAAAAAATAACATGAAGCTTAACCCGAGCAAGTGTGTGTTCGGGGTGAAAGCAGGCAAGTTTCTGGGGTTCATGTTAACTGAGAGGGGTATCGAGGCCAATCCAGAGAAAGTCAAGGCATTGGTCACTATGAAGCTTCCTCGATGTATCAAAGATGTTCAAAAGCTCAATGGTAGGGTGATAGCCCTTGGTCGCTTCATTTCTAGATCGGCAGAAAGATGTTTACCATTCTTCAAGGTTCTCCGTGGAAATAAGGGGTTCGAGTGGACAGTTGAATGTCTGAAGGCTTTCGAGCAGCTAATGGAATATCTGGGAAGCTCTCCTTTGTTGAGCAGCCCGGTTTTTGGTGAGACATTGTTTGTGTACTTAGCGGCCATAGAGCAAGTGCCGAAATACTGCGGCCGTGTAAATTTAATTAGGGAGGAAGAATGTAATGTGCAAAAAGCTGTTTATTATGTTTCAAAAAGCCTCCTCTTGTGGAGGGGCGATATTTTAATGCAGAGAAATTGGCTTACTTGCTTGTTGTTGCTGCTCGGAAACTTCGAGCTTATTTTTCTGCACATTCAATCATTGTATACACGGACACGCCTCTCATGAAAATTTTGCACAAGCCAGATTCTTCTGGTCATTTGCTCATGATCGATGTATTTTATACGTCGATTTTATATGCTTATGTGACTTGAATTAGGCTATTTCATGAGTCTTTTGAGTACTAATATATGTTTTTGGTGAGTTTTGTAAGTTTCAGGATTGTTCGTGAAAATACGCGAAACCCCAGGGTTGTAAGTGCAAATTACAAAGAAAGAAAAATTGAAGAAAATAAAGTTCGTTAACTGACACCTCGGACGCCAGCAGTGCTTCACCTTGCGACCAAGGTAGGCAGACGGTCCCCTCGGCCAAAGAATCAAAGAAGCACACACATCGGAGACCCTAAGGACGCAAGTATCCAAAGACCTTGCGACCGCAAGGTAGGCGAATGCGCCAAATTCGGTTTTCACACGTCTATTCGATTCAATCACAACTCCCAAGTATATATAGAAGTCGATGCCGAGCCTAAGATAAGGAGGACGGTGGAAGCTCTCTTTACATAGATTTTAGGTAGTTTTAGATTGTATAACATAATTAGGTTTTGTAATTTCAAGTATTGAAGATCAAATCATGTCTTCCATCATCTTCATGTGCTTCATCGCTCTATGATGAACTAAATCATCCCTAATCTAGGAGGTGGGAGGTAACTTGTATCGAATTTATGTTTTGATTCTCATATATATGTCTATTCAATGCTTGTTGATTGTGTTGTTTATCAATCCTTTATTATTTCTGCTTGAACAAATGAATGTAATCGCAAATAATAAAGGCTTAGAGGTGCGGATACCTGCATGACCAAGTGCATATGTCGCATTAATCGGCTCACCAACACAATAAATTGGACCTATCGAAGCACGAGAGTGATAAGTTAGGACCAGGTTCTTACATGATCTAGGTGACAGATAGATCATAAATCTAGGTGCCTAGATTAATGCCTCGTGCTTAGGATATGGAATGGATGAATTTTATGGGAGGGAGATGAACCAATTGTTCAACGTACTATATCTATTTTTAGTGAACGAACCCAAGACATTGAATGACATTATTATGAATTGAACATAAAGGAGATATAAGTGAAACCGTAATCCTAGATTTCCACTCACCATAAGATCTTCATATCTCTGTTATTACCGCTAATTAGTTAACATCTATAACTAGTAAATTAGAGTAGAATTAAACATAAAAACCCCCCTTAGGTTAATAAATTTG
>CM028377.1:16320959-16416428 GCA_013146195.2 Codonopsis lanceolata
GGTTTAGTGTTAGTTCCACCTGGAGCAAGATGTAGAATTTGAGAAGGCATTATTTTCAAATTCCCACTTCAAACAACCAGCCGAATACGGCTTTAATTGCTGGTCTCGAGCTCGCGCAAGACATTGGAGTGCGGGCAGTGGTGATATATTGTGATTCTCAATTGGTGGTAAACCAAGTCAGGGGCGACTATGGAGTACATCACCCGATCTTGGTTCGCTATTGTGCGATGGTGCGAGAAATTTTGAAAGATTTTGATTATCGAATTAGTAAGAATTGCTCTGGGAGGATAACATGCGAGCGATTACTTTGTCAAAGATGGCCGAGATGAAATCCAGCCTCTACATCCCGAGTCATGATCGAGCATTTGGAGGTTCCTCCATCGAAAGTGGTGGTTATGGACGTAGAGCCACTGCGAAATGTTGGATAGATGATTTCGAGCTTACATCGAACACGGGATGCTACCTCGAGGACAAAAAGGAAGCTAGGACCATCCAAAAACGGTCATGCCGTTACATTATCTTGGATAATATTTTGTATCGCCGATCTTATACCCGACCTTTGTTGAGGTGTGTTCGTCCTGAAATGACGGAAGGAATCTTGGGCGAAGTGCATGAAGGTGCGTGAGGTCATCCTGTCGACGATCATTAGCCGAAAGAGTTAGTTAAACTGGATTTTATTGGATAACCTTGCAAGGGATGCCGAGATGTATGTTCGCCGATGTGACAAATGTCGGCCTTATGCATATTCCACTCGATTGCCTCCACCGAGCGTACTCCTCGTTATAGCATCGTGGCCATTTGATATGTGGGGGAATAGACTTGATTGGTCCTTTCCCCGTTGCTCGCTCGAAATTCAAGTATGCAAAGGGTCGCGGTGGATTATTTCACCTAAATGGGTGGAAGCGAAACCATTGGCGAATAAGTGAGGTAAAATGTCATCGACTTGCCACGAGCACATATGGTGTCGGTTTGGAGTACCGCGAGCAATTGTGTTCCGATCACCGGACTCGCTTTAAAAAGCTTACCAAGGCATGCGAAAGCGCATGAGGGTGAAACATTGGCAATCATCCGCGGCGATCCACGTGGTAACGGGTGGCCTGGTCGCAAATAAGCAAATTTTGCATGTGTTGAAAAGGAATTTGGAAGAAAAAGTCGGAAGATGGGTAGACGAAGCCGCCTTCCCTCGCTTGGGCGCTAGAACGACAGCAAGGTGGGCCCAACAGAGAGACCGCTTTTCTCCTTAGCTTATGGCTGTCCGATGCTGGCTCCAGTGAGATGTATTTGCCCACTCATAGGTATTAAACTACAACGTTGAGTCTAATAGTACAGCTCGAGCAGCGGATTTGGATTTATTAGAGGAGAAGCGGTTAGAAGCCAAAATGAGAATGGCCAACTATAAGTAACGAGCAAAGGCTCACCACGATAAGAGAGTTCGTGGTCGATCGTTTGCTGTGGGGGATTGGGTCCTCCGTAAGATTGAGGCAACGGGTCATCGAGCTGAATGGGGGAAGTTGTCACCAAATTGGGAAGGCCCTTTTCAGGTCTCGAGGATCGTTAAAGAAGGCACCTACATGTTGCGAACAGAGGATGGTGATGAGCTAAAGCATCCTTGGCACGCAGATCATTTAAAGAAATATTATCGGTAATCGGTACTAGTAGTGTGTGCCTCTGTATTTTTTTCCATTTGGTGAAAAATGATTATAATGAAGCTTAATGGGGTCTTCTAAGTTGGGATTGCTTGAGTTGAGTTTTTTCTTGGGAACTTCCTCTTCGAGCATAAAGGGCTTTATGCTCGAAAGGAAAGTTGGTCTGAGGGGTGGTTTTCCTCGTTAGCTTTCTTTCCTCGGGCATAAAGGGCTTTATGCTCGAAGGGAAAGTTGGCTTGAGGAGGTGATATTTTTCCTCAATCTCTTTTCTTCGAGCATAAAGGGCTTTATGCTCGAAGAGAAAGTTGGCTTGAGGAGGTGATATTTTTCCTCAATCTCTTTTCTTCGAGCATAAAGGGCTTTATGCTCGAAGAGAAAGTTGGTTTGAGGAGGTGATGTTTTTCCTCAATAATCTATCTTCTTTGAGCATAAAGGGCTTTATGTTCGATGTGATAGTTAGTTCGGGGGGTGGTATCTTTTGAGCAGGGTCATTTTCCATTTGCAAGCATGAAGAGTTTTGGACTTGCTTCTTTTATAACCGAATAGGAAATATTTCTATCCGGGAAAAAGTCAGATGCAAAAACACCGTTCTTCCAATTTAAAAGCATGCATCAAAGATTATCCAGTTAGCAAAAGCAAACGAAGGGCAGAATATTACAGGCGGTAAAATGAAATGTCAAATGTTTCGGGACTTAGAGCACGCAGGCTCTGAAAGTTTAAGATTCATCAAGTAAGATTGGGTTAGCAAGAGTCGGAGTAGGGTCGGTGCCAGCTTGGTTGATCGGGTCTTCATTCTCGGCATTGGGATTGGCGCTTCATTGTTGTTCTGGGATGGCAGAGGCGAGTTCTGGTTTCCAGGATTTTTGCTTGACCATATTTGAGCCATCAATTCACTGACAGTAATTTCCGCAGTGGGGGGAGGGGTCCAAGTATCCAACCCTTTGGTGGTGTCCTCGGCCAAGGAGGTGAGCTCGTCTTACGATCACGGGACCAAGGCATGTCCCGGGCGGGCTTCATCACAGAAAGGAGTATTAGTGCCCCAGGTTGCAAGTTGTTCGGGCCTAATTTCGAGACCGCTACAAGCTAGTTGTCGCAGAATGTGGTTGACCCCCTGCAAGAAAAAAGGATACGCCTCTTCCTCGACTGCGGCAGCAAAATCTACAGAATTCTTATACTCGGTGATAAGATTCTCTTTTTGAACGCGGGCTTGCACCAGTTCAGTCTTCAATTTGTTCTCCCTGGCCGTAGCATCTTTCTTCACCTTTTCCAGGTTCGTTGGTCGCCTCGTAAATCTTTCCTCACTTGGGTGATGTTGTTGAGAGCACTCTCTTCGGATTTCTTCGAAAAGGTGAGGTGAGCATCATGATCCTCTTCTCCTCTTCCAAATTGGAGATCTCGGTAACTTTGGAGGTCAGGCTTTCTTCGCTTTCCTTCAACTCGGCCCTCAGTGAGTTGACTTGCTCTTCCAAGGCATTCTTCTCCGTGCTGAGCGAGCTAGAAGTTTTGACATTGTCAATGAGACGGTCAAAAAGAAGCTCAGTCTTGGTGGCCATCTGAAAGTGAAAAATAAACCAAGTTAGCAGTGAAAGAGAGGTGTGGACGGTGATAAGGGGCGAAATAAGTTACCTCGGTCATGCACATCCCGATCTCCCCAACCAAGATGGCACTTGCGAGTTCGGTGCTTCTTCGCCTGATACCCGTATGCTTAAGTCTTTTCAGCATGCCTAGCCCGAGGCTAGCAGCGTGGCCACCTCTTTTGTTGGTGTTTATGTTGGCTAGATCGGGGACAGCCCCAATTTCGGCAATAAGTTTGGTCGCTAGCTCGCGACTTTCTGGCATGTCAAAGTTATCTCTTCCGATGGGTGCTCGGAACTAGAAGCTTCAGCAGGATCGCCTCGATCGCTGATCGAGTTCTTCTTTCAGGGGGCGAAGTGGGAAGAGGCCTTTTTGCTTGCTGTTGATGTTGTTGTTGCTGATGTGATTGTTGTTGCTGATGTGATTGTTGTTGCTGTTGTGGTTGTTGTTGTGGTGGTTGCCGAGCTTGATGTATTGCAGGAGTTTGGTCGGCAAGGGCTGTTGGTGTGTGAGAAGCAGCTGCTGTTTGGCTTGCCTGGTTAGCTCGGTTATTTCCTCGACCAGCGTTGGCGGCTGGGATTGTTGGGAGTCGAGCCGGTGGTTGTCCAGCCATTTGGGTATTCCTACTCACTGAGCCTCTTCGCATCGCTTGCAGAAAGCGGTTCGAATCCTCCATTTGCCTCATGTCTGTGAAGTAAACGACTTTGTTAAGAAGAAAGCAGGAATCAATGATGGCAAGACAGAAGAAAAATTTATGCAAACCAGATAGGGAGAAAGCATGGGTGCACTTTCTTCCGAGATGCAGGCATCTCGGACATTCACTGGGAAAGTTTCCGCCGTGACAGTTTCCCCAAAATGGATGGGGTACCTCGATCCGTGGTGGTTTGTGGTTCGCCTGCAGATCGCCAGATAGAATTGCACGGCTGTAACGTAGGAGGTCGAGGTTAAGGCGCCCAATCCAGACCCGCTTTGCCCTTGCTTTCCATCTTTTACTCCGAGAAGTTTTCAAAGCTCGCGAGCCGGGTTCTCCAAATTCTAAGGCTTGTTTGTCATATTTGGCAATGGCTAAGTTATTGAGATAAGGGGCAAAAGGCCAGCCTACACGAGATTCTATCAGCAAGGGTTTCGCATCCCAGGCATCCACTTTGTTTGGGTTTTCTGAGAGAAGTTTAAAGTAATTGGGGTTTGAGCGACCAGAGATACGCCCGGTTTTCTTATCAATGGAAAAAAGAAAGAATTTTCTAAGAGTTCCATGCTTGGTTCAAAACTGAGAAGTCTACAGGCTACGATGTATGAAATTAAAAACCTAACTGTGGTTAAGGTTAAGTTACTGGGAAGGGCGTTGTTCACGATAAGGAACTCAGCGAAGAAGGGGTCTAAAGGTAAGCGGAGACCAACTAAGAAGAAATCAAAATAGAAGACCATCCGGTCTCCTTGAAAGTTGTGACCGGCTTCATCAAGGTCCAAGTCGAAGGCCCTAACTCGATAATTTTGGGGTCCATACCCAAGGAGTAAAACCAGTTGAAACCTCATCCTCGCTTTGTAGGTCATCCCAGAAATGAAAGGTGTGCTAGTTGAGGCGCTTTGTTGGCCTCGGTCTTGGTCGGTTGGACCGGTTAAAATCAGGGGATTTTCGGTAGCTTGTTCGACATTGCGAGGGAGCGCTCGGGAAGGCCTCCGTCGAACAAGTGGGGGAACCTCTCGTTCAGTTGCTTCCGAGCCGAGGGGAGGCAGAGGATTCAATCTGCTCCCCGAGAAGCTCCATGATCATAAGCTCGACCTTCGATCTCTGAGGCGCTCTACCGCCGAAGACATCCTACAAGAATCGAGGAACACGGGTTAAACCCTCGCTGAGGGAAAAAGGAAATTAATTGAAAACTCGCGGCAAGCTAGGGTTTAACCGTAAACCAATGAACGGGCACGGTCAACGCTTTCTCGATTTCTCGGTGAAGGTAGTTTTGGGATGGAAGGAGTTTGATGCGAAACATCAAAGACATGAAATTCAAAGAAAGTTTTGGCAAAGAAATGGGGGCATGGAGATTTCGATTTGACAGCTAACCGATGAAGACGTAAATCAAAGTATAATAAGCAAAGAAAGGCGAGGAAAAATACCTGTGTAAGAGTGCTTGGAGTTGTTGGGGTAGATTAAGATTCAGTTTGAGCCCAAGAGCCTGTCGCGGTTGAAGATGGAAGAATCGATTCTGGTTGCAATACTCTGAGAATTTGAGAATGGGAAAGTTTGGAATGGAAGTGGTTTCTGGCCTTTTAAAGGAAACCGCCGGTTGGAAGAAATTTCATCATTAAGGTGCAGTAACCGAAGCCAAAATGACGGCGTAGCATTTAATGCGTTCGTGGAAAAGCGCGCCTGTCTTTTCGTAGGCTGACGGCTGGTGGTTCAATTTCCCTGGACACAGATACCTAAAAAAGAGTTCATGAGCAACCGTGCATCTAGGTTTTGGTGTCTGAATTATTTGGAGCGTGGGATTTAGCGACTGAAAAATATCTCTCCATTTCTTGGGCTCCTCCTCGTCACGAGTATGAATACTCGGTGAGGCAAGGAGTGGGGGGCTACTGAGCTAACTGGCCCAACAGGCCCGAGTTAAAGAACCACATGCAAGGTAAGTCAATGACATCCGAGCAGGCGAGCAAGTTGTTGAGCTGTGTTAAGGTACCCTCGCGGTGGGGGCTTAATTAGCGAGCAAGGTTGAGGAGCGAGCATGATTTATTATGCTCGTCCGTGAAAGAGCTGACATTAGTCGGAGTTATTTACATTCGGGCAAGACTGTTTGTTAAAAGCTGAGGACGGTTATGTCCGGGAAATCCTCCGATACGCTCCCATTAATGGGTTAGTTATTATACCTATCATTAAGGGCCATGAAGATCATGGGCGCTAATGGCATTCATGGGCGCTAATAATGCTTATTGATGCTTATGCCTTCCCAAGAGATATAAAAGCAAGGCAAAATGTGATGAAAGGTATGCGCAATCTTATTCTCTAGCCTAAACTCTGCTGAATTGTTAACTCTCTTGTACTAATTCACACGCCGGAGGGCTTTTGCAGGGAGTGCCCCTGCCCAGTTCACGTTTGTTCTTTATTTCAGAGTTGGGCTCAGAGGATCTACAGACACGTTGAAAGCCAGGTGTTTGGATTGGGCTGATTTAGTGGGTCCAGATTATCTTGGACGCATCAATATATATATTTTTTATTTTTATTTTTATTTTTGAAAAAAAATATTTTTTTAAATATACCTGTAACAGTGACTGAAACGAAACTGCCGCAAGATGGAGGATCATATCCACAAATATATACACGGATGTATAGAAATGCAATATTCAAATGCTTAAAGAAATATAACAAGCATACTTTAGCCAGAAACAAAGAAAAACAAAAAAAACTTTTTTTTTACTGAGTCTAGCCCTCCATTTTTATTTAAAATAAAAACGATCTCCCCAGCAGAATCGCCACTGTAAGTGCCCCGAAATATCGCCCGCGCTCCGCGCTCCCTTGGTTAGGGGAATGCGGCGTGCAGATGCGGACACCACACTTTCCATTCCATCCTCCATTGTCTAGGGGAGGACGAAATTAAAAATGCGGAAAGGGTGCTGTCAAAATAGCGCGTTGAATACGCCTCGGTCACTTCAGTGATTTTTGGTCCGTTATGGGAGCTATGGGTTTTCTGTATCAGATTATCTCTTTTTTAGGGGATAACAGGATGCATGAATACATCACCCTTTCATTCACATCTTCCCTTGTGTAGGGAAAAATAGAAAGTGCAAGAAAGGATATTGTGAGCCCCACTACATACTTTATAAAAATTGTCTTATAGCATATTTTAAATCACTATGAGTGCTTTAGGTTTTCTACATCAAGTTATCCCTTTTTTAGGGGATAACAAGATATAGGAATACATCACCCTTTCATTCCCACTCTCCCTTTTCTAGGGGAAAACGAAAAATAATAAGAAAGGATGTTGTGAGGCCTCACTGCGATCCAAAATGTTTTAATAGAATCGTTATCTTTATTTTAAGGACGAAATAAAGAAAAACCAAAAATAAAACCAGAGATTGCAAAAACGGGTTCGGAGGCTAAGTTACGAGTTGGGAAGGTGCTAGACACCCAACTCCCCCTTTCGGTCTCAAAAGCGGTTTTTGGCTAAAGTATGCTTTTTGTTATTTTTTTCTAGCAAATAAATAAAGCATTAAAAGACAGAAAAGGAAACAAATACATTCGTGCCTACATTATTTACGGACTCACAGCCACTTCCTTCCAATAATCACAAATACATTTAAAAATATTTAGCCATAATAATGGCTACTTTTTAATGTTATTTTCTAAATAAATCCGGGCAGCACAACGACTTATATTTTTACATTGGGCCGGATGGAAAGGTGTGCTCGCTTTGTCCTTCTTGAGAGAGGGAGTCTTTTTTTTGCTTTGTTGTTGCTGCTGCTACTGCGGTTCGGGCAGAGTGACTGCTTCCGAAAGTTGCTTCTGGGCACCGTGAAATGGGCGGAACAACTGCTTGCTTTTTCTTTTACTGCCGCGTGCTTGCTGCTGGCGGAAATCAGGCAGAACAAGGGCTTGTTTCTAGCGGATTTGGCCTTTTTACTCAGGCAGAGCAACTACTCTTTCCGAGGTTTTTGGAACCGAGGAAATAGGGTGGATACCTAGCTGGAAGGCTAAGGATCACTTTAACCGGTTGGATTAGGTTTTGGAGGAGTTTTGGCATGGCTTCGAGGCTTTATAGGAGGGGGCGCTCACTATCTCTCGATCGCTCACTATTTTCACAGCGTAACAACGACGCTGAAAGCTTTTGGGGATTTTTCGGTGTTCTGAAAGCGAACCCCGGGGCCTTTATTTATAGGCTAAGTGAGGGACATCGAGGGAATTTCTTTTTCTCCCTTCGTGCTTCTTTTGCTTGTACAGCGTGCCGGAAGATTGGTACAATGCGTTAACTATAGCACTCCTGTAGCACTTTGGGCTGCACTGTAGCTGAATTGGGCACTACCAACACCTATTCTGGGCACCGCGCCAATCTTCCTTTTAGGCTGCGCCCAGCTTCAAGTTTCAGCCCATTTTTGACACTTTAGCCCCTGCATTTTACTGTTTTGCGCATCCTGCTTTATCTTTTGCATTTTTAATCCCTGTAACTTGACATTTGTTAAGTTTTAACAGGTCTTGATATCACATGCCAAAGTTACATACCAGGGGTACGAAATTGGGGTGTCTATAGCCGGATATTCCATGTTATTGGAGGTAATTACTTGTATTTATAGTTAAATTTGTATACTTATATTTATAGTTAAATTTGTATACTTGTATTTATATCTTGAAGTAAATTTATATACTTGTATTTATATTTAAATGGTGTGTATTGTGTTCAAATATGCATGGATATTTGAGCGATTCTGAATGTGCACTCCTACTCCTAATGTGCACTATCACGAAGGTCAGGAACTTGCAAGTAGGTGGGAGCACAAGAGTGTTGCCGATGTGCCCTTCGACCGATTACATGGTCTGCGAGAACAACTTGATGCCCTTGGTGCGGATGATATGAGTCTTAATGTCTTTATATGTATTAAATATAAGTGGCAAATAACCATATTTTCTATATTATTAATCCATTGTTTTTCAATTGTTGTAGGTCATTTGGATGTCATATACCCAGCAGGTCAGACAACATTTCCCGTTTCACCGGATATCCTTACACCATGGATGCATAGGGTCAGTTGATCATGTTGAGCCATACCACCCTAATCGTGTCCTCAGACAATTTAGATACGTGCAGACCATTCCGGTGATGATTATTTCCCCTGATTGTTGGCAAATAAGTAGCTTTTGGCCATGCTCGTGCAATACTTCGATATTTGGGAAAGACAAATCTTATCCGAGCAACAACTTGGTAGAGTTGTCGAGTGACCATGGTAGTGTGCACCTAGCTATATGGTTTGGTACAATCGTGTATCTCATGAAATCGTTTGTAACCCCAAACATCATTCCACCTTCCAATGGATTGCTCCTGATGCAGGTTTACCAGATCCATGGGATATGGTTAGCTTAGCACGCGGTTTGTTGGAACCGATGTCGATGCGATATGGTGCGGGAAACCGATATATATCGTACGACGAGTTGGGTATAGCGATCCATAGTGCAAGCATTGGGAGGTCAACAACATGCAGGACCGGGACCGTCTGCAAGTGGCAAAGCTGAGGGAGAGTGATCTAGCCGCCATCATAGAAGAAACACTTGATTATGTTGTAATTGAATTTGTTGGAAAAGTTTGAATGAAATTTTAGACAATTTTCATATGTAATTTAACTTGTTCGATAACTTTGACCTTTTAGATTTTAATTTTAAAATGTTTTTTTTATCCTTTTTGATGTCTATATCTTTGCCAAAACAACATGACACAAATCAACTAAAATAACCATAAACCTACTATTATCAATAACCATAATTACAACCATGCTAGTCTAAAATAATAGTTTCAGTACTGCGTCCAACACGACTGTATCCTACACTATCCGAGTACAAATCAAGTTGAGTTTGAAATAAGTCTTTCCACCCTGATGCACACTGGTCGTAAAATGAATCTCAATGTATAGACATCGGTGGTAATGGGTCACTTTCGCACAACAAAACCTGCAAATAACGAAGAAGAATCAACAAATTATATAATATAATTGTAAAAACACTTACGTAACTTAGGTTGTGTGTACCTCGATAAAATGGCCTTCATTTATTAATCCGATACAAATAAGCTTTGGGGAAGTCTCAGCCGCAGTCCTCAATAGGAGATAAGTTATGGACATTCGTGTATCTAGACATAGCAGAGCTACATTATACGTTGATGCAACCAAGTGACCCATTTCCGATAAATAAAACCAATATTTTCGCAATGCATTGTCCTTGTAGTAATCGAGCGTTTGTAGGACCTTATCAACACGATCACTTGCCAAGAAAACATGTTTGTATAACTCTACGTTAGCTGTCAACTCATGATGGAGGTCTTGTCGAACTGCATGCCATCCATCTTGAGTTAAGCCAAGTGCAGCGGCAACCGCACGATAACCGCAATGCCCATCCGCTTTAACATCCTTTGTCTCCGTAATAAAATTGGCAAACTAGGATGGGACTAGATCAACAAAACGAATCGCAGTTAGGAGTTTCAATAGTTGTCTCTGTAACCTATTGAAAGAAGACAAATTAAACATGAATTTAGCATTTTTTTTTAATTGTAAAGATCTAGTAAACAACAAAACCACATTAATTAAAATTACCGGTATCTTTTAGCTAGTAGTCGATGGGCCAACCTTGTACGTCACTTGTTCTCGCGGCGAGCAACTGTCTTCCATCGAATCGATATACTCAAACCTACTCGGATCATCACGTTTCGTTGATTTGTCAATTTTAGCCTTTTTTGTCTTAGGCTAACCACGAATAGCTTCCAAAACCTAAGGCTCAATCGATGTAATTGATGGCTTCACAAACTCTCTGGCTCTCTTCAACAGTGCCAACCTATCTAAGTTGAGTCGGTTGAGGCATTGTGGTATATAGAATGAATTTCTTTAATTGTGTTTTTCCATGCATAATCCATTTCACCCCGAATCTCATTACCTTCGCCCTTAACCAGTGACATATCTAACTTTCTCCAAAATGCATCAACTTGATCAAGGGCAATTGGCTTGCCCAATTTGAGAAGCTTAATGATCTCATGCGCACAAGGCAAACCACAAGTATTTCTCGGTACATAACCACACAACAAAGAGTCCACAACAGTATCTTTGCTACGCACAGATTGTACTTCATAAATCTTATTCAACGCTTGTATGGATACTGTTGATTACATTTTGATTTACATATGTTCATACATTACATCTGTTTTATACTATAGTAGCTAATTGGACTGCGTATCGATTAGCGTGGCAACTATGTATAAAACATTGCTAAGATAGTTTACAAGGCTTCTCGGTTCAGCGGAAGACTTTAGCCTTCCTTCAGCGGAAGACTTCAGTATTGCTCTAGCGGTAGACTTTGTCTAACAGGCGCTCAAATGCATGACGTGTCCAACCTTTCAAAATTTAGTGAATTAATTCAAATATTATTTTTACTATCTTGTATTTGAATTCAAATTTCCCCAAGCTTCTCAGACACGCTTAAACAGCTTTCCGAAAAGACTGGAAGACTTTTCCACCCTCTGAATAGTGACAAAAGCAGATGGAACAGACTGACACTTGCAGGTCATATATTCTGATTTTTTGGCTACCAACTCCTGCAAAAAAACTCTGCACCACTCCCTGCTCAGTATCAGTGAGAACGAGTTCTTCAAGACAGCTCCATGCATTTAATGCAAAAAAACCTAATAGAGTTGTTACTCTTCGTCTTCTCCAACGGATCTCTGAAATGCTCCCGCTATAAATACTTCCATTAAAGACTGAAGAAAACACAACTGTCCGTCCTGAAATGCTCTGAAACTCTATAAATCTAAGTCTTTATACTCAGCGCTTTCAAGAGATCATCAACTGATCGAGAAGTCCTCGACAACAATTAGAAGAGATACTTCAACATTTATTTTAAAGCTTCTTCTTGTTGTCATCTGTAAACTATTCTTCTGCACGAATTGAATATCTTGATTATCTAGATATTCAATTCCCAAACCCCCAAACACAAGTCAAATATTTTGTACACGATCCAATTAGATATATTCTTTGTAATAGAACTACTGGAAAACATAGTGCACATTTTAAATCCAAGGTTGACTGCCTTGGTGATGGACGTAGCACTTTTTAAAGTGTGAACCATCTCAAACACCTGTGTTCTTCCCTTACTGTCTCTTACTTCCTTTACTTATCTTCAAATCTGCAAACTTGAGTTTCTCAGTCAGGACTACCGATAATCCTTTATCGGTAGACTTAAACTGTTTTCCTTACAAGACTTCTGCTACTTCATTCTCTTTAATAGATTGCAAGTGCTTGTTTTAGGAACAAACTTAAGAAAATTTTGAGTGTCTAATAAGCTATTCAACCCCCCCCCCTTCTAGCTTATTATTGTGTCCTTTGGGACCAACAGATACCATGCCTCGCAGATCCATGTATATAATTGATTTGAATTTGTGCATGACTACGTTTCTGCTCTTCTCAAATGAATGCTTGATTGCGTTGTGAGAAGTCTCAATGAGAGTGTGAATTTGTCGCCAACAAGTCTTAAAATTACCTTGGCTCAAGTTGTCTTTTCAATGTTGCGTGTTAACTCTCTTCCTTGAAAGTACATACAATCATTAAACGAATTTGAAGAGCATATATAACAAAAAAAAAAAAAACTAAAGCAATTAATACCTATTTGTTGTGGTATTGTCATAATGCATGACGATATTTGTCCAACATGACACAAATCTTTCTTTGTAGGGCTCAATCCATTGATCCAAAACATATTTGATGACACTTGGAAATTCTTTGAAATCATACTTGAGTCTTTCCAGAGATTCAGTATACTGCGACTCAGTATCAGCGAGCACCAACAAATTCCAAAACATATTAAACGAATCCAACTTTTCTTTTGCCGTTAAGATTTTCCTACAGTTTGCCAAAATGTTTTTATTGATGTGCCATTGACAAAGGAAATGTCTCGAGGTAGGAAACATTCTCTCAATTGCATTTATTAAAGCAATTTCTCTGTTAGTAACGATCACATTAGGCATGCACCATTGCTCCATCAATGATTTCAAGCATATGCACGCCCACATATAGCTGTTTGTTTTCTCATTCTCTAAATAAGCAGCTGTAATTAAATATGTCATATTTGTAGATGTCACACCAACAATCTCCAATAAAGGTAACTTGTACCTATTTGTCTTGTACGTGCAATCCATTAATATGACTTTCAGAAAGGCATGCAATAAATCAACGCTGGATGGGTGAGCGAAAAACAAATCCTTCACAATCTGAGTCTTCTCGCAGCGCCTATGATGATGAAAATATCAATGCTTCTCCAACAAAAACATAAGTTGTTGCATTTGTAATCGACCTTCACGCTCGATAACTCTATTATTCAAACGTGTATCGTAAACCATCCTTATTGTAGATCTATTTTCTTGAAATTTTTCTTTCAAACGCACCAAAATGTCCTTTGGTTTACTATTGACGTGTGTCATATCAACCACATATTCCTCCTCAGCCCTTGATAACCGACTGATATATGAATGACCTTCTTTGTATGCTCCAAGTTCATGATTGTGGACATCACACTTCATAACCAATGACCATTCTCCAACTGACACTTCACTGTCCCCTCAAACTAAATGGACAACCAACTAGGAGTGGCAATTTAAGGCACGACACGATTGACCGACACGAAATTATAGGGTTTGGGCTGGGGCTTATTGGGTTCGAGCCGTTATAAGGCCAACACGATAGGGCATGATAAAAAATAGATTTTTATCGGGCTGACTTAATAAGCACGGTAAGGGGATAACTAATATATATATATATATATATATATATATATATATATATATATATATATATATATATAAATTTACTAGGGGTTATTCACTTCTTTCGAACTATTTTCATAATTATTTCATAGTTTTATCATTTGAAAATTTATGACTTTTAAACTACTTGACTATTTATATTTATAAATTTTCAAAATATGTATTAAAAATCAAAATTATATATTTTATAATGTTTATTGGGCTTAACGTGCTTAATGGACCTGACTAAATAAATCGTATTTTTTTGCTTATCGTGTTTTTATCATGTCGTATTCGGGTTTTAATATTAGGCAAAGCTTATCATGTCGTGCTCGTATTCGTGCTGTTATCGTGCCGTCCCGATAACAGCCCAGCACGACCGATTTGCCACCCCTACAACCAACCTTCTTAGATCCATTTTCTTTCCTGCCTTTTTGTTTACTCACCTCCTCATATTTCTTTCCAATTTCATCTTCATCATTTGCTTGTGATATCTTGTGCCCACTGTATTGACCAACATGTTTACAAGTCATTAATACCCGAGCTTTTTTCTTGCCCGCACCACTGTCTGACCTCCTAACTATTATTACCATGTCAAGCTCATTCCTCCTAGCACGAACCTAATCAATCAACATTTGTTGAGATGAAAAGAGTTCATGCATCATGAACACATCGGTGTAATCCTCCACAATGTCTTTAATAGGAACTATCACATTATTTTCAACATGAACAATCTCATTAGTAGAAGGGCCATCAACACTAGGATTTGTCGACAACGTGTTTGAATCTTGTAGCAAAAAACAATAACACATCAAAAATACAACTGACTAATTATTTTTCAAACTATTCGGTCCCACTCAGTGGAACATTTACAAAATGTTCGGGCCATGCTGATGGAATAAATTTGAAATGTTCGGCATGATAAGGTGGAACAGAATAGATATGTTCGCACCTGGAGTACCGAACATTTATGAAATGTTCGGTAGGAGCCAACCGAACATTTAAAAAATGTTCGGTGCTGTAGGTCTGAACCGTGCACGACGAGGACCTCTTTTTAAGAAGAAATTTTAAAAAAAATCTAAACTATTTTAAACAAAAAAAAAAGTTTTAAATGCTTACCACAATAGTCATATTGCATTTTTTTTCATCCTTGCTTGATTTCTTCACACACAATGTTGAAGCCCTGAGTTTTTTTTTTTTAAGTTGAAGGTTTTTGGCTATGGAAGAAGGTTTTCACAACAAAAGAAGGGGAAGATGAATGAGAACAAGATTTGTTTGAGAATAAAGAGTTATATTAGTTGGGGGAAGAAGAATGACTTGTAAATAATGAGTGTGTGTTGGGGTGTTTACTTAGAGATGAAGATGATGATGAATGATGTGAAAAGAAGGGGGTATATTTGTTTTGGGTTGGGAGGTTTACTTAGATGTTTTTTGTTTTAGAAAAATAGGGAGGGGGTTTACTTATATGTTGTAAGGGTATAATATATATATATATATATATATATATATATATATATATATATATATATATATATATATATATATATATATATAATGAGATTGATAGATTTCTCCCTCCAAAATCTCACTTTTGAATTATTGACATTTGAGTTACCATTTCACTATTTCTCTCTCATATCTTCTCTGGTTGCATTTCTCTTTCTCTCTTCCGTCTCCTCCCTATTTTCTCTTTCATCACCACCATCTCCTTTTTTTAATTATGTTTAAACATTTTTCTCTTTTTAAACATAAAAAATAGTAACAAAAACAAAAACAATAGTTTCGAAGTCAAGAAAACAAAAATATAAGAGGTTAGAAAAATAAATAAAATTTATGGAACAAGCCACTATAAAAATAAAAGTTACAGAATCATCAAAGCAAAAATAATTTAATGCGGAGGTTAGTAAAATAAAATAATTTACGGAACAAAAGTTTAAAACAAATTCTTAAAAATATATATGTAAAACAAAAATACGTCAGTAAAATAAAAATATTTGATGGAACAAAAATAATAGTTACAAAGTCAATAAAAACAAAAACAATTTAAACAGAGGTTACTAAAATAATTTAAAAAAATTATGAAAAAAGTAAAAACAAATTCTTAAAAATAGCTATGTAAAACAAAAATACATTAGTTAAATAAAAATATTTGATGGAAAAACAATTAATAGTTACGCTGTTACGGAGTCACTAAAACAAAAATAATTTAAACTGAGGTTAGTAAAAGTATAAAAATAATTTACGGAACAAAATTTTAAAACAAATTCTTAAAAATAGTTATGTAAAACAAAAAATCCGTTAGTAAAATAAAAATATTTGATGAAACAAAAATAATAGTTACAGAGTCAATAAAACAAAATAATTTAAACTGAGATTAGCAAAATAATAATAAAAATTATGGAATTATTTTTTCATAAAACTAATTCTTAAAAATAAAACAAAAATAATAGTTACGAAGTCAATAAAACAAAAAAATATAATGGAAGTTATTAAAATCAAAATAATTTACAAAACAAAAATAATAGTTAACGGTAAAAATAATTTTGTTATTTTGATTTTAGCTTATTTTCTTCTCAGAATTTTTTTTATTCATAAAATACAAATATAATTTAATAAAAGTAATCATTCAAAAGGAAAAACTTATTTGAGTTCAGATTCTATTTGCAGCGCGGAAAAAAATCAAGTTTGTTCGAAAGCATTCATTAATACAGAACTTTTTGAATAGTATAAAGTGTTCGGGGTTGTCAGACTATGAATTGACACTTAAAATTAGTGTTTCAGTAATATTATTGAGAAACATTGACCATAGTGTAGGGTTGTGCAATGGAACAAGACTAATCATCATAAATCATGGGGATTACATTGTTGAAACAATTTTTTTGAAAGGAAGCAATGTTGGAGAAAATGTTTTTATCCCAAGATTGTCATTAACTATACATGATATAAGACTATCTTTCAAGTTCCAGATAAGACAATTTATATTACTGGTATCATATGCAATGACAATTAATAAGTGCCAAAGTCAATAATTACACGTAGGTCTCTTTTTGAAGAAAAAAAACAGTATTTAGCTATAAACAATTATATGTCGTAGTTTTTAGAGTAACAAATTATTTTGGTTTAAATATATTGATATGCGGTGAAGATGAAAAACCAACTAATAAACAACAAATGTTGTGTATAAGGAAAGTTTTTAAAACCTATAATGATCAGTGATATACTTGTATGTAATTATTAATAAACCAATCATCCTTATCTATGTACGATTTAGTTGACATGCGTTTAACGCACCGGTTAAAAAAACTAGTTGTCTTTAGGGTTGAGGGTATTTTTGTCATTAAGGAAAAAATCAAAATTGGGGGGGGGGGTCAAATTATAGGAAACGGGGGTCTAAATAACACGACCCTTTTGAAAAAGGGTTACAGTAGGAGAAATGAAATAAATTTGGCCGAAGCTTTAGAGTTAGATTTAGGGCAAATTACCCAAATCGTCCCCGTACTTAACCATTGTGTTCAACTTTGTCCTTGTAAAAAAATCAAACCTTATTGATCCTTATACAAAAAAAAATTGACGCAATTGGTCCTTCCATTCAATTTCGTTAGTTTTTTTTTTTCGTTAGATCAACGCACGTGCGTCTCACATGATTATTTTCAAGGGTAAAATAGTCATTTTATCTATAAAAAATTATAAAGACCAGTTGGGTACAATGCTCCTCTTTCTCTGCAAATTTTGGTCGACCATGGAGAACAAACCTTATATGTTAGATTTAAAAATTTTAAATTTATGTTATGATTTTTATGATTTGCTTGCTCAATTAAGTGAAGTTGGTGTTGAAGTAGTAAGATGGGCAAATAGTCATTAAGATTGGTTAGAGGCGTTGACTCCTTTTTTTGTTGCTAGCATGAAGCTATTTCATTTGAATTTTGAATTTTGGAATTACTGGGTTTACTGGGTTTTAATTTGAGGAAGGAGAGTGGAGAGAGATGGAAGATTTACTGGATTTTAATTTTAATTTTGAAATTTGGAATTTCCCGGGTTACTGAATATACCAGTCTCTTTACACCTTAGCCCGCAATGCCATATGAAGCTATTTCATGATCTCTTAGCTACTTTATGTATGATCCCTTGCTACTTTATGTATGATCCCTTGAAGGAAGGAATAATCCACCCATCAAATAAGTCTTCCTCTTAGAGCGAGTAGACATCCATCCGCTGGGTCTACTAGTTACTCACCTGGAGCTTGAAGCTGCTCTTTATTTTAGAGAGGACAAAAAGACTGGAAAGAAAGTTTTTTATTCGGGGAAAGTGCCTAAAAAACGGGCTATAGCTCAAGAAAAGGAAGCGAGGTAAAAAACCATTTCGGGGGATCAAAAGCGGTAGTTGAAGGCCTAACTGTAAACTTGATAATAATATTACTAATAGATTAATTAGTACAGAGTATTATGTAAACACAAACCAGCCGGAAGTCGGAAGATGACAAAGAAGGAAGATCAAATTCGGTGGAAGAACTTGGTGGAGAAGATTATTGAGGGACTGTAAGTATTAAGAATAATACACACCAACCAAAAAAGGTGTAAAGTACAGGGACTATTTAGGTAATTCGCCCTTAGATTTAACTTAGGCAAGATAAGGCATAAGTCATGTACAAGTCATTTAAAACACATGTAAAGCTATAAGTTTTGTAAGTACCAAGGGCTCGTTTGTCGCGGCTGCTGGCTTGTGACAGATAGCTAGAGATGTCAAAGTGGGTTGGGCCCGTTGGGTCAACCCACCCTGCCACCTAAAAAAGGTGGGTTAGGTTAGGAAAATATGAACCCATTTATAGGCGGGTCAAATGGGTCGAGCCCATGCCAGTTATGGGCTAGGGCGGGGCGGGTTAGACACAGGCTGACCCGTCACTTGGAACTTTGGAAGACGCAAATACAATTATACAATACAAGTTGTATTTCTAGATCTCAACTCAAAACTCAAAAGTCAAGCCCTTGGCTATCTCTATTTGCCTCACTACATGTCTCGCTCGCATAGTCTCTATGCAGTGACGGTGCTTATCACAATTCTCAAATTGAATCTCCTAGGCAACCCTTCGTCTTTCGAGATTATCTAAATCTCTCTATATCCCTCAGACTCTTATCTCACGCATGAGTTCAGAGTTCACGACACATGATATACGGCCATAATTTGGCAATGGCAGACGTAGTTACGCACGAACTAGGTTCACCACTCTTCCAAACTTCCACCATCGATCTGCCGATCTCTTTCTACCACAAGTCTACCTCTCTCCGGCCACTGCCTCTTTCTCTCTTAAGTCTCATCTCACTGAACTACCGAAGTCACGAGCATCCTCTCTCTCTCATCCAGATCTTCATTGGTTAGTTGCTATAGGACTCGAGTTGTCAATGTCATCTATGGTAAACTCTCTCGGTGTATCTGTATCTCTTTTAATTTTCATTGAATCCCAAATTATTTATGCTTGAATCCTGATCAAATGATTTTGATTTCATTTATCTCTTTCCTGACATTGTAGTTTTAACTTTTATTTGCTTTATTGGCTAATATTGTTGTTGCTTGGGTAGGAATAGTAATTATAAATTAAGAAGAAGTGATACCGTGGGATGCGTAACATTGGGAGTTTACATTTTGATGCACTCTTTCATATTTAGGTCTATAGACAAGTAATGCTTTAAGCTTTTCATTTCTAGAAGTCAATTCCGGTGAGGTCACTGTATTAGTTAAGCTAAGCCTTGTGCTTGTTATAAAACAACAGGCTCCTTAATAATAATACATTTATTAATACCATACAATTTTTTTAATTCCTGAGTAATTTCTACAAGACCACAACGATCAACAAATCAACAGTTGGATTTTATATCTTTCAAGATCAAAAGTCTACTGTCATATATATGCGAAAGCACACAAGAAATCAGTCACTCTAGATCTAAACGGAGGATGTTCTTACCTTTCTTCTAGCTTCCATTCGTGGGAGTCTTGCCGCCTATTACTATTAGCTTGATCTTCCTTTAAGGGCCTTGAAGAAGAGTTCATGGAGTCGTGCAAGGATGCGGGGCTCGAGTAAAAGGCTTTTCGAGATTTACGAACCTCTTTCATCTTTCGTCAATATGTCTAGTGGCATTCAATTACTGATGGACAAATCTCTTCGGAAAGAGTAAAAAGCTTAAAAAGCTTAAAAAGCTTTACGAAAGTCTTATATGATTCAAAAAGCGAAGGCTGGAAAGAAAGATAAATCTTGCTTTTGTGTTTTGTGTGTGTGTGTGTGTGTTTATGTTAGTTAATAAAACTGTACCATTTGATTTTGTATTTGGAATGAATTACACGCAATATGAAGAAATGATTACTCAGATGAGGCTGAGCGTACTTGGAATAATTATATGACTGAGTTAGGAATCTTATGGCTCTATTTGTGTAACGCCCCAAAATTTTCGTACTAATTTAAAATCCCAAAATCTTGGACACGTCACTAATACAAATACTAAATCACAATATTTCCAAAATCATCTCTTAAGGACTATTTTATTAAATAAATATCATAGAGAACTTTTTACAATTCGAAAGTAGAACTAAACAAATCTGTAGTTCCAAAAGGCTAAACTAAAATCTTGTTCAATAAATTTAAAACGAGATAATTCAAAAATGAATCTTCAGGTCGTCCTTGACGATATCCAACTTACTTAAAACCTGGAAGGAAAAAGAAAATTTGGAAGGAATGAGCGAACAATGCTCAGCAAGATCATATACAACCCCTCCGAAATCTAGGGAAGGGTTTATCAAAAATAAAGTATTCAAAAGGAATTAATATTCAAATAGCTCATATTCGGAAATATCACAATAAGATGATAAATTTCACATTTCATAATGTCACAAAAGAACTCGAGATTTCATATGAATGATAGAGATACAAAAGCATTTGCGAGAGGTCTAATCGTCGCCAACTGTCCCATACCAATTGGAGACGACGACCAACCCGCGGGTACCATGATCACATAAGTGGTCTAATGACTTCTTTTAAACAAGGATTCACAATATAATAATAACAGTTCATAATGGTATATACGGATAACCAAGCCACGGGCCAGGTGACATAATTCATAATCAAATATCGAAATCAAAATGCTACTTTATCCCAGTAGCCGGTTGTTCAACTTAGTGATCATAGTAAGATTTCAATAAGATAATATGCCAACGATAATTTTGTTTCACAAAAATATCTCACTGAAATTTTAAATATTCGTGAGATATATAATGATATTTATAATTTAGAGTAACAACAGAACGGATACGACGAGATTCAAATTCAAATGCCAACTCGAAGTTGGTACACGTTTCAAAGAAAAGTAATTGTCAAAAAATTTGCGGAAGCTTAACAATTTAAAATAGAGAGTTCAAATATCTAAAAGATGTATAATCCCTTACCTGATTAGCTTAGTGAAGACAAGTCCAAAACACGAGCGATCGCCTTACGTTATGTTGCCTCGATTTAAATTCCAAAATAAAACTTAATTATATAACTAAATATTCAAGATCTGTTATCTACTAATAAATCTAAAATTTTAGTACATTTAACCTTGTTATAAAATCACTTTTTAAAGCTTACGCACTATTTACTCCAATCCTTTTTGCAATTCATGTCATCAATTATGGGCAAAATAAAAATAATAAAATGGTTCCTTACTTCTTTGATTTGATCACTCCTCCATAACTTCCCTCACTTTTCTTTCTGTTGTAATGACTTTTTTTTTTATTAGTGCAATGGTAGTACACTACTAATTTAATACCAACCACAACAATAAAATATGAATATTCGTGTACTAAATCAAATAATCCCCTCACTATTCCAATCCCTATTGATTCCCCCTTTTTGCTTTATTCTCCAGTACATCCATTACTTCCCCCCTTTTCTATTATGTTTTTTTTTTCTCTTCGGTTCACATCAAGACAAACAGCACCCATCTCCCTCAACTCTTCATGGACTTCATCTCTTCTCTTTCTCTGCCGTGTTCCCTTTATTTTAATATTTTTTCTTTGAACACTTATACACACAGTCAAGATATTACTCCCACCTTACAGATTACTCTTGATATTTTTTTCTACATATTCACCAATCCAAGAAAACCATACTCTGCCAACCAACTTAACAAGACAATCAATTACCCGAAATTTCTAAAGGAAGAAAACACTATCTCACCTTAATCAAGGACTCGATCTTGCTCGGCGGGGATTTTGCGTCGCCGGCTCTTTCCACTTCGTGACTTCGCCAAAGACTCCCTCCGACGTTCGTCTCTCAAGCTCTCTCACTCTCTATTGTTATCTGAATGATTCAACTTAAGAGAAGTTTGCCCCCCTTATATAGCCACCGCGACAACTCCTTGAATTCCCACCATCTTTGTGGCTTGAAAAGTCATCCCATTCCCTCTTCCACTGTGTCATAGCCATCCCGTTCCCTCTTCCACCGTGTCATGAACCACTCCTTCACATCCCCTTGACTTCAATTTAGGCTTATTTTATTATTATTATTATTATTATTATCTTTATGCTATTATTATTAAATTGACCACTAATGGGGCTCAAGCCCAATCTTGAATAAACAACCCAATTGTATACCAAAACTAAGTAGGCTTACTAATAATTAGGGGTGACAATTTGAGGCACGACACGATTGACCGACACGAACACGGCATGAAATTATAGGGTTTGGGCTGAGGCTTATCGGGTTCGGGCCGTTATAGGGCCAACACGATAAGGCACGACAAAAAATGAGTTGTTATTGGGTTGGTTTGATAAGCATGGTAATGCACGATAACTAAAATATATATGTTTTAAAAATATATTTTTACAATTTTAGTAGGGGTTATTCACTTCTTTCGAACTATTTTCATGATTATTTCATAGTTTAACATTTGAAAATTTATGACTTTTAAACTATTTGACTATTTATATTGATAAATTTTCAAAATATGTATTAAAAATTGAAATTATATATTTTATAATGTTTATTGGGCTTAACGAGTCTGACTAAATAAATCGTGTTTTTTTGCTTATCGTGTCTATCGTGCCGTGCCGTGCTTTTCGTGTTTTTTATCGTGTCGTGTTCGGGTTTTAATATTAGACACGATAAGCTTATCGTGCCGTGTTCGTGTTCGTGTTCGTGCTTATCGCGTCGTGCTGTTATCGTACCGGCCCGATAACAGCCCAACACGACCAATTTGCCACCCCTACTAATAATTCAAAAGAGGCCCAATTATTAATTATTTTCAAATTAGGCCAACCCAACATAATACCGGGCCAAAGATGACTAAACCAATAAAAATCCAAGTTCAAATGTTCAATTTTTCATAAAGTATTATATTATTCAAAATTTTGGGATATTACAATTCAGATTTGATTTTTTTTAACTCTGTTCGGATTTGATTTTTTTTGTTATGCCAAGCATTGACATCATCGTTATTGGATTTTTTTTATCTTGAAAACGACAGCAACCTGATGCCGGCATCAACAATCTGATGTCTGGTTCTGATGTTATATGAAGAAATGATTACTCAGATGAGGCTGAGCGTACTTGGAATAATTATATGACTGAGTTAGGAATCTTATGGCTCTATTCGGATTTTTTTTTTGACTCTGTTCGGATTTGATTTTTTTTGTTATGCCAAGCATTGATATCATTATTATTGGATTTTTTTTAATCTTGAAAATGACAGCAACCTGATGCCGGCATCAGCAATCTGATGCCTGGTTCTGATGCTTGTCCTTGACATCAACATTATTAGATTTTTTTGTCTTGAAAAAACTGTGTTAATAGTTCTTCTGATGCCTAGAATTGACATCATCATTATTATATTTTTTTAGTGTTCATTAATAACATTTTTGTCATTTGGTAACCAATTTTGGCATCATCATTATTATATTTTTTTTGTCTTCATTAATAACATTTTTATCATTTGGTAATCAGTTTATAATTATATGAAACTAGTACTCTTGCTCGTGCCGATGGCACGACGCCAGTTTGAGAATTTATCAATAAATGGAGCAGATACTGTGGAAATGAACTATTAAAAATATTATTTTCTTAAAAAAATTGACTTTCAAACGGGGTCTTTTTGCCCGAAATTGAAGGATTAATTAATAATTTGTATACAAAATTGCGGGTGGGACAAAAATTAAATTGATTAAGTTAATTACGATAACAGTTAAAAAGAAAAAAAAGCAAATATTTCAAATTACAAAACTTACGATTTTTTTAAATTTGTATACGAAATTATGAGTCGGAAAAAAATTAAATTGATTAAGTTAATTACGATAACAATTAAAAATAAAAAATACAAATACAAATTTTTGCAACCATAAAATTGTAAAACTGTAAAACCGTAAAATATTAACTGTAAAACCGTAATATCTCAGTAAAAGAGTAACTAATTTTCGCAAATGTAAAATAATAACTGTAAACCGTCTTGTAAACCGTAATATCTCAATAATTTTCGCAGTAATAAAATAGGGATGGAAAAAAAAGTGATAAAAACGATTGAGATTATAAGATTAAACGTTATAGAGAGACATTCTTTATATTTCATATACATCAATATTACATTGAAATGAATGCCCACACATAATTTTTTGTTTAAAAATTTGACATTCGTCAATAACTTTAACTTATACTTATTGATTTAAACATGTGCTACCATTAATTAAGAATATATAAAAAATAAAATTCATGCTTTATAAAAATTAAATTGATTCAAGTAATTACAATAAGGCCGTAAATTACAGTAAAAGATTGAGTTATACAGAAGTTAAAAATAATTGAGTGAGGGAGAGAGTTAAATTTAGACACTTATAAAGTGAGCCACTTTTTATCCCAAGTCAATTACATACTTATAAACTAAGCTGTATTGTATTATGAACCTAGATCAAAATATATTTATCCACTTAAAATTTGCTCAATAAACAATATTGATACAGCTCGGCCAAGTTAAGCTCCATGGCAGCTAACGACTAACTGCGCGGATATCCCTTCGGCGCCAAACCTTGGAAACATCGACAGCCGAAAAAACTGTAACTATTTCGTCTCCTTCATTCACTGTTCGTTCAGCTTCACTTCAATTTCATCTCTCCCACTCACACCTCAAAACTCCAATCTAAAATCTCCATAAACCCTAATTATCATGTTTTCCCCAATTAAAAAACTCTTGAAAAATTCCTCTTAACCCCCTCGAAAATTACACAACAATGTCACTCACTTTTCAAAACCTCATAACAAATTCCCACTCCCGCATCTCCTTCATCACAACCCCCAACTTCAATCCCTCCCCACATTTTCAACCCCTCAAAATCCATTCCCTAACACTAAACCCTCTCAAATTCAGACCCCTCCCCCCTACCCATCTCACTCCCATTCGCTCTTTCCAATCCGATGGATTCCTTGACGAAAAATCCGTCCCCGACGGCTTCAGTTTCGACGCGTTCCTTTCGATTGCGGAGTTCGTTTGTCTTGCTTCTTCCGCGATTATTTCAGTTGGGTTTGCTGTCAATTCGAGCTTTTCGAGGCCTGTTTTTGTGTGGTTAGGGAACCGGGCATTTGCGTGGCAGTTTGTGTTGTTAGTAGGCGGGATTGCGATTGGGGCCGCTCTTCGGAAGCGGCAATGGAGGAGGATTTGTATGGATTTTTCCAAGCCTGGACGATCGTCGGGTTCGGGTGTTAATTTGCTTGAGAGGATTGAGAAGTTGGAGGAGGATCTTCGGAGCTCCACGACTATTGTTAGGGTTTTGTCGAGGCAGCTTGAGAAGTTGGGCATACGGTTTAGAGTCACTCGAAGAGCTATGAAAGATCCCATTGCTGAGGTATGTCATTTACCTTTCAAAGAATGTTGTTTAATACGATATGCTTGCTATATTAATGATTAAAATCCATTGGATTGTATTTATTATTTTATTGTGATATTATCTTGGAGTAGTTAAAATTCCTTTTCTTGGGATTGAACATCTGATTTCAGTAAATAACGATATTATAAACTTGGCTAGTAGAATGATTGTGTGATTGATGGCTTTCAAGTTGTGGACACCTAAATTACTTTTATACAGGCTTGAACTACTATATAATATACTCCCTCTCTCTTGAGTTAAGGGTTGCTATTGAAAGTAAAACACGTAAAGAAGCTTTATTAGTAACATTATTCACCTTGATTCATCAGTTTGCTCAATTAACAAGGGTTTAGGAGCTGCACTTTAGTTGCTTCATTTGGAAAAGAGTATGGCATCTCATGAAGTTGAGACAAAGACTCAGTTGCAGTCTCTTGAGTTAAGGGTTGCTATTGAAAGTAAAACACGTAAAGAAGCTTTATTAGTAACATTATTCACCTTGATTCATCAGTTTGCTCAATTAACAAGGGTTTAGGAGCTGCACTTTAGTTGCTTCATTTGGAAAAGAGTATGGCATCTCATGAAGTTGAGACAAAGACTCAGTTGCAGTGAGTTTCTTAGAATTTATTCAGGGGAATTCCAAAAAAAGTAAAGCCTGACAATATTTTTGCAATGGAGGGATTAATGCCCGACACATTTTCTATAAAATACATGGTTCAAAATATTGGCTGGCAGATGAATTGAAATGCCCGAACGCATTGTTTTCAGGTGTTACCAAATCAAGTTACCTGCTCTGAATAATATCATGAATGGCTTTGTGTCGCCATGTGTAACAAATTTGCAACTCTGGCCTATACATCGGACTAGATATGTAACAGTGGTTTCTGGTAATACCAAACTTATTCTGATGAGACTACATTTACTCGACCGAAGCTTACATTGCTGATTCCGTCTCCTTGGAAAAGCTTACGTTGCTAATTTACTCAATAATGTCTCTTGAGAAATAATTTCATCTTGGGACTTTGGGGCCTAAGAGAATGAAACTGTGGAATTGATCCTATGTGGTCATGTAATTAACATCCTCAATCAAATGTGACTATCTTTCTCCCCACATCACATTCGTATGTGACATGCGTCCCACCATTAAAATAAAATTTGACTTTAAATTAAAAAATAAAAGAAAAGGGAATAACCAATAGAAAGAGTTTTTAAAAAGAAAAATGCTGGGTAGGATGTAATCACACCCTTAAGTAGAATGTGCAAAATTGACATTGTTATTCACAATGTGAAAAAACTTGGTTGACACGTCATATCAACACTTTCCAATGCAAATGTGGATTTGATCTTATGTGGCATGGGTCTTACCACTAAAATAAAATTTGACTTTAAATTAAAAAAGAAAAGAATACGGAACAACCAATAAAAGGAGTTTTTAAAAAGAAAAATGCTCGTTAGGATGTAATCACACCCTTAAGTAGAATGTGAAAAATTGACATTGTTATCTACAATGTGAAAAAATTTGGTTGACACGTCATATTGATACCCCTCATCCACAACTGCATTGGAGAGACTTTTTTTCTCTCAAAAAAGGTACGAGTTGTAGGTGACACTTAATTTCTTTCACATTCACATTAGGTGATGCCCTAAATCCTTGGAGGATTTTCCAAGTATTTATTTGAGGCAATCCAAACAAATGATTTGGAAGAGAGAATTCTTAAAAACATTCGTAATGACCATGTTGTTTTCACCTTTTTTCTATTTGACCATACTAGATTTTCTTTACGAAATTTCATAACGCCTTCAATGCCAACTTCAATCGTTAAATTGTTGGTAATAGTAAATGTGGCATTTTCATACTTTTTCAAAATGTTATTCTTTACCTTTTCTGTTTTTTATGAGAAAAATATTCAATTTATTTCTTTTCGTTTTGAGATGAGTCTATCCTCTAGTGACATCATGACCTTCCGCTCGCTTTCTCTGAAAGGCACGTGCAATGTGCTTAATAGAGGGTTGGACAATTGTCATTCACGTCAAAGAAGACGGGGTCGGTGCTAGATTGAATTTCTTGAAGTTGCGTCTAATTGGTAGATTTGATGGCGTCGTGGGGCTGGAAACAGAGGAGGCATTGTGATTTCTCATGTAAGGCATACGCAAGCGATAGTTGAGGTGTTTCGTCTTTATGGAGATAGGTATCTTCTAGTCTTTTCCTCCCCCCACCGAGGAGAGTAGGGTCTTTAATATCTGGGGGTTCGTGTATCGACGGTGTGAAGATGGAGTTACAGAGGTGGGATGTGTCATGAAGATTAGGTAGATGGCCATCGGTCTTTCGTATCTCCCCCCCCCCTCTATCGCCGTATGCAACATTTCATGTGATTGTGTGATTGAGAGGGGTGGGGATTTAGTTGGTGTTTTTTTTGGGAATTGATGAAATATGTAATGTGTTGATTGGGCGGGTCTGAATTTAGTGAAACCGGGGGGGGGTGATATCTCTCCATCACAAATGGTGCGAGGAGATATAGTCTTGATTTATTTGTGGAGAATTTCCATTTTCGGATGAATTTCGGGGAAGATGCTGAAGCTTAGTAGGACTGTAGGAGATGGATATGGCTAGTTGGTCTCTGTCTACCTTGTTAGCGGTGTAAATCTTTTAAGCAGCTATTGAAAGGGAAGTCAGTGGGAAGTGTTTCTTCTTTTGGATCCGGGTGGTGGCGCGTGAAAAAGAGAAGTGAGATTGGCGTGAAGATTCAAATTCATTCAAGTGGGGTAACATTATCAATAATCTTGGAAAGGTTGATACTCCTGATTCTAATCTAGAGATTTCCAGCGTGATCAGCAAACGTTATATTGCTATAAGCACGCAGAGGGTAGAGATGGGCTTTTGGATGAGTTGAGAAGAAGAGATTTTCAGATAAGTTGAGAAGACGTGTGTTTGAGAGACTTGCCTCGCACGTCAGTGTGAGCCCAATGCTTTGGCTCAAGGTAGTCAGCCTACCTCACTTGACCCAGCTGTCCAACATTTATATGGATCTCGTAGTGGCTGTTTTCCTTTGGGTTCGGCCATAAGGGTTCTGCTAAGCCCATTAGTCTTTGTTATCCTCAACATGTTGAAACAGAGCAGCAACTCTGCTCTTCGCAATCTCTCTCTTTCTCTGTACACATCTCTATGAATATCCATAGGAAAAATTATGTAGACTAACCTGGATAGTTCTAGACTAACCGCCATAAATCCAGACTCTTCTTGATTGTGGCCTGCCTTATCCATTGCCGCTGACAAGGTTAATTTCAGCGCCGCTTTTCTTGAAGGTTCTCACCGGCCGCGTTGAGATTATCTCTCTATTCGGCTGCCGTGCTGCCTCATAAGGTATTTTCCAAAGAAAAATCTTCAAATGATCTTGACTGACCTAGGTGTGTATTAAAAGAGATGCAGGTTTCAGTTGTGGGTGTCGATTGGAAGCAGCAAAACAGAGTCCTAAGTGAGAAAGTCTCTTTCTGTGAGTTGTTGTGTATTCCTAGTAAGTGTGTGAGGTCATATAAATCAGCCATGTAATACTGTTAGTTTGTGGTTTTTTTTTCTTTTGTTATTGTAATACTAATTTTATTAATATTAGTCACTTATCAATTTTTTTTATTAATATTAGTGTTACTTGTTGTTTGCCAATTCGGATACGAGATTCAACTCAACACAGAAACGTCTTCCAAAGGCTGGGTCTGGATTTTAACTTAGGCTTTGACTTTCCTGAGTGAGGCAAGTTGTGCATGAAGAAAAGAGAAGAGACTCAAGTGTGCCTCTACATCAACAACGTACAAACATGGGTAACTTGAGTTTAGTGTCAATTTCAATCAGCATGATGCGGCGTCATCTAGTAAGGAAGTGCATGCGGGAGAAAGGACGCTCAAGTCTAACCTTCTCCGCATTGCGATTTTCAATCTACTTCCTCTTTATCTTCTGATTCTGGGGGTGTGCCGTTACTTGGGCTGAAAGAGAAATCTCTGTCCGAGCCAGTCGTGCCTGGTCCTGTTGGGGCTAATAGTAGCCTGATATGTAAGTATTTGGATTCGATTGTCTGAGGGAAGATTGCCAACAGAGAGTTCAAGGTTGTTCAACAGGATTTTATGGATCGCAAAGTCAACTTCTTGGAGGGTGATAATAATGAGGCTAAAGAGGAGGTATATAATTACCGGCCTCTTAATGTAGGTCTAAATGCTGATAGGGACGTGGAGGTACAGTTAATGAGTTCAACGGAAGGTAATTATCATGCCGGAGATAACCTTGCAACTTGCATGCAGGGCCGGTCCTAAACTTTTGGGGGCCCTGGGCGAAAAGAAAAGAAAAGGCCCCCTAAAAATATATAAAAATATAATTTTTAGACGAATATTTTTTTTTTGACTTTTTATCGTTCATAGTATTGAAAATGTACAACACCTATAAATGTATAAGAAAAATAAGCATTAAAATTTTATTGAAAACTACTATTTTACATCGATTTAAACAATTTATGACAAAAATGATATACCCCATCAATTTTTTTCTTTTTTGACTTCCGGATAGATATTTTCTTGATAACATGTTTGTACTAAAAATTCAAGTGAAAAAGAAGACACAATCACTAATAAAGTTAAGAACTAAAGAAACATAAGCAATAAAAATGAATCAAATAGCAACAACAAAAAAACTTGATTTTTGCTTGAAATGTAATAATTAGGCTATGGGAGATGGATGAGCAGGAAATTAGCTTGGTAAAGAAGAGAGTTGACCTAAAATGAATAAAATAAAAGGCTTGGTGGAGACTTGAACTCATGACCTACATATTAACATTACCCAACAAACTCCATTGAACCAAGAAGACAATCATGTATTTCAGTTACGTGGTATATAATATATTTTTAAAACCTGGCCTACACTTCTTTAAAATTAGGCCCTCTAGAATTTTGGGCCCTGTGCGAAGGCCCATGTTGCACCTGCTCAGGGCCGGGCCTGCTTGCATGCAGTGAAGATGATTTCAAGATTTCAACCATTATGCTTCGGACCCTTATTCTCATGAGGAGGTTGTATAGGTGTGGGTCTCAGAGGGTGAGGACGTTTGAGGATGAGGCAGATGATGATGATGAGGTGGAGGAAGAGGATGATGATGAGAAGGGATTGCTAATAGAAAATCTTAGGTGAGAATTTGAGGAGGAAGGATTATTGTCCGAAAATCTTAGTCGATTAAGGATTGCTAAATCTTAAGCAAGAATATGAACTTTCTTCTTCTTCTTCTTCTTCTTCTCTAGTGAAGGTTACAACAACGTATCAGACCAGGCTCTGCTGGAGGATGGGCATCAGGGTGTGACCAACTTGCCTCTTGTCAAGGACTTATCACACAATTCAAAAGTCGGATCTCCTTTGGTGGGCCTATCATATCGGAACAACGTCCTTCCTCTACCGAGAAGTGCTGGTTCTTGCTCTGCTGCTCATGAAGAGGAAAAGAATAGAGATCGTGCTATATCCATAGAGCCTCTGGGAATGGGGTTGGTACAAAGGATCCTGATTGTGTCCTTTCTCATATGGGGGTCAAGCTGGTGAATCTGTTTGTCTATGAGAGTGGGTGTGTCTTTGGTCCATAGTAAGAAAGAGGGGTTAGGGAGGTGCTTAGGTTGATGTCCTCTGTTAATTATGGTGAGCCAAGACCTAGGAGGAGGGGGGACTGGTTTTTGGCAGTAGGAGCAGAGGTGGTTTTTAAGGGGTCATGTTTTAGTGCTGCTCCTTATTTGGGAGACAACCTATGGTTGTTCGTGCGTGTTCTGTCTTTGTTTTTATTTTGATAGCTTCTATTCATTAGGTTATTTTTGTGGATTCTCATTCACTTCTATCCATTAAATCTTCTTTCTCTATTAAAAAAAAAGGGTATTCAAGTTCTAGTACTAAAAGAAATTTTTTAAACTCACCACTCTCTCTCCACCACCTCCCCGCATCGACCACATTCTCTCTCTCTCTCTCTCTCTCTCTATCTTTCTCTCTCTGAAGCTGAAGTTGACATGATCATTTCTTTGTTTAGCCTTTAAATTCCAAACCCAAGCAACCTATCCAAATCCAAACTCACCCTAACATGATTTTGAACATGTGAAAGATTCAAAGGTAAACCAACCATAAGTTGGGTTTTGTGTGAGTTGAAAGTGGTTTTGCGAGTGATGACAGTCATTGAATTAGGTAGCAATGGAGATTCTATGCTATGGCAATGTTAGAAGTGAATGATAAAGCATGCGGCTGAACCCAAATATGCACCCTGATAAAAGTCGATAAAAGTCGAATGCATCTTTTAACGCCCATGAGGCTGTGCTGCTTTAGTGCCTTCAGTTGTGATTACTTCTAACTTTCTCTTTATATGTGTAGGCTACAGCTTTGGCACATAAGACATCTGAGGCTACTAGGGCATTGGCTGTGCAAGAAGATATTCTGGAGAAGGAGCTTGGTGAAATTCAGAATGTTCTCCTGGCAATGCAGGTGAGTTTGTTTATCCATTTCGTGCCATCCGTAGGAGTTTCTTTTACCTGTCGAGGAAAAAAGTAGAGGCTAAATTAATGATATAGAGGTGCCGTCTATTCGTGCCTCTATTTGAGTTGCTCGTATCCGGTTGTGAAACCTATGAGATTCTTGAGTATTGCTGCTAATTTTGGATGTGGCTATGTGTCTTTTCAGTCACTCCGGTCCTCATTTATGTACCAATGTGTGTCCATGTCGACTCCCAGACCTATTCCCTTATCTTCCACATTCTTTCCTCCAAACTCTTTCACCACAAAACCAAAAATCTCATGTTCCACCGAAAATGTGAAATGTTGATTCACATCACCTTGGCTTGGAAACTAAAATCTCTTGGCTCTAGTAAACCCTGACAAATGACATCATGTGTCTACTACTATTTTTGTGCACTGAGCTTGCTATCCTTGGCAGCGAAATGTCATCCTTGTAGGTATCCAGAAACAAATTGTCCTAGGCTAATAACTTGAAAATGCTACATTTTCTCAACTTTCTGAATTTGTAAGACTAGTAATAAAATATTAGGGTGCATTTTTATCTCTTGTCGCGTAATGGATGTCAGTCATACGCAAGCCAATTAGTCATCCAAAGTGAAACTTATTACTTTCTTCCTTTACCTCTTCGTTCGAGATTCAATTTTGGTATCCTAGATACATCCTTCAGGTGTCTTTTTCACAGTTGCTCAAAGAACAGCAAAGATTTCGGCCATGCATACACTCCAAATGATTAAACTTATACTGAAGTTCTGAGATGATGTTGAGTTGACTTTCTGCTGCCTTGTTGAATCTTGTGTAGGATCAGCAGGCAAAACAACTTGAACTGATTCTTGCAATTGGGAAGGCTGCAAAGTTATGGGAAGACACTGGTGCCACTATTAAGGCTAAAAACAAAAGCGAAACAACTAATACAGCTGTACAGGGGGTAAAAAAGATGGCCGACAACCCCATTCAAGCTTTGGCTCGTGAAAAAGAAGTCAACACTGACGGTGTAGCAATTTGAAGCCACAAGATTCCCCTGCTCATACACCTATTTACTTAAATGAAAGCAGGGGTGCTTGATCTCGTTCACTTGAGGTAGCTGTAGCTGCTGACGGTTTCATTTTTGCCCATTTCTTGAGGTGTTCACAAGAATTCATGTTTTAGCTGAACAACCAATATGTCCAGGTGCAAGAGAAAGGGAAAACGCATGGAGGAATGTAAGAAAAGAAAATGTAGTCCGTCATACTCTCAGTGTTTTACATATGCCGGCTGTGTATTATACGTCTATGATTGTAGAGAGGTTTCTTTTCCTCCACTTTTGGAGGCGGAGGGTAATAAATGGATAAAGTAATTCGGTTTTGAACCTTCAGACATCCCTTCAGATATATTCATAGAAAGTGCATAGAGCCATGGAAGGACTTCGTTACCTCTTGGTTTACTAGTGCCTTGGTGAAATCAATCTCCTGCAATTTTTTCCTTATATTTTTGAAAAAGCATATAGGTTTTGTTCCCCTTGCAATATTTAGCAAAATTGTTTTTTTGACTTATTCTCTCTTTGGTCCCATCATCTTCTCTTGTTCGTCCTTCTATTTCTATCTCGAGAAAAGCCGCGGTTTGAAGGATCTTTTTCCCCCTTTGAGTTTTGCTCTTATCTCGACAGCTAACCGTTGTGGGAGATGAAGGCAAATCCTTGAACTTCATCGAAATTAGGATCTAATTGTTAAGATACTTTTCTTTTATATGGATTGTGAACTCGTTGAAATCTCATTTCAAACCTTTTTCACAAGCCAATATCAGTACCTAATTTCTTTTTTTTTTTAAATAATCTATAACTATTAAATGTGATGACTTTTAGTGAAAAAACTAAAAGTTTTAGACAAAGACCTGTGTAGGACGATTTCATGGATCCTAAAACCATAAGACGGAGTCATATTTAGGCATTCACGGGTTAATAAATAAACATGTTAATAAAAATCATAATAACATATTAGTCGAGTTGGTCAGAGACATCCCTTAAAGGTTTAGCCAATGGAGATTGGCGGTTTGAAACTCTTTTAAGTCAAATAATAAATCATAATAATCATAATCATCATCAAAGAAAAGTGTGGGTTGAGATGTTGGGGGAAATTAAAAAAATAAATATATATCTGTATTAATACAACACACCTATGATTTTCATAATACATTAATACTTTTGATTATAGGTGTGGGAGAATGACCCAACAACATTTCATATGGAGTTTTATTTTATGATGAAGCACATAAGAAAGAAATCTATTTGTGAGAAGGGTAGTTGTATGCACACAGTCACCCTAGAATTTTATAGGAATATTAGAGTGAAACTTAAGCAAGTGTTTGGTAACAATTTTTTTTTTTTTTTGTTTCACATGTTTTTGTTTCAGTTTGTTTCTATTTTTTTTTAATTTTGGATGAAAAACAAAAACATATTTGATAGCTGTTTTTGTTTCTATTGTGAAAAAAAAAACAAAAACTAAATATTTTTTACAAACATTATTTCCTTTCACAAAGTTATATTCCTTAATTTTTTTTTACCACAATACAACTTCCATAATACGGAGTAGTATATTATATCGAATTCAAACGAGTAGAATAATAATTCACATGATTTCATCAATTATTCAAAAAAAAAAAGTGGATATGCAACTCCTCATCTGTTGGGTTGGGTTGAACAGGTGACGGGTCGGAACCTATTAGAATCTAAATATCAAACGTTTCGAAATGGTTCGGGTTGAATTGAGTCGGATTAAGGGGGTGTTGGGTTAAAACAGGACGACTCGTCTTAATTCATATTTTCTCACAATATTTCATAAATTTATAGAGTAAAAGCTATCGAGTCAAAATTGGTAACATGCTCGACCTGCTTTAACCCGACCCGTTACTATTTTGGGTCGAACGGTTATATGTTTCAACCCAAAAAAAATTAATGGGTCAAGTTAGACTGAGTAATTTTCAGGTCGGGTCATGTATGTCAACGGGTTTAGGGTTGAAAATTTACCGTGTTAAAGTTCGAAGGCTCGACCTCATTTGAGTTGACCGGCCTTGACCCTTCCAAGTTTCGAAAAAGAATCATTTCTCTAAAAGAAGAAACGATTTTTTTTTTCATTTTTAAATTTTGGAAAAAAAATGAGAAACATTTATAGTTTCTAGAAATATAAATGATTGTCAAATGTATTTCTATTTCTATTTTTTCACAAAAAATTAGAAACATAAAAAAAAATATTAGAAACGAAATGGTTACCTCTAAAATGTGTCTATATTTTCTTTCTACCCTACCATTTTGTTGTGGGGGTAGCAACACATGAACTATGTTGGTCTATATGCCAAAGGGAGTGGAGCAAAGAAGACAGCTAGATTAAAAAACTCAGTGACTTGTTCGACGGTGGCATTGAATTGAGTTTTTAACCATTGTAATAAACTGAACAATAATTTGACAGACCTGAGAATTTAAGGAAAAAAGAAATGGCCATGTGGATCTTGAATAATCATCCACAATTGTAAGAAAAGAATTGTGACCAATATATGTAGCATGTTGATGAAGGCCCCAAACATCACAATGTAACAAAGAACCAACTAATGAAGCATGACTAGAGCTAAGGGGAAAGGGAATTCTTGATTGCTTAGCAAAATGAAAGTATCACAAGCTAAATGAGATTTACTGTGTACACATTTTATTGGTGTACTATATTTTTTTAAGACATGGGAAAATGCCCTAATCTATAGTGACACATAGAAGAAGAAACCACATTGCAGACACAAGGATGAACAACAGAATGATAGGCTTGAGAATCATATGCAAAGTCCTTGTGAGATAGCACCTTATACAGACCATCGTGCAGTTTACCAATCCTCTTCACCCTCAAGGTTGCAAGTTCTTGCAGAGCACAATATATATAGGATAAAACAACAAGCTACAGTTGCTGTCAGAAGATAGCTTGCTGGCAGATAAGAGATTATAATGAAAAGTCGGAACATAAAGTACATTTTGTTGGCTAATTTGATTATGTTGGTGATGTGAACTGTAACTTTGTGTGTTATGTGAGAGGTTTGGCCATTGGCTAATTTGATTATGTTGGTAATAGGTACAAGATTAGATAAGAAAAGCTGAAAGTTACATGGTATGTAGCTCCTGTATCAATGATCCAATTGGTGTTTTGCACAGACTTATGACATACCTAGATTGGAGTTATAAAATTTGAGAGAGTCAAACAATTACCTGTGAAGTTATCACAATTTGTAACATGTTGGTGTTTGGCAGGAGGATGATCTCCATTGAAATACAGTTGACTAAAGGAGTTTCAAGAAGAGGAGGTAAACCAATCTTTTGTGTAGCCAGATTCGCACCAAGTCCTTTGTTCTTCAGAAACTTTGGCATCCTTCAGGGATCGCGTTTGATGCCAAATAACATGTGCCATTCTAGAAAACCTTTGATAAAGAAATTCTCCCCGGTATGTCCAGATCCTCCACAATGATCACATTGTAACAAAGACTTACCACAATGATCACATTGTAACAAAGACTTAATTGATGTTTTTCTTAAACGAACTGAGGTGCCCTTGATGAACTTCCTTTTGTGAACAAGGCAGTGCTGTTATAGTTAATATACAGCTGGAACTAAGACCTCTCTGTCATTCATCTTGGAGCAAGAGAGAAACAGCTTGACTTATATTTGGCAAATGTGTCATCATTAACAAGGAACCTCTTATCACAGTAAAGGTATCATTCAATCCCATGAGAAATTGAGTCAAGAGTTGAAGGTGTTCATGTTCTTCTAATGATTTAACATCACAAGCACATTACCGGTACATTTTGGCACATTACTAATGTTAGAAAATTCATCTGAAAGTGACTTAATTTTTGTGAAATACTGTGAGACAGACAAGGAGCCCTATGTAAATTATGTGATCTCCTTCTTAATTTGATACATTTGTGGAGCATTTCCCTGAGTTAATCTCTCTTCCAGATCATTCCACACCTCTTTAGTAGTTGTAATGTAAACTATACTTGACCTAACCTCAGTGTGACAACATTCAAAATCCAAGCAATTAGCATATCATTGTATCGATTCCAGTGAATTAGGTATTTTGAGTCAGCACTAACTAGGCTTCTTATGTATTCCCATTACAATTCCTAATTTCATCTTTGTTGAAAGAACAATTGTCATAGCTATCTTCCATTCAGAGTAGTTAGTTCCATTTAAAATCAAAGTTATGATACTCAAACCAGAATTATCATTTGGATGGAGATAAAGAGGATGAGAGGAGCTTAATTGCAGAGTTACCTCAACTACATCATAGGGATCTGAACTTGAATTGTTTGATATTTGTGAAAGAATGGAATTCCTTGATTAATTAATCTCATGCACAATTGTGTGTAAATATACAAAGGTCTCTACCATTACAATGTTGTATCTTAGGCTCTAATTTAGGGATATCTTTGACTAAGATAATTACAAGAAATATATTTACATATATTCTAATACACCCTCACAGTCGAAACAGGAGGTTTACGAATGCTGAGACTGTCCCGAAAAATCATAAAAAAGAACGCGCGGAAGGCCTTTAGTAAAAATATCAGCAATCTGATAACGGAACGGAACATGAAGGACACACACTTCACCACGTTTTACTTTTCACGAACAAAGTGGATGTCCATTTCAATATTGTAAGTCCAGTTGGCAATGAAATAAGGCTAGGGGGTGAATAGTCTTTTAAAAACTTTGAGGTTGTTTTGAAAACTTTTAAGAGTTGCAGCGGAAAAAATAAGTTTTCAGCAGCTGATGTAAAAATCAGCAGGTAGCATCTGTTGAACGTAAAACCGTTTGAGTAGTAGCTGCTGAATTACAACAGTTTAGTTTTTTTTTATCACTAAAGTACATGGACTGAATTGAAAGACAACCTATAAGGCTATAATACAACTAAGTAAATGATTTAAGAATGTAATTGACTTACATTAAAGTAGATTGAGGCTGCTTAAGTGTGCATAACCGTTCTATCAGCTGGAAGAAATGAGACAGGATATTTAGAGTGGTTCATATTATAAAAGCTGATACTTTCATTATCAAGTTGGTCAAACTTGGATTTTGAAGTGCACTAAATATATAGAAATTATAAGTGATCACTAATGGATATGTGTACAACAAAAACCAGTGTTTGAGGAGTATGATTTAGCAACAATCATACTCGTGCAATAATCAAGTATTCTTTTAAGATTAATAAAAAGTCTGGAAGAATACAATGATTGTCAAAACAAAAACTAGAAATGAATAAGAAGTGAAAGAACATCTAGCAATTGTTTAAGGACTGGAATACATTAAGGAAAAAATTGTTTGAAGGAATAAGCTGAGTGTTCAGCCCTAGATTGAAGCAAATCAAAGAGGCAATATTATTTGAATGATGAATGATTTCTTTAACCATTATATCCTCTTTTCTCTATATCTTCCACCGTGAGAACCGAAACATTTCAAGGAAGGAGTACGTATCTTGATGGGACAAGAGAAATGTTTCGATCCAGTTCTTCTCTTTTTCAATCCTTGCTCCAATGCTTTATATAGAGATCCTTGAAATGCAGCCGTTTTGATATAGCAGAGATGGTCTTTTGGGAGTGATGATAAAATCTATCTTTTAAAGTTTAGAGATCTTGAAGAGGATTTGATATAGAAGATATCACCTAACATAAGATCATAAATACATAGAAAGATGTTAGATATATTTTTGCATAAAATAAGGAGAGTAGATATCTCTACCATGAGATAATAAAGAGAGTGGTTTAGCTAGAAAATATGATACACTATGAGATATTTAATGCGTTGATAAACCGAGTAGTTTAATGAATTGACAAAAAGTATCCTTTTGAACAATTTAATGTTTTGAATTTAGATGGCCAAGAATTAAATACGTGACAATGGCTGAAAGTGTTTTTCAAAACATTTGTTTAAAATATTGTTTGATAAAATATTTATAAGAAATCTTTTAAGTATTTTAATCAAAAAAGTGTAAGTAGATAGAGTGGCTTTTAAAGCGGTGACTTAGACTGAGTATTAGCAGATGCTAGTTGCTGATTACTTTAGCTATAGCAGATGACTTTATCTTTTAACGAAATACTGATTTTAGCTAAGTGTTCTAAATAAAGGTAAATGCCACGCATTTTCGAAGATATTATTTTTGGAAGTCTTTGAAAACATTAGTCTTTATTATAATTTGATGTGCATAATTTCAACTGCATACAATGTTCAACAGATAAGAATTAAGTATAAGAAAGCATAGCGGTTGAAAACTTAAATTTAGATAACAACAGGTGTAAGAAAATGTTTTTACGAAACTACAACTATTAAGTGAGGGGATCAATAAGAAAATGTTTTTAAGAAACTACAGCTATTAAGTGAGGGGATCAGTAGCTAGCTAGCTGCTAATGACTAAGACGCGGCAGCTAGAAGAATAAGACTTGTGAGAGCGGCCTACTTTAATCTAAGTTTATTTTATCTTGCTTAAGGTGGTAAAACATTAGTTGTAGGTCTACCTGCTAGACTTCAGCAGGAAGAGCTTTAGACTTGCTAAAGACTAATCACTTTGATTTTAGTTAACAACTGACTAATGTTCTAAACATGCAAGACTTAAATTATCTCAACCTATTGAATTTACTTGGATATATCTTTTTAAGTTGATCTGAATTCACTTGGGAGGTTTCTATGAATCCTTATTGATTATTACTTGTTGTTTTATTTTCTAAAGTATAATTAATAGATTTAAGTAATTCCAAACATTCATGTTTCAACAATATCCTCCTAATTACTTAAAGGCATTCACCTAAACGGAGAGCAATAAAGAATAAGCAGTTTAAGCTGTTTCCAAGTTATAAACTTAGGAAAACAAAATTGATCCTGCAGAAGGTGTTAGCAAAACAATAATATATAAGCTAATCACATTGGATAAAAAGACTTAAATTTCAAAACTTCAATGTAATAAGTTTAAGGGATAGAAAGAGTTTTTAGTGTTTCTCTAAAACACTTAATTCTGATTTTCAACTTGATCTTCAGTAGCTTCCTTAGTATCATCTTTAGCAACAGCTTGTGCAGCAGCACCTAGTTGAGCAGCAACTCTAGCTAGTCTTTTTTTGAGGTCTAGGTTCTCCTACTTGTAGGCTTTAGCTCTTGCTCTCTGTTTCTCTTCTTCCTCCTTAAATGCTTTAAGTTGAGCGGACTCACCTGCAGCAAATGCAGCTTGAACTGCAGCAGAGATTGAATCCTGGAGAGGGGAAGAAAAGCTTCAATCTATTGAATCCCCTTGACATCTTCTTTGATATGGACCTGGGTAATTTTTAGAATGTCCATCTACTCATTATAAGTGGCTCCCTTAGGAAAGTGAGCATAAGAAGAAGGAGTGGTAGGAGTTGAAGTTGAAGCATGAGCAACTGTTGTTATTGTAGGAGTAGCTGTTGCAGGAGTTGGTATGGAAGGAGCAGCAGGTGCTTCATCAACTAGATAAGATGTTGGAGTAACATCTGGAAACACAGTCTTTTTTCCAGTTGGAATCTGCAGTGCATCCCTGATGATTTCATGTTGTTTCTTTCTTATTTGATAAGAAAGTTTAGCAGGAGACAGAAGAGCAACATTATCATCATTAGATTCATCATCATCTTTATCAGATTCCTACTTAGATGAGCTGGAACTATAATTGATCAGAAGAGTAGGAGTAGCATCAGCAGCAGCTTCACTCTCAGTAGTATGTTTAGCTTCTTCATTCAAACCAGCTGCTAGAGAGATTTTTTTGTGAAGATTTGCTGGCTGGACTATAAGATGAAATAGATGGAGTGAAAGGGGGTTGGTTTAGATAAGCTACATGTTTGGGTGATGGAGAGGCTGAAAGAGGGGAGTTAGGAGTAGGTAGGGTGATGGTTATAGGTTGAGCAAGGATAGGTTAAGGAGAGGTAGACATAGAGAAGTCTGTTAGAGGTTTAGTATAAGGTTGAGCAGATATAGACTCTCCTCCTGTCTGTGAGGATTGCTTATCAAAAAGAGACAAGTACTTAGCAACAACAAGTTCTACCTTCTCTTTGATCATCTCCATAGCCTTTTCTTGAATTGACTTGAGCTTCCCCTTATTCATTGGAGGCATTCTTCCAGCTTCTCTATCATTAGTATCTTCATCAGTAGCTGGTCTTCCAACGACATATGGATCATCTACTGGAATCATTGGCAGTCCATAGATGTCATTATGGATTTCCCAAACATCCAGTTCTAGCTCATCTTGCACAAACCTGTCTTGTGTAAGGTAGAAGGCATTCACTGCTTGGGCAGCAGGTCGAAGTATTTGCCATAATTAAATGCAATCTCTTCTTCTGTCAGGTTTTCTTGAGGGTTTATGTAGGAACCCACTATTTTCTGTTCCAATTGGAGTCCACATATTTTATGGGATCTACCTTTGGTTTATCTTCCTTCTTCTCCTCATGAAAGGATAGAAGGGCTTGGATGAAATATGGTAGATGGTCAATAGGGAAAGCCCAATCAGTAGGAATATGTTCAGGATTAACAGAAAAGAGGTCATTTTTGGGATGAAAGGTTGGATTGATAATGGTAGGGAAGTATGGTTTCTGTGATTGTTTTGGTTTTGAGGTAGGTGGAGCAGTAGGTGATGAGGGTGATTGGTTTTGATGTTCAGAAGGTTTGGGAAAGGGGATGAAGGATTCAATGTTTGTTTTAGCAGTTTTCCTCTTCTTCTTCCTCACATACTTTTTCCCAGTAGGCTTGGCAGATGTAGCAGGTTCATCATCAACTGCTTCCATTGCAGCTGCCTCCTCCTCAACCTCTACTACTTCATCCATAAGAAGGCTTCTTCTTCTTTTTCTGCCACTCTCTCTGACAGAAGTACCAGGAGAATTAACTGTTTTTGCAGTAACAGGTGCCACATACTTACTGGATTTCGTGGCCTAAGAGAGTTCAGTAGAACCAAACTTTCTTCCTACTAAATTGTGAACCACTTCACCAACAACACACTTAGCATCACAGATTGATACTGTCTTAGGAATTGGGTGATAAGAATGTGATGAGTGATTTTGGACTTGGTGGGATTCTTCCTGTGCTTTTTTATGTTGTCGAATACAAGCTCCATCAAAACAGCAGCCCAATTGATTTGTGTCCAAAGACGATTGCAGCCATCAGTTCCAATTGGTCTTCAATGATCTTCTCTTTTCACCCGGATTTGATAATTAGGCACTTGTCTAGCACAAAAGCTAGACCATAGTGAAGGGGCTTAAATAAATTCTTCTTCATATCAGCAGCTACTGGTTCAGGGATGCTTCCTAACATAATTACCTAGCCACCAGAAATGATTTCTTTACTGATTTCTGAGATGGAGGACCCTCGGTTTTGACATTTGAAAAGGCAACAAGAATGGATTGTGCATCAAATACAATGTTTGTGCCTTGAACGTTTCCAAAGAGGGAGTCAGGTCTATTTGGGGTAGGGTTCATCTACTGGAAGAAGAGTTCAGTGAGGGTTTGGCTATAGGTGTTGGTGTTAAAGGTAAGAAGGGGAAGAACACCAGAATTGGTGAGAAGGGTAATGAGTTCCCTTCCAAGTTCCTTTTTGTTGAGAGCAGCAACATCAAGATCGCCTATTTCAGTGTTTTTTTTTTTTTGCCATTTTACCTTTATTGCTTAGAGTAGAAATTGACTTAGGGTTTGAGTGAAGAAGACGAAGTGCAGGTAACGGTAGAGAGAAGAAAGATAGAAAACTTTAGAAATTTTTAGCTTTTGAGAGTTGTAAAGTTTTCAAAAATGATTGAGAGTGGTTTTATCAAAAATCCTTGAAGTAAATGAAGTAAAATTACAAGGACCTTTTTGATAATAAATTTTTTGAGACACAAAAGGAATTTTTGAGTTTTTGTTCCAACATTAAAGAGTTTAATGATGAGTAGTGAAAGGGGGTTGCTCATTTAATGTTGGGGGCAGTTTGTACAAGATTATATTGTCAAACGTCAGTGGAATAGTGTATTAGTGGGGATGGTTGATTTTTCAAGACAGAAAAAGCGGGAACCAAAATATCTTTAATATAAATGATTAATATATTTAATGATTATTTAAGTAATGTAGACAATCAACAGTGATACTTATCAGTTGATGTCTCAGTTTAGAGTCTACCTTCTTAGTGGCATGATGATGTGTCACTAATTTACTTACATGTATTGTTTAACATCAGTTGGTAGAATATTTTCAGTAGATGATGTGGCAGCTGATAAGCAGTGTATAATCTATAACTTCAGCATGTGAAATCTTTCAGTAGGTAGATGAATTTCACCCAAAATAGGATTTTAGTAAGGGAGATAGATAGCTTTAAAAAGAACAGTCTTTTTAATGTAAGCCTTAAAGAAATGCTTCTGCTGAAGTATCTACTGATGTTGAAGATAAGCTTTAACTTCCAGTTTAACCAGCCGCAGGTAGAGTCTAAAGAGTTGTGTTCATCTGCTGTCTTTCAGCCTTAGCCATAAGTTGGAGGCATGGATATAAGTCCTGTAGATGTTAGTATATAACAGACATATTTTATGAAGAGACAAGTATTTAAAAAAAGTTATCCCTACATAAGATGTTAGAAGTAGCAGGTCATATAATATATTAGATGTATAGGGTTTAAGAGATTAGAGACAGGGAGATCCAAATATGTGAATCATTGTCTTCTCCTTAATTTAGTGGCTTCCTGCTTAGTTGCTTCTTTGCATAGCCTTAATCCAGTGAGGATTTTCCACAACTTTATCTATTTGGGATTATCAGTAGGTAGGTCAAGCAGTAGAGAATATGGTCCAGCTGTTTGTGAGGCATCAGCTACTACAAGATCATAAGATAATAATTTGGCTGATTGAGTTTGGTCTTCCTGCTGATGTGAAGTTTGATTATATAGTTTATCAGCAGGTAGTGTTGATGATACTGATTTGTTATGTATTGATCTTTTAAAGTTTCTTGTCACCAGAATCTAAAAATTGTTAGAAACATCTTGAGTCTCATTGGACTCAAGTAAACAAAATTTATTAAAGAGTAAAATGAAAGTTTCAACAATTATTATATGAAATCTATAAGCTTTACTGGTATTTAGCAAAACTCAATAATATCATATCAACAGAATATAAGTATGTCGTCAGTGTTTGATGATTTATACCTTGATCTGTCAAGATTTGTTTGAAGACTCCTCCCCAGCTTAACCATATCTTTCCATACGGATATCTCTTTTCATGAAGTGCTTGGTTTGAACTTTGAGTTCAATCTTCCTTGCCATCAGCAGAATTGATTTGTCTTTATATACTTCCTTCATAGTGTCTTTCCAGTAAGTCAAAAGATACCTGTCACGTATTTTGAACTTATAAGAAACTGGTTAAGTCATAAATGATAGGATAGAAATCACAAGATCTTTGTTGACTTGACAAAAGAATACATATTCATTGATGAAAATCTTCAGAGCTCTTTTAATAAGAACCGAGAATTATAAATAAAAGCAAGCAGGTACTGAAAGATAGGAAAGTGTGCACCCATTCCTTAAATATGAGGTGCCCCGGGTTTATAGGATCTTTGTAGAGACACCACCACCACTACACAAGTTTTACATGATTACATGCTGAACAAATGAATCCAGTAAGTATCAAATAAATGTTATACAAGCACCACCACCACTACACAAGTTTTACGTGACTATATGTTACACAACAATTCAAGTACATACCCAAGAATGTAATCTCTTTTTTGAAAAATAAGATCTCAAGAATATCTTAAATGAATGAATTAATAGGTCAATTTCAATAGATTCAGACAAATCTATCTATGAAGATATAAATAACAAGACTTAGCAAATATGACACCAAGAGCAGCAGTTTTGAAAATAAAAAAGTATTGAAGTATTGAAGTGTTGAGAGCATACAAAACAAATGAAGATGATAAAATAAATCTAAAGATTTAAAACAATATCCTTCATATAGCTGCTAGTGATTGATCTCACAATAAGTTAACAAGCTTACTTCAATCACTTAAGAATAGAAACCAAGTTTAAAGAAATGAACATTTTGATCAGGTTTCTTAATACAAAGATGGAGTTAATAGATGAGATATAAATATAACAAAGTTTTTCAAGAATAGTTTTTAGATGAAACATTTAAAACAATAACTTAGTTGAGAAAAGTGAGATTTTTAACAAATGTTCAACTCATGTTAGAAAGAATGAAATTTAGTATAGAAAATGAGTGAACTTGCTGAGGGAGAGATGAACATTAGATATATGCATGAATATCTTGGAGAGTAGTGAAAGAATTTAAGAACTTGGTCATTGTAAGTAGGCTTCCTGTATATCTTACTTATGTTCAACATATCAACTTTATAAACTTTAGTAATTATATCAGCCATCTCCCTTGTAAGAGCATGTTGTTAAGAAAATCATAAATACTTTTTAAAGAATATGCAAATTTTGAAGACGAGTATTAATGATTTCTCAAGTCAAACTGTGAGCTAATAGCAGATACTTTCTCTTCTACTGACAATTAAGAAGATGAGCTTCTGTCAGTATAAAAAATTTCTCTTTAGCAAATTTATCAACATTTTTCAGTTTAAAGCAGCAAAAGGTTTTCTAACGCAAATGATATTTGAAATACATCTTTTGTAAAAGTAATTTTGATAAAATAATCCAAAGAAAATTTTTCATAAAATAAATGAAATAATATATTTGAGAGCTAGGATCATTTCCTACACATTCTATAAGTCATTTGTCTATATTGTTTGTATATTTTGTAATTATTTCTTTCCATATATCAAAGTGATCTTTATAAAAAATGTATTGAATAAAAGTATTTGATAGAAAAGTTTTTGAAGTTTCCATGATCGATCTTTCAAGTTGTTAAACTTGGAAAAATAGATTTTTCAAAAAGTTAGGCTCTGATACCAATTATATGTCTAGTTGGTAATGAAATAAGGCTAGAAGGAGGGGGTTGAATATCCTTTTAAAAAACTTTAAGGGGTTGTGATCGATGTATTTTATACGTCGATTTTATATACGTCTATGACTTAAATTATGCTATTTCACGAGGCTTTTGGCTACTAATATACGTTTTCGGTGAGTTTTGTGAGTTTCAGGGTTATTAGTGAAAATATGCCAAACTCCAGGGTTTTAAGTGCAAATTTCAAGAAGGGCCAAAAAAGAAAAATGAAGAAAAACGAAGACTGTCAGAATCTGAAGACCTTGCGGACGCAAGTACATCAAACCTTGCGACCGCAAGGTAGGCAGTACGGGCAAAGTCAAGCTTTCCAAGGCCAGATACACTTGAGACCTTGCGGACGCAAGGTACTCAACACCTTGCGACCGCAAGGTGGTTAGAATGCGACATGTTCGGATTTTCACACAGTGGTTCGATTGAATTACAACTCCCGAGTATATATAGAAGTTGGATGCCGAGAGTAAGAGAGAGAAAATCGGCTGGAAGCAGTTGTAGGTAGATTTTAGGTAGTCTTTAGATTGTATATCATAATTAGTTTGTGTAATTACAAGTATTGAAGATCAAATCATGTATCCGATCATCTCCAAGTGCTGTTCATTGTCTATGATGAACTAAATCATCCATAATCTAGGAGGTGGGAGGTAACTTGTATCAAATTTATGTTTTGATTCGTTTATATGTTCATTCAATGCTTGTTGATTGTGTTGTTTATCAATCCCTCTATTATTTTGCTTTGAACAAATGAATGTAATCGCAAATAATAAAGGCCTAGAGATGCGGATAACTGCATGACCAATGTGCATATGTCGTACACTGGCTCACCATCACAATAAATTGGACCTATCGATGCACGAGAGTGATAAGTTAGGACCAGGTTCATACATGATCTAGGTGACAGATAGATCATAAATCTAGGCGACAACTAGATTACAGTTCTTGAGCTTAGGATATAGAATTGATGAATTTTGCGGGGATGGAGGCTGAACCAATTGTTCAACAGACTATATCTATCTTTAGTGAACGAACCCAAGACATTGAATGATAATTATTATGAATTGAACATAAAAGAGATACAAGTGAAACCCAGAATCCTAGATTGCCACCCACCATAAGATCTTCATATCTATAATTACTGCTAATTAGTTAAACATCTAAATACAAAAAGTAGTGTAGAATAGAAATAAATATAAAAACCCCCTTTAGATTAATAATTTGCTATCAATAAATTGCACTGTTCATGATCACTTGTCTTTGTGGGTTCGACCCTTGCTTCCAATACTATTCTATAATAGTCTTGTCCAGTTGCAAGGAAAAAGATTAATTAAAACATCGATCAAGTTTTTGGCGCCGTTGCCGGAGACAAGCTAGTTCACGTAGTTAGTTTGTTGGTAGCATAGTTTTTAATTTAATTTAGTTGTTAGTTTAAATTTTAGTTTTTATAAAAAAATATACAAAAATATTTTATTTTATTTATAGTTAGTTGTTTTTTTAATTGCTTTAAATTATTTTTATGCACGGTCGTAGATCTTTGAATCCTAAATTGGTAGAACTGAATCAAGATATAAATATTATTAGAAGAAATCAAGAAATCCTTGAAAATCTAGCTCCCGAGTTTGATAATCAAGATCAATTGAATCAAGAGGATCCTTTGGTTGATCCTCCAATGGAAGAAAACAATAATAATAGAAATCCTGAAAATCCAGTTGACCCAATCAACAGGAATCAAAGAGAAGAAGAACATGCAAGAAGAAATATGGAAGTAGTGATAAATCAAAGAACTATTAATGACTTTAGTAGACCTTCATTAAATGTTGTGACATCATGTTTAGTCTTGCCAGATGCTGTAAGAAATTTTGAGTTAAAAGGTCATTATTTTAATGCTATACCATCTTTTCATGGGATGCCTCATGAAGATCATGTTAGTTTCTTAAGAGAATATGAATACATGATGAGTACTTTTCCTTCAGGAGGGTTGACTGAAGATCAAATTAAAATGAAATATTTTCCCAGTGCATTAAAAGATTTGGCAAAGAGATGGTTTATGAACCTAACACCAAATAGTGTTTATACTTGGGCTCAATTATATGATTTGTTTATGAGTAAATTTTACAAACATGCATCTCTTACCGAGTATAGAAAACAAATCATGTCATTCCAAAATGAACCAGGTGAAACATTCCATGAGTCATGGGATAGATTTAAAAATCTGCTCATTATGTGTCCTCATCATAATTTGGCTCAACATGTGTTAGTGCTTCAATTTTATCATGGTTTTTCGTCGGACTTACAAACTATGGTTGATAGTGCAGCCGGTGGTTCTATTAATAGAATGACACTAGAAGAATTATTTGAGATGTTAAGCATTAATTCCCAACAGAAAAGTGCTAGAAATAAAAATAGAAGCCTATATCAATTACAAGATAATTCAAATACACAAGCTCAATTTGAAAATTGGCAAATTCAAGAAGCATGTGCATTATGTGGATTATATTCTCATGCTACTAATTTTTGCCCGTCAAGTGCTATGTATTCTGAACAGGCTAATGCTATGAATATGTACCCTCAAAGGCCTAGGAATGATCCTTATTCAAACACATATAATCCTGGTTGGAGGAATCATCCTAACTTTTCTTGGGGAGGAAATAAGCCTTTGCAACCTCAACAATTCCAACCTCAACCACCACAACCTCCACAGTTTCCAAATCAAAATCAGTTGAGAATTGAAGAAGCTCCAAAACAAGATGTAGCAAGTAAAGGTCAAGTAGCATTGATGAAATATATGCTTGAAGAAATCGAAAATCTAAAGAAGCACATTGAAAATTCTGAAGTTGATAAAAGAGAAGAAGGGAAGTTCCCTAGTCAAACCGAGCAAGCAAAGTCAATCATCGTCTTGCGAAGCGGTAAGGTAATAGGTGAAGAGGTAAGTGATCCTGATCCTTCTTCTAAAGTGCCTGTTACATTAGAAAATTCTGAAAAGGAAATCGAAAAAGATAGTGATAGTAATAAAGAGAATGATAAATCTAGTAATCAAGAAATAGAAGTAGAAGTAGAAGTTCCAAATAAGGAATAAGAAAAAGAGGTTCAAAATAAAGATAATTCAATTGAAATTGAAAAAGAGTTGGATCAAGAAGAAGAGGAACCTTATGTGGCTCCACCACCTTATGTTCCTCCAATTCCGTTTCCAAGAAGACTTATGAAAAACCGAATGGATAAACAATTCACGGAAATTTATAATATGTTATCCAAAGTGAATGTTAATCTTCATTTGCTTAATGTTATTAAAAATATTCCAGCTTATGCAAAGTTTTTCAAAGATCTTCACTCTAAGAAACACAAGTTTGAAAACAATGAAAAGATTATTGTTTCTGAAAACGTAAGCTCTGTTTTACAACCCGAATTACCCCTAAGTTAAAAGATCCTGGTAGCTTTAATATCCAAGTTTCCTTGGGAAGCTCTAAAAAGATGAAAGCAATGCTAGATCTAGGAGCAAGTATTAATTTGATGCCTTTTGCGATCTATAAGCAATTAGGATTAGGAGAACTAAAACCCACTACTATGCAATTACAATTAGCTGATCGTTCAGTTAAATATCCTTTTGGTATAGTGGAAGATATCCTAGTTCAGGTTGATAAACTAATCATTCCAGTTGACTTTGTGGTTCTAGAGATGGAAAGGAAAATTTGCACCAATAATGAAGTCCCAATATTGTTAGGCAGACCATTTATGGCTACTGCCAATACAATGATTAATGTGAAGAATGGTAAACTTACAATGTCAATCCTAGGTGAAACTGTTGAAATCTCTGTTTTTGATGCTATGAATAGACCTAGTGACATAAATGCATGTTTTTCAATAGATGAGATTGAAAAGTTAGCAACCGAAACTTTTGAGGAAGATAATAAAGATGAAGATTATGAGAGAGATAGATTTATAGTGTATGATGATAGTCCTATCCCTCCCATAAAAATTGACATTGATGAAATTGAAAGAGAGATAGAAGAAGAAGAAAGACAAGAGAGAGAAAAGATAGAAGCTAGTAAAATGAAAGATAAAGAAGGTAAAAAGAAGGAATCAGAAAATAGTTCTGATAAGATTGAAAAAGTAGAAGAAGAAAATAATGAAATTAAGGAAGATGAAGTAGAGATTCTGAAATATCTCTTTGAAGAAATCGAGATAGAGAATATTGAGGAAGAAAATAAAGAAGATAATAAAGAAGAGAATGAGAAGGCTAAAATAAAAGAAACTATTAAAGCAGAAAATTCTGAATTTATGCCATCCATTAATTCTCCTAAAGTTGAAGAATTAAAGCCATTACCACCCCATTTAAAATATGCATTTTTAGGGGAAGGTAACACTTTTCCTGTTATTATAGCAGCCGACTTATCAAAAGAGCAAGAAGCTAGTTTTATAAAAGTTTCATGGACACATAGAGAAGCTTTAGGATGGTCTCTAGCTGACTTAAAAGGAATTAGTCCCTCTATGTGAATGCATAAAATACATTTAGAAGAAGGTAGTAAACCTTCAATAGAAAGGCAAAGAAGACTTAACCCACACATGGAAGAAGTCGTAAGAAAAGAAGTTCTTAAGCTCTTAGATGCGGGTATAATTTACCCTATATCAGATAGTAAATGGGTTAGTCTTGTCCAAGTAGTTCCTAAAAAGTCAGGAATTACGATTGTTAAAAATGAGAAGGATGAATTAGTCCCTACTAGAACAATAATTGGTTATAGAATGTGCATTGATTTGAGAAAAGTTAATGCGGCACCCAGGAAAGGCCACTTTCCTTTGCCATTTATTAATCAAATTCTTGAAAGACTAGTCGGTCATGAATATTATTGCTTTCTTGATGGTTTCTCTGGTTACAATCAGATCCCTGTTGCACCCGAAGATCAAGAGAAAACAACCTTTACATGTCCCTTTGGTACTTTTGCTTTTAGGAGAATGCCTTTTGGGTTATGTAATGCACCTGCTACTTTTCAAAGATGCATGATTTCTATATTTTCATACTTAGTTGAAAGATGCGTAGAAGTTTTCATGGATGATTTCTCAGATTTTGGAAATTCTTTTGATCACTGTTTAGAAAACCTTAAATCAGTCCTAAAAAGATGCTGTGAAACAAATTTAACTTTAAGTTGGGAGAAAAGTTACTTCATGGTCAAACATGGAATTGTCTTAGGGCATGTTGTTTCAAATAAAGGCATTAAAGTTGATAAAGCTAAAATTGAAGTTATTTCACAACTACCCCCTCCCACTTCACTCAAAGGTGTTAGAAGTTTTCTAGGGCATGCTGGTTTTTATCGAAGATTTATAAAAGATTTTTCCAAAATCAGTAAGCCTCTATGTAATTTGCTAGCCAAAGATACATAATTTATTTTTGATAAATAATTTTTAGAAGTTTTTAATTTATTGAAAGAAAAATTAACTACTGCCCCTATTTTATCCGACCCTGATTGGTCACTTTCTTTTGAAATCATGTGTGATGCATCAGATTTTGCGATTGGAGCCGTGTTAGGACAAAGGGTAGATAGAAAGCCTAATGTGATCCATTATGCTAGTAGAACTCTAAATGATGCACAATTAAATTATACAACTACTGAAAAAGAGTTTTTAGCAGTAGTATATGCTTTAGAAAAATTTAAATCATATCTGTTAGGATCAAAGGTGATAATATTTTCTGATCATTCTGCATTAAAATATTTGTTAAGTAAGAAAGATGTTAAACCAAGATTAATTAGATGGATGTTATTATTACAAGAATTTGACATTACTATCAAAGATAAAAAGGGAACCGAGAATGTTGTAGCCGACCATTTGTCTAGGTTAGAATTTTTTCCCTTGCTTGAACGTCAATTTCTTGATGATCCTGTTCCCATAAATGACAATTTTCCTGATGAACAACTTTTAGCCATTAAAGATTCAGACCCTTGGTATGCTGATTTTGTCAACTACTATGTGTCTGATATTATTAATCCGGATTTTGATCATTATGAAAAGAAGAAATTTTTGGCAGAAACGAAAAATTATTTTTGGGAAGCACCACATTTATACAAAATTTGTTCAGATTCTTTAATAAGATGTATTCCAGAAAAAGACCAACAAGGTATTATGGAATTTTGCCATGGATACTGTTGTGGAGGTCATTTTAGTGGAAACAAGACTGCTAGAAAAATTTTGCAATCAGGTTTGTATTGGCCTACTGTTTTTAGAGATTGTGAATTGTTTTATAGAACATGTGATAAATGTCAAAGAACATGTGGAATAGGAAAGAGAAACGAGATGCCCTTGCATATTAATTTAGTTGTTGAAATTTTTGACGTCTGGGGTATTGATTTCATGGGTCCTTTTCCAGTATCAAATAATTGTGAATATATTTTAATATATTTTAGTAGCATTGATTATTACGTAAATGGATAAATGAAGCGGTTGAGCAACCAAAACAAATGATGGAAAAACAAGTTTGTAGAAGATTTGTTTGCTAGGTATGGAGTACCTAAGGCTATAATAAGTGACCAAGGAACTCATTTTACCGATAAGTTGTTGAATAATGTCCTTAGGAAACATGGTGTAACTCACAAGTTAGCTACACCTTATCATCCTCAAACATCCAGCCAAGTAGAAGTTAGCAATAGACAAATAAAAGCAGTATTAGAAAAGACTGTTAGGCCTAATCGTAAAGATTGAGAATCTAAACTTAAGGATGCTTTATGGGCATACCGAACTGCTTTTAAAACACCCATAGGAATGAGTCCATATAGAATGGTATATGGCAAAGCCTGCCATTTACCAGTTGAAATTGAGCATAAAGCATATTGGGCTGTCAAAGAATTAAACTTAGATTTAACTTTGGCTGGAGAAGAAAGATTGTTTCAGTTAAATGAGTTAGGAGAACATAGGTTGAATTCGTATGAGAATGCAAAGACATATAAAGAAAAGACCAAGAAATATCATGACATAGGGTTAGCAAACAAAATGTTGCATCCAGGTATGAAAGTGTTACTTTTCAATTCTAGATTAAGGTTATTCCCCGGAAAATTAAAATCTAAATGGTCTGATCCCTTTATAATCGTACGAATTTATCCTCATGGAGCTGTTGATATTCAAAATCCTAAAAATAATGAAATTTTCAAAGTTAATGGACACCGACTCAAGCCATATCTAGAGCCGATGTCAGTTAAACGAACAATTGAGTTGATTCGTTTGGCTGACAGTGAACCACCCTGAGATTAGGCTTGCAGTTTGGTTGAGCCAAAGACGTTAAACAAAGGCGCTAAGTGGGAGGCAACCCACTATTTTGAATGTTATTTATTTTATAGTTAGTTTAAATATGTTTTTCTCTGTTAAATGTATTTTTTTTGGACATTTAATTTTTAAATTAAATATGCCAAAATTCAAGTTTGGGGGAGAAAAGCATCTTAGTGTTGTATTTATATGTTACTAATATTTTTAGTCTAGAGTTTTTGTTAAGCTTTTACATACAGGAAAGATACAAAACATAACGGAAGTAAACGGAAGGGCTAATCTGCAAAACTGTTAAAAAGGAAGAAAAAAAAATCAAGTGGGAAAGTTCTGCCCATCTTGCGGATGCAAGGTGTGAAGGACCTTGCGACCGCAAGGTCCTCAGTAAATGCCAGCCTCGTGAACAAGTACATTCAGACATGGGGAATGATCAGAATATTAACTGCTTTGACTGCCGACCTTGCGGACGCAAGGTGTGGTAGACCTTGCGACCGCAAGGTCCCTTTATTTAAACAGCACCGGGCTCATTTGCAGAAATCACAGAATTTTCAAACCCTTTTCAACAAAGTAGCGGCGGCGATCCTCAAATTCAAATTCAATTCGGTTCAAATTTCGGCTATTACTCCAAGATACTCTCTCCTCCTTCATCATTCTTCATCTCCTACTTCCATCACATCCACCATTGCACCCCATTAAGGTTGAAGCTTTGAAGAAAGAGGAAGAACCTCCATTGTTGCCGACGCCGATCAAATCAACACTCCGGTTGCACTCTCCATTTAAGCTGCAAACAAGTAACCCTATCACCCTCTTTAATTTTTTACGTAAAATATTTGCATGCTAGGGTGTTAGACAATTTTAACGTAGATAAAATTTTTGCATGCTTTAGAATTAATTTTTAATTTTAAAATTTTAAAAACTTATTTTATTTGATTTTTAATTTTTAATCAAACAAAATGTTCCGCAAGCGTAGAAATACCGGTGCTTCGTCCTCCGGCCCTGTTCAGGAGGAGGAACAAAATTTTGACCACACCGATTTGTATCCCACAAGGCCTCCGAAAGATATACGGCCAAACTCTCCAAGTCCTTGGTTCCTGAGAGAGGATTCAAGGCTGAAGAATTTGGCCTCCGTCCAAATTTTTTGGCCCGTAGGTGGGGGCGTTTGATAGATTCTCCGGCAAGGGCAGCCGTAGTGCCCATTGTCCGAGAGTTCTATGCCAATGGCCGCATTGGCGTAGATGGGGGTGTTTTAGACACTGTTAATGTTAGGGACGTTGTAGTCGATTTTTCGCCCCAAAGCATTAACGAATATTTCGGCACCTCCAACTTTGCGATTGGTGCCGATAATTTTAGCACTCACCTCCAACCCCCCTCTATCACTGTCGAGGTGGTCAATGCGACCATCGCCCTTCCTGGTGTGGAATGGACCTATAACCGTAATGCACCCTATGGTCCACGCACCATGGAGGAGTCCTTCCTTCAGAACACGGCCAAGCCCGTGTTCAAATTTGTTTGTGGGCGTCTCATGCCCTCAAGTCACCAACATACGGTGACTTGGGAGAGAGCTGTCTTGACCTACACCATTATGTCCGGTGGGTCTGTTGATGTTGGCCATTTGATCAACGGCCAAATCAAGACCCTTATTAGAGGTAGGACGAATGCGGGGTTCGCGTTCCCACATTTGATTAGCGAGTTGTGTAGGGGGCAGGCGTGAAATGGCCCAAACACGCGGAGAGGCTGAAGGCTGGTCCGGCCATTACTAGGGCCATTTTGTTTGAACATCACCAGCAGCCGAGAGTGAGGGTTCCTCAAGGGGAGGAACTCGAAGAGGAAGAGGAGGATCCGCTCGTTGGGATCTCCAATAGGCTAGAAGAGGTTGCCTTAGAAAACCAAATGGCTAATCAACAGTTGGCACAAATTCGTGCCGAACAAGAGCGGCTGTTTGGTTGGTTTAACAGGGTGGGACAAAATGTCTCCGCCTATTATGGGCTGCCTCCTGACATGATCCCCGAGTTACATCCTCAGTCGTTATTTCTGCCCGACTCACCTTGAGTCGAAGCCCAAGTTCCATCCTCTTTTGTTAGGTGGACCTGCTATCTCCTTTTGATATTTGTCCGTCCCCATCAATCCTCTCATATGTTCCTCCATTTTGAGGACAAAATAGAAATTAAGTTTGGGGGGGGGGATTTTTAGCTTAAAGTCCTAGCAGGTCCTAGCCTAATGAGGAATGGAGTTGGGCTATGTTTTTAGGGTGAAGAAAAATTTCTTTATACGATGACCATCTAAATCTTCACCCTATTTTCCTGTTTTTAATTTTTTCTTATTTTCGGAGGTGTTGCCTTGACCAGAATACACTCACATTGGTTGCTCGTGGGTTGCTCTTGTGGGGACCCACCATCAATTGAGTCATCGTCATCATCTCCAAATTTCTTAAAAATATATATATCCTAAAAAAAAAATTCAAAATTTTCATCCTCGAGTTTAGGTGTGGTAATGCTAGTCGTAGTCAATGAGGAGTTAGTGCAATGAACCACATATTTAGTCTGTAGATCCCTCTGGAATTTACTTAATTTTGCGAAACTTTTACTTTTCTCCAAATTCTTCATGCACCCACACCAGTCATAATTATGGATTGATTAGAATAGTTTTATAAAGTTTATAACACCGAATTCATTACAACTAGATATGCACAAGAATATGATGCATAACCATTCGAACATAATTGTTGCATTAAATTGTGACTTAGGGTCAATTGCATGTTAGTTAGATCCCTTGGATTTTTCTCATTTATATTTCTCATTTATACCAACGAGCTCTAGCTCAACTGGTACTGCTCACTTCTCCTAACGGAGAGGTTGGGTGTTCGAGTCTCACTAGAGACACCCTGGACTTTACAACTCTCAGTAGAGAGGTCGGGTGTTCAAGCCTCTTCAGAGGCATCGTTGTTGTTAAAGTCTTATCCAAAGGCCCCATTTAGCTACTCACTTATCTTAACGGATAGGTTGAGTATTCAAGCCCTACCAGAGGCACCCTGAGACTTAACTACTCTCAACAGAGAGGTCGGGTGTTCAAAGCCTCCCCAGAGGCACCAATTGTTCGAGCCATACCAAAGGCATCATATATATATATATAATTGTAGCCTTTCAAGGCATTAAAAATAATTTAAAAAAATTAAGGGTTGGGGTACGGTCTATGTCCCCTCCAACCTTTTATTAAAAAAAAAAAAAAAAAAATATATATATATATATATATATATATATATCTAAAGCACACTTTCGAACCATGTCTGCATGTTAGTCTCAATTGTCCCTACCATCTGTCTTAGCGAATGCTTATATGAAATCCAGTGATGCTAAACATTCATCCCCCAATTTCCATAGTTGATATGATATTTTGTGTTGTCTTACTTGCTTTAAAAACTACATGAGTATTTGGCATTAAGAAATGACTTAGGCCATCTTTGGATCGTTAGAGCCTAAATATTCCCTAACCTATACTAAAAATATCCCTAGTGTCCCCGTTGAGCTTAATGAAAAAGAACGGAGTGTGCTAAGCACACTATTTAAATCCCCATTCGCCATCGTTTCTATTACCCACATTAACTTAACCCTAAAAGCCTATACACTTTTAGTCTACCCTTTGAGAGAGTAGGATGTGGGTGGGGAAATTGATTTTGGAGGACCACTTCTTTTCAGTTAGGCTATTTTTCGGAAGACTTCTTGTTTCCGTCGTCGAAAAAAAAAATTATAAAGAAAATTATGTATCGACGACAAATAAAACGGAAGAAGAAGAGTGTAACAAAGATTCAAATGGAAGCATAGCTTTCAAGAGAAAAATATGTTAGAAAAATCATGCTGATAAGAATGATGTGATATTTTTAGAAGTATATATTGCCCAAAACAAGTTTGGGGGAAAGAAGAAAAGTGAAAAGTAACGAAAAGCACCCCTCCACTTGTGGTCTTTGTAGGTCCTAGCCTAAATTGGGAAAACTTCCTTTTGCTTGGAAGTATGAGGGATAAAGGGGTAGTCTTACTCTCTCACTTTGAATTCCAATTCCTTTCCATCAAATCCCCCATCACCTTGGCCTTACATTACAAGCTAAATAAAGACCTAATGATCTTCTTGCCAATGCTTATGCTGTTTTAACTGTCAAGTGAAGTAATATGAAATTGATCACACACTTCATATTCCTTATTATTCACCCTAAAGCTCAATGTGTTAGCATAATCTTAGCTATTACAAGTAATTGGGATAGGAGAGCATTGTATGTCATACATAGAAGTGCATGGGATGAATGTATAAGTCTTTGAAATCCTTGGGACCTTTCTGTCTGTAACTGACCGGGTTTGGATGGTAGATCTCATAATTATTAATGCATGGTTTTCTTTTAAACTTTGATTTTCATATGAATATGGTGTTTAGCTTAATAAAACTGTTTTAGTTAAGATATTCTCCAAGACTAGGTGATCACACACACACACGGAGAAATTAAAAATAGTAGCAGTTTTAAGAAAAGGACAGTTGGTTTTATATGACTAAGCCTGCATATATGTGGTGAGCATCGAACTGAGATTATTTTGCATGCCATACACTTATAACTTGAGGTTGAAGCCAAAAAGATTTTACGTTTTATTCGTAGTTTAATTTTTATTTGCTTTTGTATTTATCTGCATAGTCGAGTCACTCGAAAGAGTCTCCTTGAGTTTGTGGGTTTATAGAGGAGTGTAAATAGTGTCACCCTCCAAAAAAGATTTTAATTTGTTAATTTATGCTTTTGTAGTTATAAGTTTATTGTTTACTCGTGGACGAGCAAAGTTTAAATTTGGGGATATTTGATCGATGTATTTTATACGTCGATTTTATATACTTCTATGACTTAAATTATGCTATTTCACGAGGCTTTTGGCTACTAATATACGTTTTCGGTGAGTTTTGTGAGTTTCAGGGTTATTAGTGAAAATATGCCAAACTCCAGGGTTTTAAGTGCAAATTTCAAGAAGGGCCCAAAAGAGAAAAATGAAGAAAAACGAAGAATGTCAGAATCTGAAGACCTTGCGGACGCAAGGTACATCAGACCTTGCGACCGCAAGGTAGGCAGTACAGGCAAAGTCAAGCTTTCCAAGGCCAGATACACTGGAGACCTTGCGGACGCAAGGTACTCAACACCTTGCGACCGCAAGGTGGTTAGAATGCGACATGTTCGGATTTTCACACAGTGGTTCGATTGAATTACAACTCTCGAGTATATATAGAAGTTGGATGCCGAGAGTAAGAGAGAGAAAATCGGCTGGAAGCAGTCGTAGGTAGATTTTAGGTAGTCTTTAGATTGTATATCATAATTAGTTTGTGTAATTACAAGTATTGAAGATCAAATCATGTATCCGATCATCTCCAAGTGCTGTTCATTGTCTATGATGAACTAAATCATCCATAATCTAGGAGGTGGGAGGTAACTTGTATCAAATTTATGTTTTGATTCGTTTATATGTTCATTCAATGCTTGTTGATTGTGTTGTTTATCAATCCCTCTATTATTTTGCTTTGAACAAATGAATGTAATCGCAAATAATAAAGGCCTAGAGGTACGGATAACTGCATGACCAATGTGCATATGTCGTACACTGGCTCACCATCACAATAAATTGGACCTATCGATGCACGAGAGTGATAAGTTAGGACCAGGTTCATACATGATCTAGGTGACAGATAGATCATAAATCTAGGTGACAGCTAGATTACAGTTTATGAGCTTAGGATATAGAATGGATGAATTTTGCGGGGATGGAGGCTGAACCAATTGTTCAACAGACTATATCTATCTTTAGTGAACGAACCCAAGACATTGAATGATAATTATTATGAATTGAACATAAAAGAGATACAAGTGAAACCCAGAATCCTAGATTGCCACCCACCATAAGATCTTCATATCTGTAATTACTGCTAATTAGTTAAACATCTAAATACAAAAAGTAGTGTAGAATAGAAATAAATATAAAAACCCCCTTTAGATTAATAATTTGCTATCAATAAATTGCACTGTTCGTGATCACTTGTCTTTGTGGGTTCGAGCCTTGCTTCCAATACTATTCTATAATAGTCTTGTCCACTTGCAAGGAAAAAGATTAATTAAAACATCGATCAGGTTGTTTTGAAAACCTTTAAGAGTTGCAGCGGAAAAGATAAGTTTTCAACAACTGATGTAAAAATCAGCAGGTAGCATCTGCTGAAGGTAAAACAATTTGAGTAGTAGCTGCTGAATGTTAAAACAATTTAGTTTTCTTTTTACCACTAAAGTATATGGACTGAATTGAAAGACAACCTATAAAACAACTAAGTAATTTATTTAAGAATGTAACTAACTTACACTTAAGCAACCTCAATCTACTTAAGTATAAGTCAGTTACATTCTTAAATCATTTACTTAGTTGTTTTATATGTTGTCTTTCAATTTAGTCCATATACTTTAGTGATAGAAAGAAAACCAAACTGTTTTAACATTCAGCAGCTGCTACTCAAACTGTTTTACGTTCAACAGATGCTACCTACTGATTTTTACATGAGCTGCTGAAAACTTATCTTTTCCTCTGCAACTCTTAAAAGTTTTCAAAACAACCCTCAGAGTTTTTAAAAGGCTATTCACTCCCTCTAGCCTTATTTCATTGCCAACCGAACTTACAAATATGTTTAGTGCATTGATGCTGAACAGGATTACTCGAGAGGTCTATGGCACTAACATTATCGCAATAAACAAGTGTCTCCTCGGTAACCGGAAAATGGAGTTCTAATAGTAAGTTGCGGAGCCAACAAGACTCATAAACTACATTTGCGACCCCACAATACTCAAGCTCGACACTTGACTTGGATAGGGTGGGTTTCCGTTTAGATGAGCATGAGATCAGATTGTCACCGATGTAAACACAGTACCCAGAAGTGGAGCGATGAGTATCGAGGCATCCCCCCTAATCAGTATCCATATAAGAAACAAGATAGGAGATGGTAAACTTATACAGATGCAAACCAAAATGTATTGTGCCATTGACATAGCGTAGAATACGCTTGATAACACAATCTGAATAGTAGCCAGTTTAACAACCGGGCTGAATGTTTCATGACGGTCAACTCCAGCCTTTTGAGATCTGTCATCACCTACAAGACGGGCCTTATGCCTCTCAAAAGAACCATCAAAATTCTTTTTATGTCGAAAGATCCACATTGAACGAATAACATTAACATCATATGGACGAGGTATAAAATCCCACATCTTATTTTTAATTAGAGCATCAAACTTGTCTTTCATGACCAATTTCCAATTCGGGTCATTAAGTGCATTCACCGGGTTTTTAGGAAGAAGAGAGATGGATGGAGTGGTGGTAGCACTTACGTTGTGGTATTTTCGGCTAGGTTTGTAAATACCATGCTGACTCCGGGTTGCCATATGATGAGTTGGGTAATTCTGGAAATTGGGCTGAGTTGGGGATGTAATGGAGAAGCTGGGCCATGAGGGCTATAAGAAGATAGGATGCTGGTCGTGTGGGTGGGGAAAGATTGGTAAGTAAGAATGGGTTGGGCCAGAGGGGAGTGAGTCAATTACATCATAGGAGAGAAAGATGTGGGTTGGCGAAATGAGTGAGAAGCTGCAGTATGTGATGTTGGGAAAGAAGGCTCAGATGAGGGAGGGGAGGCTTGTGACAGTGGGGCTGGGCCAGGGGAGAGTGTGGACTGTCATAATTGGTGAAGAATTAATGGATGAACTCCATCATCCAAAAATTCATAAGAGGAAGAAACTAAGTGAGTTTTCGAAAAGGGGAATTGATTTTCATCAAAGATAACATGGCGAGAAATGATGATCTTATGTTTTGATAAATCAAAACATTTGTACCCCCGTTGATTTGACGGATATCCTAAGAACACACAAAGAGTAGAGCGGGATTGCAATTTATTGATGGTTGTGGAAGGGAATAAAGGATAACACAAACACCCAAAAACTCGAAGATGAGAATATTGAGGAGTTTTGTTGTAAAGAATTTGAGTTGGAGAGGAGTAGCATAATAATTTTGAGGGAAGAATGTTGAGGAGGTAAGTCGCCATTTCGAGAGCATTAGGCCAAAAAGTGGGCGGCATGGAAGAATGAGCAAGCAAAGTGCGAACAATATTATTAATTGTTTTTATTTTTTGTTCTGCTTTGTCATTTTGAAAGGAAGTATGAGGGCAATAAAACCGAAAAAGCATGCCATTTAATTCACAAAATTTTCGAAATGGATCATTATCATATTCACAACCATTATCACATTAGAACTGTTCGATGTCTTTTTCAAATTGAGTTCTAATGTAAGCTCTAAATCTAAAAAAAAAAAAAAAGGAATGAACATGAGATTTATTTGAGTAGGAAAAGTCCAAAAGAAATTGCTATAATTATCCAGAAAAAGAACATAGTAACGGTGGCCGGAGGAACTTAATATGGGTGAGGTCCATAAGTCACTATGAATTATATCAAACGTCATAGAAGTAATAGAAGTAGAAGGCATTAAAGGAAATTTAACATGTTTTCCAAGAGGACATGAATTGCAAAAATTCTAGCGAGTCTTATGACAAAGAAATTAAATTGTGACTACGAAGAGAATCTAAAATGGCTTGTCCCGGATGACCCAATCGAGAATGCCATAAATCTGAAGAAATAACAGAAAAAGCTAATAGATAAATTGAAGATGGTGTGGTTCGTAATTTGGTGAAGGGATATAGATCACCATGACTCTCACATTGTAATAGGTGCCTCCCCGTCTGTAAGTCCTTCATAGAAAAACCAAACAAATCAAATTCAACAGAAACATGGTTATCATTAGTGAGGTTGCGAAGATAGATAAGGTTTTTAATGAGTTTAGGAGAATGTAAAACATGATTGAGGGTGAGGGGAGGTTGTGTTTGGGTTAGTGAAACACTTCCATAACCAAAAACATGAATAGTATGACCATTTCCAACAATAATACCATCAGATTTGCTCGAATTAAAATAAGACGAGAGAGTACCTGAATTTGCAGTCATGTGAGAGGTGGCACCGGTGTCCATGTACCAATTATCATCTGGTAGATTTAGAGTGAGGTATGAAAAATCGAGTCGATGTCCGTAGGTGTATAGGTCAAATTGGGAGCCAAACTTCCTGCATAGTGAGCCTGAGCAGGTTATGGCCCAAGGACACCATTTCCGCCTACTGGAGAACGAGGATGTAACAGGGATGTGGGATAATGACATGGTGAACTGGCCCATTGTTGAAAATTCAAGGCCTAAGGAAGAATGGCAGGCCACTATGAAAACCATGCGACGTGACTGTGTTGGCGTAGAGGTTGAGACCACTGCAACTATTGTCCAGATTATTGGCTAGAACCACTACCACTGCCACTGCGATTGTTGTTGTGGCCACCGTAATTTCGATTGTTGTATCGCCTCCCTCCACGTCCACCGAAACCACCACTTGAATATTCTTGAAAGGAAGGATTCAAAGTAGACTTATTAGTATTAGAAGTAACTAGTAAGGCTGAGTTCGAACCTGATTCAAGTGTTGCCTGTTTGGTATGAGTTCGTTCCTGCAAGGGAAGCATGGAGCGAGTCTTAGCGAAAGAAAGAAGCGAATCATGGTGCTGGCTAGTGGACATAAAACCCGCGTAAGCTTCAGGTAAGCCTCCAATCAATCGCAGAACCAATCGTTCGTCAGAAACTTTGGCTCCCAAATTGTCCAATTGGTCGATTATAGACTTGACTTGGCTACAATAAGCATTAACATTGGAGAAATTCGGAGATGAGTGCTTGTGTATTCATCCTCAAGGTGGACTGTCCTTGTGGTTTTTTTGTCATGAAACAAATTGGTCAATTTGTTTCAAGCATCCTTCGCTTCATCGTTCTTGTTAATGATGGAATTAAGAAGACTAGGTGAAATCGTGCCATAAATCCATTGGAGAACAATGGCATCGATCCTTGACCAAAAGGCTTTGTTGGTGGCTGCCTCCTTGGAGGAAGATGACTTGTTGGCGTCGTCTAAGGAGGGAATGATGTGTTCGTAGACAAGGTTGGCACGAGCATGAAGCTCAAACAACGTAGCCCAATTATTGTAGTTATTGGCTTCAAGATCAAGAACGATAGGAATAGCGTTTTTTATGTGGGTGACAATAGTTGCGGGATGAATTTTGTTAGCCATGAGAAAGAGGAGAAGAAAGATGGTAGGTGGCTAGGGTTAGACAGAAAACAAGAAAAATGAGATTGATACCATGAAAGAATGGAATTCCTTGATTGATCTCATGCACAATTGTAAATAAATATACAAAGGTCTCTATCGTTGCAATGCTGTATCTTAGGCTATAATTTAGGGCTATCTTTGACTAAGATAATTACAAGAAATATATTTAGATATATTCTAATAGTTTGTGAATTTGCACCAGAATTCTCGATTGGACCTTTAGTGCACAACTTTGTGAATTATCTCGAATTGAAATAAGAACTTCAAATTAAGCAGGATCAGGAAGAGATTGGCTCTGATACCATGATATATACTTTTATGATTATCAATGGAGAAATGAAATATAAAAGAGATTTTAGTGGAGAAATGAAGAGATTTACACAAGTTTGAGAGAGAGTATTCGACATCTTTATTTATGTATATATCATTATGTATGTCCATGTGAAGAGGACCTCATTCTATACATTTAAAGTCTCACATTGTCTAAATGCGTACTTGAGCACACGAAACCAACTAACAACTAGATTTCTCTTATGCATCCGTGGCATCAGTTCGACTCGTGTCTATAGCTATAATATTCCCACTACTAGTTATACTAATAATTCTTACATGGTATCAGAGTGGGCTGATCCAATCAACCTGCCCATGCACCTCACTCTCAGATGCTTCTTTTTTATCGACCAAGATTACTCCTTGTCCCAAGCGTAATGCTCGAGTAAGGAGTAGGGGGCTACTAATATTATTATTACCATATTCAACTAGCGAGCATCATCATGTCTCAACCTGAACGACCATGGTACACGGGCTGTCACTAGTGCTTAAGAACTTGGAACAAGCTTTTAAATGGGATCTCCTCATGAGTTTCATGTTCAATACTTGATCCAAAGAGGTTTATAAGGCTAAACAATTAATAAGTAATAACAACCCTTAAATTAATTCCATTTAATTTCAATCCATGCATGATCACTTGTAGTTTAAGCATGTAAATTCTAAGGTTTCGATCTTTGTTCTTCATTAATCGTGAGAATGAAGCCCATTCATGCTATTAGTATGAAATTTATAAGTTATTCATGTTAAGATTGCATATTAGCTCGTTTTCCTTCTTTCCTTTTTAACCTTATCTACCTTTCAATGCCATGATCGGAAAGTCTTAATTTGCATTTTGTGTTAATTCAATGTTTTAAGCATGGTCAAAAGCATGTATATGTCCACAATATGTACCCAAATCATACTGTATTTGAGACTAATCTTCTTTCGTGATGCATAATCTATAGGCAGCTACTCGCACAAGAAAATTTGTACGTAGTGAGTCTGTATATGTTGTTAAGGAAATATACCACCCTTCCCATGAAATTAACTATCCCTTTTATGACATATTTTCGATTTCATTTTTCTTGTCTTTCATATACCAATTGTGTGGGTGTAAATTTTGTTTTTAATAGAATATATGTCAATATTTGTAAATATAATCTTACCAAAAATAGTGCCTTCAAATGTATATTAGGCTTATAGTTAGTTAACTAAAAGTTTCCCAATAATCAATGCCCACCTGTTGAGTTTTGCCATCACCAACAAAATGGGCTTTTTGTCTGTTTGCTAAAGAAATCATTGTACGGGTTCAAGTAAACACCTCGGGCCTGGTACAAACGGTTCGCGATCACTCTCTCTTCATCTACCACAAGGGCACGGATACAACTTATATTCTATTATACGTGGACAACATTATCTTAATGTCTTCGTTGATGGTCTGCGCCAAACTATCATGACTCTTCTTAGCTTCGAATTTGCAATGAAAGATTTAGGCCTGTTAAGTTTTTCTTGGGCATTGCGGTCACTCGCCTTCCTCATGGCTTGTTTTTGTCGCAAAGGAAATACACTGAAGAGATCGTGGAACGGACTGGCATGTCTTCTTGCAAATCCAGATCTACACCCGTTGATACTAAGCCCAAACTCAACGCCTCATCTACCACACACTCTACAGATCATTCCTACTATCGTAGCCTTGCTGGTCGCCTATAATATCTCACCTTCACCCGGCCTGACATGTCTTATGTCGTTCAACAAATCTGTTTGTTCATGCACAATCCGATGGAAGCACAAATGCATGCTCTCAAATGTATTGTGCGCTACATCTAGGGCAACATTGGTCATGGCTTACATCTCTTTCCATCCTCGACTACCTTTCTTATTTCCTACACCGACCCCGACTGGGGAGGATGCCCTGACACACGGCGCTCAACTTCATGTTATTGCGTGATCCTTAGGAACAATTTATTCTCCTGGTCTTCAAAACGGCAGCCTAAATTATCATGATCCAGTACTGAAGCAGAATATCGTGGAGTTGCCAATGTGGTCTCCGAATCATGTTGGTTGCGCAACCTACTTCTAGAACTTCATTGCCCAATTGTGACAGCTAGTCTGGTGTATTGTGATAATATTAGTGCCATCTATCTCTCCGACAACTTGGTTCAACATCAACGTACAAAACATATCGAAATGGATATTCACTTTGTACGTGAGAAGGTTGCTCGCGGCGAGACTCGTGTTCTCCATGTTCCATCCCGATATCAAATTACCAACATCTTCACAAAAGGACTTCCATTGGTTCTTTTTGAAGAATTTCGAGACAATCTCAACGTTCATCCACCTCTCGTTTCAAATGCGGGAGTGTAATAGAATATATGTCAATATTTGTAAATATAATGTTACAAAAGTAATGCCTACATATGTATATTAAACTGATAGTTAGTTGCCTAAATTATAGGCTAAACTCGCTCTTGTATCCAAGGTATATATACCTAATTCAGTGAATGAGATCGAGAAGAGGTTAGGGCGGCGGAAGATGGTGAGGAGTATCGTGCCCTAGTGCTCTGCTACCATAAAAGATTATGATCAATTGTCCGATCTCATTCACTGAATTAGGTATATATACCTTGGATACAAGAGAAAGTTTAGCCTATAATTTAGGTAACTATCGGCCTAATATACATCTGTAGGTACTATTTTTGGTAACACTATAATTACAAATATTGACATATTCTATTAGTTTTTACAAGTTTATTTAGTGTGAGAAAATTGAACTATCAAATCTTACCCGTATTTAGTAAATCTCTAATAAGACGGTCTTACAGATCTTAATTTGTAAGACGGAGTCTCACTCCCTCACAACTCAACCCATCAACACACGGTGGGTTGGGTAAGGAAGATTCGTCTTACAAAAAAAAGACGAGTCCAAACAAAGCGAGTAGAATATTATGAAATTTTTTGATACAGATTTCGTGAATGGCTAAAAAACAGTTGAATATGTTACCTTTTCATCGGGATATACATACATTTGAGATTTAATTTGTTCTATCTCACCTTATGTTACACTCTCCGTCTCATTGAATATTAGCCGTACATGACATTGAAAAAAAGAAGATTTCAAGCCATATGAGATTCAAATCTTCTGTCCATACATACATAAGTACTAATAACCATATAAAGAAACTTAATAATTAATGTTTTTAATGATTGACTAATAACTTCATATTCTTCCAAACTTATCTATACTACTCCCTCCGTCCCTAAATAATTGTCCTGGTTGACTCGGTGCACAGTTTAAGAAAAAACAATTGACTTGATTATTTATATTGGTTTAATGTGTAGTTTTCTTTAAAGCCCATGTGTATGTGGCTCATAATTAAAGTAGGGTGAAAAAGTAAGGATAAAGTGGTAAAAATGATGTTCTTAAAAGTAAGTTACAAACTGGATAATTATTTTGGACGAACGAAAAAGGAAAGGAAGACGATAATTTAGGGACAGAGGGAGTATTATAAAGAGGGGGATGACTCAAAATAAAACTTTATCACGCTTTCTAATATTGTCCAAAAATGCCCTTTATTCAAATGCTAATTATACTTTACTACTATTTATATTATAATTAAACTCAATCTTTCTGAAAAGTTAATTATTAGGCGGGATTCATTTTGACAAAACATAACTACTGACCAAGATTAAGTATATTTTCTAAAAAGTTAACTATTTGCCAAGATATTGCTAGATTTCATGAATTTCGATAACAATATAGGAGATATCTAACTTAATTTTTACATTTGCCTTCCTTTACTCCGTATAATTTTCCTTCTCAGTATCCATTTCCTTATATTATCCGTATCCTTTCCATTATATAATGTTTCTCTCAAAGACAAGGCTGGTTGACCCCTAAAAAAATTTACAAAACTAATTTTTAATTTTTTTTCCAATCATATTGTTTTAATTGATTACCAATAGCTGTTCATTTTAAATTGATTATTTTGAATACTGACATCGTCCCATACTGACGTTGTGCCATAAGCATGAGCACAAAATCTAGTTAAATTATAAATAACTACCCTCAATCTCCACTATAATTGATTGGTTATTTTGAATACTGACATCGTCCCATACTGACGTCGTGCCATAAGCACGAGCACAAAATCTAGTTAAATTATAAATGACTACCCTCAATCTCCACTATAATTGAGATTGCTAATTTCGCTGAAAATATAAAAATAATAAATGAATGATTTTTTACTCATGTGGAAAATTCTGAGATAACAGTCTTTAAAAATCTTGCCTGTATATTCATTTCACTCTTTCTAGCCAAAGATAACACCCAATAACTTTCTTCAAACTCTTTCCGTTACCTTCTATAGTTCAATCTCTCTCTCTCTCTCTTTGGTTATCACTCCTTTTCCTCCATGTCCTTTCTAATATTAATTACTCCTCCTCCGTCCCTAAATTATCGTCTTAGTTGACTTGACATACAAATTAAGAAAAAATAATTGACTTGATTATTTATATTTGTTTAATGTGTAATTTCCTTTAAAGTCTATATATATGTGACCTATAATTAAAATATGGTGAAAAAGTAAGAGTAAAGTTGTAAAAGTGATATTCTAAAAAGATAAGTTTCAAAATGGACAATTATTTTGAGACGGATAAAAAATAAAAGAAGGAAATTTAAAGACGGAGGAAGTATATTGTTTTCTCTCAACTCTCGTCAATCCCTTCTTTCTTTCCCACCGGAAGACTTATATATATTTGCTGGCCATTTACAATTCTTTTCATCGGAAAATTTCTACGGTAATCATTTTCTCTCTTCCATCCATTTTTTTGTTGCAAAAATTTAAAACATATATTTTGAAACCTTTTTATGATCATAATTCATGTACACATTGGTATTGCTAGAAATAAAATAAAATAAAATAAAATAAAATAAAAACCACCCAAATGGTTTGAATATAAGTACTCCATCTACTTCTAAACAAAGTATCCACATATAATTAATATTTCTTGCTTTACAATTTACCTTTACCATTTTAACCTTGATTTAGTTTTCACTTTAATTGATGAGTTCCATTCTCATATGTTTATCTTTAAAAATCACACATTACCTAATATTTATAATATATTTAAGGGAGAGCCTATTTCCACTACGGTTTTTACTTATCCACTACATTATAAATAATAACATTAAATTAACTCTTTTTTGAACGAAATTATCCTGAAATTACCTACCAATTATAATAACATAATAAATTACCCAAATCACCCTTCAAGTTTATTTTTTTATTTTTATAGATGCTTATCCACTACATTATTAAAAAATATTCTTTCATTAACTTTTTTATTTGAACAAAATTGCCCTAAAATTACATACCAGTTATAATAACAAAAGAGATTGCCCAAATTATCTTTCAAGCTTGTTTTTTTTATTAGTGTAAAATACGGCTATAATTAGTGTAATTTTTTTAATTAGTTTTTGTTTTACTAAGTACAACGGATTTAACAAATGAAAATAAAAAACTAATAAGTCATTTAAAAATATACATTTGCAAACGTGACTAGAATCGTAAAAACAAAACCAATAATTGAAAAAAAGAGTATCAAATTAGAAAAACGGAAAAAGATGTAGAAAAAGAAAAACAATACTAACCAACAATACTACATAAACATCTCAATAAGTCGTGGGTACACAACTCATCTATTAAAGCAATGCATGTTATTAAAACCTCAAAATACGGTAAACCGATATAAACAAAGTATTACAAGTTACACATATCTCGTCGTTAAAAATGCTACCTAGATCAACCTTTACGTTCTTATTTTCCTTCAAGCGTAAGGAAATATAATCAATAATGACATTTCATCGGTAACAATAAAAGATGTAAATAATCTTCAAACAAGTCCTGATTTTAACATCATAAAAACTTAAAAGATTAATGTCAAAAATGAAAGAAAAAATTCCGTAGGAGGAATGGTTTTGCAACATAGGGAATCTCAAGGCCAAATGCAATCAGAAACTTTCGTATATGAATTTTAATCATCTCTAGCTATTAACTAAAAAATTAACACAAAAACAAATTAATAACAACCTAAAAATATAAATTCCAACAAAAAAAAAGAACAAAAAGAAGTAAATATATAATTTTATTTACAAGTGCAGTACATACAACGATGGTCGGTATGAAAATATTATTTTAAAATGACAATAAAGAATATCAAACTTATGAAAAATGTATTATATGCATCATTTTTATTTATTTATTTTTTTTTTTTTTTTTTGAAAAATTAACTAACCAAATAAAGAAAACTTACTGAATTAGCTACGTAATAAGTTAGTGATTGAGTCATTGAATGATTGCGTCAAGTTCCTAGGCCTTTGGTTAACTTCATAATTTTTTCTCTCTCTAGGGTTTTCTCTCTAGGGTTTTCTTTCTTCAAGTTGCCGTTTGCATGGTAGTAACTCCTCGGTGAGGGCCCTCCCTTGGCGCCGGTCTCTCCTACTTCTAAGAAGTCTTTCGCTGATATTCTTGCTTCCGCTCCTTCTTCTTCCTCTCCAAACCTTATCCCTCTTATTCCGCCATCAACGTATAAGGGCGAACCAGCCCTACGCTTAACCCCTTCTATCATCTCGGCTCTCTCCCAACCTTTTCAGTTTACGCTTGTTGGGAAATTCTCCCATGGTCGGCCAACCATGGAGGTTATGCGCCGAGAATTCCAAACTTTTGGTCTCAAAGCTGCTGTGACCCTCGGCCATCTTGATACAAAGCACGTCTTAATCCAAGCGAATCATGAAGCATATTTTCAACGTCTTTGGATTAAAGACCAATGGTTCGTTGGTGCCTTCCCTATGCGCGTATTTAAGTGGACTCCGGATTTCCGACCTGAGGTTGAAAGCCCCATTGTACCTGTTTGGTTCTCCCTTCCCAACCTTCCTATTTATTTGTTCAATAAAAACGCCCTTTTCTCTATTGGTAATATGATTGGTAAGCCCTTGCTAATTGATTCCCCAACAACAAATCTTTCAAGGCCTAGTGTAGCTCGGATCTGTATTGAAGTGAATCTTACAACTGTTATTCCTTCTCGAATCTGGATTGATAGCGGCTCCACCTCATCTCCTGGATTTTGGCAGCCCATAGAGGCTGAACGTCTCCCTTTGTATTGTACCTTTTGTCATAGACAAGGTCATGATGGAGATTCATGTAGAGTTTATCTCAAACAGACTGGAAAAGGCAAGGAACCTGCAACCTCTGATGGCCCTACTCATGAAAGAGCTAATCCTGGAACAGCTAAAGCAACCGGCAATGTCATGTGGAAGAAAAAAAATAACCCTCCTATGCAATCTGCTCCTCAAGCCACAAGTAATATTGAAGAAGAAATTTTAGCAGACCCTCAAGTTGAACCGAGATTTAATCCCCATCAGGATGTTCCATCGGGAGAAAACCAAGATTTGAATAATACGAGTATTCCATTGGGAGGAAGCCACGATTTGAATGCTACGGGTCATAGAGATTCTGATGTGGTGGACAATCAAAATGATCAAGAGCATGATGCTCCAGTAGAGACCATTCCAAATACGGTCCTATTAATAAAGATCCCAAGCCAACGGATATTCAATCCCCTTGTGATGATCGAGCACGTCAGGATGAAAGTGATCAAGTTACATCTCCTAATCGATTTGAGGTCCTGCAGTCTATTGGGGAGGAAGATTCGAATGTTGAGATTCGGCTAACCCTAAAGTTTCCCGTAAGCCTCACGTTATCCCTCCCTCGAATATTTCTACTCGTTCTCAAGCGCATGCAAAGCCTCATGCTTCTAGACGGCCAGACATTTCCCATGTCGATAAATAGCCTTTTTTGGAATCTTCGGGGTGTGGGTAATGAAGTCACAATTACCCGTCTAAAAAAGCTTATTAAACTTCATCATATCTCTTTTCTTTCTATTTGTGAACCCATGATAGATTCTTCTAGCATTCAATATCTTGCTCGCCGTCTTAAATTCCGTTTTTTCTTTTGCAATTCGGCTAATTCTATTTGGCTTTTTGCTAAGTCTTCTCTTCAGTGCCAAGTAATTATGGATTCAACTCAACACTTATCTCTCCGTATTCAGCATTTTACCTGGTCTCAGCCAGCCTATATTACTTCTGTTTATGCTAAATGTTCTGCTGCCGATCGTCGGAGCCTCTGGGATGATTTGATCGAGCTGGGCTCTGATTTAAAGGACTTGCCTTGGCTTGTCAGCGGTGATTTTAACATTATTCTCAGCTCTCATGAGAAACTTGGTGGAGTGGGTTGGGATAGACATGGCGCAATTGATTTTCAGAATTGTTTAACTTCTGCGGGTTTAGTTGATCTTGGCTTTAATGGCAGTAAATTTACATGGTGTAATCACCGAGACGGCCATGCTATTATTTACCAAAGATTGGATAGAGCTCTTTCTAATACTGCATGGTCTTCTCGCTTTGATCGCACTTTTCGGGTGGATCATTTAAATCGTTCGTGCTCGGACCATTCTCCGCTTCTTATAGTGGCGAACAACAGGTAAGACCTTATAAATTTCGTTTTTTAAATGTTTGGACTGACCACCCCGATTTCTTGAAGGTGGTTCAAGATGCTTGGAATGCTCCGGTTTTGGGTCGCCCAATGATGCAGTTTTCGGCAAAGCTTAAAGCTGTTAAGAATGCCTTGAAGTCTTGGAATAAACAAACTTTTGGCAACATTTTCCAGGCAATTCGTGAGGCTGAAGATGTGGTTCTTGAAAAAGAATTAGCTTATGAGCTTGACAATTCTGTGTCCAACCGCGAAGCGCTCCACTTGGCTGAGGCTACTCTTAAGAAAAAACTAAAGACTGAAGAAAATTATTGGAGGCAGAAGTCTCATTTGAAATGGCTTAAGGATGGTGACGGCAATACTAATTTATTCCACTCTTCGGTTCAGCAGTCTCGACGGAAATTACACCTTCATTCCATTGTTGATTTGCATGGGAACCTGCTCTCTAATGAAGATGCCATCAAAGATGCTGCTGTAGCTTTCTTTCAGGACCAACTTCGGGCAACAACTTTAGAAGATAATGATCTCCTTGATGTCATTCCTTCCTGTATATCTTCTGCCCAGAATACTCTTTTGTCCGATCCTCCATCTCTTATTGAAATTAAGAATGCGGTATTCTCTCTTAGTGGCGATAGTGCGGTGGTTCGAGCGGTTTCACGGAAAGTTTTTACCTCTTGTTGGGATATCATTGCGATGATCTTCAATCTGCGATTTTGGAATATTTTGCCGGTTTTTCTATGCCTCGATCTTGGACCAGCACTCTCCTCATTCTTATTCCAAAGTCGGACCAGGTTACATCTTTTAAAGATCTTAGACTTATCAGTCTTTGCAACTTTTGCAATAAGATCATCTCGAAGTTATTATCTGCTCGGCTAGCTTCGGTTCTTCCTTCTATCATTTCCGACAACCAAAGTGCATTCACCAAAGGTCGTATCATCCAAGATAATCTCCTTTTAGCTCAAGAATTGATGCAACATCTTAAGAAGAAAATTAATGGCTCTAATATTATTATAAAGCTGGATATGGCAAAAGCATTTGATAGGGTCTCATGGTTGTTTCTGATCAAAGTGTTGCGTAAATTTGGCTTTGGGGAAATATTCATTGATTTGATTTGGCGTACTATCTCAGAAAATTGGTTTTCAGTTCTCATAAATGGAAGTTCTGCGGGGTTTTTCTCCTCATCGCGAGGCCTCCGTCAGGGTGATCCTTTGTCTCCGAGTTTATTTATCATCGCAGCGGAAGTCCTCAGTCGGAATCTCAATAAACTTCAGTCTTTGAATCCCCATTACGCTTTTTCTTCGCTTAGTGGCTGCCCGATCATTTCTCATCTTGCTTTTGCAGATGATGTGATCATCTTTTGTAATGGAAATCGGCATTCCATGTCCCAACATAGAAGATTGCTTGACGATTATGAAAAGTGCTCGGGTCAGCTCATTAACGCCCATAAAAGCTGCTTCATGCTTTCTTCTCATACATCTAGATCTCGAATTGCCTCGATTCATAATCATCTTGGATTTCCGTTTCGAGATCTTCCAGTCACCTACTTGGGCTGCCCTTTATTTGAGGGAAGGAAAAAAAAGGTGTTATTTGATTGCTTAGTTGAAAAACTTCAAATGAAGATTAGTTCCTGGATCGGTGCATTTCTTAACCAAGCGGGCAAAGTCACTTTAATTAATTCTATTTTGAATTCTATAGTGATGTATCAATTAGCTTCGCTTGATCCGCCGTTGGCAGTTCTTAATCTGATTAACCGGTTGCTAGCCAATTTCTTTTGGGGTTCCATTGACGGTAAGAACAAAGCGCACTGGATCGCTTGGGATAAGTGCTGTCGGCCCGTTCTGGAGGGGGGTGTGGGGATTAAATCGCTAGCTGATGTTATGCGGTCCTTTGCTATTAAAATCTGGTGGCGTTTTCGGACAACTGACAGCCTTTGGTCTCGGTTCATGAAAGCTAAATATTGTTCTTCGTCTCATCCTGTTTCTTCTGCGGGATCTGGGTCTCATATTTGGCGTCGGATGTGTTCTATTCGGAACATAGCAGAACCTCATATTCGATGGATTATAGGCAAGGGAAACTGTTCTGTTTGGTTGGATAGTTGGTTACCGGATGTAAATCTCGTTCGACTGATCGAGCCCTCTATCTATAGTGGCGATTTATTTTCCTCTTCCGACTTACTTACCCGCTTATTTCTACTCTTGGTAATCTGCGGTTTAGCGCCATTCGGTCCTCATCGCATTCATACTTCGGATCAGCCAGATATAGCTTGTTGGAGCCTTCAAGCGAATGGCCGCTTCTCCTTATCCTCAGCTTGGGATCTGATTCGTGCATCTCATCCCCTTCTTGGTTCAGCCAAATTTATATGGCACAAATATATCCCAAGGCAGATTAGCATATTTCTGTGGCGGCTGTGGTATCATCGTCTCCCCATTGATGAGAGTATAATGCGGAAAGGTATCTCGCTGGCTTCTCGATGTTACTGTTGTAACGATGGAGCTTGCGAAACTTATCTACATGTGTTTCTCTCCAGCCCTCTCGCTCGCTATATATGGAATTTCTTTCATATTTTAGGGGTCGCTCACTAATCTTTCTATCCATCAAACTTGTTTTGCTTGGTGGCTTAAAGACAAATCTTTGATCTTCTTAATCACGCCTGCTGTTATTTTGTGGGAGTTATGGAAGTATCGCAACACTGCTCTTCATGAAGGAAAACGTATTACAGGTCGTCTTCTGCTTGTCCGTATCAAGCAAGAAATTTCTAGCATCTTAACTGTGGCTGGTCTTCCTTCCTACTCTCTGGACAATTGGGAAAGGTATTTTGATCATCCTCTTGGCTGGCAGAGTTCCATTCCAACATGTAATCGGGCAGTTTACTGGTCTAAGCCTATGGAGGGCTTGGTCAAACTCAATACTGATGGCGCTTGTCGTGGAAACCCGGGTGATAGTGCTGGTGGGGGAGTCATTCGGGATTCTAGTGGTGGTCTAATCCATGCTTTTTCCTCTTATTTTGGTCACTCTTCTAGCTTCATGGCCGAATGCCATGCTCTTCTTCATGGAGTTGAATGGCTTTGTTTGCACAATTATGTCGGAGCTCATGTCGAAGTTGACTCTAAAGTATTATTTGATTGTATCACCGGCAAATCTAATCCTCCTTGGGTCTCTCTTTATTATATTCGTGCCATTAAATCAGTGGGGAATTCTATGCGGTTGGTCTTCTCTCATTGCTTTCGTGAAGCTAATAGTGTGGCTGATGCTCTTGCTAACATGGGTTGCGATAAGGGTAACGACTACACCTTCTCTTCAGTTTCTGATCTTCCTCGACAAATTCGAGGTCTCCTTCATCTGGATTCGATCGGCACTGCTTATATCAGGATTTCTTAATGTGGGTTTTCTATAGTTATTTTTGCTTGTATCTATTTCCGTTTTCGAGGTTAGGCTCCTCCGTCCTCCCATGTATAAGGGCAAGGCTGGTCGTCCCCCTCAAGCTTGTTTCCTTTATTCTTTTTTTAATAAAATCTAGCAGGGTGCCGCCCCTGTATCCTTAAAAAAAAAAAAAAAAAAAAAAAAAAAAAAAAAAAAGAATGATTGCGTCAATAATTTCTCATGAATTATGAGAATTGATGTTGATGGTAGTCTGTAGAAGGAAATGATGGAAGGATGCAGTAGAATATTAGATCATAATATGCTCTAGGGTTAGCGTTAATTTCTTCACATGCATGTAATTAGATTTTTATTGTACTTAATTTAATTATCATTGATAATTGATGCCAACTAAAGGGTAATTTTGGAATAGTAAATGTGTGTTAGAGACTTCTTAAAATGTCAAAGGATAAATTTGTCTATTTACACTAAATGTAGTAGATAAGTAAAAACCGTAGTAGAAATAGCTTATTCCTATATTTAATTAGTACAATATATATTTTTTAAAACTTGTTTGACTTGACACTCTTTTAGGTATGGTTTTGGTTGAATAAGAAAAATGTCTCAATTTCGAGCTTTTACGTACCTCAAAAATTCGTCCCCATGCATGAGATAACCTTATAATAAAAATGAAAAAAGAGAGAAAGAGTTTGCAAAAATGCATGTCATAATTATTAAATCGGAATATGTTCTAGAGTGTGAGTCACATGTGTAAGGGTAAAATAGGCATGACCTATTTTATCTTGTTTTCACCTTTCTTGGTCAAAGTAGGATTTTAATTTAGTCAATGTTTATTTAGGTGTTAGATTTTGTTTAGAATACTTTTGGTAAATTAGTTTTGATTTTTGATAGGAAAATCTTTCAAATCTTTCAAAAGATTTGATCTTTCAAATCTTTCAAAAGATTTAGGCAACATATTTTTGGTAACTAGATTTATGTAAATAATTTAGTTATTTCATGTATCATAGTTTTGTTAGGAAAGATATCTTGTGATATATTTTTGGTTACTAAATCTTTACAAAATAATTTAGTTATTAGAGGTATCATAATAGGAAACATAATCTTTTGTAATATTGTGCTAATCTCTTACCCAGTTGGAGAAGGTTTCCTTGTGCCGTGTTCTTGCAGGTTTGTGCTATATATATGCAGGCGTGATTTTCATGGATTGGACACGCTGGAAGAGCATAGACAGAGAACTGAGAGCATAGGCGAATTTGGTTAGAAGTGCTGTGAGCAGAAAAGAGAAGTTGATCTCAGATTTCTTGTGTGCTGAATTAGAGAGAAGAGATCCACGACTGTTCTGAAGACTGCCGAGTCAAACCTGCTGCAGTTTTAAACTTCAGGAACACTGCCTTGTGTTTCCTGAAGTTGTGTTTGTGCTTCCTTCTTGTATGCTATTTTGGAAGCTGTGTTTAGTCTTTCTTCCCACGTTTGGTTTAGTGTTTATGTGGGTTTTGTGATTCTCCAAGATTATATATCTTGTGAGAATTTTGTGTTTTTGTTTAGATTCGAAACAAAAACGCTTTTGGTTTTAATATATTTGTTGCCTTGAGGCTTGATCTACAAGATTGATTCTTGTAGATTGTTTTTGTGTGATTTTCTGTCTTACTAAGTGTGTTAAATTTCAAATCTCAAAACAATTCTTCCGCTGCGAATTTCTGTTACACACTTTCTGTTCACATTGTTACTGCCGTTGTTGCAACATTCACTGTAACATTGGCAGTAACATCGTCCCATATCGAGAATCCGTGGCATCGCGTTCTTTCAATTGGTATCAGAGCCTACTCTTGATATCACTAAGAGTCGATTCTGCTTAAAGACGTGATGGATTCTCAATATGAGAATGTGGTTCGTCCTCCTACTCTCACAAATGCTAATTATTCTATATGGAAAGTCAAGATGCGCATCTTCATCAAATCCATTGATGAAAGAGCGTGGCTTGCTGTTTTAAATGGTTGGAGTCCTCCCAAAACTGTAGATTCTGATGGTGATGTCAAGATCACCAAAGAATCTGAGTGGACCAATGATGATAGGAACACTGCTTCTTTTAACTCAAAAGCCTTGTCTGCTATTTATAAAGCCTTAGATGCAAATACTTTTAGGGTGATAGCAAATTATGAATCTGCCAAAGATGTGTGGGAGGCCCTTCAGACTTTATGTGAAGGACCTGCAAATGTTCGTTCTTCTGAACTAAGAATGCCCAGCACTCAGTTTGCCTTGAATCCAGTTTATGATTCGATTCGAAAATGCAGCTTGATTCAGCAAATGTGTCACCCGATGTTGCAACATCAGGAGTAACATCGGGAGAAACATTGTGCCGAAACAGGAACAATTTTTTCTGTTTTAATTCCACAATTGCAGAGGATGATGGTGACAGAGATTCAGACCTGCTAGAAGGTTACAAAGAGCTGTACAAAGATTGGGAAAAGAGAGCTCATCAAGTTATAGTGCTTGGAAAGGCAAACGAACTGCTGAAAAAGGCTAATGAAGAACAAAAAGAATGCATAGTGAGGCTGGAGAGTGTCCTAAGTAGAAAGGATGTGGAGATTGAGAAGTTAAAGGAGCAGCTTACTCAAGCAAAAGAGACCATGACCAAGTGGAATTCTAGCAAACAAAAGGTTGATGATTTGCTGAATTCTGGTAATACTTCTAGATCAGGTATTGGTTTTGTCCCTAAGGTATTTGTGAAAGAGGGAGAAGGAACATCTGGAACCAAACAGACCAATGAAAGTTTTCCTGAAACTTTTTTCTGTGAAAAACCGAGAGTAAGAAAGAAAAATTATGTTTGTCACTTCTGCCATAAGCCTGGTCACATACAACCTTTTTGTTTTCTGAAAAAGGCCATGTATGAGAATGAAATGAGGCAAGATTTCTTTGAAAAAGCTCATTGGCAGAACCGTATGAAGCAGCCAATGCGCCAGCCAATGTTGCAACATTGGCAGACACATTGGAAGCCTCATTCAAAGACAAATCAGAAATTTTTCAAAAATCTCCAACCAAAAGTTTTTAAACAGATGTGGGTTCCTAAGGGTAGTAATGACAAAGGCAAGTCCAAATATTGTGAACCCTTTGATATATGTCCTGGTTCTAAGCCGTCCTATGATGAATCTCCTCCAAAATGTTCAGAACCAGCATCTGAAACCTGTAAATCTGCACATGATCAGACAGAACCTGCATTTTCTGAAAGTTCAACCAATGTTATTCACAATGTTTCACCCAATGTTTCACCCGATGTTGCAACAATGGGAGCAACATTGGACAGAAACTTGGCAGATTCAGAAACAGGTCCTGAACTTTCAGAATCAGGTCCTGAACATTCAGAAAATCAGTCAAATTTGAATGGTTGCAGCCATGATATTCCTAGCCGTATTCAGAAAAACCATCCAATCTCTCAAGTGATAGGTGATATTCATGATGGGATATACACAAGGAGAAGAAGTAAGGTTGAATCTCAAAAATTTGCATGCTTATCAAAATATTTTTGAGAGAAGCCTTAAATCTTTTATGGATGCTTCAAATGATCAAAGATTATGTGTTCACATTGATGTGTTAACCTTGTTTCTTGATAACACCTATGCATTTTTCTTAGCACAAAAATCCAGTTCATTATTCTCGAACTAATCACATTTATATAAGACACCATTTTTTTAGAGACTTGGTTGATTATGGAAATTGTTTGCATTGAACATGTTGGGACCGAAAATCATCTTGCTGATATATTTGCCAAGTGTCTTGTTTTTGAGAGATTTTTCAATCTTTGGAAATCTCTTGTGTTTTGTGTGCCATATGATTTTACACTTAGTTAATTATTAAAAAAATCAAAAAAATCAAAATTAGGCATGATTGCATTTTGTCTTTAGAGGGCACTATAGATCAATTGTCTCACATGTATGTATCTCTTGTGGTTGCTTGGGAATTTCATTCAAAATCAGTTGTGATTTTTTGTTATGATTCTCTCTCTCTCCCAGTTCTTGAGTATGTTTAAAGTCCACAAAGGAAAGAGCTACCTTTTGAAATTTTTGGGATGCTGCAATTTGTCAAGGTACTATGGAACTTAGGTTCTCATGGGTTGATCTTGAGTAAATTGACTCCCCTTAATTGAAAAAGTGTGAAAGCTACCTAACGGAAAAGAGCTACCTATGAACAAGGTTGTGGCACCTTTCTTTTGGGACTATGAATCTTCGGATTTCATGGGTTGATCAAATGCAAAATTGCTTCCCTTGGTAAATAGTGTGAAAGGTTCCTAGTGGCATGTGTTGAATAGCTTGAAATAAAGTAGAGCTATATTCCTAGGGAAATAAAGTACCTATGGAGTTTGGTTGTGAAAAATTTATTATCTTGGGAGAGAAATTTGGTTGAGAAAATAAAAAAAAAAAAAAAAAACAAAATTGAAATTAAAATCACAATTTTGGCGAATGCATCTCCCAATGCAGCAACATTAGAAACTACATCTTTTGATCTGGTCTTTATCACTTGTGTGTGATTGCATTTTTTTATTTCTTTTGCCTAGCTTTTAGTCATCATGTTTTTAGGCATAACATTTTAGGACATGCATTGTTGGCATCGATATTCAGCTTGGTGAAATTTTGTCCTAATATAAACTGTGCAAATCAATTTCAAAAAATCTCCATGTTGAAAAATATTTAGTGGTTGTCTAATTTTTGTGTGAAACTAAGAGGTTTTGAATTTGGATATGATGTGCTCAGTTTTTGCTAGGGGTGTGATTAAATCTTGGTGAATACTTCTTTGTGTTTTTCAAAATCTTTTATTTTTGAGAATTCCTAAAAGATGATTTTATCTCTCTTCCTTTTCCGGTCAAATAGGGGGAGAGAGATCAAGTGTTTCTTGTGATGGTGATGATTTCTGTTTTGTGCTCCTTGCACAAATTCAGGGGGAGATGAGATTTTCTAACCAATGCAGGTTAGGTGATTTGATTGGTTTTGTATAAACACTTGTCTTTTGATTTGACCAGAAAGGTTCAACAAAGGGGGAGATTGTAAGGGTAAAATAGGCATGACCTATTTTATCTTGTTTTCACCTTTCTTGGTCAAAGTAGGATTTTAATTTAGTCAATGTTTATTTAGGTGTTAGATTTTGTTTAGAATACTTTTGGTAAATTAGTTTTGATTTTTGATAGGAAAATCTTTCAAATCTTTCAAAAGATTTGATCTTTCAAATCTTTCAAAAGATTTAGGCAACATATTTTTGGTAACTAGATTTATGTAAATAATTTAGTTATTTCATGTATCATAGTTTTGTTAGGAAAGATATCTTGTGATATATTTTTGGTTACTAAATCTTTACAAAATAATTTAGTTATTAGAGGTATCATAATAGGAAACATAATCTTTTGTAATATTGTGCTAATCTCTTACCCAGTTGGAGAAGGTTTCCTTGTGCCGTGTTCTTGCAGGTTTGTGCTATATATATGCAGGCGTGATTTTCATGGATTGGACACGCTGGAAGAGCATAGACAGAGAACTGAGAGCATAGGCGAATTTGGTTAGAAGTGCTGTGAGCAGAAAAGAGAAGTTGATCTCAGATTTCTTGTGTGCTGAATTAGAGAGAAGAGATCCACGACTGTTCTGAAGACTGCCGAGTCAAACCTGCTGCAGTTTTAAACTTCAGGAACACTGCCTTGTGTTTCCTGAAGTTGTGTTTGTGCTTCCTTCTTGTATGCTATTTTGGAAGCTGTGTTTAGTCTTTCTTCCCACGTTTGGTTTAGTGTTTATGTGGGTTTTGTGATTCTCCAAGATTATATATCTTGTGAGAATTTTGTGTTTTTGTTTAGATTCGAAAACAGTTTTTGGTTTTAATATATTTGTTGCCTTGAGGCTTGATCTACAAGATTGATTCTTGTAGATTGTTTTTGTGTGATTTTCTGTCTTACTAAGTGTGTTAAATTTCAAATCTCAAAACAATTCTTCCGCTGCGAATTTCTGTTACACACTTTCTGTTCACATTGTTACTGCCGTTGTTGCAACATTCACTGTAACATTGGCAGTAACATCGTCCCATATCGAGAATCCGTGGCATCGCGTTCTTTCAACATGAATGTAATCTAACAGTTGATTTTTTTATGCCACTCTACTTTCACCAAAAAATTATTAGGGTTATTTAATTTTTTTTATCACTTTAATCATATTTGGTGTGAACATTCAATAAAGCCACTCAAATTATTTTCGTTACATTGGATGAAAATCTTCAAAAATAAAACCAAATGTTCTTTAGGGTCTGTTTGAATGCATTGATTTGATTTCAATAAATATTCAAATTTTATAAAATTGAAGTAACTTAGAATTTGCTTTCAAAATCATAGTAATTATATTGTTTGGATAATGTATGAAATTCAATTATAATTATATATTATACTTAAAATAAAAGTTCAATAATAAGTTGTCAAGCATCTAGTTTAGTCTAGTTTAGTCTAGTGGTATATGATTGTTACTTATTATTAATAATGGCAATGGTTCAAACCTTACTAACAAAAAAATTATTAAAAATATACTTTAAAAAAAAATAGCATATAGTGGTGGTGGTTAACGGTGGCGATGGTAGCTGGAGGCGGCGGTTGTTGGAAGCGACAACGATGGCGGGGGTGACGGGATGCAGCGGCGGTGGGTGGTAACCGACGGAGGTAGGTGGTGGTGGCCAGAGAAAGCGGCGGTGGTGGCCGGAAGTGTTGGTGGTGGCGGCGATTGGAGGTGGTACAAGTGGTGATGGCGGTAAAAGAAATGTGAGCTGTTACTATGCAATAATTGATAAAATTTTAGAATTTAAATTATTAGGATTTAGGATGAAATTAGTTTTATGGAATTGAGTCATTTAGAATTTCAACTCAATTCCAATTCCAAATTTTAGTTATGTTCCCAAACAATGGAATTGGTTTTGGTGACCCCAATTCCAATTTCAAGTTATGGAATTGGGGTATCCAAACATACCCTTACTAATTTTTGAATTCCATTCATTTGGTCCCTTATATTGATTCTCTTTTGATGTTACCGTTAGAACTATTGTCTAATTTTGTTGAATATGATTAAAATACCTCATTAGTCCAATTTATCACACTGTAGTTGCACTATTATCACTTTATTAGTATCTCATGAAAAAATTACATCTATTTTTGGATCTTAAGGACCAGGTACATTTATTTGCAAACACAATGCTCATTTCTACAAATCTCCTTATAGATTTCATTGTTTATGCATTCAAACTAATATAACTACAAAATTAATTCCAGGAAACAAAACTCGAGTCAAAAAACCATGCATCGCACGGGTACTAACCTAGTTGTTAATATGTGTGATGAGAAATGAATAATCCAGATCAAATAAGTAAACTAAATATATAATGAGTTAGAATTTAAGTCTTGAGTTCTAAATGTTTGCCCGTGGAAGTTGATTTACTTGGGTTGTAACTTGTGTAGGACATTGAGCTAAGTGGTGGATCTGGGGTTGCCATTGAAGTGCTGGTATAATAGCAGCTTGTGGAGATAAATTGATTAATTGAGTGAATATTTAGTAACCAATTGTTGGAAAACTAGTGTTTTTAAGTGAAGTAAATTGGGGCTTTGAGGCACTAATTTATTTGTGAGTCATTTATATAATGACTATGGTAATTGTGGAATTATGTTCTTCTCCGTGAGTACATAAGAATACTATATTTATTTGTCCAATTCGGATATCAGATGAATAAGTTATAGATGTTTAAAGCAGGACATTGGAAATGTTGGAAGTGAGTTATCCCACATTGGAAAAATATGAAAGGTTTGAAGGGTTTATATACAAAGGCTCCCTTGTGTTTGGGTAAGCTTGTATAGAAAGAACTATCCCTCCCGCGCTCGCGGGGGGGGGGGGAGCAAATCAAGGTCAAATTTGGCTTGAATCGACGTACTCGTGTGCCTGCCCATGCATACACGAATGTCGGACCAAACTGTGCTACCTAGACAAACTCGCCTTTTGCACATTTTCACCAGAAGACTTGGTTCAAAGCCACCAGCAGACTTCACAAGTTCTCTGCAACCAGAAGCTTAACGGTTTCTTACAGATTATTGTCGTATTTCAGATATGACTAATGAGAACAATACCTTAGCTCCTAATAATGGAATTGGAACTGAAAAGAATGTGACTGGAGACCCTTCGAACTCGAACCTTACTATGACCAATGCAGCAACTATGGCTCAAATGGTGACTGTTCCACATCTGTCGGTGAACCATAGTGAGAAACCGGAGAAATTGAAAGGGCTGAATTTCAAGCGCTGGCAGCAAAAGATGCTTTTTTACTTGACCATGCTTCATTTGGCAAGGTTTCTGAAAGAAGACCCTCCAAATGTTGGTGAAGATGGTGATTTCCAAGCCGTTAGTGCTTTGGATGCATGGAATCAAACTGATTTCCTTTGCAAGAATTATGTACTGAACGGGTTGGAAGACTCTTTGTACGAAGTTTATCGTTTTAAGAAAACGACAAAGGAACTATGGAACTCTCTTGACCACAAGTACACCTCCGAGGATGTTGGGGCCAAGAAGTTCATAGTTGGTAGATTCCTAGATTACAAAATGACAGATTGTAAATCTGTGTACAGTCAAGTACAAGAGCTGCAAGTGCTTTACTCTAAAATTGAGACAGAGGGAATGAAAGTTAATGAAACCATCAAGGTGGCTGCAATTATTGAAAAACTGCCTCCAGCTTGGAAGGATTTCAAGAGTTACCTAAAGCATAAACGAAAGGAGATGACTGTTGAACAACTTGTTGTTCGTCTTCGCATAGAAGAGGACAACAGAGGCAATGAAAAGAAAATAGTCACTTCTATGGCTGCCAAAATCAATGTCGTGGAGCATGGTCAAAGCTCCAAAGGCAAAGGAAAATTTTCTAGAGCTGGAAAAGGGACAAACTTAGGTCCCATGGGAGGAGTTTCTAAGAAGAAGAAGTTTCTTGAAACTGCTACAACTGTGGAGGCATGGGTCACAAGTCCACGGTTTGCAAGAAACCAAAGAGGGAGCATGAAGCCAATCTTGTGGATGGCATTGCTCAAGATGTGTCAAATATCAACCTTGCTGCGGTGATCTCTGAAGTCAATTTAGTGGGTTCAAACCCAAATCAGTGGTGGATTGACACTGGTGCTACTAGGCACGTCTGCTCCAACAAGGAGATGTTCAGCACCTTTGAAGCTGCTGAGAATGGGGAAAAGCTCTATATGGGTAATTCTGCCACCTCTGATATCAAAGGTTAAGGGAAAGTGATCTTGAAGATGACTTCTGGGAAGGAACTGACTCTTAACAATTTGCTCTATGTGCCTGAGATTCGAAAAAATTTAGTGTTCGGATCTTTGCTTGTGAAGCATGGCTTCTGTGTTGTTTTTGAGTCTAACGTTGTAATTTTGGCTAAAAGTGGAATGTTTGTAGGCAAAGGGTACGTAAATGATGGGCTATTTAAGCTATCTGTAATGGTTGTCAAGCCCAAGAGCAGTAATAATAAGAACAAATATTCTGTTTACTTGCTTGAGTCTTCCAATTTATGGCATGGTAGACTAGGACATGTTAATTATGGTACATTACGTAGACTAATTAACATGGATTGCATACCAAAATTCCAAATTGATAAAAATCACAAGTGTGAAACTTGTGTAGAAACAAATTTAACGAGAATGTCCTTCCATTCTATTGAAAGAAATAGTGAACCACTTGGATTAATTCACACTGATTTATGTGATTTTAAATCAACACAATCACGTGGTGGGAACAAGTACTTCATAACTTTTGTTGATGATAGCACAAGATTTTGTTATGTGTATCTTCTTAAAAGTAAAGATGAAACAATAGATAATTTTATTCTCTACAAAACTGAAGTTGAGAATCAACTTAACAAGAAGATTAAGATGTTAAGAAGTTATCGTGGATGTGACAGCCCGAGTCGGACCCCAATGCGAGATCCCGAGCCGGACCGTCCAAATAGGCAAGATACAAGCATGCACAAGTAGGATTATAAAATTCATGTGGCGCAACATCGCATACAAATAACAACTCGGCTACACTTGGCCGAAAAATAACTTAAAATAAACAAGTCATCGGCGACGTTACAGCCGGAACCCAACATCTACTCCTACAATTTTAACACATGCTTATAATAACCTCAACGGCCACAACATGTCGGAGACAACAACAACAATAATATTTAAAAGAGCTTAAGCGGAAGGAACTGTAGTGAACCATCAACATATAAACAAGCTCGACATATAAGTCGGCATACAAAAGATTTTAAGTATTAAGTCATTAAGTTAACTACAACAACAAAACCACAAAGTCAAGTCTAGATGACTTGCTTCCCAACGTCCTTGCCAAAATAAAAGTCTAACTGCCAAAAGTCTCAAAAGAGCAACCTTGAGCTCTCAAGTAACCAAACGCGGTATGGCGAATCTAGTGTGAACCGTCTCCTCGGCTCGGATCTAAGGAAAACAAAACAAACAAATAGGGTAAGTCGAAAGACTTAGTAAGTTACTAAAAATGCATGTTCATGTTATAGCATGGCATTTATCACAATTATGGCTCATGTTCTTCATATAGCACTTAGCACATTATTCACATAAGTGCGGAAAAAATTCATACAAGTAGGATATGATATAGGCACAGCCGCTTCGTAGCTCCTGCAAAAAGAGTTTGTTAACCCAATATCGTGACTACGATGCTCGTGACTTCGCATCGATATACCGAACTCCGCCGGCTAATAGCAGCCTGTGACGCACGTATTGTTACGGCAAAGGGGCTACTTCCCCATTGCGGCCTACAATGGAGGGGTGTGTGAGGTCCCAGGTACGGCGATCCATAGCGAGCACCAATCTCTCAATTCGTGAAGGCGATGCATCATCCTACCCTGACATAAAAATCAAACCAAATAGTGCCAGCTGGACTTAATGCAATGCACAAGTAGATGTTTACTCGTCAAGACCAAATAATGATCGAATTCGACAAGAGCGAACTCGACCGACCAAGTAGGGTATTAATCTCTACAATAAATCATGTCAAGGCAATTAATTGCTCATAACCAAATAATCACAACGGGTTCAAATGCACATAATTAAACTCAACTTAGACTTGAGTAAACCCGACCAAACGGTGTCCATACTTCGTAGGGATTGAAATTAGAGTTTAACATGTTCAAATCTTCCCTAGAGTCGACTCCGTTGAGTCTTTACTAAAAATTCCAAATTTCGGGTAGTTGAAGCTATGTGCTTCATAACTCAACCTAGGCCATTACTAAGTTCATCTAGGTCATAAAATTCATCAAGGCATTGTAATGTGATTCATATTCATCATAGGTTCCAATTTTGAGGATAGAACACATAACAACTTCACAACATATCATATAGGCATAAATTAGGGCATTCTCATGTAGCACTTCTTCAAGCAACACACAAAATAATTATTTCTAACATGTTCATAATCTTAAATAAACAAGATGAAAGAGTATTAAAACTTTTACTAAGCATAAAATCCTCCTATACATGCTCCTAGCAAGTTCATACTTTCAAAACACAAGAAGAAGGCATATGAAGCATATATGTGTCCTCATTGACCTCAATCATCATAAGCTTTGTTTTCCTTAGGGTCAATGAGAACTAAAAAGAAGAAGAAGAGAAGTAACTTACATGTATTCTACACCCAAGAAAGCAAATGGAAAGATTGATTGGTTGGAAATGATCTACTCTTCAAGCTCTACTCTTCTATGGTGGTGGCTTGAGCAATGGAAGAAAGAATGAAGGAAGACCAAGTTGAATGCTTCAAGAAGCCATGGGAGAGCTTGGGGGAAAGGAATCCCGTTTTTGGAGAGTGAGGGAGAGAAATGAGAGTCAAACTCTCAGATTGTGGCTTAAATTGGTTTAAAAACTGAGTGGGACAAGTGTCACCACATTGTGGTTGATAAAAATCTGATTTTGGTAGCTTAATTGATCACTAAATCTCTCTTAATCCACCCTTAAAACTTGTTAGAGATGTTAGGACATAAGTAAGGAGGGTTAGGGAGGTTTAGGTGGGGTTTAGAAAAGGTTTTGAATAGGGGTTTAGGTGTAAAATTCAAGAAACATCGAAACAGAGCAGTCCAGTCTCGGGGGACCTTGCGGTCGCATGGTCCCCCTACCCTTGCGACCGCATCCTCCCAGGATGCCCAACACACCAATTTCTGTCTACCTTGCGGGGGCAAGGTCATTCCACCTTGCGAGGGCAAGCCCGGCAGACCCAAAATGGCTCAAAACTCAACCTAAAAGACCCCCAAACACTTAGCCAAACCAAGGGGGTTTCAAACCCCAACAAAAATGAGTTTAAAGCTCATCACAAGCACCCTCAAACAACACCCGAACAATCAAAATGAAGGAGGGAAAGAAGAAGAACTAAACAAGCAATTCAACCGGCGATTAAACATGCATGCATACATGATTCTAAACATGTTAAGAGCTTCATGAATGACTTATAAATGATTCTAAATCATATATAGACTAAGTAAACATGCTCACAATCAACAAGAAAGCATGAAGGCAAGAACACAAGGCTCATGCAAGAATCCAGGGTGTTACACTCTCCCCTCCTTTAGGAATTTAGTCCCTAAGTTCATCAAACAAATGTGGATGCTTCTCACGCATCTCCGCTTCCGTTTCCCAAGTCGCTTCCTCAATGTTGTGGTTTCTCCAAAGGACTTTAACTAAGGGAATTCTCTTGGTTCGTAGCACTTGCTCTTTGGTGTCCAAAATCTTCATGGGCTTTTCAACATAAGACATATCCGGCTCAAATGTTATCTCCTCATATTCAAGTACATGGGACTCATCTTTCAAATACTTTCGCAACATGGAAACATGGAAGACATTATGAGTCTCCGAAAGTGAAGGTGGTAATGCAACTCGATAAGCGAAAGATCCAACTTTCTCAAGAATCTCAAATGGGCCAATGTACCTCGGTGTAAGCTTCCCTTTCTTGCCAAATCTCTTCGTACCCCTTCTTGGTGACACCTTCAAGAATACGTAATCTCCCACTTGGAACTCAAGATCCCGTCTACGATTATCCGCGTAACTCTTTTGTCGACTTTGAGCGGTGCACAATCTATCTCTAATCAACTTCACGCTCTCAACCGACTGTTGCACTAACTCGGAACCCCAAAGTTTCGCTTCTCCAACTTCGTCCCAACAAATTGGTGATCTACACTTACGCCCATACAATGCTTCATACGGCGCCATCTTAATACTCGACTGATAGCTGTTATTATACGCAAACTCGGCTAAAGGTAAGTGAGAATCCCAGCTTCCCTTGAAATCCACGGCACAGGCTCGAAGCATGTCCTCCAAAATCTGAATCAATCGCTCGGACTGACCATCCATTTGTGGATGAAAAGTTGTACTGAATTTCAAATCTGTTCCCAAAGCCTCCTGCAACGACCTCCAAAATCTAGATGTAAACCTCGGATCTCTATCGGACACAATACTAACAGGTACGCCATGAAGTCTCACGATCTCCTGAATGTACAAGGCTGCCAACTGAGTCAATGAATAAGTGATCGCAATCGGAATAAAGTGTGCGACTTAGTCAATCATCAACTATAACCCAAAGCTGCATTAAATCCTCTCGTCTTGCGGTAACCCGTCACAAAATCCATAGTAATAAACTCCCATTTCCATTCGGGAATCTCAAGTGGTTGTAGAAATCCCTTGAGCCTTTGATGTTCAGCCTTAACCTGTTGGCAAGTCAAACACTTCGATACATACTCCGCAATTTCCCTCTTCATGCCTTTCCACCAAAATTGTCTTTTCAAATCCAAATACATCTTCGTGCTCCCCGGGTGAATGGTATATCTCGTTTTATGAGTCTCATCAAGAACTAGCCTCTTCAATTCATTGTTAGCAGGGACACAAATTCTTCCTCGAAATGTCAATGTACCCTTACTATTAATCACAAAATCAGGCGATACATTCTCAGCCAACCCATCAATAATTTTCCTCAACTCCGGATCATTCCCTTGCGCTTCTTTAATCTTCCCAAATAAAACTGGCGTAGCACGAACATTTGCAAAAATTACACCTCTATCATAAACACTAGGACCCCAATCTCTCAAATCTTCCAACATCTTCCATTCTCTAACCATCAGACAAGACATGTGAACTTTCCTACTCAAGGCATCCGCTACTACATTTGCCTTCCCCGGATGATACAAAATAGTACAATCATGATCTTTTAGTTTCTCCATCCATCTTCTTTGCCTCATGTTCAACTCCTTTTGGGAAAATAAATACTTCAAGCTTTTGTGGTCGGTGAAAATCTCAAACTTAGCCCCATACAAGTAGTGTTTCCATTTATGCAACGCGAAAATAATCGCAGCCAACTCCAAATCGTGTGTCGGGTAATTCTGTTCATGAATAGACAACTTCCTCGACGCATAGGCGATAACTCTTCCATTTTGCATCAGCACACACCCCAAACCTTCCTTAGAAGCATCGCTATAAATCACAAAATTATCTCCTCCACTAGGCAAAGCCAAAATAGGTGCCGACGTCAACCGCTTCTTAAGCTCTTGATAACTAGCCTCACATTTCTCGCTTCAAACAAATGGCATATTCTTTTGCGTCAATCTAGTCATAGGAGTCACAATTCGAGAAAATCCCTCAATAAATCTCCGGTAATAACCCGCTAAACCCAAGAAACTCCGAACCTCGGTAACTGAACTAGGCCTCTTCCAATTCATCACCGCTTCAACCTTAGAAGGATCAACGGCTATCCCGGCGCTAGAAACTATATGCCCCAAAAATGATACCTCTTCAAGCCAAAAGGCACATTTGCTAAACTTCGCATAAAGTTATTTCTCCCGAAGAATAGATAAGACAATCCTCAAGTGTTTCTCATGCTCCTCCCGAGATTTCGAATACACTAAGATGTCATCAATAAAGACTACCACGAAACAATCAAGATAGCTATGAAAGACATGGTTCATCAAGTCCATAAACACCTGGTGCATTTGTCAACCCAAAGCGGCATCACTACAAATTCAAAGTGCCCATATCTAGTGCGAAAAGTCTTTGGAATGTCTTCCTCTCTAACCTTCAATTGGTAGTAACCCCATCTCAAATCAAGCTTAGAATACACAATCGACCCTTGCAATTGGTCAAAAGATCATCAATGTGGGGTAGTGGATATTTATTCTTAATGGTCACCTTATTCAATTCCGATAATCTATGCATAACCGCAAACTCCCATCTTTCTTCCTCACAAATAAGATCGGTGCGCCCAGGCGACACACTCGGTTTAATAAAGCCAATCTCTAGAAGTTCTTGCAAGCTGAATTTTCAACTCCTTAAGCTCATGGCGCCATCTATATGGTGCCTTAGAAATTGGTGAAGTCCCAGGAATAAGCTCAATACAAAATTCTAGCTCTCTATCGGGTGGCATAGCATGGTCGGTAGAAAATACATCGGAAAACTCACATACTACAGGAACCTCTTCTAATTTCGGTGAAGACTTCTTCTTATCAACAACGCATGCAAGATAACCGTACACCCTTGAGACAATAATTTTCTAGCCCTTAGAGCAGAAATAAAATGCAACCCACTCGATGCATGATCACCCACAAATGTAAATTCAGGCACACCCGGCATAGAAAAAGTAACCCGCTTTTTATGGCAGTCAACTATAGCATGATAAGCATAACCGGTCCATGCCAAGAATCACATCAAAATCACGTATAGGTAGAACTACCAAGTCCGCATGCAAAGTGTGGTCACCCACCAATACATCACAAGATTTAAACACTTCGGATGCGAGCATATATTCCCGAGCGGGGTAGACACTTCAAGCAAATATGGCAAAGGTTGAGGCAGCACACATAAATTCTCAACAAAGTGCGAAGCAACATAAGAATGTGAAGACCCTGGATCTATGAGAACTCGAGCCTTATGATCAAATATAGAAAGAGTACCTCCTATCCTTCTGCCGTAGACCCACGAACCTCGCATTGATCAAGCGCAAACACACGACCTGCACCTTGGGTTTCCCATCTACACTTCTCTTGGCTCCGAGGCGAGCCATTCCCGGATTGAGCTGCCCGGCTTTGGGCACTCCTTCCTAAAATGAGTACCATCTCCACAAAGTACACTTTCCTAGCTTTGCCCAACACCAATCAAGCTGTGTGTCGGGCTTGACAATAACTACAAGTCATACTCCCTTCTGACCTTTGCCCACGAGAAGAAGAAGTATTGTTGCCTTGCTTCCCGGCTGTGGCTGGCTACCTTGGCCTCCACCTCTCCTATCACGGTTCCTTGGTATCCCGCTTACTGTTACCTGAATTATTTCCTTGATTAGTGTTACGAGTAGTGCATGCGGTGCATTACTAGAATTATTCTTGCTCGGTGCTCCTCTGATATCTGCTCCACCTCATAAGCTCTATCAAGCGCACTCAGATAATCGGTGAGCTTAAGTGCTAGAATTTGCTTCTAAATTCAGTTCTCAACCCTTAACAAACTTATGTGTCCTCAGGTGCTTCGGTAGGAATCAAATACGTGCAATAACGGCTCAATTCGGTGAACTTCGCGGAATACTCACTTCTGATCATACTACCTGCTCAAGATCATAAAATTCTTTCTCCCTTTTGTTGCGAACTACATCCAGGCACATACTCATTTTAAACTCCCTTTGAAAATTAGCCCAAGTAATAGGAACTTCTTGAATCTCAACTTTCCTTCAACACATTCCACCAATGCTCGGCTCCCTTAACTTAAATGTCGCTAGCATGACTCTCTCCTCATCGGTACATCCCAACATAGATAATACCTTGATCATCTCTTCCATCCACAACTCGGCCTCCCTAGGTTTCGGCTCCCCGAAATGTACTAGGCTTCAACTTAAGGAATCTCTCTAGAAGAGTGGTGTCATTCCTCGGTCTCGGTGGTGGTACAACTTCCTCTGTCGAGGTGGTGGTGGTGCTCCCTCGGCTTGACCTCCTGGCTGCCGCTGCCCGGAAAAGCCATCAACCTACGGTGTAACTACGCCATATCCGGACCCACGGATTACGTGGCGGCGGTACCTCGGCCTCGAGGCTCGGCCAGGACCTCTCACAGGCCTACCTCTACCACGGCCATTGCCATCCCTAGGATTCTCCATCGAACCCTACAAGAATTCACTCGGCGTTAGAATCAACACACAAATAACCAACCCACCTAGGCCATGGAACCTATCACGGCGACAACTAACTATAGCTCGATACCAAGTGTGACGGCCCGGCAGGACCCCAATGCGAGATCAAGTCGGGCCGTCCAAATAGGCAAGATACAAGCATGCCTGAAGTAGGATTATAAAATTCATGTGGCGCAACATCGCATACAAATAACAACTCGGCTACACTTGGCGGGAAAATAACTTAAAATAAACAAGTCATCGGCGTTACAGTAGGAACCCAACAACTACTCCTACAATTTTAACACATGCTTATAATAACCTCAGCGACCACACATGTAGGAGACAACAACAACAATAATATTTAAAAGAGCTTAAAATTTGCGGAAGAAGCGTAGTGAACCATTAACATATAAACAAGCTCGACATATAAGTCGGCATACAAAAGATTTTAAGTATCAAGTCATTAAGTTAACTACAACAACAAAACCCCAAAGTCAAGTCTAGATGACTTGCTTCCCAACGTCCTTGCCAAAATAAAAGTCTAACTACCAAAAGTCCCAAAGAGCAACCTTGAGCTCTCAAGCAACCAAGCAGCGGTATGGCGAATCTAGCGTGAACCGTCTCCTCGGCTCGGATCTAAGGAAAACAAAACAAACAAATAGGGTAAGTCGAAAGACTTAGTAAGTTACTAAAAATGCATGTTCATGTTATAGCATGGCATTTATCACAATTATGGCGTTCTTCATATAGCGACATCCATAAATAAATCATACAAGTAGGATATGATATAGGCGAGCAAAGCAGTGAATCTCTCAATCGTGAAGGCGAACTGCATCATCCTACCCCGACAGCGAAAGGGCTAATTGCGGCCTCTGAAGGGGTGTGTGATCAAACCAAATAGTGCCGTCCTACCACGACATTTGGACTTAATGCAATGCACAAGTAGATGTTTACTCGTTAAGACCAAATAATGATCGAATTCGACAAGAGCGAACTCGGCCAGGCCAAGTAGGGTATTAATCTCTACAATAAATCATGTCAAGGCAATTAATTGCTCATAACCAAATAATCACAACGGGTTCAAATGCACATAATTAAACTCAACTTAGACTTGAGTAAACCCGACCAAGCGGTGTCCAAACTACGTAGGGATTGAAATTAGAGTTTAACATGTTCAAATCTTCCCTAGAGTCGACTCAGTTGAGTCTTTACTAAAAATTCCAAATTTCGGGTAATTGAAGCTATGTGCTTCATAACTCAACCTAGGCCATTACTAAGTTCATCTAGGTCATAAATTCATCAAGGCATTGTAATGTGATTCATATTCATCATAGGTTCCAATTTTGAGGATAGAACACATAACAACTTCACAACATATCATATAGGCATAAATTAGGGCATTCTCATATAGCACTTCTTCAAGCAACACATAAAATAATGTTTCTAACATGTTCATAATCTTAAATAAACAAGATGAAAGAGTATTAAAACTTTTACTAAGCATAAAATCCTCCTATACATGCTCTAGCAAGTTCATACTTTCAAAACACAAGAAGAAGGCATAGGAAGCATATATGTGTCCTCATTGACCTCAATCATCATAAGCTTTGTTTCCTTAGGGTCAATGAGAACTAAAAAGAAGAAGAAGTAACTTACATGTATTCTACACCCAAGAAAGCAAATGGAAAGATTGATTGGTTGGAAATGATCTACTCTTCAAGCTCTACTCTTCTTATGGTGGTGGCTTGAGCAATGGAAGAAGGAATGAAGGAAGACCAAGATGAATGCTTCAAGAAGCCATGGGAGAGCTTGGGAAAGGAATCCCGTTTTTGGAGAGTGAGGAGAGAAATGAGATCAAACTCTCGATTGTGGCTTATATTGGTTTAAAAGCGAGTGGGACAAGTGTCAGCCATTGTGGTTGATAAAAATCTGATTTTGGTGGCTTAATTGATCACTAAAGCTCTCTTAATCCACTCTTAAAACTTGTTAGAGATGTTAGGACATAAGTAAGGAGGGTTAGGGAGGTTTAGGTGGGGTTTAGAAAGGTTTTGAATAGGGGTTTAGGTGTAAAATTCAAGAAACATCGAAGCAGAGGAAGCAGGTCTCGGGGGACCTTGCGGTCGCATGGTCCCCCTACCCTTGCGACGCATCCTCCCGAGGATGCTTAACACGCAATTCTACGTCTACCTTGCGGGGCAAGGTCATTCCACCTGCGAGGGCAAGCCGGCGGAGACCAAAATGGCTCAAAACTCAACCTAAAAGACCCCAAACACTTAGCCAAATCAAGGGGTTTCAAACCCCAACAAAAATGAGTTTAAAGCTCATCACAAGCACCCTCAAACAACACCGAACAATCCAAAAAGAAGGAGGGAAAGAAGAAGAACTAAACAAGCAATTCAACCGGCGATTAAACAAGCATGCATACATGATTCTAAACATGTTAAGAGCTTCATGAATGACTTATAAATGATTCTAAATCATATATAGACTAAGTAAACATGCTCACAATCAACAAAAAGCATGAAGGCAAGCACACAATGCTCATGCAAGAATCCGGGGTGTTACC
>CM028377.1:16416528-16468493 GCA_013146195.2 Codonopsis lanceolata
TTGAAGGGTAATAATGTATCTCTTAAATATTTCACTCTTGGATGGGGACTCAAAGTGCAGGGAGTATCAACCGGGATTTGAATCGATATTTCTTTATGTGACAATATACCATTTTAGTTGGCTCCTTGAGTTGGGAAGCGAAACTTATATATATTGTGCTTGAGGTTGGGAGAAGCGAAACTTATATATATTGTGCTTTATGTGAGATTTCGTTGGTTTGACATCTCGAGTTTCAACTCTACACACTTTGGACTTTTCACCGCACTTTTGGTTTATATTACTACTTGTTGCCATAGTTTTAAAACTTCACGTCTTATTGCTAGTTTTTTTTTATTGTGATCTGTTCGTAATAGCAACCACAACCTAACTGACCCCAACCCCACCCCGCCCTGCATCCTGACCCCAACCCCTGACCCCAACTGACCCACAACCTAGACTTCTTGCCCCGTCCATCCCTGACTGACCCAAACTGACCACAACCAAAACTTAAACCTTAAACTTGCCCTAACCTAAAACCTAAACCTAAACCTAATTCGTAACACTAACTTTAAGCCTAAACCATAACACTAACCCCAACTTAACCTAACCTAACTTACCCACCCCAACCACATCCGTCCCTGACCCCAACTGACCACCCAACAAACCGACTGACCAACCGTCACATCCCCAACCCCAACCCCACCTAATCCCTTTGACTGACTGACCAATACAACTCTAAAACATAAACCTTAAACCTAAAACTAAGCACAAACCTTAAGCCTAATTTGTAACACTAACCTTAAGCCTAAACCATAACCTAAGCCTAACTAACCTTAAACCTAACTGACTGACCTTTCCCTTTGCCCCGCCCCAACCCCAACCCCACTGAACCTAAAACCTAAAACCTAAACCTAAAATCTAAACCTTAAACCTAAACCTAAACCTAAACCATACACCATAACACTAAGCCTAAACCATAAAGCCTAATTTGGTTCTTTTTTATTTATATATATATAAATTCATTAACCTTTAAGTTAATTCGTTATTGTATAAATATACTTAGCGGCTTAAGTTTGTAGGTGCATACCCTCGCCCGACAAATGGATTAAGGGAGTATTGGCGCCATTAAGCGTCAAGTACTCGTGGATTTGGCCCTCGTTTAAAGTTGCCAACGAGGAGAAAGGACAATATTTGGAAGGCCTTCAAAGGTAATGTCTTAATATTTTTTTATTTTTATTAAATGTTAGTTTGTAATTAAAATGTTATAATTCTAATTTTATATTGTAAATGAAATATACATGGGAGAAGGTCTATGAGGAGGCCACGATGCGTATGAATGCGTATGCTAGTGTAAATTTAGTGTATTAATGTTTAAACATCGATTTATGTACGTTTGTTAGGCAGGTAGCCATGTTGATGCTATGAAATCCATGGTTGTAGTTTAATTGACTTTGAAACCAAAAAAGATAATTGTATATGTATGCGTTTAGGGGGTGTTAGTGTAAATAGTAAGAAATAAAAGGGTGTTAGTGTAAATTTAGTGTATTAATGTTAAACATCGATTTATATCGTTTGTTAGGCTGGGTAGCCATGTTGATGTTATGAAATCCATGGTTTTAGTTTAATCGACTTTGAAAGAAAAGAAGATAACTATATGTACGTTGGGGGTGTTAGTGTAAATGGTAAGAAATAAATGGGGTGTTAGTGTAAATTTAATGTATTAATGCTTAAACATCAATTTATGTACGTTTGTTAGTTGGGTAGTCATGTTGATGCTATGAAATCCATGGTTGTAGTTTAATTGATTTTGAAACAAAAAAAAACTATATATGTACGTTGAGGGGTGTTAGTGTAAATGGTAAGAAATAAAGGGGTGTTTGTGTAAATTTCGTGTATTAATGCTTAAACATCGATTTATGTACGTTTGTTAGCTGGGTAGCCATGTTGATGCTATGCAATCCATGGTTGTAGTTTAATTGATTTAAAAAAAAATTGTATGTACGTTGAGGGGTGTTAGTGTAAATGGTAAGAAATAAAGGGGTGTTTGTGTAAATTTAGTGTATTAATGCTTAACATCGATTTAAGTACGTTTGTTAGCTGGGTAGCCATGTTGATGCTATGAAATCTATGGTTGTAGTTTAATTGACTTTGAAACTATAAAAGATAAATGTATGTACGTGGAGGGGTGTTAGTGTAAATGGTAAGAAATAAATGGATGTTAGTGTAAATTTAGTGTATTAATGCTTAAATATCGGTTTATGTGCGTTTGTTAGGGTAGCCATGTTGATGCTATGAAATCCATGATTTTTAGTTTAATTGACTTTGAAAAAAGAAGATAAGCGTATGTACGTTGGGCGGATGTTAGTGTAAATGGTAAGAAATAAAGGGGTGTTAGTGTAAATTTAGTGTATTAATGCTTAAACATCGATTTATGTACGCTTGTTAGCTGAGTAGTCATGTTGATGCTATGAAATCCAATTGACTTCGAACCAAACAGGGTGTGTTCGTGTAAATGCTATGGGTTGATGCCTCCGTCGATGACCCTCTGCAGTGGGATGATGATAGATCATCATATATATTTGTAAGTAAGCTTTAATTGAAAAACTTTCCTTTGAATATGTAAATTTATTTGTGTATATGATAATATTTGTTTGTTTTATTGACAGTATGGATATAAGACATCGGTATTGGAGGAAGATGCTGATCCTACGCAGCCCCCTACATAACCCTTTCCATTTAATTCTTAGGTTTCGAAAGAAATCACGCTTGAAGGACGTAAAAAGAGGGGAGATACATTTAATCATCATTGTTTGATTTTGTATGTATATATATTTGGCACTTCGATGTAATAACATTTAGAGTTTAATGTTTTTAAATTGGTTTTATATTATTGTTTATTTTGTATCTTTAGTTTTGTATTAATTGTTATATTATCAGTTACAAAAATTTATAATGATAATATTTTTTATGTATATTTTTAAATTTTTTCCAATATTAGCGATGAAATTTTACGTCATTTGAAATTCAAATTTAATTAATTTTTAAACGCCTTTAGCGACGAATTTTCCATCGGTGAAATTCAAATTTAATTAATTTTTAAACGCCTTTAGCGACGGAAATTTTTCGTGAAATTCAAATTTAATTAATTTTTAAACGCCTTTAGCGACAGAAATTTTCGTCGCTGAATTTAAAATTTAATTATTTTTAAAAAACCTTTAGCGACAGAAATTTTAGTCGCTGATGTTAACCTTTAGCGACGGAAATCGATCCGTCGGACATCAACGACGGGCCACCAACGGAAAAATTCTGTTGCTGGGGAGCCATTAGCGACGGAAAATTCCGTCACTAAAGGTCATTTTTCTAGTAGTGATATAACAATAAAGTGATGGTTAATGCAATCGCGTACTTCAATATAAAGTGATGACCAAAACAATCACATATTCGGAGAAAAAACAATGGGATAAACAATCACGTATTCCACAATAAAAGCGATTATAAAAAGCAATCGCGCATCGAGAGATAAGCGATGATCAATGCAATCGTGTAACCTCGAGATAAAACAATGGTTAAAACAATCGCGCATTCCTAAATAATGTGATGACCAAAGCAATCACTTATGGCTCACTAGAGAAATGGTTAAAATAATCGCGTATTCCAAGAAAACGTGATGGAAATACCAATCGCCTAACGCTCTCTAAAGTGATTGAATAAGCCATCGTCTATTGTGAAAATGATTGTTTTAGCAATCACTTATTTAGTACTAAGGTGATGGTTTAACAATTGTCTTTTCATGTATTATGCGATGGCTTTGTATTTTTATGAATTAAAAAAATAAATATTATTTTTCATTTTAGGTGATTGTTTATGCCATCACCTAAAATCTATGAGATAATGCAATAACTTTTACCATCACTTAAAGTTTCAGTGACAAGGCTTTACGCGATGAAACCAGTGATTGTTTTGACCATCGCATATAGTCTAAGGCGATGGTTTTTTAGTTTTGGCGATTGCTTTCGGCCATCACGTAAAGCAATTTTCTAGTAGTGACACTCAAATGCGAGATGAGCCGAGTTTACGCTTCGAGCTTGAAGAAGTGGTCATCAATTCCGCCTAGAGCCGAGAGATAAAATTGGCAAGGCTTTGTCGGCCGAGGCTCTGGTAAATTTGATCAAACAAAGACAAGATAGCTTGGATGTTTTTGCTTACGCCGTAAGACATGCAAGGAGGAGTGAAACCGTGGCCTTGCATCAACTTAATAGATCGACTTTCAAATCGACCAATTCACAAACCTGGCTTCAGGGTTTACCTGGAGAAGGATCAAGCGATCAAGGCGGAGGTCGAGAAGCTGCTTAATGCTGATATAATCAAGGAGATACATTACCCAACTTGATTGGCTAATGTGGTTATGGTCAAGAAATCGAATGGCAAGTGGCGGATGTGTGTGGATTTCACGGATTTGAATAAGGCTTGCCCGAAGGATTGTTATCCTTTGCCTCGAATTGATAAGCTGGTGGACGCCATAGCAGGATTTGAGCTCCTTAGCTTTATTGATTCTTATTCTGGGTATCATCAAGTCAAAATGGATGAGCATGATAAGGCTTTAACGACTTCCGAAATTTTCTCCGGCGTTGGAGGGTCAGATCTTGTTACAAGATGATGTCATTCGGTCCAGAAGAAACGTGAGCCACGTATCAGAGAATGGTGAATAAGGTATTCAGCTCGTAGATCGGGAGGAATGTTGAAGCTTATATCGATGACATGGTGGTCAAGACTAAAGGGCACGAGCATGCAGTAGACTTGGGCGAAACCTTTGCCAATCTCAGGAAAAATAATATGAAGCTGAATCCGAGCAAGTGTGTGTTCGGGGTAAAGGCGGGCAAGTTCCTGGGATTTATGGTAATTGAGAGGGGCATTGAGGCTAATCCTGAAAAAATCAAGGTGTTAGTCACTATGAAGCTTCCTCGATGCATTAAAGATGTTCAGAGGCTCAACGGTAGGGTGATAGCCCTTGGTTACTTTATTTCCAGGTCGGCAGAGAGGTGCCTGCCATTCTTCAAAGTTCTCTGTGGAAATAAGGGGTTTGAATGGACACCTGAATGTCAGAAGGCCTTCGAGCAGTTAGTGAAATACCTGGGGAATCCTCCATTGTTAAGTAGCCCAGTTTTAGGGGAAAAGTTGTTTGTGTATTTAGCGGCTACCGAGCAGGCGGTAGCAGTTGTATTGATTAGGGAAGAATGTAGTATTCAGAAGCCTGTTTATTATGTTTCGAAAGCCCTCACTGATGTAGAGGGGAGGTATTTCAATGCAGAAAAGTTGGCTTATTCGCTTGTTGTTGCTGCTCGAAAACTACGAGCTTATTTTTCTGCACATTCGATTGTTGTATACACTGGTATGCCTCTTAGAAAGATCTTGCACAAGCCAGACACTTCTAGTCGTCTACTTACTTGGTCAATCGAGCTAACTTAGTTTGATATTGATTATCAACCTCGGCGAGCAATTAAGGCACAGGCTTTGGCAGACTTTGTGGCTGAGACAAGCTTCAAGGATTCTTGCGAGGAGGAGGTGTCATCGAAAACAGCATCGACAAGTATCCCAAGTCCAAAACCTCGGCCAGAGTATTGTTGGGAGTTGCATGTTGATGGTTTGGCTAGCAGGTTTGGGAGTGGTGCCGGGCTGGTGTTGGTCCCACCCGAGCATTACGTTTTAAATTTCCAGCTTCCAACAATTAGGCCGAGTATGAAGCACTGATTGCAGGGCTTGAGCTTGCGCAGGATGTAGGAGTGCGCGAGGTGATTGTGTATTGTGATTCCCAATTGGTGGTAAACCAAGTCAGAGGCGACTATGCGGTTCATCATCCAGTCCTGGTTCGTTATTGCGCGATGGTGAAGGAGATTTTAAAGGATTTTGATTACTGGGAATTGGTGCGAATTGCTCGTGAGGATAACATGCGGGCCGATTATTTGTCCAAGATGGCTGAAGATGAAATTCAATCTTTGCATCCGGGAGTCATGATCGAGCATTTGGAAGTTCCTGTTATAGAAAAGGAGGTGATCATGGACATTGAGCCGGCTTCAAAATGTTGGATAGATGATTTGAAGGCCTACATCGAAAGCGAGGGACATTGCAGAAGACGGGAAGGAAGCGAGAACTATCGAGAAGCGATCATGCCGATATGTTATCTTTGACAACATACTTTACAGGCGATCCTACACTCGACCTCTGTTGAGGTGTGTGCGACTAGAAATGGTTGAAGGTATTCTGGGAGAAATACATGAGGGGATATGTGGAGGTCACCCTGGTCAAAGGTCACTAGCAGAAAAGGTTTTGGCCGCTGGATTCTATTGGATAACTTTGAGGCGAGATGCAGAAATGTATGTACGTCGTTGTGACAAGTGTCAACGCTATGCAGACATACCGCGATTGCCATCCACCGAGCAGACTCCTGTGGTAGCATCGTGGCCATTTGATATGTGGGGAATAGATCTTATTGGACCGTTTCCAGTAGCTCGGTCGAAATTCAAATATTCAGTGGTAGCTGTGGACTACTTCACCAAGTGGGTGGAAGCTAAGTCTCTAGCGACCATCAGTGAGGTTAATGTCATCGATTTTGTTCACGAGCATATTTGGTGTCGATTTGGTGTCCCACGAGCGATTGTATCTGATCATGGAACCCAATTTTCTGAAAAGTTTACCAAAGCATGCGGGCAGATGCGGGTGAAGCATTGGCAATCGTCGGTGGAATATCCTCAAGGCAATGGGCAGGCTGAGGTCGCAAATAAGAAAGTTTTGCATGTCCTTAAGCGAAACTTGGAGGATAAGGCTGGAAGATGGGTGGATGAGCTGCCTTCTGCCTTGTGGGCGGTTAGAACAGCGGTTAGAGGCCCTATCGGCGAGACAACCTTTTCCATGGCTTATGGGTCTGAAGCTATGGCGCCAGTGGAAATGTATTTGCCTAATCATAGGGTGTTACATTACAATGCTGAGTCCAAGGGCATCCGACCTGGATTTGTTGGAGGAAAAACGGCTGGAGGCTAAGATGAGATTGGCCAATTATAAGCAACGAGCAAAGGCCCACCACGAGAAAAGGGTTCGTGGTCGGTCATTTGCTGTGGGCGATTGGGTCCTTCGTAAGATCGAGGCAACACGCCATCGAGCTGAGTGGGGGAAACTTTCACCAAATTGGGAGGGGCCTTTTCAGATTACTAGAATTGTTAGAGAAGGCACCTACATGTTACGAACATAGGATGGAGACGAACTGAAACATCCATGGCATGCAGATCATTTGAAAAAATATTATTGGTAATTGACCGCAGCAGTATGTAATTCTTTGATCTTTTCTGGCAAGTGATAATGGCAAAACTCAATTATGTTTTTCAATTTGGAAATTGGTGTTTGAGTCAATAACTGTGGTAATTTACTCGATTATTCTCTTTTGCGAGCATGAGTTGTTTCTGCTCGTGCAAAGGGTTGGTGTTCGAGTTGAATTATTGTTTTTTCTCGATTATTCTCTTTCGCGAGCGTAAGTTGTTTATGTTCGCGAGAAGAGTTGGAGTTCGAGATAGTTGTTTTCCCTGCGTTCTCGATTATTCTCTTTTATGAGCCTAAAGTGCTTTATGCTCATGAAAAGAGTTGATGTTCGAGTGGGAATTGTTTAGCACTTTCTCACCAGCAAAGGTTGCCTTTTGCTCGGGTGAGGAGTTGAACATTTAAAATTTAAGTAATTTCTAGTGGGAATGCAAGCAGTCATGGCGGAATTAAAGCATTCATAAAGCTAGTAAAAGAAATAAGCAGCGAGATATTACAGACGGAATGTATATTGTTTGGAAGTTTAGGCACGTAGGCCAAAAAACGATTTCATGCGCTCGGTGTAGTGTTGAGGATTGGAGGGTCTTGTTCGTTCGTTTCATCAGTGGCGGCTTCGAGGATGGTTACCTCGTCATTTTCGGCCTGGTCAGAGGCACCTTCATCTGTCGCTGGTGGTGCCTGAGATTTCCAAATCCGAGTCATGAGCTCGCTTATGTTGTTTTCGGCAGCAGGAGGAGGAGCCCATTGAGGCAGATTCTTCTCGGCATCAGCCTCAGTGAGAGAATCGAGTTCATCTTCGGTATAGGGGACGAGGGCGTGTCCAGGTCGGGCAGAGGAACAAAAAATTGGATAGGTGCCCCACTCAGCTAGCAGTTCAGGCCTAATCTCCAGCCCGCTACACGAGAGTTGCCTGAGCACGTGATTAACTCCCTGAAGGAAGAAGGGATATGCTTCACCTTCTACCAAGGCAGCAAACCCCTCAGAATCCTTGAAATCTTCAATAATAGCTTGCTTCTGCTCCTCGCTTGGGAGAGAATCTGCAGCCTTCAGTTTTTGTTCCAGCTCGGCGATCTTGGCATTGGCCCCCTCCAGCTCGGTTTGGCAAGATCAAAGATCCTTGCGGACCTCGGCTATGTTGTTCAGAGCCGTTTCTTCAGACTTCTTGGAAAAGTTTAAGTGGGATTCCAGAGTCTTCTTCTCTGCTTCGAGCTGGGAGAGCTCAGTAACCTTGCTGGTGAGGCTTTCCTCGGTAGAGTTCAACTCGACCCGAACGGAATTGACCGTTTCCTCTAGCTGGTTCTTCTCTTTGGTTAGGGCGGCGTTGGAGTTGAGATTCTCCACCAGTCGTTCATACATCATAATCGTTTTGTTCGCCATCTATGGGAAAAGAAATTGTTAGTAGTTGTGAATGTTAAGGAATGAAGAATTGCGAGGACAGATTTTACCTTAGTCATGCACATTCCCACTTCTCCAATCAAGACTGAGCTCACTTGGTCGCTGCTCTTTTTCTGAACCCCACCATGGTGAAGCCACTTCATTAACCCAAGGCCACTGGTGGCTTGAAATCCACTTCGTTTGTAAATGTTTATGTTTTCAAGGTCGGGTACGTTTGCAAGCTCAACAATGAGGGCTGCAGCCTTATCCCGGTCATCAGGCATAAGGAAATTTTCCTTTTTCCATGATGGTTTAATGGGAGTGGCTTCCTCGAGCACAGCCTTGTCTGCTTGGCGTCTGTTTCTCCTCGGGGTTTCACTTGGTTCGATGATGATGACAGGTGAAGGGGCGGTTTCGACCTTTTGAGCAGTGGGGGTCGGTGTGATAGTTGTTGCAGGCTGGCTGGGTTCAGGTTGGTGGCGTTTAGTACCACGGCTGGTAGTGCTGGTTGGGACAGTCGGAAGATTGGTGGCAAACTGGTTGGAGAGGTGCTTGCTTCGTTTGTTTGAGCTTTTCTTGGCGGCCTGGAGGAATTTGTTAACGTCTGTTAATTGCTTCATATCTGCAAAAGTTAAAACGAGCATTAAAAATGTGAAGAAAGCAAAGTTTACAAGTTTGATACAAAGAGGTACAGTTTAAAGTGTAGACCAGTGAGAGAAAAAAGAGGTTTGCAGGAAGTTCCAGCTCGCGCACATTCTTCACATTCATTGGGGAATTTTTTGCCATGGCATGCGCCCCAATATGGATGGGGAAGTTCAGGGTCAATAGTAACCCGAGGTATAATTCCCTCTAGAGGAAGGTTGAGGACTACAGCTTGTCGGAGAATGGTCAAATCCGAGGTGAGAGCTCGCCAGTCGAGTACGAAGTCCTGACCGGCTCGGCCATCTCGTCCTTCTTTTACTCTGAGTAAAGTTATGAAAGCCCTTGCTATCTTGGGTTCTCCAGCTCGATAAGCGTTCTTGTCGTGATCGGGAAGCCCGTAGTCAGTAAGGTAAGGAGCGAAGGGCCAACCGATGCTTGATTCGACGAGCAGAGCCTTTGAATCCCACCCATCAACTTTGTTCGGACCCTCGTTAAGAAGTTTGAAATAATTTGGGTTGGATCGCCCGGTGATACGTCCAGATTTCTTATCCATAGAGAAAAGAAAGAACTTTCGGAATAAGGTCATGTCAGGTTCAAACCCGAGCAACCTACAGGCTACTGTGAAAGAAATCAGGAATCTTATGGTTGTCAGGGTCAGGTCGCATGGAAGGGTGTTGGACTCGTTCAGAAACTCTACAACGAAAGGGTCGAGAGGAAGGCGAAGCCCGACCAAGAAGAAATCGAAATAAAAGACCATGTTGTCTCCTTGGAAGTTGTGACCTTTCTTATCTATGTCGAGGTCGAAAGCACGGACTCGGTAATGTTTGGGATTTATTCCTAGAGAATAGAACCAAGCACTGACCTCACTTTCAGAAGTCAGGTCGTCCCATTTGACTGAAGGTGGGATGTATGGAACGGTGTGGGTAGAAGTGCCGGGATTTAGTCTGGGCTGGTGACTACTCGCGTTAGGAAAGTTTTCTCCTGGGCCACTTGCGAGGATTCTCGATGGCCGCCGCCTGCTCCGCCGATGATTGGTGGGATTTTCGTCTGCGAGGAATCAGAGAGATTTCCTCTTGCTCGCTTTCTTCTGAGCCTGAACTTGAAGGCGGGGGATTTTCTTCTGGTGCGCCATGGTCATAGCCTCTTCCTTCAACGTCTGAATGGGTATCTTCGCAAGACATCCTACAAGGAAAAAGGAATCGAGGAGCAAGTGTTAAACCTAATTTGGATGGTCGGACAAATATAAAGTAAATCAAATCCTAGGGCGAGAGCCGGATGAGGGATCGGTGAACATGGCACCAATTGAACTTTCCTCGATTCCCTTGGTTTCGTCTGAACTAGCTGATGGATAGAAAGCGAGGCAAGATGGATTGAAAAAGAACAGAGCTGAGAAATTTACGTGTTTGAACAATTTGATAGGGGTTTAAAGGGTTGAATGATACAAGAACCCTAACTCAAGACAGAAAAGATGAAAATGTGATGAAGAAATAGAAATGGAAGCATAAAAGTACCTGATGTTTGTTGAAGGATCCTGGTCTCGAATCTGGGAAAGTTGTGGAAGATTGAATCCTGGCGTTTGGTCTTGACTGGAATTTGCAGACGCGAAAACCGTTTCTCTCTCAAGGCTTTAGAGGTTTTTGCAAATGGTAAAGTTTGAACGGAGGGGGGTATTCCATCTTTTATACCGGGTAAAGCCGGCGATTGATGGACACCCATCATTAGGCTCGCGTAACGAGGCTCATTCTACTAGGCGGCATTTAATGCGTTATTGAGAAATGGGCCTGTCCTTTCCATAAGCGGCGGCTGACGGCTTGGTTTCTTGATTACGCTTCCCCAAACACCTTTTGGGTCACCGTCTATTCAAGATTTTTGCTCGAGGACGGTTTAAATCATGTAGTGAAAGATTCAATTACTCTGGGAGATACTCTTTGAATTCTGAGTCCCACCTCGCCACGAGCATGAATCATCGATGGACAAGGAGTAGGGGGCTACTAAACTACCCAGCCCAATAGGCCCAAGCCATAAGTCACATGCTAGGGACATGGTCGTTAACGGGATAAACGAGCATGGTCTTGATCTTCGCCGAGCAATAAGTTAGCGAGCTGGGGGCTAAACCAGCGAGCAGAGCTATGTTGCGGGCACGAGTTGTTATGCTCACTTGTTTTAGAGCTGTTATTAAGTTGAGGACGGTAACGTCCGGGAAAACCTCCATTGAGACCGTTGTGATTAATGGGGGAGTTAATGGGGCAGTTAATATGCCCGCCATGAATGCCACGATCATTAGTGGGCGGTTATGAACAGTTACACCCTCCGGCAACTATAAAAAACCCCGGAAAATGAAGGGGAAAGGTATGCGATTATTACTTTCTAGCCAAAACTCTGCTAAATTGTATACACGTTTGCTAAGTCTTGGACTAATTCTCACGCCGGAGGGCCTTTGCAGGGAGCGCCCCTGCCTAGTTCACGAGTTGTTCTTCTTATTTGCAGAGTTGTGCTGAAGGATTTGTGGATACGTTGAAAGCCAGGTATCTTGATTGGACTGATCCAGTACATTCAAAGGATTTTGGACGCATCACTTTTACTCTCAAGTATTATTACTTCTGAGGATTAATCGATCCCCTATGGTCCTGGTTTAAATCCTTTGGTATTAATTTTTAAAAACTTTTCACCAATCAAAATAAATTTATGAAAGTAACTGTCTTGCTCATTCAAAACGCTGGCCGAGATTAAAGAAAATACACTAACATTTATCCTTCAACCTAGAAAATGTATGGACCTTCACACATTTCAGTGATTCAACCAGTTAAACGTGAATACATAAGCAAGATTTTCCTAACAAAGAGAAACATGAAAGTTAAGGTCCCGAAATTTGATATCACAATATTTGAACAGGTGTTACTGAATTTGGATTGACCAATTGTTTATATGGTAGTTGTGTGTATATCTTGTGGTATACATTGTACACATGTTGCTTGCTATATAATTTTACTTGACACACTTAAGATTATATATACATAGACTATGCTAGTTTGGGTATGAGACAGACAAAAACCTTTAGTAGTATCATTTTCAGTGAAACAAAACAGAGCCTAGTGGCATAACCGCACAATCCACACAGCCTATTTATTTGTATGATCACATAGCCCCTAACTTAGATACACCCTCCAAATATTTGTCAAAATCTTTGAACTTCTCAGAAATCTTGATCACTATTTCTAACAATCAATTTCTCTAACAACTAAACTAGACTAACAACAAGAATAATATGTGCAAAAGATCTCGAGCATCAATTTCTAAAAGTTGAAATTTTAATTTGACTGAACAACCTTCTCAAGCAAACAACGATCCAATTTTAACAAAATCAACTCTTGGAATATTACTATTTCCACATGATTATATCAAGAATAATTTTCATCAACCGAATCATAGTCCCTTGTCAAGACACATAGTAATACACATAGTAGCAACCATTATACCGATTAATACTCAAACATTTAAACATGAGAATTTCCAGTCAACATAAATCACAATTCAATAGAGAAAGGTCTCACATTGCATACTACTCAATAGCCTCCTGGAAAGCATATTTCCCAAAACAATTTCACAATTTGCAGCAATTATATCTGCAAAGATTAGAAAAATCTTACTTGAATTGTTGATATGTGGGATTTCAATTTCAATCCCAAACTTTGGATTTGCGAGGGATGCATGTTGAACCGGTGTTAGAGACGGGCGAGACCGAAATCAAAGCAGTGAGCCGCCGGATTTGAAGACCTGAGCGAACTCTCGCTGACCGCCGAACACGGAGATGGAGAATGTGGTTGGCTTCTATGGTCGAGACGCCAGCCGTTGTTGACGATGGTGCAGAATGGAAGATATGACGGTTAGATGGCTTTGTTTCGCATCCGGGAACCATGATTGAGGAGAGGCAGAACTGCCTCGGATTGCGTTGAATCAAGATCGATGGCGGAGGTCGGTGATTGAGAAAGAAGGACATAGATTAGTCTGAGAAGATCCGCGTCGCGCCGCCGATTATGATGGGGGGAGGCGACGAACGGGTTGCTTTGTAACTTGGAGACGTAAGAACTCTGCAGAGCTAGGGTCAGCAGCTAGAGTGAGGTCGTCCTGATCCGAAGTCCCCAAGTTGGGGAGAGCAACCGGGGAAGAGAGAGAGACGGCAAAGCCATTCAATTTCAAAGGCTCGGGCAAAATAACGAATAAGGGCCAAACGAATCGATAATACACAGTTGTAGATACCCCAATTTCGTACCCCTGGTATGTAACATGCCATGAAATATCAAGACCTGTTAAAACTTAACAAATGTCAAATTACAGGGTTGAAAATGCAAAAGGACAAAGTAGGATGCGTAAAACAGTGAAATGAAAGGGTTAAAGTGCGAAAAAAGAAACTAATTGGCCTAAGCTGGCGCCACCCATGCTCCAAATGGGGGTGGCGCCCAGTTCCTTAAAGGGTGGCGCCTAGATTAAAGCTACGTGTTGCTCCCAAATCGCTACAGACGCCTACAGTTGTAATGTGCAAATCCTCGGCGTAACCCGAATGAAGCACGAAGAGAGAAAATTTAATTCCTTCGGTATCCTCTCTCCAGGCTATAAATAGAGCTTTCGGGGTTCACTTTCAGACACAACTTTTCTTTCCCGAAGAATTCTCCGCGTCATTGTTACACTGGAGAAATAGAGAGCGAAGTGAGATAGTGAGCGATCCTTCTCCAAAGCCTCGAAACCCTGCCAAATCTCCTCCAAACTTAAAACCAACCGGTCAAAGTGAGCCTTAGCCCCCAGCTAGGTTTCCACCCTATTTTCCTGGCCCAAAATCACGGAAAGTGTAGTTGCTCGCGCCTCGATGAAAAGGCCAAATCGGCCGAAATAAGCCATTATTCTGCCCGATTTCGGCCTCCCTCAAGCAAACAAATCAACCAAAATAAGCCATTACTCTGCCCGGATCTCGAGGCAAAAAAGTAACTTTCGGAAGCAGTTATTTTGCCCGAATCTCCCCACTTCATCAAAAAAAAAAAAAGACTCCCTCTCCCTGAAGGATAGAGTGAGCACACCCTAGTCCGGCAATAGGTAAGTTTTAAATATTTATTTGTAAAAGTGCTATTTTCCATCCGGCCTAATATAAAAATGTAAGTCGTTGTGCTGCCCGGATTTAGTTAGGAAATAGCACTAAAAAGAGTCATTATTATGGTCAAATATTTTTAAGTATATTTGTAACTATTTGTAAAGAGACGGCTGCGAGTCCGTAAATAATGTAGCCACAGATGTATTTGTTTTTATTTCCTGTCTTTTAATGCTTTGCTTATCTGTTAAATAAATATAACAAAAAACATACTTTAGCGAAAAACTATTTTTGAGACCGAAACGGCGAGTTGGGTGCCTGCACCTTCCCAACTCGTAACTTAGCTTCCGAACCCGTTTTTACAATCTCTGGTTTTCTTTTTTTTGGTTTTGCGTTATTTCTTCCTTAAAATAAAGATGACGACTCTATAAAACATTTTGGATCCAGTAGGGCATCGCAACATCTTTTCTTGCACTTTTCCGTTTTCCACTAAAAAAGGGAGAATGAGAATGAAAAGGTGATGTATTCTTATATCCTGATATCCCCTAAACAAGGGATAACTTGATTCAGGAAACCCAAAGCACCCATAGTGATCCGAAATAGGCCATAAGGCTATTTTCATAAAATCCATAGTGGGGCCTCGCAACACTCATTTCTTGCACTTTTCTGTTTTCCCCTAAAAAAGGGAGAATGAGAATGAAAGGGTGATGTATTCCTATATCCTGGTATCCCCTAAAAAATGGATAACTTGATGTAGAAAACTCAAAGCTCCCATATTGGACCAAAAATCTACTAAAGGCAACCAAGGCGTATTCAAACGCGTTATCTTAGACAGCACTCCTCTTGCACTTTTAATTTCGTCTTCCCCTAAACAAGGGAGGGTGAAATGAGCAGCAGCAGGTCCCCGCATCAAGCACGCACGCCAAGACCCCTATTCAAGGGTGCGGGCGACGAAATCCTGAACCCACAAGGGCGTCTGTTGGGACATCGTTTTATTTTAAATAAAATGGAGGGCTAGACTCATAAAAAAAAAACTTTTTTTGTTTTTCTTTGTTTCTGGCTAAAGTATGCTTGTTATATTAATTTATGCATTTGAATATTACGTTCCTATACATCTGTGTCTATATTTGTGGATATGATCCTCCATTTTGCAGCAGTCTATTTCTAGTCACTGTTACGGATATACTTAAAAATATGTGTATTTTTCAAAAATAAAAATAAAAAAAAGTTTTCGCAAAAAAAAAATATATGAAATAATTTCCGGGCAGCACAACAATAAAAGGGCCGGGGCTTTATCTTTAATATTGCTTTATTTTCGGCCCTATATATTTATTTTGTTCTGTTTACTTTTTATTCCGCTAAATTTGTACATATTTGCATTCACTCTGCCGTTTTATTTTGGGGATATAGGACCAATTTGTAATTAATAGGAATAGATAGATTCCCCACTTTTCTTTCTATTTCTTAATGTGATGTGCTTGCTTGCTTGCGCTCAAACTAAAAAAGCCGAGGAAACCTACAAATAACAGCAAGACAGACCATATCTGTTTATTTTCTGTTTTTTTATCTGAAAAGGAAAAAAATATTTTACTTCTTTTTAGATACCGCACACACGTGCACGCATGTAAATATATTCCGAACTGCTACCCTACACCCATGGCCAGCCTACCCCCAGCATAAGCCATCGTTAGAATGCATATAGAATTTCAGGATACTTCAAAGATCGACCAGTTTTTTCATCTTTGAATCGTGGGTCAGCCCCTGTACTAAAAAAAATGAGATGAAAAAAAAATAATAATTAAAAAAATAGAGAAATAAAAAGAAATGCGCAAGTCAAAAAAAATAAATGATGAAAAAATAAGTGCGCATAAAAAATATATAAATACACAGGGGCTAATTTATTATTCTCTGATGCTCGACCTAGACCATTTTGAATGGTGGATCCTGGAAAGAGTATAGGCCCTTCGTCTGAGATCAGTCCGATCTTGGGGAGTCGAAAGGCAGGTGGAATACGTTGGTCCTATACTGAGAAAGAATCCATCGTTCGTGAAAAGTCCCGAGATCCAAAATAAAGCAAGTGCTTGTCCGGTCAATTGTAGGGAAAAATAATAATAATAAATAAATAATACTAATAAAGGCACGCTGTACACCAAGCCCAGAAAGCCTTCAGCCAGCCTTCTGATACCTCCCAAACCCATTTTACTCAGAAATCTGGCCCGAATTTGGAAAGATAGAGATAGTACTAGCCGGTTGATACGGGAAACAAGTGCGTAAATCGATCGAGGGTATTAGTATCGGATCGATGACAGATCGCCTCGAGGTACAGATCCGATCAGTATGACAGCAGAAAGTGAGCAGTCCGCTATGAGTACAAATACATGGGCTCCAAGGTATGCTCCGACTCCAGCAATGCAACAATGGCTAGACCAAAATTTGGGTGCAACGGCTGAACGTATTATGAGCCAAATGGCTAATCTGGTGCAAAGTTTAAAATCCAGTGGTGAGGTAATCTCTTCCCCTACAGTTCCCCAAGAAGCATCAACCTCTCATGTGCCTCCAAACCCAAACCCCCAACCAAACACTAACCCACCAAATACTGCCACCACCCCGAATCTGAATCCTCCACCAAGTCCCTACTACCCAAATATCAACCCTTACCCTTCCTATCCTCCATATCCTTTCCCAAGCACCAATATTCCCCAAATCCCAAATGACCTCCCTTTTCCCATAACCAATCCACTCAAGAATAGCCCACATATGGACCCACAAAGCTATAACCCGCCAGGACAAGTTACCACTTATTTGCCTTTCAATGATCCTGTAGACACCCCAAATTCGTACCCCTATTTTATATTGTCCAATAAATATTGCAAAATGAACTGCTAATTATTTCTTGTATGTTTCAGGAGCGAAGGTACAAAAAAATCAAGAAAATGAATAAAACAAAAAAAACAAAAAAGAATAGAAAACAAAACAAAAAACAAAAGAAAAGAAAATCAAAAAGAAAAGAAAAAGATAAAAGAAATCGAAAAAGCAAAAGAAAAACAAAAGAAAAAATGGAAATGGGGCCGCCGGTTCCCCTTTCCTTTCCTTACTCCCCAATTTAATTCCCCCTATATATACTCCCCTCATTCCCTCACAAACGACCTCTCACAATCACTCACAAAAATCCCTCCCCCTCACAATTACTCTCACCAACTCTCTCTCATTTTTTCCCACAAACAAACACAATCCCTCACATATATATACTCCATTCCAGCCGGCCCACTTTCTCTCCCTCAAACCCAGCAGCCCTCTCTCTCACTCACGCACACACTCACATATATACTCCCACTCTCCATCCGCCCACCCTCTCTCATATACAATCACCCACTCACACACACACCACCCCAGTGGCGGACACAAGTGTAAGGGTCTGGGCAGTTGCCCCCACTTGTTGTTGTTGTTTTTTTTTTGTTGAAGAACCTTTTTTTTTTTTTTTTTTTAAATAATGCTTTGTAAATTTTACAATTTGCCCCCATTTCTGTCAAATTTTTACAAGTTGCCCCCACCTGAGAAAATCTCTACGTCCGCTACTGACCACCCGCACACACACACAAATACATAAACACGCACACACAAAAAAAATACACACAAATACACATCCTACCGTTACGCTGTCCGATTTCAGACAACAAAATTAACAAAAATAAGCAGTCACTCTGTCCAAATCAAAACAACAACCACACAACAAAAAAAAAAAAAAAACTCCCTCTCCCTGAAGGACAGAGCGAGCACACCGCCGCTCTAAAAGGTAAAAGCCTTTAAGGGCGTCATTTATTGTATTCATTTACTTTTTTGTCTATTTATTATTTAAAGTTGTATTTAAAATCCGGCACAATGTAGTCAATATAAGCCGTTGTGCTGCCCGGATTAGATTAAGAAATAATATATAAAAGAGCCGTTATAATGGCCAAATATTTTTAAATGCATTTGTAATTATTGTAAAGAAATGGCTGCAAGTCCGTAAATAATGTAGCCACGGATGTATTTGTTTTAATTTCCTGTCTTTTAATGCTATATTTATTTGCTAAATAAATATAATAATAAGCATACTTCAGCCAACAACTATTTTGAGACCGAAAGGGCGAGTTGGGTGCCTAGCACCTTCCCAACTCGTAACTTAGCCTCCGAACCCGCTTTTTATCTCGGTTTTTTTCTTTTTTTCTTTATTTTTGCCTTAAAATAAAGATGACGACTCTAAAACTTTCGGATTCGGTGGGGCCTCTGCAACACTTCTTCTTTCACTTTTTCCGTTCTCCCTAAAAAGGGAGAATGAGAATGGAAGGGTGATGTATTCCTATATCCTGGCATCCCCTAAAAAAGGGATAACTTGATACGGGAAACCCAAAGCTCCCATAGTAATCTAAAACGGGCCATAAGACTATTTTTAATAAAATCCATAGCGGGGGCGTCGTAATATCCTTTTTTGCACTTTTCCGTTTTCCCCTAAAAAAGGAAAAATGGGAATGAAAGGGTAATGCATTCCCATATCCTGGTATCCCCTAAAAAAGGGATAACTTGATGCGGGAAACCATAAGTTCCCATATTTGATACAAAATCCACTAAAGGCAACCGAGACACATTCCAACGTGCTAACATAGACAACACTCTTCTCGCACTTTTGATTTTGTCTTCCCCTAAACAAGGGAAGGTGGAACGAGAGCAATGGTGTCCCACATCCGCACGTATGCGCACCCTTATCCAAGGGCGCGCGGGGCGCGGGTCGCGACCCGGGAACCTCACAGATCCTGGCCGCCCAGCCGAAACCATCAATAATCCACCAGCCCAAAATCCTTATACAGCCCAAAATCCACCAGCCCAGAATCCTTATGTTGCCCAAAATCCACCTGTCCAAAATCCATATCCCGCCAATATTCCCTATCTAGCCCAAAATCCTTATCCTGCCCAAAATCCTCACCAGATACCGCAACCAGAAATTAAACCAGCCTTCCCTAATCCTGCCAGCATGTACCAAAAAGCAACTCCCCCGCCCACCAAAATTGAGGCAGATAGAATGAAACAGGTTACCCTGGAGCCCCGTAGCACTGCACATAAGATTGTCACTATTAAAAATACTTGGTCTATAGACCAAGATGATTATGCTCTGGCCCTATTAGATGATGACGGTCTAGGAGACAGCTTTTTGGGTATGATAGACGGAGGCACTGACTATGAAAAGCTCCCTGCTGAGTTTGAGCCTATTATTGCTGAGCCTCTGCAGAACTAGTATACTACGACCAGCCCGCTTTTGACGCCTGCGGATCTGGTGGACCGCTTCGGATATACTATCCCTATTCATTCCCCTAACTTTACGGATTGGTCATCTACCAATCCGCTCCCTAAAGTTGAGGATCTCAAACCCCAGGTCCTCAATAATGTAATAAACCCTGTACAGTTTGCTTTTAATGATAATCTAAATGTCTTTGTTTATTCCTTAGTTACAGCTACATTAAAAGACGCATTAAATAACTATAATAATGAGTCATTTAATGAAATGGACCCAAAAGATAAAAATTATTTGCTTGAGCTTGTAAAGTCAGTTGAGTACCGGGAATAACACCATTCACCAGCAGCAACTAAAGACTTATCCACTATCAATCTGGGGCTGGACAACGAAATCAAAGAAATCAAAATCGGCAGCTACCTACAAGGCATTGAAAGGGTATCACTCATTGATCTCCTCAAAGAGTTTGTAGATATCTTCGCCTGGTCCTATGAAGATATGCCGGGGCTGGACCCAGCCATAGTCGAACACCAGATCCCTATATATCCGGATGCTCGGCTAATCAAGCAAAAGCTCCGCCGGATCAAGCCGGAATGGTCACTACAAGTCAAAGAAGAAATCATGAAACAGCTGCGCGTCAACTTCATTCGGGTAGTTGAATACCCGATCTGGCTGTCCAACATAGTGACCGTTCCCAAGCCCAACGGGAAGGTCCGGATCTGCATAGATTTCTGCGACCTCAACAGGGCGTCGCCCAAAGATGATTTCCCTCTACCCAATATTGATATTGTAGTAGACGCCGTTGCTGCTCACAAAGTTAGATCCTTCGTCGACGGCATGCTGGGTTACAATCAAATCAAAATGGCAGCAGAGGACCAGGAGAAGACCTCATTTACTATTCCTTGGGGAACTTATTACTACACTGTCATGCCATTTGGGCTGAAAAATGTTGGGGCTACTTATCAAAGGGCTGCCACCACTTTCTTCCACGACATGATCCATAAAGAAATGGAGGTCTATGTTGATGACATGATCGTGTACTCCAGCGACGCCAACGGTGCCCATATTAAAGACCTTCGAAAATTCTTCGAAAGGTTAAGGAAGCACCAGATGAAGCTTAACCCCACCAAATGCACATTTGGGTTAATAAAGGCAAGGTCCTGGGATTCTTGGTGACCGAGCAGGGCATCGAGATCGAACCAGCGAATATTAAAGCCATCGTAGAAATACCGCAGCCAAAAACTCCAACCGAAGTCAAAGGCTTCCTAGGCCGATTGCAGTATATCAGCCGTTTCATCAGGCAGCTGACAACCACATGTGAGCCCCTCTTCAAACTCTTAAAGAAGAATACTGACCAAGTCTGGGACGAAAAGTGCCAGCTAGCCTTCGAAAAAATAAAAGCCTATCTTACCAATCCCCCTGTGCTAGTTCCACCCCATACACATAAACCTTTCCTCATATATTTAACCGTCATAGACACGTCAGTAGGGGTTATGCTCGCCCAAGAGAAAGAAAATTCCTACATTGAAAATGACATATACTTCATAAGTAGGAAGCTGCAAGGAAGCGAGCTAAATTACTCAACCTTGGAGAAAAGTTGCACCGGCCTAGTCTGGGCCACTCAAAGGCTCAAGACCTACCTGCAAGGATGGTCCATCAAGCTCATCTCCCGGATGGACCCTATAAAGTACATCTTCGGAAAGCCATCACTTTCCAACCGACTGGACAAGTGGTCCTTTCTTCTCAACAAGTTTGACATAACTTATGTCACACTCAAATCTATCAAAGGCAGCGTGATTGCAGACCACTTAGCCGATCTGCCCTTAAAGGCCAAAGATTCAATTGAGCCTGACTTCCCGGACGAAGGTGTCTTGGGAAATCACTGACCATGACACCAACTGGCAGATGTTCTTTGATAGAGCCGCAAATAAAAGAGGCTTTGGCATTGGAATCTTGCTCATTGATCCAGCAGATTCCCATACTCCGTTAGCCATAAGGTTGGAGTTCGAATGCTCGAACAATACAGCTGAGTACGAAGCCTGTATTGCTGGCCTACAAAAAGCTCTCCAAAGGGGAGCCAAAGATCTCGAAGTATATGGAGACTCTGCCCTAATTATAAATCAAGTCGAAGGGAAATGGAGGACCCAAGATCCCAGGCTGCAACTCTATGATGCCAAATTAATAGCACTTGCCGCCCGATTTGATTCTATCTCGTTCCACTATATGCCACGAGATATAAATCAATTTGCCGATGCCCTAGCCACTCTGGCATCGCTAGTCCAAATTCCCGCATAAACTAATGTTCAGCCATTCGTAGTCGGGAAGAAAATCACGCATCGCTTCAAATTAATGCACTCGGCGTATCACAAGCCCTGGTACGCTGATATCCTAAATCTGCTTCAGAAAGGAATCTATCCTCCTGACCTAGACAAAAGAGGGAACGTCTTCCTGCGGAAGTGGGCCTCACAATTTGTACTCAGCGGTGGCAGCCTATATAAAAGGCATTATCAAGACCTTAATTTATTATGCGTCGATCAGGCCAAAGCTGAGCAAATCATGGATCAGCTGCATGGTGGTACCTGCGTGCCCCACATGAATGGCCATATGCTGTCCAAGAAAGTCATCCGGCAAGGATACTATTGGAGTACGCTTGAAACCGATTGTATTCGGTGGGTACGTCATTGCGACAAGTGCCAGCGTTTTGCAAATCTGCAACACGTGCCCCCGCACGTCTTATATAACTCCACAGCCCTTGGCCCTTCTCAACATGGGGAATCGACGTCATAGGCCAAATTCACCCGAAAGGATCCAATGGCCATGAATATGTCCTAGTAGCCGTCGATTACTTCACAAAGTGGGTGGAAGCCTCTTCCTATAAAATTCTAAATGCCCGAAAGGTGTTCGAATTCATCCGGACCAACATCATATATCGATACTGAGTGCCTTTCGAGATAATCTCAGACAACGGCTCGCATTTTGAGGGGGACGTGAATCGTCTACTCGATGAAATCAAGATCCAAAGACATAAATTCTCCCCCTACCGGCCGCAAGTCAACGGTGCCGTTGAAGCAGCCAACAAAACGCTAGAAAATATCATCAGAAAAATGGCTGAAACAAGTAGAGACTGGCCAGAAAAATTGCCGTTAGCTCTCCGCTATCGCACCTCGGCCCCGCACACCCACCGGGCTACCCTTATTCTCTAGCATATGGCATGAAGGCGGTACTGCCAATAGAAGTTGAAATACCATCATTAAGAGTAATGATGGAATCCGGCATAGCAGAAGTTGATTGGGTCAAAGGGCGATTCGAAGAACTAGCCCTCATTAACGAACGACGCTTGCTAGCCTTGGAGCATACCCGAGCGTACCAAAGACGCATAGCCCGGGCCTTCAATAAAAAAGTCAAAGGCCGCGACATTCAAGTCGGGAATTGATCAATGTTTTATTTTAATCTTTTTCCTTGCAAGTGGACAAGACTATTATAGAATAGTATTGAAAGCAAGGGTCGAACCCACAGAGACAAGAGATCACGAACAATACGATTTATTGATAACAAATTATTAATCTAAAGGGGTTTTTATAATTATTTTATTCTAATCTACTATTAATATTTAGGTGTTCAACTAATTAGCAGTAATTACAGTTGTAAAGATCTTATGATAGGTGGCAATCTAGGATTCGGGTTTCCCTTGTATCTCTTTTATGTTTAATTCACAATAATTATCATTCAATTTCTTGGGTTCGTTCACTAAAGATAGATATAGTCTGTTGAACTATTGGTTCAGCCTCCATCCCCGCAACATTCATCCATTCTATATCCTAAGCACAAGAACATATAATCTATCTGTCACCTAGATTATGATCTATCTGTCACCTAGATCATGTATGAACCTGGTCCTAACTTATCACTCTCGTGCATCGATAGGTCCAATTTATTGTGATGGTGAGCCAGTGTACAACATCTGCACATTGGTCATGCAGTTATCCGCACCTCTAGGCCTTTATTATTTGCGATTACATTCATTTGTTCAAAGCAAAATAATAGAGGGATTGATAAACACCACAATCAACAAGAATTGAATGAACGTAAAGATATTATAACATAAATTCGATACAAGTTACCTCCCACCTCCTAGATTATGGATGATTTAGTTCATCATAGACAATGAACAGCACATGAAGATGAACGGAAACATGATTTGATCTTCAATACTTGTAATTTACACAATCTAACTATGTTATACAACCTAAAAACTATCTAAAATCTATACAAAACTGTTTCCAGCCGTTTTTCTATCTATGTGGCTTTGGCATCCGATCTCTATTTATACCCGGGAGTTGTAATCCAATCAAATCACTTGTGAAAATACGCATTCATTTCGACTCACCTTGCGGTCGCAGTCGAGGTACTTGCGTCCGCAAGGTCTCCGTGATTCGGCCTTTGATTTTCTCGATGTCTTTCATAAATTCTTGCACCCACCTTGCGGGGGCAAGGTCTGAGTACCTTGCGACCGCAAGGTCTCCAGAATGTTGTTTCTTTTTTTATTTCTTCATTTTACATCTTGGGCCCTTCTTGGAATTTGCATATAAAACCCTGGAGTTTTGCATATTTTCACTAATAACCTTGAAACTTACAAAACTCACGAAAAACACATATCAGTAGCCAAAAGCCTCGTGAAATAGCATAATTTAAGTCATAGAAGCATATAAAATCGACGTATAAAATACATCGATCAAATACCCCCAAACTTAAATTTTGCTCGTCCACGAGTAAACAATACATATAAATACATAAACAATTAAATAACAATAACAAATTGAAAATCTTTTTGGAGGGTGACACTATTTACACTCCTCTATAAACCCACAAACTCAAGGAGACTCTTTCGAGTGACTCGACTATGCAGATAAATACAAAAACAGATAAATACAAAAGCAGATAAAAACTAAGCTAAGAATAAAAATAAAATATTTTTGGCTTCAACCTCAAGTTATAAAAATATGGCATGCAAAGCAATCTCAGTTTGATGCTCACCACATATATACATGCATGTCGGGGTAATCCAGGTCTAAGTGGTGGTGGGGGCGTGATTAGAAACTCTGAAGGGAATGTCATCCACACTTATTATTCCTTTTATGGTGAGGCTACTAATAATGAGGCTGAGATTCGAGCACTTTTCCAAGGTCTTCGGTGGCTCGATAGCAATAGCTATAGTGGGGCTTTAGTCGAGATTGATTCAAAGATTATTTGTGATTTGATTAATAAGGAGTACAACATTTCGTGGAACCTGGCCTATTTTGTTCGTGCGATCAAATTGTTGAGGAATACTATTAATTTCACGGTTCACCATTGTTTTAGGGAGGCTAATTTTGTGGCTGATGGCTTGGCTAACTTGGCCGTGGACAAGGGTCGGGATTTCTGCTCTTCTTCGTTGTCAGACTTTCCTCGCTCCATCAAAAGTAATGTTCTTCTTGATGCCCAAGGCACAGCTAGGATCCATGTTTCTTGATTTTCCTTTTGTTATGAGTCCTTGTAGCTTCTGTTTTGAGGTAAGGCTCCTTTGTCCCCCCGTTCAAAGGGTAAGGCTGGTTGTCCCCCTTAAGTTTGTAATTTCTCTTTTTTATTAATAAAATCTCGCAGGTGCCGCCCTGCTTCCCTGAAAATATATATATATATATATATATATATATATATATATATATATATATATATATATATATATATATATACAGGCTTAGTCACATAAAACCAACTGATTTTTTTTTAAAACTGCTACTACTTTTAATTTCTCCGTGTGTGTGTGATCACCAGTCTTAGAGAATATCTTCGACTAAAACAGTTTTATTAAGCTAAACACCACATTCATATGAAAATCAAAGTTTAATAGAAAATTATGCATTATGAATTATTAGATCTACCATCAAAACCTGGTCTATTACAGAAAGAAAGGTCCCAAGGATTTCAAAAACTTATACATCCATCCCATGCACTTCTATGTATGACATACAATGCTCTCTTATCCCAATGACTTGTAATAGCTAAGATTATGCTAACACAGTGAGCTTTAGGGCGAATAATAATGAACATGAAGTGTTTGATCAATTTCATATGACTCACTTGACAGTTAAAACAGCATAAGCATTGGCAAGAAGATCATTAGGTCTTTATTTAGCTTGTAATGTAAGGCCAAGGTAATGGGGGATTTGATGGAAAGGGATTGGAATTCAAAGTGAGAGAGTAAGACTACCCTTTATCCCTCATAATTCCAAGCAAAAGGAAGTTTTCCCTCTTTAGGCTAGGACCTGCAAAGATGACAAGTAGGGGGTTCTTTTCGATACTTTTCAGTTTTCTTCTTTCCCCCCCAAACTTGTTTTAGGCAATATATTCTTCTAAAAATATCACATCATTCTTCTCAGCAATAATTTTTCTTAACATATTTTCTTTTGAAAGCTATGCTTCCATTTGAATCTTTTTGCACTCTTCTTATTTCGTTTCATTTCTCGTCGATACATTTTTCTTTTCTTTTCTTTTTTTTCTTTTTTTTTTTCGATATTTTCTTTCGACGACGGAAAGAAGAAGTCTTCAAAAAAATAGCCTAACTGAAAGAATGGTCCTCAAAAATCAATTTCCCACCCATATCCTACTCTCTCAAAGGGTAGACTAAAAGTGTATAGGCTTTTAGGGTTAAGTTAATGTGGGTAATAGAAACGATGTCGAATGGGGGTTTAATAGTGTGCTCAGCACACTCCATTCTTTTTAAATTAGGCTCTACGGGGACACTAGGGATATTTTTAATATAGGTCAGGGAATATTTAGACTCTAACGATCCAAAGATGGCCTAAGTCATTTCTTAATGCCAAATGCTCATGTAGTTTTTAAAGCAAGTAAGACACACAAAATATCATATCAATTATGGGAATTGTGGGGTTGAATGTTTAGCATCACTGGATTTCACATAAGCATTCGCTAATACAGATGGTAGGGGCAATTGAGACTAACATGCAGACACGGTTCGAAAGTGTGCTTGAGATATATAAATGAGAAAAATCCAAGGGATCTAACTATCGTGCAATTGACCCTAAGTCACAATTTAATGCAACAATTATGTTCGAATGGCTATGCATCATATTCTTGTGCATATCTAGTTGTAATGAAGTAGGTGCTATAAACTTTATAAAACTATTCTAATCAATCCATAATTAAGACTGGTGTGAGTGCATGAAGAATTTGGAGAAAAGTAAAAGTTTCGCAAAATCAAGTAAATTTCAGAGGGATCTACGGACTAGCTATGCGATTCATTGCATTAACTCCTCATCGACTACGACTAGCATTACCATACCTAAAACTAGAGGATGAAATTTTTTAAATTATTTATATATATATATATATATATTTTGATTTTGATTTTGATTTAAGAAAATTGGAGATGTTGATGACATAATTGATGATGGGTTCCCACAAGAGGAATCCACGAGCATCTAATGTGAGTGTATTCTGGTCAAGGCAACACCTCCGAAAATAAGAAAAAATTAAAAACAGGAAAAGCGGGTGAAGAGTTAAATGGTCATCGAGAAAAGAAAATTTTCTTCACCCTAAAAACGTAACCCAACTCCACTCCTCCTTAGGCTAGGACCTGCTAAGACTCTGGGTTTAGAATCCCCCCCCCCCAAACTTAATTTCTATTTTGTCCTCAAAATTGAGGAACATATGAGGGGATTGATGGGGAAGGACAAATATCAAAAGGAAATAACAGACCCACCTAACGAAAGAGGATGGAACTTGGGCCTCGACTCACGGTGAGTCGGGCGGAAATAACGAATGAGGACGAAACTCGGGGATCGTGCCAGGAGGCAACCCATAATAAGTGGAGACATTTTGTCCCACTGTGTTAAACCACCCAAACAGCCGCTCTTGGTCGGCACGAATTTGTGCCAACTGTTGAGTTGCCATTTGGGCTTCAAGGGAAACCTCTTCTAGCCTATTGGAGATCCCTACGAGTGGGTCCTCCTCCTCTCTCTTCGGATTCCTCCCCGTGAGGAATCCGCCTCTCGCTTTGGTGCTCAAACAAAATGGCCCTAGTAATGGCCGGACCCGGCCTTTAAGCCTCTCGCGTGCCTGGGCCATCTCACGCCTACCCTCCTACACAACTCAGTGATCAAATGCGGGAACGCGAACCCCGCATTCGTGGCACCTCTAATAAGGGTCTTAATTTGGTCGTTGATCAGACGGCTGACATCAATAGACCCACCAGTCATAATGGTGTAGGTCAGGACAGCCTTAGCCCAAGTCACCGTGTGTTGGTGACTGGAGGGCATGAGACGACCACAAATAAATTTGAACACGGGCTTGGCCGTGTTCAGTAGGAAGGACTCCTCCTTGGTGCGTGGACCGTAGGGTGGATTACGGTTACAGGTCCACTCAACACCAGGGAGGGCGATGGTCGCATTGACCACCTCGACAGGGACAAGGGTATGGAGGTGTGTACTAAAATTATCGGCACCATCCGCAAAGTTAGATGTGCCGTAGTTGTGAGGTTCCCGGGACGTGCCCCCGCGCGCCCTTGGATAGGGTGCGGACGCGGATGCGGGACACCACTTGCTCTCGTTCCACCCTCCCTTGTTTAGGGGAAGCGAAATCAAAAGTGTGAGAGGAGTCTCTGTCTATATTAGCACGTTGGAATGTGCCTCGGTTGCCTTGAGTGGATTTTGTATCCAATATGGGAGCGATGGTTTCCGCATCAAGTTATCCCTTGTTTAGGGGATACCGGGATATGAGAATGCATTACCCTTTCATTCCCATTTTCCCTTTTTAGGGGAAAAGCAGAGAAAAGTGCAAAAAGGATATTGCGGCGCCCACTATGGATTTATTAAAAATAGCCTTATGGCGATTCGATTACTATGGGAGCTTTGGGTTTCCGCATCAAGTTATCCCTTGTTTAGGGGATACCGGGATATGAGAATGCATCACCCCTCCATTCCCATATCTCCCTTTTTTAGGGAAAGCGGAAAGTGCAAAGAGGGAATGTTGCGAGGCCCCACTGAATCTGAAAGTTTTAGAGTCGCCATCTTTATTTTAAGGCAAATAAAGCAAAACCAAAGAAAAGAAAAAAACCGAGAGAAAAGAAAACGGGTTCGGAGGCTAAGTTACGAGTTGGGAAGGTGCTAGGCACCCAACTCGCCCTTTCGGTCTCGAAAATGGTTTTTGGCTGAAGTATGCTTATTGTCACATTTATTTATCAAATAAATAAGGTATTAAAATGACATGGAAATTTAAACAAATACATTCGTGGCCACATTATTTACGGACTTGCAGCCGTCTCCTTCCAATAATTACAGACATATTTAAGAATATTTGGCCATTATAACGACTCTTTTACATACTATTTCCTATTCTAATCCGGGCAGCACAACGGCTTATATTGGCTACATTGCGCCGGATTTAAATAACAACTTAAAAAAAAAAAAAAGACAGAAAAGTAAATAATTAAAAATAAACGGCGCCCTTAAAGGTTTTACCTTTTAGAGCGGCGGTGTGCTCGCTCTGTCCTTCAGGGAGAGGGAGTCTTTTGTTGTTTGTTGTGTGTTTGTTGTTTTGATTTGGGCATAGTGACGGCTTAGTTTTGGTGGTTTTGGCCTTTTTGGTTGGGCGGAATGACGGCTTATTTATGGTGTTTTTCGGCTCGTTACTCGGGCAGAGTAACGGCTTACTTTGGGATTTTTGGGCTGGGGAAATGAGGTGGATACCTAACAACTAGACTAGGGATCGCTTATAACTGGTGGGTTTTTATTTTGGCAGAGTTTGGACGGGGTTTGGAGATTCTAGGGACTTCCACTCACCTATCTCGCACCTCTCGTACTAATATTAACGGAAGAACGAAGCAGAGCTTCGCTGCGATTAAAAATCACGGATGAAAATGAGCACTGAAACTGAGAGCCGGGGCCTCTTATTTATAGTGGAAGGCAGGGACACGCTGGGAATTCTGAGCTTTGTTCACCCTGCATCAACTGCTTGTACCTTGTGCTTCAAGACTTGTATTATTTGATCTCTGAGACAAGCTACAGTAGCTTGCATGGTGCGGCCAAGGAGACCCTTGGTGCGACACCATGCTTCTTCCAATCTTTCAATTTTTGGCACTTTCCCCCCTTGCAGTTCACTGTTCATGCATCCTACTTTTTCCTTTTGCATTTTCGACCCTGTAACTTGACATTTGTTAATGTTTCAACAGTTCTTGATATTTTTATGTCATGTCACATATCAGGGGTACGATTGTTGATTCTTATGTTAAATTTATATCTGATCAGTACATTACATTAGTTTTATACTTCAGTGGCTAATCGGGCTGCGTATCGATTAGCGTGGCAACTGTGTATAGAACTTTGCCTTGTATAGTTTTTGTAGGACTTTTTCAGGTTCATCGGAAGACCACTTCTCGGCTTCACTTGGGAAGACTGCTCAAAGCTTAAGATCGGTAGACCTCGTGTCCGGTGATGCTTCTACGTGTCCTCTCCAAAGCTAGTGGATTAATTCAAACTTATTCCCATATATTATTTGAATTAATCCAAGTCTTTTCGACATGTCAAGCCGCCGAAAGCAACTTTCAGCAGAATACTTTTCGTCTGAGCAGTGTTAAGCGTAAAAGCGGTGTCCCCTACTTTTCGCTTCATCTCTCAGATCTGACACCAAATCGCCCACCTTTTTGAAGATCTCAGAAATGATTATCTGCTCTAGTTATCTGTGAAGACGAAATTTCTTGACTGACAGCCCCATGCATTTAATGCATTTATGAATAGAACTGTTGAAGTCTTCGTCTTCTCCAACGGATCTTTTGAAGTGCATCTGCTTTATATACTGCCATTAAAGACTGGAAGAAAAATAACTGTACAGAATCAATCGAACACTAAAGAATTGCTCTGAATCTACACAACTCCAAGTCTTTCAGCTCAGTGCATTCAATAGATCCTCAACAGATCTAGAAGTCCTCGTCAACAACAAGAAGCTGCTCTTCAACAATTATTGTTTTATTCTTCTTGTTGTTTACTTCCATTAACTATATAGCACTTGCAATTAAATATCTTGTATTTACAGATATTTAATTCCCTAGACAAACACAAGTCAATATTTTGTACACGATCCATTAGGGATATTCTTTGTAATTGATCTAAGTGGAAAACATAGTGCACAATTTAAATTCAAGGTTGACTGCCTTGGTGGTGGACGTAGCACTCATTATAGTGTGAACCATCCCAAAATACTTGTGTTATTTCCTTCTGTCTGTCTATTTATTGAACTGCTTAGTTTCATTGTTTATATTATCTATTTCAGCAGAACTTAAGTAATTTGTAAAAGGTCTACCGGTAGTCCTTATCGGCAGACCTGGAACAATTTTTTTGAAGGTCTTCCGCTACTTGATTCTTTTCATAGATTGCAAGTAACTTTCAAGGAACTTACTTAAAAGTTTTTAAAGTGTTAATAAGCTATTCAACCCCCCCCCCTTCTAGCTTATTATTGTGCTCATTGGGACCCACAACGATATTGGGGTGTCTATAGAGCCCCTCAAGGATGGAGTCTACGGGTAACCCAAGGTTTACTGAGTAGACGAACATTGTTGATAAACAATAGACTCTCCAATTTCGTTCATTTAAGGATGGGAGAATGCAATTGGTAGCAGCTATAATGCAACAGTATATGACACAGACCAAACTCCATAGCCTTGACATATTTAGTCGGTTATAGTAAGTTATCGTAATTTTAAGCAAATATGAATTTAATGTGCTCTGATGGTCGGACCTACTAATGTAGGCTGCCTACGTATCCCTTTATAAAGGAACTCAGACCAAAACGTAGTTCAGGCCAAAACCTAAACTATCACTCGTACAACGGTCGTGCCTACCGTGATAGGCTGCCTACGTATCCTTAAACAAGGAATCAGACCGAGACATAGTTCACTCAGCTGGGGACTAAATGCGGCGGTGTAAGTGTTGTAGTGCAAGTGCGGCAATACTAAATGAGCAAGTGTGGCAAAGCTTTATCAAATGAGTACGACAAGGGTAAATATGTGCTGTGATGGTCGCGTCTACCATGATAGACTGCCTACGTATCCTTAGTCAAGGAATCAGACCAAACGTAGTTCGTCTTGTGGCTATGCGGAGTGAATTGTCTCCTAGGAACTCAGCCTCTACTGGAGAACAAGACCTTTCCCTATAAATCCGGGGCTGTGTACCCCTTAAAGGAAAGTTTCCCACATAGCCAAAATGTATGGAATGCATTGCCTCCTCAGGAACTCAGCCTTCAACGGAGAACAAAACCTCTCCCTATCAATCCGGGGCTGTGTACCCTTTAAAGGAAAGTTTCCAAACATCATACAAATGCATTGTTAAAAAGGAAAATACCTTCCTTTCCTTTACCTTTGTGGTCCGTGCAACAAATTGTCGGCGATGTTGCTTTGCCGTAAACTTTCGCTTTACGTTGTTCGTTGTTGCACTTTGCCGGGGATTTTTCTTTTGTCACTGTTCCAGCCTTCGCTGGAAAATCTTTTCCCCCGTCCCGCTTTGTTTTCGGCTTTAGCTGGAAAATTTTCTTGATGCTGCTGCATTTTCTTTACTGCTCGTTCTAACCTTGGTCAGAAGCTTCCTTTTTCTTGCTGTAGCATCTTTTGGTATCAGCTGATATCATCTTTTCTTTGCTGCTGTTTTCTTTTCGCTCCATTTTCCAGCTTTAGCCGAAAGTTTCTTCTTCTGCCGCCGCATTTTTTTTCTTGTTGCATGTACCTGAAAATTTTTCCTTTCTTGTACATGCATTTCCCCCTCTCCCGATTTTTTTTTGTTTTTTCATTTTCTGTTTTTTTTTTGTTTTTTTTATTCTGCATGCTTGCCACTTTTCTTTATTTGCATGCTTATTACCTCTTTTTTTTCTCTTTTTCTTTTTGTTTTTTATCTCTTTTTTTTTTGTTTGCCTGGATATACTTCAGATTTACTAGATTTTGGCACTGTTTGGCACTTTTGAAGCATTCCTGGTTTTATTAATAATGCTTATGCATGTCCTATTCATGCCTAAATGATGCAATTAAGTAATGATGCATGAAATTTATGCTTATGATGCATGATTAAACTAGTGATCACCATTTGACCTTATTATACATGATTTATACTATAAATGCAAATGTGGCTATATGATGTATGCTTATGCTGCAGGGACATAGTGAATGCCATAAGAATATATATATATATATATATTCTTTTTTTTTATTGGTGGCATTTTATTTTCTTTTTAGTGCATCCCTAATGCAGCTTATTGGATAATAAATGCACATGATGGATGCATGTACTATTTTATTTAATGCAAATATGATGCCTAAAATTATAGGATGCCTATTAACATGATGCATGAGTATTTTCCTATTCTATCATGCATGCAATAATGCGGAATGCAGTACATATCTTTAAGATGCAAAATGTATTTTTTTTTATGCTTATAATGCAAAAACGTTTATTTATATGCAAAACAATATAAAATATTTTTTTTTTGTTGTTTTTTGTTGTTTTGTTTTGTTTTTGTTTTGTTTTTGTTTTTTTGTTTTTGTTTTTGTTTTTTTGTTTTTGTTTTTGTTTTTGTTTTTGTTTTGAAAACCTGTACAAATATTTACAATGCAATCTAATTTTATATGATGCAAAATAAATAAAAAACATGCAGACTCAAAACATGCAGGCTTCCCTTTTTTTTTATGAGTATATGCGGGGAGAGAAAAAGACAGTCATTTCCTGTTCTTGGCTATATAATTGTTGCAGGGTTATACTTGGCATAAGGCTATTTTCATAATCCCTGCATTTTCCTTCGAGATCAGACAGGGCCGCCGTGAATGATCGGGATCCAAGTCATCGGGCTGTTTCAGGACAGTGGCAACGCAGATGATGAATAGGACGAGGACACTTCTGGTGTTTCTTATCCTGATGAGACTGAGCTTTTTTCTGTGCCTTGCAAAAGAAGTACATGGGATCGGCCGGCGGACGCCGCAGCGATGGATCAAGCCCGGGGCTTAAGCTGCAAATGAAGGATAGTTTTGGGGGAAACAAAGGGGGTATAGGCAATAATAGATATGTACAGGCAATTAACGTATAATCTAAATTTCTTTAGCAATTATTCCTAAGTTGCACCTTAGGACCTGTAACATTATATTTTAGCGTTTTATTTCAAGCTTCCTGTCGTGGTTTTTCTTTTTCTTCTGTCAGACGAGCCCCCTTGCATGCTGAAGACTGGAGGTAAGATGCCGAGGTTTCAAAGAGTGCTTTCCCTCTCCTTATTCTCCTGATATATATATTTTTTTTGTGCTCTAATTTTTGCCTAGGCCGCCCTTTCGGGTTTTCAGCCTAGCGAGCCTTTATTTTTTCATTCTTTTTTTTTTATGCTCTAATTTTTGCCTAGGTCGCCCTTTCGGGTTTTCAGCCTAGCGAGCCTTTATTTCTTCTTCTTTTTTTTTTTTGATGATTTTTTTAATATGCCCTAACTTTTGCCTAGGCCGCCCTTTCGGGTTTTCAGCCTAGCGGGCTGGAGAGGGAAACACTTGCCAGATAGAGTGTCTCGAGCATAATACCTTTTAAGTTCATTGAGATTGGAGGGCTGAACAAGGTCTTCTTTCCTGGCTTGTGGGGAGTACGGCATCTCCTGGCCGGATCCTTTTGACAATATACGGCACATCGTGGAAGAGAGGGGTAGCAGCCTTTGATAAGTAGCCCCCAGCATTTTTTTTAGCCCAGACAGCATGACATGATAGCAGTAGGTCCCCCAAGGGGTGGTGAATGGGGTCTTTTCTTGGTCTCCTGCTGCCTTTGATTTGACTGTAACCCAGCATGCCGTTGATAAAGAAAAACTGTTGGACTTTGGAATGGTCACTATATTGGACAGCCAGATCGGGTATTTTTTCTTTCTTCTCTTTTTTTACTTTTTTGTTGTTTTTTTACTCTTCTTTTTTTCTCTTTTTTTCTTGTATATTTTTTTACCGAATGAAGTTGACGTGCGGCTGTTTCATGCTTTTTTTTTTCAACTTGTAGTGACCATTTTGGCTTGATGCGGTGGAGCTTTTGTCTGATTGGCTGAGCATCCGGTGTTCGACTATGGCTGGGTCTACCCTTGACACATCTTCATAGGACCAAGTAAGCATGTCCACGAACTTTTTGAGGAGATCGATGAATGTTATTCTTTTGGAGCCTTGCGGTAGTTGCCGATTTCGACTTTTTGATTTCCTTGTCCGGCCCATTGATAGTGGGTCGCCTTCGATTGTTGTTGATGATGTTGTTCCTGGTGCTCTGCTGACTTTACAAGCTCAATCAAATAATTTTTTTATCTTTTGGGTCCTATTAAATGACTCATCATTATAATTATTTAATGTGTCTTTTAATGTAGGTGCAACTAAGAAATAAGTAAAGATGTTTAGATTATTATTAAAAGCACACCGTACAGGGTTTATTACATTATTGAGGACCTGGGGTTTGAGATCCTCAATTTTAGGGAGCGGATTGGTAGATGACCAAATCCGTAAGGCTAGGGAAAGGAATAGGGGTAATACATCCGAAGTAGTCCACCAGATCTGCGGGCGTCAAAAGTGGGCCGGTCGTAGTATACTAGTTCTGCAGAGGTTTATTAGAAGTACACCCAAACTCAGCAAGGAGCTTCTCGTGATCAGTACCTCTGCCTATCATGCCCAGGAAGCTGTCATCAACCTCAATCATGTTGATTTGAGGTAGAGGGTTATTGATTATATTTGGTCTGGGAGTGGGCTTTTCAATAACCTTATCATCTATAAGATCCTGAATATTATTTTTGAGCGATAACATTTATCGGTGAGGTGACCACTGCGGCGATGATATTCACGATCTTGGGTATGATTCCGTGTCACAGGCGGGGGTCTGCAGTGGCTTATAATTTTCCATAGGCTTTAACACTCCTTGTGCCATTAGCCCCTGAGGATTCTGCACTAGGAGGCTTGCGGCTCATCATAATAACGGTTCGATTTACGAAATTTCGCTGCAGGCCATTATTCCCTCCGATTGTGTTAACAGACCTATCCGCTCCATAAGACCATGGAACAGTGCCATAATTTTGGGTAGAAAAAGGGGCTTATGCATTTCCTACCGCATTGACAGTTGGTGCGGGTGTGGCTGCGGCTGTCTTCCCTTTAGAATAACGGAAAGAGCTAGGAGGCGTATTGACTTGTGCAATTGGCCGATCCGTATATCATCATCAATCTGGCGCCTATCTCTACTATTTCTTTAAAATTGGTGTAGGGAAGGTACCGCATGTGTTCCGGTAAATGGGGAGGTTTTTGATAAACATTCGGCATGACTCTTTGGATCGAGTCATCAAAAATCGGGCCAACTTTCTTTTCCACATTGCGAACTCGGCACATGTTTCTTTTTCTCGGCTGGGTGCACGACTCAAGGTCCCTTCTATTTTCGGACTGGTGTTGTCTTTGTACCTTTCAAGAACGCTTGACTATCCGGTCCCACGTATTCATGGTCTTTGCTATCGGACAACATTAGCCATTGTTTGGCGGCCCTACTAGGGTGAGGTGAAAATTGGAAGCCATAGCCTCAAAGCTAGCTCCCTTGACCGCATGCCGGTGGAATAAGATTTTAAGTGGGATATAGGGCATCGGTCCCATCAAATTTTTCTATGTCGGGCATTTTGAATTTGAAAGGCAATACTGCCGCAGGTTGTAACGTCAGTGCCCGCGTAGAAAATTCCCCTTTGTTGAGAAGCTTGAGTACCATGGATTTTATATTTTCCACGTCGGCCTCTATTTTGGTGGCTGGGGGAGTCAGCTTTTGGTATATACTGGCTGGGTTAAGGAAGGTTGGGTTAATTTCTGGCTGTGGTGTCTGGTAAGGGTTTTGGGCTGGATATGAATATTGGGCTGGTGGATTTTGGGTAGGATATGGATTTTGGGCTGGATAAAGATTCTGGGCTGGTGGAGCTTGGGTAGGATAAAGGTTTTGGGTTGGTGGGTTTTGGGTAGGTGGATTTTGGGTTGTTTCGGCTAGGCAGCCAGGATCATTATAAGGTAAATAAGTGGTAACTTGGCCTGGCGGGTTATAATTTTGTGGGTCCATATTTGGGCTGTTCTGGAGCGGGTTGGTTATGGGAACAGGGAGGTCATTTGGGTTTTGGGGAATTTTGGTGTTTGGAGCAGGATATGAAGGATAGGACGGGTAAAGGCTGATATTTGGGTAGTAGGGACTTGGTGGAGGATTGGGATTTGGGGTAGTAGCCATATTTGGTGGGTTAGTGTTTGGCTGAGGAGTTGGGTTTGGAGGCACGTGGGATGTGGATGTTTCTTGGGGGATTGTAGGGGAAGAGTTCACCTCACCACTGGGTTTTTGACCTTGTATAAGACTTGCTATTTGGCTTAGCAAGCGTTCATGTCGTGCAACCAAATTCTGGTCTAGCCACCTGCATTGCGAGGAGCATATCCTGAGCCCGAATGCACCATATCTGATTTGCTCATCATTTGCCATACTACTCGGATCTGTTCTTTGATTACGCCTTGTCGATCGATGCGATACCTTTTTTGATTTACGTGCTACTTTCCGTATCAACCGGCCGACTATCTCGCCTTTCCAAGTTCGGGCGGGTTTCGAGGAAAATGGGTTATGGAGGTATTAGGAGAATTTGTGAAGGCTTTACGGTTTGGAGCGTGCCTTTATTAGTATATTTTATTATTATTTATTTTTGTTCCTTACAATTGACCGGATAAGCACTTGCTTTATTTTGACGGTCTCAGGACTTTTCCTGGAATAGTGGATTCTTTCTCCAGAGTATAGGATCAACGTATTCCACATGCCTTTCAATTCTCCAGATCGGATCGGGTCCCAGGCCTATACTCTTTCCAGGATCCACCATTCGAAATGGTCTAGGTCGAGCATCAAAGAATAATAAATCAGCCCCTGCGTTTTTTTTTTGTTGCGCAGTTATTTTTTTATCATTCATTTTTTTTCTAAACTTGCGCATTGTTTTGCTTTTCTTTTTTTTATTTTATTTTCATATATCATTTTTTTTTGCAGGGGCTGACTCACAATTCAAAAATGCAAAAACCGATCGGTCAATGAAGTGTCCTGAGAATCTATATACATTCTAACGTTGGCTCATGCAGGGGGTAGGCTAGTCATGGTGTAGGGTAACAGTTCGGAATATAGCTATATGCATGTGCGTGTGTGTGGTATCTAGAAAGCAGTAAAATCTTTATTTATTTACAATATATGAACAGAAAAATAAAACATATATGACCTGTCTTGCTGTTTGTGTGGATTTTCTCGGCTTTTTAGTTTGAGCGCAAGCAACCAAGCACATCACATTAAGAAATAGAAAGAAAAGTGGGGAAACTATCTATCCCTATTAATTACAAATTTTGGTCCTATATCCCCGAAATAAAATGACATAATGAATGCAGATATGTATAAATGTACAGAATAAAATGGAAAAAGAAAATAAACTGAAATAAATAATAATATAGAGCCAGAAGTAAAGCCCCAGCTCTTTTGTTGTCTTTGCCCGAAATTTATTGTAACATATAATATATATATATATATATATATATATATATATATATATATATATATATATATATATATATATATATTTTTTTTTGATTTTCGAAATTTTTTTTGTTTTGATATATATATATATATATATATATATATATATATATATATATATATATATATATATATTTTTTTTTTTTTGAATTTTTTTTATAATCTTAAACATGCCCTGTAACAGTTATCGGAACGAAACTGCTGCAAGATGGAGGATCATATCCACAAATATAGCCACTACCAGGTATGGGAACACTTTATTCAAATGCGTAAATTAATATGACAAACATACTGCAGCCATAAACAAATAAAAACAAAAAAGTTTTATTTTACGAGTCTAGCCCTTCATTTTATTTAAAATAAAACAACTCCCCAGCAGAGTCCCACTGTGAGGTTCCGGGACGTGCCCGCGCGCCCAGCGCCTTTGATAGGGGTCTTGGCGTGCGTGCGGATGCGGGACACCACTGCTCTCGTTCCACCCTCCCTTGTTTAGGGGAAGACGAAATCAAAAGTGCGAGAGGAGTGCTGTCTATATTAGCACGTTGGAATGTGCCTCGGTTGCCTTGAGTGGATTTTGTATCCAATATGGGAACTGATGGTTTCCCGCATCAAGTTATCCCTTGTTTAGGGGATACCAGGATATGGGAATGCATTACCCTTTCATTCCCATTTTCCCTTTTTAGGGGAAAAAGAAAAGTGCAAAAAGGATATTGCGGCGCCCCACTATGGATTTATTAAAAATAGCCTTATGGCCCATTCGATTACTATGAGAGCTTTGGGTTTCCCGCATCAAGTTATCCCTTGTTTAGGGGATACCAGGATATGGGAATGCATCACCCCTCCATTCCCATATCTCCCTTTTTTAGGGGAGAACGGGAAAGTGCAAAGAGAGAATGTTGCGAGGCCCCACTGAATCTGAAAGTTTTAGAGTCGCCATCTTTATTTTAAGGCAAATAAAGCAAAACCAAAGAAAAGAAAAAATAAACCAGAGAAAAAGAAAACGGGGTCGGAGGCGAAGTTACGAGTTGGGAAGGTGCTAGGCACACAACTCGCCCTTTCGGTCTCGAAAATGGTTTTTGGCTGAAGTATGCTTATTGTCACATTTATTTAGCAAATAAATAAGGTATTAAATGACAGAGAAATTTAAACAAATACATTCGTGGCCACATTATTTACGGACGGACTGTCTCCTTCCAATAATTACTGGACATATTTAAGAATATTTGGCCATTATAACGGCTCTTTTACATACTATTTCCTATTCTAATCCGGGCAGCACAACGGCTTATATTGGCTACATTGCGCCGGATTTAAATAACAACTTAAAAAAATTAATAATAATAAAAGACAGAAAAGTAAATAATTAAAAATAAACGGCGCCCTTATAGGTTTTACCTTTTAGAGCAGCGGTGTGCTCGCTCTGTCCTTCAGGGAGAGGGAGTCTTTTGTTGTTTGTTGTGTGTTTGTTGTTTTGATTTGGGCAGAGTGACGGCTTAGTTTTGGTGGTTTTGGCCTTTTTGGTTGGGCGGAATGACGGCTTATTTAGGGTGTTTTTCGGCTCGTTACTCGGGCAGAGTAACAGCTTACTTTGGGATTTTTGGGTTGGGGAAATGAGGTGGATACCTAACAACTAGGCTAGGGATCGCTTATAACTGGTGGGTTTTTATTTTGGAAGAGTTTGGACGGGGTTTGGAGATTCTAGGGACTTCCACTCACCTATCTCGCACCTCTCGTACTAATATTAACGGAAGAACGAAGCAGAGCTTCGCTGCGATTAAAAATCGCGGATGAAAATGAGCACTGAAACTGAGAGCCGGGGCCTCTTATTTATAGTGGAAGGCAGGGACACGCTGGGAATTCTAAGCTTTGTTCACCCGGCATCAGCTGCTTGTACCTTGTGCTTCAAGACTTGTACCATTTGATCTCTGAGACAAGCTACAATAGATTGCATGGTGCGGCCAAGGAGACCCTTGGTGCGGCACCAAGGGTCCTTGGTGCGGCACCATGCTTCTTCAATCTTTCAATTTTTGCACTTTCAGTTCAGCACGTTCATGCATCCTACTTTTCCTTTTGCATTTTCGACCCTGTAACTTGACATTTGTTAATGTTTCAACAGTTCTTGATATTTTTATGTCATGTCACATATCAGGGGTACGAAATTGGGGTGTCTACAGTAGTATTCGTTAATGCTTTGGGACGAAAAGTCTACAATAACGTCCCTCACATTAACGATGTTTAAAACACCCCCATCTATACCAATGCGGCCATTGGCATAGAACTCGCGGACAATAGGCACAACTGCCTTTTCCGGGGAGTCGGTCAATAACCCCCACCTACGAGTAGTAAAATTAGGACGGAGGCCAAATTCTTCAGCCTTAAATCCCCTCTCGGGAACCAAGGACTTGGAGAGTTTGGCTGCATATTTTTTGGAGGCCTCGTAGGAAATAAATCGGGTGTGGTCATAATGCGGTTCCTCCTCTTGAACAGGGCGGGAGGTGGAAGCACCGGTATTTCTACGCTTTCGAAACATTTTGTTCGAACAAAACTAAAATTTATAAGTTTTAACAATTAACAATGTATTTTCAAAAAAATTTAAAATTTAAAATTATTTCCTAAAGCATGCAAATATATCTAACACCCTAGAATGCAAAAATTTGACATAGAAAATTAAAGAAAAGGGTTAGAATTACTTGTTAGTTGCAGCTTTTGGGAAGAGAATTTTGCCGGAGTTTGAGTTGGCGTTGGCAACAATGGGATCCTTCCTTTGCTTCAAGCTTCTTCAAACTTCAAATGTAGTGTAATAGAGAGGAGATGGAGAGGTGGAAGATGAAGAATGATGAAGGGGGAGGAAGATCTCTTGAAATGTGGGCCAGAATTTGAAGAGTTTAAGGATCTCGCCGGATTTTTGGAGGAGAGGGGCTGCTGCTTCACTGCTTGAAGGATGAATAATGTTCTGGGGATCTGCAATTGTGCCCGGCTGCTTCTTAAATACAGGCACCTTGCGGTCGCAAGGTTCCTTTTACCTTGCGTCCGCAAGGTAGGCAGATCACGCGATTCGAATTCCTGCCGATTCCCATGTACTGACTGTACCGCTGCACGATAATTGCATTTACTGGGGGCCTTGTGGTCGCAAGGTCTGCTACACCTTGCGTCCGCAAGGTGACCAGAATTGCTCCTTTTGATTTCTGTTTCATCCTTTTCAACAGTTCAACAATATAGCCTCTCCGTTAACTTCCGTTATGTTTCTTGATTTTCCTGCATTGTAAAAACTCTACAAAAACTCCTAAACTAAAATTATTAGCAACATATAAATATAACACTAAGATGCTTTTCTCCCTCAAACTTGAATTTTGGCATATCTAATTAAAAATTAAATGTCCAAAATTGCATTTAACGGAGAATAGCATATTTAAATTAACTACAAAAGCAATAAAGTTCATAATAGTGGGTTGCCTCCCACTTAGCGCCTTTGTTTAACGTTTTTGGCTCGACCAAACTGCAAACCTAATCCTTGGGTGGTTCATTGTCAGCCAAACGAATTAATTCGATTGTTCGTTCAACTGACATCGGCTCAAGGTATGACTTGAGTCGGTGTCCATTAACCTTAAAAATTTCATTATTCTTTGGATTCTGAATATCAACAGCGCCATGAGGATAGATTCGTACAATTATAAAGGGACCAGACCATTTAGATTTCAACTTTCCAGGGAATAGCCTAAGTCTAGAGTTAAAAAGTAACACTTTCAACCCTGGTTGAAACATTTTATTGGCTAACCCCATATCATGATACTTCTTGGTCTTTTCTTTATATGTTTTGGCGTTCTAATACGAATTCAACCTATGTTCTTCTAGTTCATTCAATTGAAACAATCTTTCCTCACCAGCCAGAGTTAAATCTAAGTTCAATTCTTTAACAACCCAATAAGCTTTATGCTCAATTTCAACTGGTAAGTGGCATGCTTTGCCATATACCATTCTATATGGACTCATTCCTATTGGGATTTTGAAAGCAGTTCGGTATGCCCATAAAGCATCCTTGAGTTTAGATTCCCAATCTTTACGATTAGGCCTAACGGTCTTTTCTAATACTGCTTTAGTTTGCCTATTGCTAACTTCTACTTGGCCAGATGTTTGAGGATGATATGGCGTAGCTAACTTGTGAGTTACACCATGTTTCTTAAGAACATTATTCAATAACTTATTGGTAAAGTCAGTCCCTTGGTCACTTATTATGGCATTAGGTACTCCATATCTAGCAAACAAATCTTCCACAAATTTAACCATAGTTTTACCATCATTGGTTTTAGTTGCTATGGCTTCAATCCACTTAGACACATAGTCGACTGCTACTAAAATATACTCACAATTATTTGACACTGGAAAAGGACCTATGAAATCAATGCCCCAAACATCAAAGATTTCAACAACCATATTAATATGTAAAGGCATTTCGTTTCTTTTTCCTATTCCACCAGTTCTTTGACACTTGTCACATGTTCTATAAAACAGTTCACAATATCTAAAAACAATTGGCCAATATAAACCAGATTGGAGAATTTTTCTAGCAGTTTTGTTTCCACTAAAATGACCTCCACAAGAGTATTCATGGCAGAATTCCATAATACTTTGTTGGTCTTTTTATGGAATACATCTCCTTATTAAAGAGTCTGAACATATTTTATATAAATGAGGTGCTTCCCAAAAATAATTTTTAGTTTCAGCCAAAAATTTCTTCTTTTCATAATGATCAAAATCAGGATTTTTGATGTCAAACACATAATAATTGACAAAATCAGCATACCAAGTGTCTGAATCTTTAATTGCTAACAGTTGCTCATCAGGAAAATCTTCATTTATAGGAACTGGGTCATCAAGAAATTGACGTTCAAGCAAGGGCGAAAATTCTAGTCTAGACAAATGATCGGCTACGACATTTTCGGTTCCCTTTTTGTCTTTAATTGAAATGTCAAATTCTTGTAACAATAACATCCACCTAATTAATCTAGGCTTAGCATCTTTCTTACTTAATAAATATTTTAATGCAGAATGATCAGAAAATATTATTACCTTTGATCCTAACAGATATGATCTGAATTTTTCTAAAGCATACACAACTGCCAAAACTTCTTTTTCTGTTGTGGTGTAATTTAGTTGTGCATCATTTAGAGTTCTACTAGCATAATGGATCACATGAGGTTTTCTATCTACCCTTTGTCCTAATACGGCTACAATTGCAAAATCTGATGCATCACACATGATTTCAAAAGGAAGAGACCAATCAGGGCCAGATAAAATAGGGGCAGTAGTTAATTTTTCTTTTAATAACTTAAATGCATCTAAACATTCTTTATCAAAAACAAATTCCCAATTAATGACTATATTCCTCCAGGAGAGTAGGCACCTATATCCAAAAATATGTTCAAACCAGTCGTGCTCATCCGACTGAAGATAGAGGATCCAGAAATCGAGAGCATTCTCATAGATCTCTATTTCCAGCGCTGTGTGAACTGGTGCGGCCATTTGAGGAAAGATAGAAAACTTGTCTAACAAAATGAAGATCAGCCAGGCAAGAGAATGAGCTTAGAAGTAAGTGCGAAAGAAGAAGCAGTAGGTGTGAAAATTTCGCTGCTTCGGTCTCCGTTTTATATGCAAAATTAAAGAGACGGACGAATTCTTCGCAAACAGTGGCAAACAGTGGCTGAAAAAGATTGCCCAGAAGAAGGAACTAGGCGCCACCCATGCTCCAACCTGGCTCGGCGCCCACTTCATGCATGGGTGGCGCCAGGTTTGTTAAATCTGCCTCCTGAAACAACCTGGTGTCCTGGTTTTCTGCCCCGACCGTCGACTGCTGCCTTGTCTGATCACGAAGAAAATTAAGGGAGCTATGAAATTAGGCTACGGTCATTAGCTTGGCAACAATTATATGCCCAGGCACAGGAAAAGGCGGCTGCCTCCTTCTCCCCGAATATCTCCAGAAAAGCCCTCTCGAGCCCGAAGGTGTATTCTTTTAAAATCCATTTCTGAGGTGCAGCATGCCATTACCCTTAGATATCGGTATAGCTTTATTTTCTGCATGTATTTTGAGTCTGCATTTTATTTTCTTACATCATATAAAATTATATTGCATTACATAATAAATGTTTGTACATATTCCGGTGTAAAAAAACAAAAAATATATATATAAAGAAAAAGAAACTAATGTGTGCAGGTAAGAGGAGCTAATAATCGCAGGACGCTCTGCCCCTATCAAAACCAGCTCCCATCACTCGAGGGCCCATTCCGCCGCCAAGCCTGTGACCTCTACCTCTCAACCGGGGGCGAGCCGACCTGCCAGCCTCATCGTCGTCATCATCACGGCGTCTGGTCTGCCGCATAACATCATTACCCTGGCAAGAAAAGTCATCCATAAGCCGCTGGTAAACTTTGTTGATGCTGACGAAGCCCCGCAGCAGCCTCTTGTATATGGACACCTTAACCTGAAAAAAAAAAAGAGGGTGTTGAAACAGTAAAAAGAAATGCATCAGTAAAAAAAAAGAGTGATATAAAAAAAAGAGAAGTGATGCTAAAATAAAAAAAATGAGTGATGATATACCGTGCAAGCGTGATCAGGGACACGGTACTCCTCGAGAATAACCGCATCGGGTAAGACTTGCTCTATAAGTCTTCCGTCTCGATGATATCGGAAGGTGGAGAAGGCATCATCGGGCATAGAGAACTTTGACTGTGCACCAATAGCTGGGTGAGAGGACCCTGACCTATCACATGCATCGGAGGCATGCCTGGCAACCGCAGGGGCAGGAGGAGCAGGATGGAGCATCGTCCTCAAAAACTCCTCGTATGGCATGTCTGGATAATCGCTGGGCGGCATGACAAATTTTGACAGGTAAAGATACCTATTCGGAAGAAGATCTGGAACGATCACCCAAGGGGGAGGTGCAGGAGGCACCACCGGGAATGTCGAGTACAGGACATGTTTGCGATTAACTCGCTCGCCCATGTATAAAGAATCATTCATAATCGACACCATGAGAATTCGGCAGCGGCTCAGTGTCAGGGTGACCTCATATGGCCCTACTAAATTCTGCCAAGGAACTAAATGCACTGAGCCCGAGGTCGAGCTATCTATCCTGTCACGCAGTCCAAGTCGTTCCAGAAAATGGCCGTCTCTATGTGTTGATGCTCATTTGTATTTAGATTTATATCTGCTCATACATTACATTAGTTTTATACATTAGTGGCTAATTGGGCTGCGTATCAATTAGCGTGGCAACTGTGTATAGAATTTTGCCTAGAATAGTTTGTTTTATAGGACTTCACAGGTTCAGCGGAAGACCTCAGTTAAGCTTCACCGGAAGACCAGCTACAGCATACAACGGCAGACCTTGTCTGCACTTGGTCAATCATGACGTGTCCAGTCAAACATTTCTTAGTGGATCGATTTAAATTTATCCTTATCAGTTTGAATTTAAATCGAAACATTCCCTGACATCTCAGCCACGCCGAAAGTAGCTTTCCGGAAAGCAGGAAGACTTTCGCATGCGAAGCGAAAGCGGGGAGAAACGATGTCACCTACTGCCATGCAGCCAACTCTTGCACTCGACATCCGGATTGCCCTACTACCGGTCTCGCAAAGATCTCGTACCCATTCCACGCTCGATATCGTGAAGGCGAAAATCTCCAAAGACAGCTCCATGCATTTAATGCATTCAACCTAATAGAGCTGTTAGACTTCGTCTTCTCCAACGGATCTTCAGAATGCTCCAGCTATAAATGCTGCCATTAAAGACTGAAGAAATACACTTGATGAAATGCTCTGAAAATCTACAACAACTCTAAGTCTTTATACTCAGTGCATTCAAGAGATTCTAAACAGATCAAGAAGTCCTCGACAACAGCAAGAAGACCTGCTTCAACTCTTATCATTTACTTCTTGTTGTTTTCATTTAAAGCTATTCTTCTGCACGAATTAAATATCTTGTTTACCCAGATATTTAATTCCAAAACCCCCAAACACAAGTCAATATTTTGTACACAATCCATTGCGTATATTCCTTGTAATAGAACTAGTGGAAAACATAGTGCACTTTTAAATCCAAGGTTGACTGCCTTGGTGGTGGACGTAGCACTCTTTATAGTGTGAACCATCCCAAAATACTTGTGTTCCTCCTTTACTGTTTGTTTACCTATTGAACTGTTTATCATTTCGTTTATCTATATCCTTATCAGCAAACTTGAGTAACCAGTCAAGTCTACCGGTAGTCCTTAATCGGTAGACTTGAACTAGTTTCTTTGCAAGACTTCCGCTACTTCAATCTTCCACATAGATTGTAAGTGCTTGTCAAAAGAACTTACCTAAAAAGTTTTAAGTGTATAATAAGCTATTCAACCTCCCCCCCGTTCTAGCTTATTATTATGCCCTTTGGGACCCACAATTGGTATCAGAGCTTGACTCTTTGAAAACTAGTTTTTCCGAGATTAAACTCTTGAGAGACTTGATCCAATGGCACAAACACATTACATGCTGCCTACATCAAATGCGAACCACGTCCCAATATTGGACGAAGGCCATTTCGATGTTTGGAAGGATAAGGTAATGCGTTTTATGAACTCCATTGACAACAGGTTATGGAAGTCCGTACTTGCAGGACAACATGTACCAATGAAGGCCAACCTTCTAGCCTCTGTTGCTGGGAATCCTGCCGAAGTACCCAAAGAAGAATCAGAATGGACAGAGGACGACAGAAAACTAGTAGAGCTAGACAGCAAAGCTATCAACATCATTACTAGCTCTCTAGACACAAGCACGTACCAGCAAGTGATCCGATGTACTACTACAAAAGAGATGTGGGAAGCTCTTGTGGAATACTTGGAAGGAGACCAAGACACAAGAGATAACAGAAAATACACATTCATCCAGCAATTTGACTCGTTCAAAAAGGATCCGAAGGAAACCTTGAGACAAGCTTATGATCGTTTCAGTGAGCTAATTAATAGTTGCTTCTCTCTTGGTAAAACCTATGACAAAAAGGAAATGAACATGATATTTCTAGGCTCTCTAGGTAGCTTATGGCATGTTAAGACCACTGCCATGAAAGAATCCAAAAACTTGAACGAAATGACTCTCTGTAGTTTTTACGTAAGTTTGAAGGTTTATGAGCTCGAAGTTAATCAAGCTCTAGAGCAGGACAAACAATTCAGAACTGTGTCCTTGCCAACCATGGTCCAAGAAGAAACCACTGTTGAAAACAAACCTTCCACTTCTTCCAGTGAAAATGATTTTCTCTCAGACGAACAATTTGCTATGTTTGTAAAACATTTTCAAAAGTTTGCAAAATATGGAAGGAAGGACACACACTGTTGATTCCTATTTCTAGATTTGGTTGAGTCATCCTCTGATTCTATTGTACAGTGGCTAAAAGGCATGCGTACCGATTAGTATGGCAATTGTCTTAGAATCAATTTATTTTAGAACTATGTTAGTGTTAGTCTAGGCGCGGTTTTACAAAGCCTACAGCAGCCTTGAAGGACCAGCAGACTTTGAAGTCTGCTCAATGCCGAACAGTCAAGTTAAGCCATTTCACAAGATAATGACACGTGGACACCTAGTTGATATATTCGAAAATATCTAGTCATTATGTCTTCAATCAGACTTCACTTTCAAGAAGTCAACTCACCGGCATCGACAAGCTGTCCGATCGTTTCTGGCGAAGGCGAAGACATTACCGTTTTGGCTAAGAAGACTTTCCAAGGCTGCGAGCACGCAAGCTGAAACATTACTCAATTTGGGAATGTCTTCTGCGCACCTGCATCTCGATGATTGTGGGCGTTACATCTTCAAAGCGAATTGCATTCAATGCAATAAGCGTTGAACCACGAGTTCACCATGTTTGAGTCCAACGGTCAAAAGATCTCTTCCTAGTATTTATTCAAGTCTTGAAGATCTAAAGAACAACTCTTGCGCAATTAACTCTCAAGTTTCATCTTCAATATTCAAGCATTCAAGAGATCAAAGGACAAGGACTAACACTTCACCAAACTTTACGAAGCTGCTGGATCAACCATCTTAAATTAGTTTCGGCTTCATTTAGTTTGTCTTTAAAGCTGTTCTTTAATTACGCACATGAAGAGAACAATTATTCATTGATTGTCTCTCTCACCTTTATACACTTGGTTAAAAACTCATTTTGTACACGATCCATTAGAGATCTAAATCATAAACCTAGTGGATAAACAAGTGCACTTTAAAATCCAAAGCTAACCACTTTGGTAGTGGATGTAGTACTATTCACGATGCGAACCACTTCAAATCTCGGTGTCTTTGTCGAGCTGTTCTTATTACTCCACTTAGCGCTTGTGTTTACTGATTCTGATTTTACGCACTACCTACTTGGCCAATCACACTGCTAATTCTTAATATATTTTGTTTCATTGCCTAAACTCTTCTATTTAATCCTCTAAGAAATCTTTAAGAAGAGTTTACGAAAAAGTTTTATAAAAAGCATATCTAGGCTATTCAACCCCCCCCCCTTCTAGCCTAGATTGAGCCTACTTTGGGACCAACAATTGGTATCAGAGCTTGATTCTTTGAAAAATTATTTTTCCAAGCTTAACATCTTGAGAATAGATCCTATGGCTCACTATATCTTGCCTACTTCAAATACCGACCACGTCCCAATATTGGGCGAAGGCCACTTTGAAGTATGGAAAGATAAGGTTATGAGATATATGAACTCTATTGACAATCGGTTGTGGCAATGTGTTACTCGGTCCTTATATTCCAATGAAACCCAACCTACTTCTTTGAAGTAGCCGGTGGTCCTCTGAGATACCTAAATCTATGAGCGAATGGACGAGCGAAGAAAGGAGGCTTGTTGAACTTCGGCAACAAGGCTATTCATATTATATCCAGCTCTGTCGACACCAGCACATATCAACGAGATCATCGGATGCAAAGCGCCAGGAAATGTGGGAAGCCTTGGTAGAATATCTTGAAGGAGACCTACCCACGAGACAACGAGGAAGTACAACTATATTCAACAGCTTCGACTCATTCGAGAAAAGATCCTAAAGAGACTTTACGGCAAGCCTACGACAGATTTTGTGAGGTAGTAAATAGTTGTTACTCTTTAGGAAAAGAATATAGTGTTAAAGAAGTGAATATGAGATTTTTAGCTTCTTTAGGAAGTTTGTGGCATGTAAAAACCAGCAATAAAAGAGTCCAAAGACTTGAACTCCATGCACCTCGAAGTTTGTATGCGAGTTTAACGGTCTATGAGCAAGAATTACTTCAAGCTCGAAACGGGACAAACATTTTTAAACTTCCTTCTTTTTACGCTATCTCTCGGAAATTCTGCTCAAGAAAGTAAACCATCTACTTCTTCTTCAAATGAGAATGAAATTCTCTGACGAGCAATTTGCTATGTTCGTTAAGAAGTTTCAAAAGTTCTCAAAATTTAACAAAAAGAAAGAAGCAAACCGGAGACTTTCGGAAAGGCTGCGAAAACTCACACAATAATGAGTTAGTTTGCTACAATTGCGAGAAAACTTTGTCACTTTGCTTCTAAATGTCCTAAGCCTAAATATGAAGCCTATAAAGGAGACCTTCTAAATCATTTTCTAAACATAGAGGTCTTGGTGAGGACTTAGAAGAGAACCATCTTGTCCACTTGGTTTGGCCGATTCTCGACGAGGATGATAGTGATGACTCACTGACGAGAGCACACATTTGTCTTGTTGCTCTAGAGTCACCTCCCACCTATGACTCGAGATAGTTGAAGTTAAGTACTCTCCTTTTCAAGCTAACATAGAGAACAATCTTAGAAGAGCCTTCAAAAGAAGAAATCCTCGAGGATGCTCAAGACATGCTAGAGGAATTCAATGAATTTAGGAAGGCCTATGTTAAGTTAGCTAAAAGTCATGAAATTTGAGGAACCGAGAAATCCATCTTTGAAACCGAGTTAAAAACTCTCCATGGAGTCGGCGGGGAAAATATCAAGTTAAAAAGAGAGAACAAGTTTCTCAATGAAAAGGTTGCTTGTCTTATTGATCATGCCAAAGAGTTATCTGTGAGAAAGAAGAGTTGCAAAAACCATTAACTCATGGAATAACTCAACGGCGATCTTTGATCAAATTCTTGGAGATCGAAGCCCTCAGCGGATAAATGCGGGCTAGGATTCTCTAATGACATCTCTCGATGCAACCTCCGAACAAGAAAATGAACATTTTACGGTGAATAGTAATATTCTGCACAATATCGAAAACCTAACAAGGGTAAAGAAGGAATTGGTTATCTTTGCTACTCCTTATAAATACCCTAAGGTTCAAATTATCAAAAGCAGTGAAGCTTTGAAAGCAAAGCAATCATCTTTTGGCCGAGATAAATGTTAAAGAGTGCGGAGACTTGCTTACCCTCCACCAAGCCTTACGTGAAAGCAGGCTGTTTCGGGGCCTATGAAAATACTCGCTCAAACCTATCGAGATTCATCAACGAGTACTACTATGATGGTGCTCTTGCTACAGAGATGTTGATACCAAGCTTAAAGGAAAAAAAATGCATGAGGGCATCAAGTCTCTTACCGGCAAACATTAACTTTTGCTAAAGCAAAGAAGCTGGCGTATCTGAGACTCGAAGCCTGAGAAGCCTCTAAGCTTCTTTGTTAACAAGACTACTAACTCAAAAGGCTGTTTGTTAAGAAAAATGTTCAAAAACCTTCAAATATCCGGCATGATCATGTAGACTTACGTAATTTTCATCATTTGTACATTTTGTAAGTGTTTTGGCCACTGGTCCATGAATGTCTGTGAAAATCCATCATGAAGCTTCTTTGGATCCCTATTCAAAAATCGAGGCAAGTATGGGTTCCAAAAATACGCTAACCATTTGGACCCATAAGAAAAATAAAAGGGACCATGATTTTCTTACCTTACATCTCGGGTGTGCTTCATGGCTAACTCAAATTCGGAGAAAGAAAGATGTGTGGTATCTGAAGCGGCGCTCAAGACACATGACAGGAGAATCTGCCTTCTCTAATATTTACGAGGCGAGAAGGCCCTCAGTCATCTTCGGAGACAATGCTAAAGGGAAGAACAATTGGCTATGGATCCATCATTAGAAATCTCTCCATTGGAAAAGTCTCTCTAGTAGAAGGCTTGAAACATAATCTCTGAGTATTTCTCAATTACGTGACAAAGGGCTTATATGTCAATTCTCCTCAAGCAGATGTGATATCAAGGATCCGATCTCTTGCTCAACCTTGTTCTGGTCAAACGAAAAGGAATGTCTATGTGATAGATTTGAATGCCTACGGTAAAGCGCTAATCTATGTCTTGTGGCAAACTACTGCTCAAGACAAAAGGCTGGCTGTGGCATAAAAGACTCGATCATTTGAACTTCAAATATCTAGCCAAGCTATCTAAAGAAGGTCTAGTCAAAGGATTGCCAAGGTCTCTGTGACCATGATCGTTCGTGCAAGCGTGCCAACTTGGAAAGCTCTCAACGTCATTCAAAAGCAAACCGGGGACTCTCAACGACAAGACCTCTACAAGCTACACATGGATCTCTTCGGACCCGTCACTACTATTAGCTATGGTGGTTTCGGATACAGCTAGTGGTAGTGGATGATTATACAAGAATACACTTGGACAGAGATGATGTCTTCTAAAGATCACACATCGATCTTCTTACAGCACTATTCAGAAGATTGCAAACGCAAAACTTCGATGAAATCAGTGACGTTCG